>JANBXA010000588.1:29687500-30887500 GCA_030556225.1 Cricetiscus sungorus
AGGTGGCCGGCCAATGGCAGCCAGGCCCCTGTCCAGTCGAAGACTGGGCATTGGGCAGGGCAGACATCTGCTTGAGCCTGAGACTCAAGTTTGGCACTTTTAACCTCTGAAGCACTCAGCTTAAGGGAAGCCAAGGCTTTCTGCTCCAGTTCCTTGAAGACATTCAGCCATGGCGGCTGATGAAGCAGCGTTTTGTTCACCCTGTGCTTGCACTTGAACCTGGGACACAGCCCAGGCTCCTAAAGTGGTCTGCAGTTCCTGGGAGCTTGGGCTGCAAGGTTGAGAAGCAGACAGTGGGTCAGCGTTACTCGGAGCTTTATGTCCCTTTCTGGCCTATTATTTCTAACGGCTGTGGCCTTAGAGGCCCAATTCTGAACCAGGGCATGAACAACAGCTAACCCAGCCCCTCCAATGCCTATTTCTAGCTCCTGCACCAAACTGTTTCATCCGTCAGTCCTCAGGGTTGAGTCAAAGGCCAAGGGTTGGGCCACCAATGTGTTGTCACTGGTCTGCTGAGAGGCTGCGAGGCTGGCTGAATTCTCTTCCCCGGCAGATGGGGGAAGGCTGCACCGTGCCCTCTGGTTTCCTCGAATTTAAAATGAGGGTGGCCAAGGGCAGCCAGCGAGCATCCTCCTTCCTCAGTCTGATAGCACAGGATTCTTCCTTTTGACTGTACCCAAACAACCAGGACAGAACAATGAACACAGGAGGAGGCCCAAGGGGATTTATCATGTGGTTGTCCTACAGCAATTGCCTCTCAACTTTATCTCCAGCAGAGGTCTGTGTGGGAGGAAATCTGGCAGGCTGTGTTTGTCTCTCTTCCCGGAGTGGATAGAAACAGCCATATTGGCCTTCCCCCAGCCTCACCCACCGCAAGGAGACCTGAGCTGTCTCCCACGACTCTGGAGATGTACCAACCGGAGTGCAACCATGCAAAGGAGGGACTCCAAAGAGTGTCAGTGTGCCCACACCAGGACCAACCTAAGCTTTTCTCCCCGGCCAGGATCCTCCTCTGTACTCCTGTCACTGGATGACAGAGCTTTGTAGAGCCATGTCGAATGTTAGTGGAAAAGCAGGGGACAGACACAGCAGTGGGAACTCCAATTTCTCACTTGCGGAGAGAATTCATCCTTCTCCCCAGATGACTGGGAAAGGAGAAAGGACCTCAGAGCTTGTCTCTAAGAGGAACTTGGCTGGTTCCAGGTGTGACTATTTCTCTGTGAAAGCATGTTAAGCCACCATGTGTTGTTAGTATATGACCAGGCCATCTCATCAGCATGTATAATTTGTGTGTGAGTGTGTGCACGGAAGTGTTCAGGTATGTGTGCTGATGGTGCGTAAGTGTAGAGGCCACAGGAAGAAGTTGGATCTCCCACTGTAGTGCTCTTTGCCTTATTCCTGTGAGTCAGGATCCTTCATTGACCCTGGAAGTTTGCAGTGTTTTAGCCAGGCTAATGGCCAGCAAGCCCTGTCTCTAACCTTCATTAGTCCTGGGGTTAGAGGTTTATGTGGCCATACATGGCTTTGACATGACGGTTGGGATCTGAATTGAGGCCCTCATGCTTGCAGAGCAAGTGCTGTTTATTACCCATTGAGCCATCACCTCATGTCAGCCTTCCATGCCAGATTTCCTTTTTTTTGTTGTTTTGTTTTGTTTTTTTTTGTTTGTTTGTTTTGTTTTGTTTGCTTGTTTTTTTGAGACAGGGTCTTTCTGTGCAGCCTTGGCTGTCCTGGAACTCACTTTGTAGACCAGGCTGGCCTCGAACTCACAGAGATCTGCCTACCTCTGCCTCCCAAGTGCTGGGATTAAAGGCGTGCCCCATCACTATCCAGTCATCCATGTTAGTATTCTTAATGTCATTGGATCCAGACCCCAAGACCTCACTGCCAAGAAGAAACTCCAGTGCCATTGCTGCCATGATTCAGACACTAAAGAAAGCAGTTCCCGTCCCACAGCTGGGCACTATGGGATGGTGGATCATTGATCTTCAGAGCCTGAGCCTTTTATAATGCTACAAATTGAACACAGGAAGACCTGGGTTCAATGTCTGGCTCTGGCAGCATTCACCAAGTGATCTTGACTAGGTGAGCATCATTGTCATTACTACCCTTCAGACAGCCATGCAGATTGGATTGACCTATCCTCCTTGTTCTGGGTAGCATCCTCAGGGGACAATGTGCCCTACACTGACATAAGGAACAAATGCAGGGAGAGGCAGACTCAGCAGCACAGAGATTAAGAGAGTCCACCTCAGTCACCAGCAGAAAACCCAGGGAAAGACTGGATATAGCCAGAATTTTTTCTCTCCAGACATGTCACCTCTCAGGATAGACACACTGGACTGGTTTCCAAGGGCTTCAGAGACAAATTGGCACAAACAAGATGGCTTTAACTCAGTAGACACGCAGTCTCCCACAGTGATGGGAACCAGACATCTAAAAGCAGCGCGTCTTCAGGGTTGTGCTCCCTCTGAGGGTGTGAGAGACTCTTGTCTTTCCTCATCCTGGTAGGTCCAGGTGTTCCCAGACTGACCCCTTTGGGTGTCTCTGTGGTCTGGCTTCCTCCTCCTCTTGTGTGTCCCTTATAAGTACACTTGTCCTTCATAGAGACACATGGGCTCGGGGTGATATCACTGCAAGACTCTTGATTGCCATTACAATGACACTTTATACAAATAAGGTCACATTTTTAAGTTATAGGTTAAAATGGGGAATACATCTTTTGGGAGGATCACTCTTTAAGTGAATGCATCACTAACCCTGCAAAATACCCAGGTACATTAAGACTAAAAAGTCAAGCAAGTGTTCTTCACCCCGCAGCAACATCCCTGAACCTTCACTTGGCTCCAAAAGGGGAGTTTCCCATCACCCTCATGGTGAAACATGACTTTTCATCCCCTGTCAAACAGCAGGGAGTGAAGACAAGTGCTCCTCAACCTATGAAAAGAGGCAGGAACTCTTGCACCCAAGGGTGGGTTTTGGGCCAGTAAAGCATCCTGGAGTCTCCTCTCAGCCAAGTACACTGGGGTTTTGAACCCTGCTTTGGCCCCGAGGCTGGCGAATAAATTGTGAGGGCTTGCTATGCCTGTATCTTGCTGGACCCCAGAAAGATTGATTGCCTGGTGTTCTGACCTTTACCCTCTCCACGTCTGCCACCCTCCCCAGACCCTGTGCTTAGGAAAGGTCTGGGCACCCAGGATTCCTCTCTCTCTTTTTCAGGCACCTCTTCCACCTTTGCTCTGGTCTGACCATTCATTCGTTCCCTCCTTCTGTCTCTCACTCAATCCCAGGGATCCATGTGCACTAGAACTGACTTTCTCACAGAGCTTCCTTGGCCCTGTCCTAGTTGGAGTTTCTACTGCTGTGATAAACACCATGACCATAAACAACCCGGGTTTATTTCCTCTTGCAACTTTCAAGTTCCATTTCATAGCTGAGTCAGGGCAGGAACTCAGGCAGGAGCTGATGCCGAGGCAATGGAGGGGTGATGTTTACGGAATTGCTTCCCAAGGCTTGCTCAGCCTGCTTTCTCACAGAACTCAAGCCCACCAGTCCAAGGGTGGCACTATCCAAAATGGGCTGAGCCCTCCCCCATCAATCACTAATTAAGAACATGTCTGTAGACTTGCGTACAGGCTAAAAAGGCATTTTCTTTATTGAGAGTCCCTCTTCTAAAAAGACTCAAGCTTGTGTCAAGTTGACATTAATTTAGTTTCCCTCCCCACAACTCCCTCCCCACCACACACACCATGATTATTCTGTAGCTACCAAGCTAGGATGGAAAGAAGATTATAATACAATCATAGTCTTCCAGTCAAATACTGTTCTACACAACTTTAGCAAGGGGTTCAGTTCTTTGCAAGCGGTTCATGAAAGTGTTCTTTGTGCATGGAAGCCATGCCTTTGGCAGGGACTCAAAGGACAAGCCCCTTCTTTTGGTGTGTCCAGTCCAATAGGCTCTGGTGGTGGCCATCCTTTCTCCCCATCAGCTCCTAGTAATAAATGTACTGGCTAGTTTTACATCAACTTGACACAAGCTAGAGTCCTCAGAGAGGAGGAAGCCTCAACTGAGAAAATGTCTCCATAAGATTGAGCTGTAGGTAGAGCATTTTCTTAATTAGTGATTGGTTGGAGGGGGAGGTCCAGTCCATTGTGAGTGGTGCCTCCTCTGGGCTGGTGGTCCTGGGTTCTATAAGAAAGCAGGCTGAGTAAGCCAGTAAGCAGCGCCCCTCCATGGCTTCTGCATCAGCTCCTGCCTCAAGTTCCTGTCTTTCTAGAGTTCCTGTCCTGACTTTCTTTGATGATAAACTGTGACGTGGAAGCAGAAGCTGAAGAAACCCTTTCCTCCCTGTTTCTTTGGTCATGGTGTTTCGTCACAGCAATAAAATCCCTAACTAAGACAATAACGTTTCTTTTCCAGCAGGTTTTTGTTTTGTTTGTTTGTTTGGCATTCCTCCTATTTCTGGCTTTCAGATGTCAACAAGTCCTGGGGAGAATTTAGTCTTCACACACATTTAGCCTCTCTGGACCATACACTAATAGAGTTGTCCCCCACCCCTGCCCTCCACCTCCCCATGTTCACTGGGACCTGGCTAAGAGTAAGAAAGCTGCTATGAATGACCCTACAGTCCTGAGAACAGGTGGTATTGGTGACTAACTGGAAAGTCATAATAGCTACATATAAGACATACATTAATAATGACATCTCATTATTAATCTCAGTCTGTCCCCTGCTTAGTACAGAATGGAGATGAAAAGGGTTGTGATATCTCTGAACAACTCTGACACTTCTTGCTGAAGGCTATATTCACTTTTTTTTTCCTTCTGTACACATATGTGTGTCTTTATACATATATTGTGTGTTCTACACACATGGAAGCCAGACCTTTTGAGAGTGTTACTTTAGAATGTGACTCCTGCAAGGCTAAACGCTGACCTGCATTCATGCCTTGCTGGTGGGAATGTGAAATGTTTCCATCATTGTGCAAGATAGTATACTGACTGGTTTCTTAGAAACTGAGAAAACCAAATCCCCACAAGACCTAGTACGTCAATTCCTGGGTATATATCCCAACAAACTGAAAACAGGGGCTCAAATAAATATGCCTCTATAAACTCATAACAGCTTTGTTCCCAAGAGCCCAAAGCTAGAACCAGCCCAACAATGTCCATTCATGGATGGATGGGTAAGTGCAATATACTTCACATCCACCCACCTTTGCCTCCCAAGTGCTGGGATTATCTGCCCAGCGAATATATCTTTTAAAAATATTTTAATGTATTTTTTATAATTTCACACACATATAGTATATTTTCGTCATATTTATCCCACACTCCTCCAACTCTTTACAGATCTCTCCAGCTCTATCCCATTTTATGTCCTCTTAAAAAAGAATTTATTTTATTTTTAATTATCTATGCATGTTCATGCACACACTTATGCATGCACACGATAGCCCATAGCTCCTGGAACTGGAGTTATGGGCTGTTGCGAGCTGCCTGCTGTGGAACCAAACTTAGTCCTCTTCATGAGCAGCAAGCACTTAACTGTTGAGCCATCTCTAGTCCTATCCTTCCTTCCTTCCTTCCTTCCTTCCTTCCTTCCTTCCCTCCTTCCTTCCTACTTTCCTTCCTTTTTCCCTTCTTTCCTTCCTCCCTCCTTCCCTCCCTCCCTTTTTTCCTTTTCTTCTTTCTTTTTCTTTCTAAGGGAACCACAGAGTTCAATTAGTGCTGCCCATGTTCACATGGGTGTGAGAGCATCCACTGGAACATGGTCAGGGACCACACCCCTAAAGACAACTTACTCTCTCTTCCTAACAGCCATGACTGTCAGCAGGTCCTCTACTAGGGGCAGGACTTGTGTGTCCCTCTCCTGGTGATGAATCTTGTTAGTGGAAGAAGCCATACACAAAATGACACCTGCTGGACCTACTCTCCTTATATGAAATATCCAGAACAGGTAACCCAAAAAAGACAAAAAAAGACTGGTGGTTTCTTAGATCTGGGAGTAGCTGTATAATGGTTAGGGGTGGTGAGACCATTCTAGAAGTAGATTGAAGAGGTAAATGTACTAAATGCCATTAAACTGTGCTCTTTCAAATGGTCAGTGTTACAATATGTGAATTTTTAAGGGAATAAAATTTAGTTGTCAAAAAGAAATAATAATCTGACTCGTGTGCTCTCTATGGACACCCCGATCCCTTTCACGTTTTTCTAAGTGGGGTGCCTGTGTTCCCATTTTCAATACCATGCACCAAACCAGTTCAGAGTGAAGATTACCATCACACCCATAAGATTAGTATCACTAAGCCTAGTCTTGTGACTAAAGATGAGTCTCCACACAGCAAGTCAACATCCTAGCAGAGAAGAATGGGTGTGGACCAGAACACCTGAACCAGATTGCTGCTTCTCAGCAGTTTGCTCTGTGGCAGTAAAGTGGGTTTTCTAGGCCAGAAGCACGAGAATTTTGATAGGCTTCAAGAAGAAATGAATGCAGCTGAACAGGACACCTAGGGGGAAAGTACCAGGTTCTCTTAATACCACCCAGGGTTTTCTTTGAAATTGTGCTGCAGGAAGTTTGGTGGGATGAAAATTTACATCCAGGCTCTCTCTGCTCTTATTTCTGCTTTGTTTGAGGAATGTTGAGGCCTTTCAGTTAGAAGACTTGGAACTTCAATGATCAAGATGCCCGGAATGAGAACAGTGTGGATACTGTCCCATTAGCTAGGGTTAAAAGTCCGAGTCTGCTAACTGAATTCACCAACACACTCATCCATTCACTCACTGAACAGAGGCCTGTTAGCTAGAGAACAGCCCTGATCCCCATCATGCTCTTCAAGCAGCTCAGTGTAAAGCCAACAGACAGGGCGGAGGCATTGAGGCCTGCAATTTAAAACAAAGGTATCCTGGCTGTGGGAGCACTGAGGCATGGGAGAGGCCTCTTAGAGTTGGGGATGTTTGAGCCCAGTGTTGAAAGCAGATGGATTTAGTGGCCCAGCAATACAGATATGAGCTCAACACCCATACCAGCCCAGAGGTGTGAAGACTGAGGGAAGGAGACTACATGTCAAGGCCCTGCTGGGAAAGGCTTGGAATTTAACCTAATTCTTTGTGCTGACTTTTCCTTTTCATGGGAATAACAGCTTCACTTTATCAAGCATCACTTCCTTGGCCACCTTCATACACATGAGGACAGCGAGGTTCCAAAAGGTTGAGTCAACGGCCACAATGAAAGGCATGACACTGGAACCCATACCCCCTCAATAGGGTTTTCTAGAACTGAATGGTTCCTTTCTGGGGATGTGCAAGAGGGAGTGTGAGTGTGACCCACTGTGTGTCCTGGGGATGGTTTACGTGCCCTTTGTCAGCTGGTTCTGGTGAACTTCTGTTCAAATGAACTTCCCTTCAGTGTCACAGTTTGCTTTTTCGGCTAGAGCATCCTGTCCCCTCCAGTGCAGCCTGGAGGAGGAGGAGGAGACCCAACCCCTGGCCTTCCTGGCCCCCAGAGCTTAAAACAAGAGCCCTCTGCCATCGGACATCCTTGCCATTTCCAGCTATTGAGCATAATCAGGTGGGCCAGGATCTGATTTCAAAGCCAAAAGTAAAGGACTCAGAGGAATCCTCTTTCCCATTGCTTCAGTGGAAGACAAAGGGTTTGAACAAACAGGATGCCGGAGCCACAGAGAGCACTATCCAGCAAGAGAAGCAGGCAGGATGCAGGGCTGGCTTGAGGGCCTGGGAGCCTGGGTATTGGCATGTGTACAATCATGCCCCAGAGAAACAAGAAGAAGGACAAGAGGACAGGCACACGGGCTCAGCCCACAGCCTATCTAGAGGGTTCTTGCTCTTCCATGGGTGTGAGGATTCTGGCCACTCACCTTTCAGAGAGAGTGACATTTCTAGATATCATAGAGAACCCACTCTGCCTCTTAGGACAGAAGAGTATCCCTCGGGAATCTAGAGGAATGTCCCAAGCTAAGCATGGGTCCTGGGAAATACACTTATTTCTCTGTTTCTTTGTCTTTGTCCTTTTGAAACAGGGTCTTACCACATAGGCCTAGCTGGCATGGGATTTGTTTTGTACATGAGGTTGGACTTGTGATAGTCCGGTCCAAGCTTTCTGAGTAATAGGAATAAAAACATGTATACCATGTCTTGCTATTTCTGCCCCTTTCTATCTCTTATCCCAAATTTTGATCATTGGGCTTGGGAATGCATCTGTAGTTGGCACTTCTAACCATTGACCTGTAGAGAGTTCAGAGTCTTTCAGAGAACAAGCCCCTTCCTAGGAGTATATGTGCCTAGGGAATATCTCTATCTTCCTTCTTCTCTTTCCCACTGTCCACTACATATGAGAGAGAAGTCAGTGATGAAAATAAATGTTCACTAGGACAAGAACTGACCGTCATTGAGGGTGGCAAGGACAGGAAGCAGCTCACAGGAGGAAGAAAGGTACCTTCAGGGTGGCTGACTCTCTTGCTGTTGGTGGAACTCAGGTGTATATGCCCCCCAGTTCACCATCTATCAGGGAAGGGGACTTGGAATATTGTCTATGGGCATTTCTGGCTCTTACTCTGACTGGGCTGTGCACCTAATGTTTCTGGAAGGATAGCTGTCTTCCTCTACACAGGACAACCCATTCTACTGAGGAGCAACCCCAGCCTTTTGCTAATAAAGCAATCTGGATGGAAGTAGTCATTTCAGACTCAAGCATCTTAACTTAGAGCCTTTAAAAATATATTTGTTTGTTGTGTGTGTGTGTGTGTGTGTGTGTGTGTGTGTGTGTGTATGCGCATGTTCTCTCCTACCATGTGGATTTTAGGGCATAACTCAGTTCATAAAGCTTGGTCACAAGCTCCTTTACATGTTGAAACATCTGGCCAGGCCCAGTCTAGAGTTTTTGAACATCATTTAAAAGCCACAGTTGGTTCTATGTGAAATAAGCACCCCCAAGGAGAAAGACTATCTGACATCTATGCACTAGAAATTTTGGACCTGTTTTCTCCTGGATCAGGAGTTCTAAGAGAGTGAGCTACAGAAATTGTCTCTCTTCCATGAAATGGGTCAAGGACATATGTTAGGTTGTTTTATCTCTGTTATGGTACTTGGGTGACGTGTGACACAAGCAAAAAGTGAGGACATAAACTCATAGCTGATAGTGAGTGTGTGGGAAGCACAGTGAGCAGGCTGGAGATGAGTGATGTCAATTCATGTACCATGTCATAGAAGTGGGTATGTCCAGATTGAAAACTCAGTGTTAGGGCTGTGGAGGAATTCTCACTACATTAAATGGGCCCTTTAAGTTTCTGGTTTTGGAGTGAGGGAGGGAAACAAGTAGATTCCATCTGGATTTCCCTTAAAGGAAGGATTGGATGAAGCAAATAACCTTCACAGAAACTTTGAATTCTAGGGGAGACTGCGTGTCTATTGCTCATTCATGCATTAATGTGTGTGTGAAGGGGTGCCATTTCTCAGCACCTTTTTTGTTGTTGTTGTTAGTTTCTGAGGACAGAGTCTCTCACTGGCCTACAACTTGCCAAGTTGCCAAGCCTGCTAGGATGCCCAGCAGCCTTAGGGATCCATTCACCTGTCTTCACCTTCCAAGCGTTGGGATTACAAACTTGCTATACCACAATCACCTCAGGCTTTTTTTAAAATGTAGGTTCTGCAGATTGAACTCAGTCCCCAGCTGAGTCATCTTCCCAGCCCCTCTGGGGAGATTTGAACACAAAGCTATGAGGGCTTTTAGAACTTGATTTATGACTCAAGATGAACTGCTCTAACTTTAGGGTTATCCTGCCCAGGTGGGAGTGGATAAGGGAGAGCCATCAATCAAAAGATGACAGATGATCCACTCCAGGTGGACCCAGTAGACCCAGGTGGAGAAAGAACGCTTTCCTTCCGTCCTGTGAGACCAAGAGACAGGCCTTCTTGGAGAAACCTCCAAGAGATGGTCTAACTTTGTTTGCTTGTTTGTTTTCCCCAAATCCAGAGTGACCAGACAGACCTGCACAAAATTGGACAAGCTGTCTAAACTTGAATCTTGGGATGGCTGATACAGAGCTAATTCCTGCCTCAGAGAAATTTGCTAGGGTGATAAGTGCTCATTGGCTAGCACCCGATACTGGTCAGAACTGGTATAAGGTTCTGGGAAGACAGTGACAATTTTGTGTGGTCACTTACATACTACACTGGGGGCAGTTCTAACTCAACCCCTATCTGTCCCTTCCCTTTAGTATCTGTGCCACCTGGGAACCTACTGTGCGAAGTTCTTTGATCCATGCTTTCAGACATCATATTACATAGCACATCAGAGCCTCAAAGACAGCTTCACACAGAGACAATGTCTGGAGTTTTCACCCTTGCTCATTAGAATTACAGGCGTTCTGTGGAGAACATGCAGGGGGTGGTATGAGGGATCTGGAACTCACATTGCCCTTCAACTAGGGTCACCTTTCTTGATTGATTTTATATCCCATACTCTAAGACAGATCCAGATTATTTGCTGAATGTCCCTAACATGCCTGATAAAGCTGCAAGGGTCCTAGAATATATCGGCAAAAGGATCAAAGATGGCTGCCTTCCAGAGCCTATATAATAGCATGGGAGATACCCAATGAACGGTAAACACAGCTGTTACGAGTAGGTTTTCCCCAACGGTCTGGTCCCACCGCCATGCCAGCCCCCAATAACACACAGAGACATTGTATTTGATATTATGTTGTTGGCCAGTTACTATTTTTTTGCTGGCTAGCTCTGTCTTAAATATTAACCCATTTCTATTAATCTAAGTATTTCCACATGGTCTCATCTTACCGGCGAGAGCGGGGGCCGGCGTTCTGCTTTCTCCAGTCTCTCCATGCTGACTCCTCCCAACTACTTCCTCGAATCCTCCTTGTCTCCTAGTCCCGCCTATCTTGCTTTCCTATTGGCCAACAGTGCTTTATTCATTAACCAGTATGAGAGACATATTTACAGAATAACATCTTCCATCACACAGCAAGTGATTTATCATCTTGTGTGCAACAAGTGTTTCAGGAACATAAGTATGGAGATAGGAGGGCTATGAGTGTAAGCAGGTGGACTACACGGAGAAGATAACAGAGGTGAGAGAGTCACACAGTACCCAGGGGAAGGGGAAGGGAGTGATAGGGAGACTGGAAACAGAAGAGCAGGTAGCCATTTGGCTGAAGCATGAAGTATCTGGGTAGGAGGGGGAAAAAAGGTGTTGGTGGGTGTCCTGTTGGGGACTGAGTATAAAGGCAGTCACTTCAGTGTTTGGGGCAGAGGAACAAGGCCTTTGGATTCATGTTATAAAACAGAATGGGTTGCTTCAAGAACCCAGGCTCTGACCTCCAGGGGAGGTTGGCCAAGCTTGGAGAGGCTTAGATTTTCTGTACTGTGGTCTTCTCAGGCATCTTGACAGGTTACAACATTACCTGAGGGTCCAGAGCTAGGAGGCAAGAGGCTGAGCATTATGCCCTCATAGTGTCTGGACTTGGCTACGGATACGTGGATGGACACTAAGGGCTGTGTACTTGAGAATTATTCTCATGGATTTAAAAAAAAAAGAAAGAAAAAACCACCTGGAAAGACTTTGGTTTGGGAAATTCATATTTTATTTATTAAAGTTATACATTGGGAGGAGGGGGAGAAGTTTCCCTTGGGCTCAGATCACTTTCTGAATCTTGCTGTGTTCCAGTTATAAATCACAGCTGGTCAGTGAAAGTGTGTGGACATGGACCACATCCTCCCATTTCAAAAGATCCTCCACGGTCTTGTGGCTCAGCAAGGACCAATGCACTCCACTTAGCACATCCCACACCATGTGGTCCTTATCCAGGCGCCCAGGGAAAGAGGGTACACCTGAAGAGGGCCTGGGTAGAGTTGCAACTTGGCCAGACACTGACCAGACACAGAAAGACCCTCAGCCAGGTCTGGGGCTTGGGCCAGAGGGCCTTCGGGGATGGGCTTCCTGGCAGGCCCAGATCCGTGGAAAGGCGGCTCCTGAGACAGCTCCAGGAAGGAAGAGAAGGGACGCCTTGCCTTTCACTAGCTTCTTTCAAAAATTTTTACTCTGGAGAAAAACTTGTCACCTGGCTTTGTTTCTCTACCAGGCTGACTTGACAGTTTTCCAGCTCCAGGCCCTAGGCTCGCCTCTCCCCTCCCCTTTAGTGGAAGGCTTGCTGCATCACTCACTGCCTCTGTCTCCTCACTCCACACCCCTTAGCGCCCCTCCCTGTGGTCCTTCCAGCACTTCTCCCTCCCCAACTCCCTTCCAGGCAAGAGCACGCTGCCCTCCCTCTGTGCTATGTTGCTCTCCATAGCCTGCACCCTTTGTGCTGAATTTGAGGTTCTCAGTACAATAGCGCTTTGACGACCTGCCTCAGTTGAGAAGGAATGTCAGCTGAAATGAATGAGGACTCTGAATAATAGCATTTTAAAGCAGAGTTTAGTGGCCCTCACCCTCCTGTGAACATTTACATTTAGTGATAGCTGATGTTGAGAAATGGGCTATAGGTTTAGAATAGAAACCCCTGTAAGTGCTTTGCCAGGAAGCAGTTGTTGACAGCGAGCGTATACTTTCTTCGGATAGTAGTATTTGGATTTCCAAGGCTGTTCATTTTTTATTTTTATCACTCTGAGTTTACCAGTCTCCTTGTGATCTACTACGATTAGTTTGAGATCTCCCTAATAGAGACATTTTTCCTTCCAAAGTCTCCAAAAACTCCATGAGTGGAAAATTAAAACCTTAAAAATAACAGTAAATTAAAATATTTCAGGGGGTGCCTTTGGGTCAAATTTTATATAGTTCACTCTAGCCTTAATCCATGTAGCTGAGGCTGGCCTAGAACTTCTGATATTCCTGCTTCTTCCTCCTAAGTACTGTAACTATAGGCATGCACCTCCGTGTCCAGCCTAAAAATCTTAAAAATAATAAAGTCAGTCCTGTTATCCTGTTTAGATCACTTTATTGAAAGAAATAACAATGTATTATTTCTAACAAGTTATTCTTATGTTTATTTTTGTTTTTCAAGACAGTATTTCTCTGTGTAGCTTTGGAGCTTCTGCTTCCCAAGCCTGGGATTAAAGGCATGTGTCACCATAAACAAACTATTATTTAAAAAAGAAAAAAAGAAAAAATCCTTTCTTGATTCACTTCTGATTTGTTCCTGGTTTCTTCTTCAGAAATACACATTGAAGGAGTTAGTGGCCAGCTCTCTGGTTCAATAACTTTTGTACCTCTCTTCACTCCATTTCCTTATCATGTCCCTGCTGTAGTCTATCTCACATATCCTCCAGGAAGATTCACCAAGTGAAACATCCGTGGCAAATATTAACAATAATTAAATCTAGGTAAGGATATTTAGGTGTTTATTATACTATTTTCTCTTTAAAAATTTCACAGTAAATTAAAGTAAGAAAAGAAAAACTCACTGATGGGAGATGTCATTCTGTAAATATGTTTCTCTTATTGGTTAATGAATAAAGCCCTGTTGGCCAATAGGAAAGCAAGATAGGCGGGACTAGGAGATAAGGAGAATTCAGGGAGAGGTAGGAGGAGATTCAAGATGTAGGGATTTGAGAGAGCAGAAGTCTGGACCCTCTCTCTGGTAAGATAAGACCATGTGGAAACACTTAGATTAATAGAAATGGGTTAATACTTAAGACTGAGCTAGCCAATAAGAAATGCTAATAACAGGCCAACAGATTTGTACCTAATACAATGTCTCTGTGTGTTATTTAGGGCTGGCGCGGCTGTGGGACCAGGCTATAGGGGAAAACTACTCACCAACTTTTTTGGGGGGGGCGGGGAAGGAGGGCATAGACAAGGTCTCTCTATGTAGCTCTGGCTGTCCTGGAACTACCTCTAAGTAGACCAAGCTGACCTCAAGCTAACAGAGATCCACATGTGTGTGCCTCTCAAATCCCGAGATTAAAAATATGCATCACCATTCGAGGCCCTCATCAACTTTTAGGAAGACACCCTAAGGGTCCAGCCCTAGGCAGTCAGTCTGTTTTAAGGCAAGCCTTCTCTTCCTAGGGGTTTGCAGTCCTGCACTGGAACAGTCACAAAGCTAATGCCTGACAGAGTAGGGCACAGTGCATGGCTCAGTGGTGAAGCCCTTCCTAGACTGTGTGGGACCCTGGGTCCCATCCCCATTACTGCCAAAAGAGAAGCAATGGCTGGAGAGCATCATTTCTCATACACACTCTTCTTTACCTCACACTGTCTTGTGGGAAAGACAAAGATTCTCCTTTTATAGACAAGGACATCAAGAGGTCTATGGTACCAGCTAGCAATAACTGTCAGTTCTGACTTTCTTCCCAGGCAGAGAGATTCTGTTCTAGGTGCCAGCATGTACCCATTAATTGTACCCTTCCAACAACTCTGAGTGACAGAGAGAATGGCCAAGGATACAAAAGTAGTAAGTGGTGGACTAGATTAAAGAACCCAGGAAGTCCTCCCAGGACCAGAATGGCCACATATATCCATCCCCACATGATACTGTGACACATTAGCTTCCAAGAGAGGAAGCTGGCTCCCTCCAGGATGCATTCTGATGGAGAACAGGTCCTATTGCCTTCACTGTATCTTTTTTGTTGCTTGCTTGTTTTTGTTTCTTTGTTTTGCTTTTGTTTTTGGAGATAGGCTTTCTCTGTGTAGCCCTGGCTGTCCTAGAACTCATTTTGTAGACCAGGCTGTCCCTGAACCCACAGAGATCCACTTGCCTCTGGCCCCAGAGTGCTAGGATTAAAGGAATGTGCCACCACACCCAGCCTGCATGGACTTATAATGTTTGAATTTCAAGACTCAAGAAATATTTTATCTAACATTCAGATCTCTGAATTTTCTCATCAAGTCAGACGTTTGGGCAACCCAGTGTCAGTGTCCCATAAGGTGTGTGGACCTTTGTTTTGTTACAAGCTTCTCTAGTCACACTTGTGAACAACTTTAAGAATGGCCTTATTCAAGAAAGAACAATATAGTGAGTGGGGTTTTGCAGTAGAGGAGAGAGGGAGTAAATGTAAGACAGAGGAGTGGGAATTTGCAGCCAAGGAGTGGGGTCACTTGATGAGAAGTTAACAAGAGGAGACATGGTGAGGAGATACATACTATTCCCACTGAAAGCAGTAGACATATGATTTCTACTGAGGCTGGGAAGTGAGGAATTTAATGAGATAACCAGGATAGCAAGGGTAGGGCTTTATTCATTTTCATAAAATAGGTTATTGAGAACTGTAGGGGACAACAATAATAACACCTGCAACATAGAACACAAAAAGTAAGGTCTTATTCTGTAGTCCAGGCTAGCCTAGACTTTACAAATATAACCCAGGCTGACCTCAAACTCACACCAGTACCCTTGTCTGAGTCTCTGAAGAACTGGGAGCCACTATTCCCAGCAGGGGAACTTCTAATAAAGGGCTCTGCAGTGTTCTTAGTAAAACGACTAATCAAACCAAGGACAGAGCCCAACACTGGGGCCTAGTTATCAAGAAGACTTGGGTGAGCGTGACTTGGTTTTGGTCAGGCAATCTTTGCCAGTAAGAAGCAGACTTTGACAAGACATGCTCTCTCCACTGCCAGTTCCCACCATTCTGTTTGCACTGGCTCTGTGACCCGCCTCTCATAGACATCTCAGCCACAATGCTTGGAAAGGTACAATGTCAAGGCAGCAGCATGTAACTGCTGCCCTGCTGTCATCCATGTACTGCCAAAGTCACCTGTCACTCAATCTACTTCATCCAACCATCCATCACATCTTTTCATTCTTCTTATCTATGCATCCCTCCTTCCCTTAGCAGTTATCAAATTGCACGGCCCCGCCTTCATGTCTTAGGTAAGGGCAGCGTCAAAGGACAGGATAATCTGTTGAAGAGAGCAGCCAATGGTCTTATATATCCTCTAGATCACCTAGATCAAACTACAGACCCTCAGAATTCATGTTAAAACACTAATACCATATATGACTTTATTTGTAGTTATCACCTTTAAAAGAAGACCAGTAAGCTAGGAGTGTGGCCTCAGCCCTTTGGGAAGCGAGGCAGGAAGATTGCCACAAGTTAGAGACCTGGGCAGGCCATATAGTGTGAGGTTTGCCAGGGACAGTGGGATCATGTCTCAAATAACAAACAAACAAACAAAATAGACAAATAAATAAAAATAAAACAATAAATGAGTGAAACATTTTTTTAAAAAGGGAGATAAAGAAGGCTGAATGGGTCAGAAGGGTTGTGTTCTAATCCAACACAGATGTCTTTTTAAAAGGAGACAATAGGAACTCACAGACAGCAGGAAGTTGTGTGAAGACACAAAGAGAAGGAATGTATCTGCAAACTGAGGTTAAAGACCTCAGGAGATGCCTTCATCTGTCTGCAAGCCATGGTCATAGGCTTCAGGAGGCCCCCATCCTACTGGAATTCCAGTTCCCAGAGTTCTTCAAAACTTCATCTCTGATGTTTAAAACACACAAATGTGGTTCTCGCCCAGGCTAGCCTGAATAGACTGCAGCAGGCAGCTACTGTCTGCATGCTCTCTGTCCATCCGTCCCTTCCTCTGAATAAGCAATTCCCCAGTGCACGAGGCCATTCGGATTAGCTACTACGAAAAGTTGTCAGTTGTGCCAGTTTGGGTTGTGAGGACAGAGAAAGGGCAGAGATACTAAAAAAAGAAACATGGACTCCGACCTCCTCACTAAACCTGGTGTGCCATGGTGTGATGTGGCTTAAACGTTCACAGCATAAGGAACCTGTGGAACATGGAAAATTCAAAGCCCAAAGTATGGCAGGAATACTCAGAGCAATGGGTCTACTGAGCTGGTTAATTGGGTTGAACAGATTGTTTTTAATCCAGAGACTGGGAAGCTTAGACAGTGATGATCAGAATCACTGCTGTGACATTCGTATCATCTTCAGCCTTCCTGTGGGCCTTACCAGGTGTCCTACTTAGGTTTATGCTATCAATGCAAAGATAGGTAGTTGCTGATTAAACCCAAGGGGCCTAGAGAGCTGGGAGAAAGCCAAGTTGGTTTCTGCTCTGACTCTACATCAGCCTCCCAGCTGTCAGATTGGAACTGACTGTGGAGTTTGGATGGTGGTGCTGGCGTGAGAGGCTGGACAAAGCCCAGATGGGTTCTTGGGTCCCAGAGGACAGCCAATGGCAATAGACATCAACCTCAGACTCTAAATGGAATGAGCAGGAATCTGGAAGTGGTCCAGGACTGGCTCTACAACCCTAGAGCAGCAGGCTTTAGAGCCACAGCTAGTTACCTTCATGGGCATCAGACTCCGAGAGGAGAAGGCTGCAGTTGTAGTGGGTAGATAAGTGTCAGTCACATGAAGAGCTTGACTGATGGTCAGCATTGACATGCGTAGGGCTCAGGGCAGGGCTTGGTAAGGTTGACTCCTACTTCGTTCATAACCCCATGGCCACACTGAAATACATGGGCATCCTAGAATTTGAAGGCAGACCGCAGTGGACTTTCAGAGATCTGATGAGGCACACAAGATATCCCCGTCTAGTGACTAAATGGGAAAACTGTTTGCAATTCAACATTTCCCTTAGTCCTTGAGTGTCTGAATTCACACAGACAATTTATAGCAACTGAAAGAGGGTAGCGTACACCCACGACTAGTCTTCCAAAATCATGAAGAGGTGTGAAGCACTTCAAAGAGTTTTGGGGCATTTTGAGAGAACACAATTGGCAAGAACTTTATCC
This sequence comes from Cricetiscus sungorus, assembly GCA_030556225.1. Classification (NCBI taxonomy): domain Eukaryota; kingdom Metazoa; phylum Chordata; class Mammalia; order Rodentia; family Cricetidae; genus Cricetiscus; species Cricetiscus sungorus. The sequence continues at coordinate 29,705,224 of JANBXA010000588.1, forward strand.
AAAACAAGTCCTTTAGTTGTGTTCCAGACTTCAGTCTGAGAGCAAATGCTTGGGTGTTTTTAGTTAGGAACCAGGCACCAGGTATTGGGAGCTGAATGGAGACAGTATCTCCCCATTTGCTCGGTCAGGACTCCTGACTTCTCTTTTGCTTGTGATTTTGGGGAACTGGAAATCACACTAAGGACTGGGAGGGGGAAAGGTTCAGGGCCTCAGGAGGCAAACAGGGTTTTCTTTAGCAGAAAGGGTTTTATTTTTCAACTCTATTTCCTTGTATTCTTATGTAACAAGTTAACAGGGTCCATGTTAACATGGGCATCTGGGGTTGAGAGATGGAGAAAGGACAGGGAGAGAGAAGTGAATGAGAGAAGGGGGGGGCTGCAGAATGCCATTAAAGGGTACAGGGTGGACTAGAGTTCATGGCTGCCTTGGCCTCTCTCAACCCCTCTGATGGGAGCAGCCTTACTCACACCTTCTGTGCACTGACAGTCATGTTTTCAATCACTTCTCCAGCCGGCAAAGAGGCTAGTTAGTGGCCAGTGGTGCTGAGACACAATAGGAGAAGCCTGGGCAATCAAGCTCTTTCTGAGGAATGTTAACCAGGGTGCGGGGGTGGGGGGGTGGGGGGTGGGGGGTGGGGGGGTGAGTGCAGTTTGGAGGGGAGGGATGCAGCTGAAAGGCTGAAGTACAACAACCACAAGAAAACTGAAGCCCCAGGGAAGCAGAACTAGGCTGCAGGGCACTCGGCAGGACAGTGGGTTCTCGGGATGCCTCCAGTCCCAAAGGTACCACTCATATCCCTTTTTTACCTGAGGGAATGTGTTCTTGTTTTCCTAAAGAAAAGAGCCCATCTTATCTCAACCAGTGTAGGTGTTCCATGTAGGTAGGTTGCTTTGGGAAGAATGCATAGGCTGGCTGTCTTAGCAAACACAGCCAACACCACAGCTTACTTGGAAGCCGTTCCTGTATGTGAAATGAGCCTATCTCTGGGAAACGTTGTCATGGCCTAATTTCTTCCTTTGCTCTTGGGATGTCAGAATAAGCTAAGACTGTGCTTGGGTTCTGAAGAAAGGAAGTCTTGGCATCTACAAAAACTGATTTGGTCCTCAGAAGTCCTTCTTAATTTACCAGATCCATGACTCTGGGGGGTGGGGGCGGGAGGGGGGAGCTCTGAAACCATGTCAACTCAAAGGAAGCAAAGGGGTGTGGCGACCATGTTGGTTCATCATTTCTCTGATTTCAGGGCCCAGGAAGGCTGAACTGGATGGAAAACTAAGGACAGTTCTTGTCAATACAAGGCCTCATCTATTACGTCCACAGCCTCTTGGAAATGTCCCCGGCAAGGCTGCCATCGGCACTTGACTAAAAACACATGGACACAATCCACTCAGAGCAGGGGTTTATTATTGGGAATAATAAGGGAAAGTTTTTATCCCCCCACCCCGCCCCACCCCCCTTGCAGGGAGAGCTGCTTTCTGGAAGTCACAGGGCTTAGAGGGAATCTGAATCATGTCTGTTGAGAAGGGAGGAATGGAGGCACATTTCCAGAAGCCTTTTCACACAAAGTAAGATTGTCCCAGGCAGCTCAAAGTGTCAGGCAGACACTCCTTTTAACCCACTCTTCTCTCCCACAGCTATTAGTAGCTAAAAACGTAGAGAGAAAAAGTTCTGAGTTAATTGGTCCCCTCTGGTTAAGCCTCTTTCTCCAAAGTGGGCTCCCTCCCTCAGCACTGCTCCACAGAGATGGCTGATGTATGCCACTCAGTCCAAGGATACACAGGGAGTGACTTCGAGAGGAAAGCCACACGCCAGTATACTGAGGCAGACAGTTGTGCGGTCACTAGTATGGCGCTTGCTCCCTTCCGATGAGGACACATGAGTGTGAAGTCTGGGACAAGAGGGATGTTTAATTGCCAGTGCTTGATTTGTGTGTGTGTGTGTGTGTGTGTGTGTGTGTGTGTGTGTGTGTAGGACGAGAGATCAGAGGATTCCCTGGAGTGGGAATTAATTACACATGAGTGTAGACTGCCTGCTGTGGGTCCTGGGATCTGAACTTGCGTCCCTTTGGGAGAGCAGCAAGTGCCCTTAGTCACTAAGCCATTTTCTTGGCCTCTTGATCACTCTTTAAATTCCCATCCCCCACCAAAGTGGCATGTAGACAGGCACGTTGACACTGAAGCGCACACGGATATCGCCACACGGATAGGAGCACGTGCCGAGTCTCTTGGGCTCACACAGAATTAAGTCACTGCTATTTGAGCAGCAGAGTCGATTCGCTCATGAGTTATACTTGGTAATGTTGACTCTCTTTCCTCCAAGGTCTGTATGAGGTGCTAGAAAATATGTATATCATTTGATCTCTGTCTTCAGCAGAATCCAGCATATTCAGCTGAGAATTACAATGGGTCCTTCCTTCTTTCTGAAAAGAGACCTCCAGTGCTGAAGTGTGAACTCTTTAGAGAAGATGGTCCTTCCATAGCTAAGGGACCAAAGTGACGTCCATGAGACCGAAACCAAGCCCACATTCATCAACATGCCCGGGTGGTGCTAATACCCAAGATCAGTCCTCAGAATCAGATACTTCGTCCTTATTTCTTCCCTTCCCTTCTCTACTTCTAGAATTATCTTTGAGCAATCTGAGGTTTTGACAGACAAACTTCAGCAACCCTGACTAAGCGAGACTTTGTTTTGCCTGTAGCATACAATTCAAAAGACAGTGTGCATTGTGTTCAGCATTTCTGGGTCAATCCAGACCTTCTGAATCTTCCCTAGGACTGAAGTACCTCAATAGGACAGATAAAGGTACCACCTACCTTCCACACAGAGAGAGATATATGCACAAAAGAATGACATCATCAGTAAAAGTAATCATTTGAGACACCCTGCTAGCACATCCTGGGTAGCAGCAGCCTGGCAGGTTCCCAGCTGTGCCTTCTCTCCCAAGCATCTTTCCTGCACGTGTCTCCTGGTATTTGGACAGTGATGGGGGGCATGAAGAAGGCAATGGTGACACACTTCTGTTACCTTCCTCAGCCCCAGGCCTAGGCTTGCGCAGCCACTACTCAGCGTAGTGTCCAACCAGCAGTGTTTCTTCTGTGATTGTGTGGAAAATGATCACGGGTTTCTAAAGAATCTTGTGTATAGCATCGGCTGAGTACTTCAGTGAGGTATGCAGAAATAAGAGGCTGTAGTAGAAATACTACACAGGCAAAGGGCTTGGGTTCAAATCCCCACTCCATCTTTCCACCAAGAGGTCGATGTCTCTTGCCTCTGCCCCATTAGTACCGAAAGAACACAGCGACAACTAGCCTCACCAGACTGCAAAAGGGATCACTGCCACTGAGTGTGTGCAGAGTGTCACACTCCATGCAGTGCTTGGTGTGAGCTATCACAGTGCCCAGGCCTGTCTCGGCAGCATGTGGCAGAAGGTCTGGGACTGTGTGGATTTGTCAATCCTGGGTATAGAGTTTTCAGATCCTTCTGGGGTCAAAACCAAAAAGTAAAAACAAACAAACAAACAAACAAACAAAGCCAGTTGGAGTCTCCAGGACGAAGCCACCTAGTCAGTTGTTCACATTTGGGGTCAGGGGACGGCGTTCTTTTGTAATGTCTTATCAGGGACTTTTGGGTGATCCATTTGAATGGGTGGAGTGCTTCACTCTTTTAGTTTAGTCAAAGTGGAGAGAGACCTAAGTAAGAGCGGTAGAGAATAAGCAACATTTTTCCTAAAGTGGAAAAGAAAAAAACACTATCTTTTCATTTACCACAAGGTTCGTGGCTAACACCACTTTAAAAAAGCACAGGCAGACATGAGAAAGGTTATACATTTACTTATTCTTTTCTTCTTTCAAACCAAAGGTATCTATTAAGTGATGTAGAACTCAAAACAATATATATGAATATGTATTTGCCTGCCTGTCTGTGTCTCTGTGTGTTTGTCTGTGCTGTGATGTGCTGTGGTACATGCATGGGTGCGTGTGTGTGTGTGTGTGTGTGTGTGTGTGTGTGTGTGTGTAAACATTGAAGGAAATGTGTCCTCAAAAGACAGACAAAATGATGCAATTCTTCCAGACCCAGGACCACAACCAAAGAAGGGCAAAAGAAAAGAAGAAGGGATGGATGATGGAGAGAACCCCATCACTAGGTGCAGGTTCATGCAGCCATATTCTTGTGGCTCTCCAGTCTGAAGATGGCTGCCTGCATACACAAAACTGATTTACTTGGGTGCCCTGATAAGTAGAAGTGAAGCTGAGTCCTGGGGACATGAAAAGGCGAGCAAGGAGAGGGGAAGAGAGGAGACACTGGGAAGGAAAGGGCCAGCATGAATAGGCAGCTCCCAGCTAGCTTCGGCCAGACACTCAATCCAAACACATGCCGTTGTCCTGCAAATACCAATTTGGGGAAGCATGAGACGAGCTCTTTACCTCCTTCTCAACCAGGCGCTGTACACATCTTGGAGAGCCAGCCCTGATAAGAATTCTTATGCAACTGGCTTTTTGCCAATTGTTCAAGCATCTTTATGTACAGGCTCTAGTAAAGTGTCTCAGCCTCCCTATGCTGGGCACCAGAAACTGTAGGCAAAAAACAGTGGTACTTTTTCCGTCCCCATGGCAAGGACCATGGTGAGACCTCTATGGCAAATGACAGGTTAATGAGAGAAAGGCACACACATTATCTAACATGTTGTATATGACACAGACTCCTTAGAAATGGAGACCCAAAGGAACAGGAAGATGTGGATTTTTTGGTTTTTTTCTTTTCTTTTTAAAGAGAGTGGGCAGAAGTCTGATTGGAAGATAAGCAGGTATGATCTAGTGGCAGTTAGCTAGGGGCAGATCCAGCTGGCCTGTCTTTTCTTCATCTGGTGCCTCTGAGAGATAAGAGCATTCCTTTCCTCAGGGCCCAGGGAGGGCACCTCCAGGATGACGTCTTTATGACCTGTTCAAGGGAAAGCTGGCTAGGTTTTATGACCTGTTCAGGAAAAAGATAGAGAGAGAGGGGAAGACATAAATCTTCCATCTGTTGTTTCCTTCTATATGGGCCTAGTCTATACTAAACCTCATCACCATCTTCTCAAATACTCCTCTGTTGTCTTAAATCAGCCAATTTGTGTCATGAGAATGCACGAGAAATTTACATTTAATCATCTTGGTTGACACAAAGCATTCTATGGAAAACCCACAAGTTCTTAAAATGCCCCTCACCCAGAGGAAGCCCATAGCTTCAGACTGGAGCTGGTTCTTTCCTTCTGAAATGTGGGTTCTGGGGATCGAACTCAGGTCAGCAGACTTAGTGCAAAGTATCCTTACCCACTGAGCTACTTCGCTAGCCCTGAAAAGACTAATACTTGACTTTGATAGGGCTTAAGCCCCCAAACAAACATTGTACTGAACCAGCTCAATCTGAGCCTCAGGGCAGTGGGAACTGGTGGGCTGGGCATCCAAGGGAAAGAACTGAATTATCCCATGGGACACCAGTTGATTTATTTGCTAATTGAGTGGTCCAGCTTTGGGCTTCAACTCTAAAGAAATCACTTCATCCTTTATTAAATACTGCAAGAATCTCGCTCTTTGTTCTGCAAGGCTACACACAATATACCAGTGGAATGTGAATTTATACTTACAATAGTTATGCCACTAATGACCTTCCAAACAAAACTAATACCATGCACGCTCTGCTTACAAGTTGGAGTCTAGCCTGTTAGTGAGTTCTGAGGCCACCGACCTCCCTCTGACACAAGAGAGACCTCCACATCCATGCCCGCCTCCAGCTTCCCCCATGGTTTCATGATTTCATTTGTGAATCAGTAACTCTTTGGAGACTCCAACTCTTTTACACCTATTCTTTTTATTTGCTGGACAATACTTTATTCGGAAATGTTCCCTTCTGTAATTACAAATCTTGTTAGTCCTCCTCCTCCTCTCCCCAGGGGAACTGTGGGTTTTAATTAATTAATGTGGTTAAACCGCTTTGAGGTACACGGTTGAAAGGTACTATGTGAGTGCAAATTATTATTATGGCTGCTGACATCCCATGGTGGCAAAGCCCCAGCCCTCCACATCTAGAGACCGGACAAAGGCTTCTTCATCTTCACCTTCCCTTCCGGGTCTGGAATCACAGTTACCACCTCAACAGCAACCAACCAATTAATCCTCATTATGTTGGCTTCCGGTTCCTTTTTTCCCAGCAGCACCCGACTTGGTCTTGTTTCATTTCACAAATCACACCCCAATCAGCTCTAGACAAAGGTCACACACAGGATCCCTATGGCCTTTCTTGGCCTAAAAGGAAAAAGAGAGAGAGAGAAGAAAAGGAAAGTTAGAAAGAAAATGTCGTCATGAAATGTACTAGTGTCTCATTAGTAATCTAAATAAAGCTGTCCCTGCAGCAGCATTCCCCTCCCACAGGGTCAACCATGGCATGCCCCAGAGATACCCAGAAATGGCCCAGTCAGAGTTAAGGTCTAGCAACTCTGGCTTGACCGCCAAGAGACCCATACAAAAGGGGAAGTCTATCTGTGCTGGGTTGGAAAGGATCATCCAAAGATACAGGAGCCCCTCTTTGGGTTTCTGTTACCCCCAAGTTTCCCCTGAGAAAGCCAGCTGCCATCTGTAGCCTTAGGAAACCCTCACAAAGGCCGGGAGCCATGATTTAGATGTTTTATGCTACACCTAGCACACCAAAACTTTAACAAATGCCCAGGACTTCCACTATGATGATAGCCATTGAAAGCAGCTCTGTGGGGGAGACTTGGCCTCTCATAGAGATGCTGCTGACCAAAACACTCCGTACAAGGTTGTGCCTCAGGCTCTTTGTTAGAGTGGATGCGGGCAAGCCTCGGGGGGTCATGTCTTCATCTGCCTTCATTTATCCTCTCTATTGAAGGGCTCCTTCAGAACATTGGTCAGTCTCTGTGGGAAATGATTTGAAGAGCAACAAAAGAATTTGGGCCCTTGGGAGGGGGGCTTCAGAATTCAGTAAACATCTGGACATGGAAGGCCAGGTTCTCAAGCAGTCTAGCTGGGGAGATGTCAAAAGAGAGAAAGAGCTATGTGTGCAATGCAAGCGCTTAGTTTTGTGGTAACATTTGTTGTCCAAAGGCACAGACGCCCCAGTAGGTAGAGAGAAGATTTTTCAAAAGCTCCTCTATTGGTCAGGTTTTGTGAGTGCAGTTCACTCTTTGTTGGCTCTCATGGCATATGTGAGGAAATGGAAGTTTCGCATGGCTAGGGAACAGCGTGTGATGGATGGTCTGATTCGGTATGGCTTATGAACAAACCAAGTAAGGTTGCATAAGCCTTCCTGGTAGTTGCTCAGCATTCCTGTCACCCTTGAGGTTTTTAAAGTACTTGCTAGTCAAGGTAACTTGTTGGATTCTCAGAATGAACATATTTTAATTGTACAAAACCAAAAACCAACCAACCAACCAAACAAACAAACAAACAAAAACCCTCAAAAAACACACAGAAAACAAAATGAACAAACAAACACACCAGAAAGAAAGAAAAGAAGGAAAGAAAAAAGAACAGGAGGGAGAAACACAGTGATTTGCATTTCATCACATGGGTGAGACTCATGACCTGAACTCTTGACTCTCAATGTTCCCTTTATTGTTGAGTCAATCCATTCAGAACACATTAGTCAGCATGATTCAACATTTGTCACTAATCAGTGTTAGTGACAGAACTAATCAGCATTCCCCAGTGTCCCCAAATCTATCCTCAAACAGCAAAAGAAATTGGCTGCTGTCAAGAGACAATGGGATGCGGTTTTTGTCAGTATTAACTATCTGAAACCAGTTCAAGTCCCCCGTGTTCTCAGGCACCTTGCCCAGTCATCCTAAGCTGGAATGAATCTATCTCCTTATCCCTTCCAAGCCCTACTACTCAAGCCTCTGTAACAGGTGTCACTTTGTTTTTGATTAAACTTATCTAACTACATCTTCTTTTGAGCCAAAAGAGACTGCTCCTGCCTCTATTTCCAGTGAATCCAGAGCACGTAGCTTTGTAAACAATAGATGTTCAACTAGTGTGTTCTGAACTGAACTAACCATCATGGAGCTTAAATCATATTCTAGAAAGAACACCAAGTCCTTTTAGGAGCAATTTTCAAAAAAAATTGATAACCTGAATTGCTTTCACATCTATTGGTATTATCACTCTGGGCATTTTAATAAATGCAAATTATTATCTCTGCCAATGGCTTCCAGGTTCTACAGGAGGAGCCTGCCTAACTATAGTCCAGGTCTTAGAATAAAGGTTTTTCTTCTGCACCTTTATTTCAACTGACATTTTGTTCAGTGTTTACAGAAAACAAAAATGTAGGCAGGAAAAAATACATTTGGGGGAAAAATGTGTGCAGCCTGTGACTTTGGACCCACGTGCTAGAACACACTCTGAAGTTCCTGCTTAAAAGAGGTTCTGTTTTGGGCTGGGGTGGGGTTGAAAAGGATTTTTAAGTGCTGATCCTTGGTAGAGTAACTGACCGCTGTTGTGTATCTTATATCTTCCCCTACAGTCTCTGGAACCAAGGAGAATTTTTAATACATTCAATATTTATGCCACATTTCAAGATTGCAACAGCCCTGGGTCTGTACTACTGCACCCATGATCTCTGTAACTTGCCTCTGAAGGGAACGTGCCCTTGAAATACCTTTCTGCAATGGTAGTAGTGCTCCTCGTTTATTTGGGTACATGAATGACCACTAAGATTAATAACATTTTCAACTTTTCTTGTCATGTATTTCACCTACAGCTTGTCAACATCATAAAAGCAGAAATAAAGTGTGACGTTTCCGGGTAATTGTCTTTAAAGGAAGGGAATGCGTTCCTTCTCATCATTATTCTCCATCAAACACAAATCCTGCTGCCTGGATAGAGGACATCGTGCCAAGCCATTCTGGGCTAAATCAACAATGGCAATATCGGAGTGATGGAGGGGTAAGCTGATAGGCTAGTTCCCTGGACAAACAGGCCAGCTCTGAGCGCATTTCTCTGCATTGCGGGGTGGGAAAGCAACAGTTCTCAGCACTGTTTACCTAGGAGTTAGTTATACCCAGCAAAGTTACAACCCAGCTACCCTCGGGGAATTTCTCAGGGGATCATTATATCAGTATGACTGATGCATCTTCTAGCTTAGAATCTCAAGATTCAATATTCGGGACTGGCCTGCAGTATGTCAACAGAGGGCCAGGAATTCTGAGAAATAAGTGGCTGTAGGGCTTGCCACAGCAGGGGAGGGGGCCCAAACCCACGCAGGGGGCAGCGAACACAACTCTGTTTCCTTACTTGAAGATGAAAGTGGTGGGTGAGACTACCGTTTCTTACAGGAAATGTGTATATAGCTGCCTTTAGGGGCAGGGAGAAAATCTCACCAGCAGTCACCTAAGCAGATGCCAGAAGCACATACTTGCTGTGTGGAGGACGCAAACGTTTCCTGTCTAAAGGCAGAGCTGATGGGCACACCAAGTGTCTGGAAAATCAGCAATGTCCTCGTAGTTATATATGCTTGCACAGGAGATGGTTCACTACTTTCAGAGGGAGTGTAAACAGAGCTCTCTTCGGAGAGGAAGTTGAAGCAAACAGTGGAGAAGACATTACACTTCTCATGCATTCCCAGAGAAGCTTCAGCCCTGCCTATCAAGAGATCTGTAAAGAGAGTCTTTGATCTAAGTAGTCAAAAGTTCCAAAAGAAAAAAAAGGAGGTGGGGTGGGGTGGGGGAGACTGAAGTAATGGTTCAGGAGTTAAGAGTGCTTACTGCTTTTGCAGAGGACCTAGGTTTGGTTCCTAGTACCGCTCTGATCATCACAACCAGGTGAAACTCCAATTCCAAGAGATCTGCCACTCTTCTGGCCACCTCAGGCACCAGACATGCATGAAGTACACAGATACATATGCACATCAAATGAAAATGAGTAAGCCTTTACAAAAATGTCCATAAATAGGGAGCTGGGTTGCATGCAGTGATGGTTACCTGAAGTGAAATTACATAAGTTATGTGTATCACTGTAGATACATCACAGAAACAAGGTAAATAAGAGAAAAGTTGGAAAGTGTAGATGACAAAGCACTTAATGAACTTCTAGAATGTGCCCCGGAAGAAATCATTCCATGCGGATTCCCACCTAGACAGAAAGGCGCTCAAGAATGGCAGGGAAGGAGGCATGACGCCTCGGAGCGCCTTGGCCCCGTGAACGGGGGTGACGTGTTGGAGGGGTTGGCATGGGGCTAGCTTTAGGGGCTTGAGCTTTCTCAAGTCTTAATCCCATAATTAAAAAAAATGAAAACAATGGGAATTTTCAAACCTAATTATAGGTACTACACACATGTATAAATCATGTTTTATGACTTCTGTAGTAAAAAACGTTTTCAGGCCAAGGCCAGAAATAGAGTGCTTGCCTACAGTATGCAGGGGCCTGAGTTCTCTCTGACAAAGAGAAAGCTCCTTGAAGCTAATGGTCAGAGGAAAATAAGTGAACAGGCCGAAGGTGGGTGCTGAAAGCCAACATGGAAGGGGTGTGAAATGAATGTCAAAAGAGAAGAGCACAGAGCAGATGGGACTCTGCCACCAAGAGGCCCCGGCATGGGCATTGCAGGCGTGGGGGGGGGCAGCGGCAGGGACACAGTGACAGGCCAGCTCTGCCTTCCTCTCTATGACCTCTGGGAAGGGAATTAGTGTTGCCTGCTCCTCTTAATCCCAGGGCTCTTGGCCCAGTGTCCCACATGAATGCTGGGCTGTGCCAGGTATGTGGGATGTATTTACCATGCACACAATTCTGTACCCAGATGGAAATAGACTGAGAGTTTTTTGGGTCACTTTGAGTCCAGGAGGGAGGGAGGGAGAGACAGACAGAGAGACAGAGACAGACAGACAGACACATACACAGAGACAGAGACACAAAGACAGACAGACAGACACATACACAGAGACAGAGACACAAAGACAGACAGACACACACTCACACTAGAGAGGCAGAGACAGACACACAGACACACACACACACACAGACAGACAGACAGATACAAAGAGAGAGACAGACAGACACACACATACACACTCACACTAGAGAGGCAGAGACAGACACACATACACACAGACAGAGGCACAGAGAGAGAAAGACAGACAGACAGACAGACAGACACACACACACACACACACACTCACAGAAAGAGGCAGACACACACAGAGAGAGGGGAGAGAGGGGGGGAGAAAGGACTAGTTTCCAAATGAAAGGTAATGAACACAGATGCCAGTATCTGGGGAAAAAGAATTCTTCAATATTATCTCCCAAATGGCTTAGGACTAAGAAAATGGGTTGGAGAATGTAACCCAAGTTTGTGACAAACATACAGAGCAGATTAATGTCTTTTCCCATGAGCTCCCAAAGGTGCTCAAACAAGGCATTTTGATGCTAAAAGCAGACACACAGTTCTGCAAAGAAACACTTTATTTTCTAAGTTCATTTGAATCTGCAGAGTAAGTGGCTGAAGCTAGTTTTGTGTCTAGCACCTTCTAAGGACCCTTCTTGAGGTAGCTCAGTCTCCTCTAAGGCTCCCCACCCCATCTCAGCTCCTTCAAACCTAAACTAGTGCAGGGCAGCCCAGAGCCCAGAGCCCAGAGCCCAGAGCCCAGAGCCCAGAGCCCAGAGCCCAGAGCCCAGAGCCCAGAGCCCAGAGCCCAGAGCCCAGAGCCCAGAGCCCAGAGCCCAGAGCCCAGAGCCCAGAGCCCAGAGCCCAGAGCCCAGATATCATGCTAGATTCTGCTGTTTCAAAAACAATGGAACACACACACTTCTGTCTTACTGGGCAATGAAGCTGTCTTCTGTCATGCTTAAAACAACTTGGTTTTCTGCTTTCTTAACCACTTCTTTGATTCTTGAGGGAAGGAGGATCCAAGGCAAAGAAGACATAGTAGGCCTCGCCATCCATCCTCTCCACTCTCTGGGCCAGCTTCCTCCTTGGAAGCTCCTTCATCCAGTCATGGACTCCAAGCAATCAGGACTGGTTCTAGGAGGACCAGATGGCTCCTTCCACGCTGTACCGCTCTACCCCCAGCATCAGCAACACAGTCAAGCTGCCCACTCCGAGTCCCTGCTCTGTTCTTGGTGGCACACTGAGACAACGGGCTTGAGCAGAGAGACTTGGATCAAACTGAAGTTTCCTGCACGTTCTCCCTTTCCTTTTGCAGCCAAGAGCTCTGGGTGGGGCCACACCATTAAAACCCACCCCCAAAGTCAGCTACTTTCCCCTGGCCAGCTGTCCTGGCACCTCTCTGGCTCACTCAGTCCTTTGCAAGCTTTTCCAGTTGGTGGGTACCAAGGCTTCCACAAGGGGAAAAGGAAAATTAGATTTGCAATTCCTTTCCATCCCCAAGATTCTCATTCCAGTTGTACAAAGGCTGGACTCTCCCTCTAACTCCACCTGGCCCCCAACTAAAGGCCAGGCCTCTTGGAAGCTGGTGGCCATGCTGGCCATGTGATTTGCTCCCTCTCCTTTAGGGCCTAAGTATTTCCAGGGTCTAGGGCTGGAGGAGGCAGAAACCCAGACAAATGCTGGGCAGACAAAGAAGATGCAAACAGGATGGTATTACCATGTTAATGGCTTCAGTCCAGCAGCCCCCTGAAGATGCCTGGGAGGGTGGTTTTCTTTCTTTTACTTTTTCTTTTCTTTTCTCTCTCTCTTTTTTTTTTTTTTTTTTTTTTTTTTAAAGGAGAATAGTTCCGCTTTCTATTTTACTACAACAATAGCATGGACTGGCTCCTTCAAGTGTTTCAAAAAGCAGCTTGAGAAATCTCTACCCAGCCCCTTGGTCTTTCCAGCCTGCCCTTTCATTGTCCCTCCCATCCCAGGGAACAAAGGGGAGGGACCAGTGTCAGGCCCCCAGTTGCTGCCTGCTCTCCGAATCCTAATCCTTGAGAAGCAGTGAGGGAGATGGCCTGTGGAGCTGGTCAATCCCATTTTGCCCTCACCTTTCATTCTCTCCCTCTGCTGTGCGCTCAGAAGGCTTCAGGTATTAGGAATCTAGGGGTTTGCGGAGGATAAAAGGCCCGAGGGACCATTCCCACGGTCACTAACAGCCCCACCCCCGGAGCAGCCTGCATGGGCTAACTGCACTTTCCCATCAGGCCAGGCTGTCTCCCAGAGCTACAACGGCACCTGCTTCTCTTAGCGGTAGCTCAAGACCTGCCCCAGCCTCCCAGCTATTCTCCTCGCCACCCTTCTGTGTGCCCTGCTGGCATGAGCTGCAGGTCCTGCCCAGAGAGCATCGTGCTCACTTTGCCTGTCAGAGCAGCCCCTTCCGGCAGGAAAGCTTTGTGGCCCTAACTTCGGTTTCTCCCCAGGTTTACGACAGAGGCAGCAAGGCTTCTCTGTTTCAAACCTGAGGAATACGCAGACTTTCAGCTAAGAATGGGTCGGGGGAGAGGAGGAAGCTTGTGTTTCGGCTGTGCTGATCTCAAGGGAACAATTGTAGGGAGAGGGGAGAGGGGTAAAGGGTAAGCATGTGGTCCCCTCCCAGGAGAAGCAGGGAAGTGGAGTCTGGGGGACTTGAGTGATCACCTAGGCCGTTTACTGCAGTCCATGCTGCAGGCCACGTGACCTACATTTACAAACTGCCCATGCTCATACTTGTGCCAAGGACTAAGTATCACACGGAAGGAGATGGGATGCATGTGCTGTAACCTGATATTCTCCTGCTCCCCTCTCTCCCTACCTCCCTTTCTCCCTTGGTGTTGGGTATGCTTGTCAGTTTCATTACAGCCCGCTAACAGGTTACTGTACAGTTCTTAAGGCTAGAGCCCAGAGACTTTTCTCAAAATTGGCAGCAAAACGGGAACTGAAAACTGAGCGTTCTTTCTAATAAAAGAGGCTCTTGATTTTGGGGGGAGAACAGGTCCTGTTGTCTTGTCATTCCCTCACCCCCAAGACCCAGGAGCACGTGGCAGCATACAGACCCCCGAGGTTGTATTGAGAGGCATTGCTGACAGGGGAAGCAGGGTTCCTTAGAGAGGGAAGTGCTTCTGTGACAGCAGAACTGAGACAGCAGCCTAGAAATCAGCCTGTGGGGTTTGGAGCCCCCCCCCCCCCCCCGGCATGTTTTTATTGGTTGGGGACCTTGCATCATGACATCTTCTTGAATTTTTCTCTTTGCTGGGCACATTGCTCCAGGTATATCCCCTTCCATAACACACTTTCTTTGCTGGTTCCTAGCTTTCTCTATAGTTGTTCTTTTCGTCATCATCATCATCAATTGTGCATGTGTGCACACGCCCATGCACATACATGACATAGCATGCATGTGGAGGTCAGAGGCCAACTTTTGAGACATGTTCTCTTCTTCCACCTCCTTCCTTCCTTCCTTCCTTTCTTTTTAGATTCTATTTTATGTGTAAGAGTGTTTTGCCGCATATATGTACCACATGTGTGCCTGGTGTCCACAGAGACCAGAGGAGGCATCAGACTCCCTGGAGCTGCCAGTGAATGCTGGGAATCACACCTGGGTCCTCTGCAAGAGCAGCCAGAGCTTCTCTCCACCTTGTTTTTGAGAGGCAGGGTCCCTCTCGTTATTTCTGCCATGCTATGTAATCCAGGCTAGTCTAGTTTCGGGGTGATTCTCCTGTCTCTGCTTTTCATCTCTTGATAGGATTGCTGTGATTATAAATGTGGGCCACTGCATCCTGTTTTGCTTTGGTGTGTGTGTGTGTGTGTGTGTGTGTGTGTGTGTGTGTATGAATGTACTCAAGTTGTTGGGTTGGTGAGACCCTTACTATTGGTTTTTGACCCCACCCACCCACCAAATGTATGTGCAGTTTCTATTCTTCTCTAAATTATTCCTTCTTCTCTGTCTGAATCATGATCTTAAGAGTGAACACGAGGTAAACCAGGGAATCTTGTCCCTGAAAATACTGGGAGTGTTATCCACTTTAGACAAGCTTAGGAATGTTTCCCAGCAAGGCTGTCAGCACAAGCCTTCTGGGCAGAGCAGGTTCTTTTCTTCCTAAATTTAGCTTGCAGTCTTCCTTAGACTTTCTGAAATCTTCATCTTAGCCTTCTATTTACTAGGCCACTAATCTTCCAAGACAGCCTCTAAAAATGGAGCTCTCAAAAACCCACACTGCACTGGGTAAATATAAACCCAGCTTTCTGATCGCTTATTAGTTATACACCCTCAGAGAGTGTGTAACAAAGGGGCCTGTTGTTTGCTTTGCTTAATCTGGTCTTAAAAATCTCTGCTTCTTTGTCAGAAAACAATATTTGCAATTGTAAAAAAAAATATTTACCAAGGAACTTGGATAGCATAAGTCAAAGGCTAAGAGCCAAAGGTCAGCAGTTCTTACCCCAAATTTCTGTGGACCTGAGAGTCTCCTGCTGGGGAGCTTGGCTGCACCGAACAAACACACTGCTTGAGAGTCCATTAAGGAGCAGGCATTTTAGAGGGGGTAGAAGGGAGGCCTGCAGCCTCCTCCTCATCTAGAAGTGGGAAATCCTGATCCTGCCCCAGCTGGGTCTCTGCAAGGAAATCTCCTCAGGGACACTGAAGCAACTACTCTGTTTTACAAACCTGGGGGGAAAACCGCGTTCATAAAACTCTGCCATGCAAAGCAATGGCCAAGGCTCTGGTTCAGGGCAGATGTTCACCTATGCATCCCTGTGGGTCTTTGGCCCAACAGTGGGGGACAAATATGTGCCCTGTACATTCTTAATCCATAGGGAAGTTTTAGACATTTGACTCTGGAGGTGGAATCATCCAAGTCTTAAATTTGCTCTTACATGTTAACTGTTTTCTGCAAAGACTTGGTCACATTAAGAACCCTTTCTAACCAGCATCTAGGCTTGAACCTCCACTCAAATGAGTTCCAGGGCATGGCCTAGTGGAGTTGAGCTTTGAGCAAGAACCCAGCTGCTTTCAAGTCAAGGACCATGATGTCACAAAGTACACACTGGACTTCAGTACAGAAAAGCTGGTTCCAGGAATCCACATGCAGCCCTGCAGCCCTGTGGGCTAAGAGGGAGATTTTTGCCAGGCCGGCACTGACAACTCTGTGCAGAGGTCATCCCATAGGATCTGCAAAGGGGATGGTGGGGGCAAGTTCTTGACATTCTCCTAAGATAAATGAATACCTGCTTTAAAGGAGACAGTCATTTGGTCATTTACAAGATCATTATGGGGCTGAGGAGACAATTCAGCAGGCCAAGTGCATGTGGCAAAGTGTGGTGACTGGAGTTCAGAACCCCAGACCCCATGTGAAAAGTTGTGGTTGTGACAGACAATCCCAACATAGGTGACAGGAACAGAAGACTACTTAAAGCAAGCAGGCTAGCCCTACTACCCAGAAAGGAGAGCTCCATGTTCAGCAAGGGACGCGGCCTCAAACATAAGGCAGACAGGAGTTGAGGAAGACACCTGCCAACTTGAAGTTTCAATATGCACAGGCACCTGACCATATAAATGAAAACAATCACACATACATAAGCGGTGTGTGTGTGTGTGTGTGTGTGTGTGTGTGTGTGTGTGTGTGGTGTATACATGCATATATACATACACACACACACATCTCAAGAATCTATGGTCTTAATATTTCATATTAATCTGCATAATCTCTTAAAGGATTAAACCCTTAATTTTTTTGTTATTGTTGTCCCATTTGGAGGGGTTTTTGTTTGTTTTTCTTCTTATTTTGTTTGTTATAATGCAACTATGTGAGCATTCCACCATTGAACAACAGCCCCATCCCTTCCACTCTTTTATTAAATCCCATACTTCTTCCTTCCTCCTGTCAAATTCTTGTTACAACTTGCCAAATCTCTTGGTCTATCAGGGTTTAAAAAAAAAATCACTGATGATTTTGCCTTGGCCTTTGAATTGTCCTGAACTAGCATCTAAAAGGACCCAAGTAGTGTTTGTCACTGGCTATGGCAGCACGAGAAGAACATGCTTACAGAAATTATTTAGATAAAGGATCTTACCTTGAAGAACCAAGCCTTCCTCCTTGATGGTGTAGACGAAGGAGGTGAAGGCAGCCAGAGGGGATTTGGCAATGAGAATCTGCACAGAAAGCATATTTTCCAGAGTTAGAAGTTCAGCATGAGCCTCTGCGAGCTCCCTTTCTCCTTTGATAGCACGTGACTACAATACACTGGATTTATTGTTAAAAATATTTTAGAGGGCTGGGCATGACAGTGCACACCTTCAATCCTACCTCTCAGGAGGCAGAGACAAGCAGATCTCTATGAGTTTGGGGCCAGTCCGGAATACAGTAAGTTCTGTGATAGCCAGGGATATGAGGAGAGATTTTGTCTCAAAAATGCAACAACAACAAAACTGTTTTAGAACCAAATGTTCAAGTGAATTTTAATCATCTCAAAGTAGTCAACTAGGAAAGGCATTTATCTCAAACACTATGCCACTAAATCAGTGGTTCTCAACCTGTGAGGCAACCCCTTTTGGGGGTTGAATGACCCTTTCACAGGGGTCACCTAAGACCATCGGAAAACACAGATGTTTACATTATGATTCATAACAGTAGCAAAATTACAGTGATACAGTAGCAATGAAATAATTTTATGGTTGGAGGTCCCCCCATCATGAGGAACTGTATTAAAGGGTCCCAGAATTAGGAACGTTGAGAACCATTGCATTAGATACTATATTCTTAAACAAATTCTTACAGAAGAAAGATTATTTTATGTGACATGGTCAAATAGTTACCTCCTTGTTCAATGATAAACCTACCCCAATTTTCTAATTTTATTCATAACTTGGTTATTTAAAAAAACTACCCTTAAAATAGCTACTGTCATGACAAATATTCAAAATAACTTGCTAAGGCAAAGCAATGGTAAGCTGTTTCATTGGCCCTGGCCCCGATTCCTTACCGAGTATGCTTCTACCCTTTATTGTGTGACTGTATTTTCTCTTACTGAAAGCCTCGTTGTGCATTGTTGCTGGCTTTTGACTGTGGGTTTGGCTACATGGTTTGTTTTGGCTTATGCCAGTTCCCAGCCTAGACCTCAAGAATTTCCATCTGCTCTCTTAAACTCTGCCATAGCCGGAGGAAAACAGATTCAAACTAGTCAGCTATCTCAGGAGAGCCAGAGATGCCTGGGACAGAGCTAGCCATCCAGGCCCAGCTGCAGGGGGCCCATACCTTCTTATAAAGAAGGTGATTATTTGGTAAAAAAAATAATGTATAGAATTATTTTTCAAATATGCATGCATATATACACATATATATGTATCTGGGTGGATATATATGTATATATATATCAAGTGCTGCATGTATATACATACACATATATGTGTATATCTATAAGGATGTATATATGTGTGTGCATATGTATATGCACACACATATATATGATATATGCTTACCAACTTATCAACTGCTTACCAATGGGTATGTGGACTAGATATCTGAAACAAAAAACTATCATTATGTACTTATTTGGAGTAAAATAAAAATTTCAGAATGACAAGATGGATCACTGGGTTAAGGTGGTTGCCATCAAGCTTGTGACAGCCTGCATTTGGTCCTCAAGACCCAGATGATGAAAGGAAAGGAAACAATCAACTCTTACAAGAATCACAAAGAATCAAATGGTCCCCTGGCCTTCACATGCACGCCCTGGCATGTACATGCAAACACACACACACACACACACACACACACAAATATAAAAATAGTTTCATTAAAAAGTCTAGAAAATAATTGATTATTTTATTATGATATTTCTGCTCAACAGAGATGTGTCCTGTTTTGTTTTTTTTGTTTTGTTTTTTGTTTGTTTGTTTAATTTTTTTTTCAAGACAGGGTTTCTCTGGGTAGCTTTGTAGATCAGGCTGGTCTTGAACTCACAGAGATGTGCCTGCCCCTGCCTCCCAAGGGCTGGGATTAAAGACATCTGTCATCACCACCCAGTGTATCCTGTTTTATAAGTAAAAATAACTTCATTAAAAATTGTTACAGTTTGTCACAGAGACACTTTGGTGGCCAAGGAAACAAAGAAAAGGATCAATTCAACATCTACCAACAGTCAATTACATAAAAAAGATCACAAGTTTGGGGACAGGGTTTGAATCTCATCCTTCAGTTAAGCATCTGGGCAGAACCTATGGGTTTGTCTTATTAGTAATTCCCCTTTTTCTTTCTAGTAACTTCCAACTTCCTACATTTTTGTGCCTATTTTGCAACTAAATGCGGGAAAATACCTATCTAAATAGATTATGGTAAGGATTACATTAAGACAAATGCTTGTACATTTACTTACAGCACTGAGAGCTGTGGTCACCGCCTTGGTCTACACCACCATCCAGCAGCATGCTGCTGGCTTGGAGATGTGGTCACTGCCATTGCCAGCTCTCATACACACCATTAAGTTGTTAGCAGGGTTTGCTGCTTATGTTGAGTCAGAAAACCTCCCTTAAAGGAGCCGCGTGAGTCTGTGCTTGTCTCTAGCAAAAGAGAGCCCACCTGAGAAAATTGCTGCTACCAAGAAGACTTGATTGTCTCTGTCATTTTGTTTTTTAAATCCCTTTTTAAGCCTTTGTCAAGTATTAAGTGGAAGTTCTTAGTACCCACATTGTAGGCGCCATTTCATTATGAGCAGTTTCCCCACCAGCCTGGTCCCACAGCTCCAAATAACAGCAGGCCCAAAGAACAACAGCTTTAGCTATAAGGCTGTTGGCCTGTTATTAGTGTTTCTTATTGGCTAGCTCTGTTAAATATTAACCCATTTCTATTAATCTAAGTGTTTCCACGTGGTCTTGGCTTACCAGAGAGAAGGTCCGGACCTCTTCTCTCTCAAGTCTCTGCATCTTGAATCCCCTACTACATCTCCCAGAATCCTCCTAGTCTCCTAGTCCTGCCTATCTTGCCTTCCTATTTGCCAACAGTGCTTTATTTATTAACCAATAAGAGAAACATATTTACAGAATGACATCTCCCATCAAGTAAGTACATCATAAGTGCAACAATATAGTAAGTACATAGAAAGTACAATACATAGTAAGTATGAAATGAGTAAGAACTCAGCCTATCGTGTGTGCTTCCCAAATGCCCTCACACCACGGAGAAACAATACACTTTACTTTTACTAGAAGTAACTCTAAAGTTACTTGACATTTGCTCATGCTTCTTAGAGCCAATGATGTCAAAAGCATCTCATCTGAAAGTTAAGTTTGGGGATGATTCATGTGAGGTTTAAGGATGCTCCTTTAGCAGGGGAGTGGCATGGCATAAGAGAGGAGAGTGTGTTTCAAACTTTAATGTAATCTCTTGCAGGCCCCATGGACACGTGGATTCTGATTTGGTAGATTTGAAAGGGGCCCGAGAAGTCTAGATGTGATTCTCACAAGCTCCCATTAATCATGCATGAGTGCCCTGACTGAAGAGTCAAAACTGGAAAAGCATGAGACGAGATAGCCAGGCAGGAGGCTACTGGGGTAAATTTGAGATGAGGATGAAATGGACCGATACTAAAATTAAAGAAAACAAACCCCCAAACTAGGATCTTTATGGTCTATTTGTAGCACCTAGATGCAATGCCAAAAGGATATGATTGCATAGAAATAAATAGTATTATATTTTGAATGTTACACAATTCTTTTTTATGGACTATAGAGGTTGAGAAATAGAAAAAATAATATTCTAATACTTGATGAAGCATTGCCTTTGAATCTAAGCTGTCGGACCTTTGGTGCAAGCCTGAGATGAAGGGACAGTGTATCTGGAAGGATGTCCTTGAAGGTAGTCACAGGGTTTGGACAGGCCACTGATTAAAATGCTCTGTCTTGTGGCAGAATTTTAGATGAATCATCACAAAGATAACCTGTATGCAGTTAGCAAGAGGCATTGGGATAACATGTCCGATGGAGCCTGCTTCTTTGTGGGGGTGGGGAGAGAGGGAACTTCCAGACTGATGGATAAGAGGGCTATCTCCAACGTGAAATATCTAACTGTAGCAAAAAATGTGGCCAACTTTCTTGATACTCCACTAGATAGAGTGAGGGTGAGTTAGGCTGGATGCTGACAGCCTGAAGTGGGCTTGTAAGTGATCACATGGTCCTTAGCAACCTCTAGCAGGAACCAAAACTTGGCCCCGTCAGGTTCAACGTTTTTACTGAGATATGTGAGAATGTTGCTGTGTTCAACCACACCCTTTAACAAACATGGAGCCTGCAGGAGAGAAATCCACAGAAACTGCTACCACAACACACCTTTCACTTTCTAACAGAGACAAAAGGTAATAAAATGGGCGAATGTGGTATGCCAGGCGATGACGCATGCTACGAAGAGGAAAACAGCAAAAGAGCACAGGAAATGGATTGTGATGGGGGGTGCTCGGTTTTAAACAGAAGACCACTAAAGAGGGCTGAGGATCATGTAACTAAATGTACTGAAGGGATGCTGAGTGGAGGGGAGGTGGCAAAAGACAAATGTAGAGAGGAGCTTTACATTGGACCAGACAGCCATGATATCCAAATGAATCTCAGTTTGGCTAAAATGTCTCTTTTAGTGAAAGGTGAAAGACTTAGGTTAAGAGGTAACCAGGAAATCCTACACATCTTGTAGGATAAAATTCCACTGAAACAACTATCAGGTCTTCTTTATGGGAACAGAGCACTGGTTGTCAGTTGCCGAGGAGGAGAGATCTGGCATTCAGAAAATGGACAAGCAATGTTAGTCAGATGAATCAGCTGTGAGATATGACTTGAAAACTAAGTGTGGTCTCAGGTTGCAAGCTCAGCATTGGCAATGGGAGGTTGTGTCAGCAAACCACACCTAATGAGTGCACTGTGTATGGATAGCGGCCAAAATCCAGAAGGCAAACTGACAACTAGGAGGACTCCCAGAGGAGAACAGGCCACTAAATGGCCAAAGCAATTCATGATCACAAGCACCGAGATGCAGCCCGAAGGTTGGAGGCTGAGGTAAGGGTCCACGTTACTTCTGAGTTTTCCTA
Source organism: Cricetiscus sungorus (assembly GCA_030556225.1). Taxonomy (NCBI): domain Eukaryota; kingdom Metazoa; phylum Chordata; class Mammalia; order Rodentia; family Cricetidae; genus Cricetiscus; species Cricetiscus sungorus. The sequence continues at coordinate 29,727,181 of JANBXA010000588.1, forward strand.
TGTGTTGGGGGAAAATATAAAATCACTTCTTAACCGCATAGGTGTCAGGGAGGATAGTTATGCATGCTGTGTGTCTTTGTAAACATGCAGCAAAGACACCTCTCTCAAGCTGGGTAGTGGTGGTGCACTCCTTTAATTCCAGCTCTTGGGAGGAAGAGGCAGGCAGATCTCAGTGAGTTTGACACCAGCCTGGTCTACAAAAACAATTTCAAGGACAGTCAGGACTGTTACACAGTGAAACCCTGTCTTAACAAACAAACAAACAAACAAACAAACAAACAAACAAAATAAGATCCCTCTCTCTTAAAAACTAACCCAGTATCCCTCCCTACCTTTGTTCCTTTGGCCATCCAAACCATAAGCTAGCACCTATGTAAGCCTATGTAAGTGTGTGTGTGTGTGTGTGTGTGTGTGTGTGTGTGTGTGTGTGTGTGTGTTATAGACTTTGGATGTCTTCCACTATGGCTCTCAACCATATTTTTGAGACAGTGTCTCTAATTGAACCCAGGGCTCACTATTTTGGATTGACTGCCTGGTCATCAGGCCCCCAGGATCCTCTGAGAACTGGGGTTACAGGTACATGCTACCATGCCTGGCTTTCTGTAGTGGTTCTAGGCATCTGAACTCAGACAGTCATATTTCTATAACAAGTACTTTACCACCTAGGGCATCTCCTCAGCAGAAACTGTCCTCTGAAGCAAACAGCTTTACAGTTGTAAGTCAGACTGTTCTATTTCAGAGGTCCAGCCCTCTGCCATGTTTGGAGTGTTCTAGTGTGTGCATGTGTGCTGTCATCAACTGTTGCGGTGCCTTCTCTGACATATATGCCTGCAAGGAGGCCTGCAAACTAATAAAACTCTGAATCCTGATTCTATGCAGTCTTGCATGCAGCATATGAAACGGGCTCTGCCTTTGAGGGTTCTGAAGTCTATACTTGAAACGCCAAATGGTGACCTCCAATTTGGCACATACAGACCAATCTACTTCTCTGGGGGTAAAATACCAGCTGAGGTAACATGCATAATAGCAAATAAGGGCATTCCCTCCCTACAGTAAGATTATTGCACGATTCAAGACAGAACAAATAAGGTGTGTGTGTGTGTGTGTGTGTGTTTTGTGTGTGTCTGTGTGTGTGTATATATATGTGTTCATGTATGTATGTGTGTCTGCGTGTGTGCATGCATGTGTATGTGCATGTGTGTATGCATGTATGGGTGCATGTTTGTGTGCATGTGTGTGCATGCATGTGTGTGTGTGTGTGTGTGTGTGTTACTGTGTGGTGGCCTCACTTGTTCCTGGCTTCCATGTTACATTTTTCCTTCTGCCTTTCATCTTTGAGTGTCCAAGCTTTTCATCATTTAAAAAAATAAATAAATGAAGGTTGAAGAGATGGCTCAGCCGTTAAAAGCACTGACTGCTCTTCCAGAGGTCCTGAGTTCAATTCCCAGCAACCACATAGTGGCTCACAACCATCTGTAGTGGGATCTGGTGCCCCCTTCTGGCGTGCAGGTGTACACGCAGATAGAACACTGTACACATAGTAAATAACTCTTTAAAAAATAATAAATGAAATGTGGTTTTACTTCATGTGTATGGGTGTTTTGCCTGCCTGTGTGTCTCTGTGCCACGGTGTGTGTGGTGCCTGCAGTGCCCAGAAGAGAGTGTTGGGGTCCCTGGAACTGGAGATGTGAGCTTCCGTGTGGATATTGGGGACAGCTGAATCGGTGTGCTGTTGTATACTGTGATTGCGGGCACCACATCTACAGTACCACCTGGCTCCCACATCTAGTCTGCTCTAGGTACAAAACGAGTTTTCTGGATACAAGTACAAAGTGGTGACCTGTCAGAGCTCCACTGACCTGAATCTATTTACAAACTTATCTCCTCCAGTTAGGGGGCTTGGAATATGTCATAGAAAAGAGAAGGCTACCTCATCAATTCCTGCCAAGAGACTCATCTTGGGCAGGACCCAAAGTCAAGCCATTGGCTCCAGCTTGCTATAGCATCATATGTTTTCCCTGGCCTGAGCTGCCTTCTATGAGGCTCAAAAGTGCAAAGGGAGCCATAGGACAGAAGACGCTGGGCACAGGGGACCTTCTCCAGGGTGATGATGCCTTCCAGGAATAGTGCCTGTGTCCTCTGCTCTGACACAGGTGTGCCATCATCTGGAGCAGGCCAGCCTGGCCCTCTTCCATGGTTGGCTAGGGCAGACAACGGGGAGCAGGACCTTGCAGTGTTGGGTACAGACTATTCTGGAGGCTGCTTGTGGAGAGACCTGGTCCTGGCAGGCTCCATCAGTTCCTGCAATGCAGGCCAGCCTTGGGAAACAGTGAGTCTTGTCTTTGTGGCTAAGAAAGCAAGTCTGAATAGGCAGCCATGCATGGAGGCAGCCTGGCACCAGCTCTCCACTTTCTCTTCCCCAACTCCCCTGCCAGGAAGGCTTCTTTTAACCCTGCTGATGAACACTTCCTCTTTTCTCTTTTCTTCCTCTCCCCACCCACACCCCAGAGCTCACAATGGCGGAGGGCGAAGGCCAGAGTGAAAGGGGTTGGCTGAGTTGAAGTGTACACAAAACATTTTCCTCCGGCAGGCGCAGGTGGTTGGTTGGGCTGGCTCTCGGCTCGCTGTTGGATGATGACAATGCAGTGTGTTCAGCTGAGGAAACAGTGGCAAGAAGCAACCGAGGGCCAGCTCAGCAGTAACACCTTGTACCCACCCATGTTTTCCTGTCCTGCTAGCTTTCTTAATTCTCTCAGTCTTTCCGTTGATCAGCAAGATTATGTAGTTGTTGGTGCCTTGAGCTGTGCTTGTTGGACGCATCTGAGCCTTTTATTTGTATGCATGGTCCTACTAAGGAGCTCGGGAGAAACCTGTGGACTCTTGTCTTTCGACGTGGACTCCGTTATCTCATTTCATCTGGAGTCTGGGCTAATAAAACCCAGTGCTAAGTTAAATAATCCTTTCTTCTAGCTCTGCCAGTGACTATGACAACAACAATCCCACATGCCAGGACTCTTCCTCCTTGTTGAAGACTTCGAAAATGGTTTCCCTAAATGCTAGGATGTCCAGGAAGGGAGCTGCTTAGCCTTGTGTCAATATTCCAAGAGGGTTTTGACAACCCCAAGTCTTGTCCCTTCCCCAGGTTAAGCTGAGTCCTCGGAGCTGAGGGACAGGAGGGCCGGAAATGCTTCAGACAGGAAGGTCTGTGACTACAAGGATGAGGGGTTTGAAGCACACCCAGGGACCCTCATAGGAATTCCCTGCCATTGTGTTGAAGGGACTACAGGAAAGGCGGCGGGGGCAGCTGCTGTGTATATCTGGATCTTACTCTGATTAGAATCTGCTTCATCACTAGGAAAATCACTTTCCATGGAACACAGAAGCCTCAGCACCAACGCTACAGCCACGAGAGGCGAGCAAGGAATGAGTTCAATGCTGTCTTTTCAGAGGCACACAGGAGCAATACGGTGCTGGAAATGAAAAATGGAATGTATCTCAGCATGAATTTATTAGTTTATTTCTAGTTGGCCAGCTCCTCTCCGATAGTCATTCGGTAACAGAAAGTAAACGGGTCTAAATCCCTATTAAATGTAATTTTAGGTTCTAGGAGGAACCCCTAGCAGGTTTGCACCGGAGGCCATGAGATCATATTCTGTCTCAGAATACTCCTATGTTCTTGGATAGCACCTCCCTAGTGGCTGTTTCCTAATTGTTTTCTTCTAATATACTGGATCCTGGAAGTATTATCTAGAAGAGAACATGTTCCTTAAGGAAAACAGTTCCCTTAGGTCAGTGGGATGCTCACTTAGTAAATTATAGGATGGGGCCACAGTGAGATGTGCAACTCACTGCTTTTTCCTCAGTATTTCATTATTACAAATTTCAAGTACGCAACAAATTTGAGAATTTTTATAATGAATATTTATAAACCAATCATCTTTCTTTGTAACTAACATTTATTATCTTTGCTTTGGTTATACCATAGTCACCAATCGACTCGTCTGCATTAGTTACATTTCAAAGTAAATTGCAAATTAGCTCATTTTTGCCTAAATACTTTCACATGCATATAAGGAATTATAAGATTAAGGTCTGTCCATACATCTTATCAACTATGTTGGGTTTTCTTAAAGTATACATTATGTGACTTGAAGGTATTAGTGATTCTTCCCAGATATAATAGAATTAGAAAGAATGCAGTGACTATATACTTGTGGTGTTATACAAACCAGTAAGGCTATAGATCCTTAATCTTTCAGTAATAGCATGTTTCATTGAGATATACGCTACACGCAACAAAGGTGTTCTTAATATAGGCATTTATTCTGTAGATTTCCCTTTGAACACCACTTCAACTATATCATGTAAACTTTGGTATATCATACACCATTTCCATTTTTTAATTTCCATTGTGACGTATTCTTGGTCTGTTGGTTATTTCTGAGTGTGCTTGTAAGTATTTCAGAAGTTCCTTGATTTCTGCTGTTATTGGTTACTAACTTCATTCATAATTTCAGTTTTTTTACATGTTCTCAGACTCATACCATCTATAGTGAATGCTAGTGAGTTCTCCATTCACCCTTCAGAGGAAAGTGCATCTGCTGTGCCTCAGGAAGTGATCCACAGACACATGCTGGGCATTCTGCTAAGTTCACAGCATCCTTCAAATCTTCTGTTTCTTTGCTGAAATCTAGCTTAACTGATAATGGGATGTGTAAGTCTCCTGATATTACTGATATATATATCAGTAATATATATAAAGAGATAAAAAATATATATATAAAGAGATAAAACAGGAAGGGAGTGGGGATATTAAAAATTAAAGCTTACTGCCATTGGTATACTTGCTCCAGAAATACTTCATGTCCTTGTGGTTTGAAATATCTCATCAAATAGTACTAACTAGGGAGCAAGTCTTCAAATACATGAGCCTGTAGGGGTAATTTTTAATCAAACCAACCACTTCAACTGTCTTCCTGTCTATAAACAAGGAGAGAAAGCATATATATATATATATATATATATATCCATAACTGAAAATGGGATGTGTAAGTCTCCTAATATTACTGCTGTATAGCTTTCTCCCTCAAAATTTGTTTTTGTTTCACATATTCTTTTGGGGCTTAGTTTTTAGATGTACATATATTAATAATAGCTAAGTATTCCTGATAGAGAGAACTTTTTAATTGAAATGTTTTCATACAATATATTTTGATGTTTTCCTCTTCCCCCAGCTCCTCCCAGATCACCCCTGTTGAATTTTATGTTCTCTTTCTTTCAAAAAACAAAACAGAACAAAACACAAAAACCCATAAAACCCAAAACCCAAACACCATGGATTTTGTGTTGGTCAATTACTCTTGGAATGGAGCCTCTCCTGGAGTTGGTTGATATACCCAGTGACACTCCATTGAAGAAAACTGACTTTCCCTTTGTCCCAGGGTATCAATTGCAAATAACTTCTTGGTTAAGGGTGGAACCCTGTATCTATTTCACCTTTAAGCCAGGTGTGGTGGTTCATGAATTTGAGGCTAACCTGTGCTGTGTAGTGAGGCCCTGTCTCAAACATTAACAACAAGAACATATCCATTTTTGTTTCTGGCTATAGTTTTGTTTTTGTTTTTGTCTTAAAGTTTATTTTCTGTGACATTCACATGTTTCCCCCCCCCCCTCGCTTTTAAAATTTTTAGTATAGTATGTAATTTTTAATCTTTATACTTATAACCTTTTTTGTGTCTGTCTAAAGGAGTCACTTTAGACTCAAAGACACAAATAGGTTGAAAGTACAACCAATTTCAAATTTCAACTTGCAAGTAAGAATGAACTATTTCATTGTCATCTGAAGTGGGGATTGCACTTTGTTGCACTATTTTTGTAGGGGAAAGTTTCAATGACCAAGAACCACTCTATTTCCCTCCCTTACAAGAGGTGGCATAAACAAGACACCAGAAAAACAGGAGCACCAGTACATGGAGCATACATTCTGGACACCCAGTTAGGTAGGCCTGACCTCCCAGGTCCTCTACAGACCCACAGGAAGCAGAGCTGGATCCTCCAGTCCAGGCTTGCTAGAAAACACGGCCAAGGCGAGGCAGCTCCGGCATCAAGGGTCACAGAGGAAAGCTGTGGTTGAGTGATTATTATGGTAAAAAGATGCCAGGAACTCAGAGGGTGTGTCTTGAATTCTGAAGCACACATCCCTATTACATCATGCTTGGGCCACAGGGGATTTTCTTTAGTCTCACAAGAATTGATTCAAGGAAGGCAACATGTATTTGTGTAAAGAGGCTGAAATCTGGGCTTGACACATCCAAAGGTAGCTGGTCAAGTGGGACTGGCTTGTGTAATGTACCACATCCCTGGCCGTGCTGTGATGGGTGGAGGACCAAAGTAAAGGTGTCAACATGCTCATTCTTCAGATTAATTCCTATTACCACAGCATTCTTATTATTTCCCTAAAGCCTTCCTTCCATGGAGAAGAGGTCATAGGACAAGAAAGGAACAATAGACAGAGTTCAGAGGGAAGTAAGGAGGGGGAGAGAGAAAGAGGGAGAGAGGAAGAGAGGGGGGAGAAGGCAGGAGAAGAAAAGGGAGAGAGAGCATTCTTTCTCTATAATATGGAGGAGAGCAGGAACTTTATTCTAATGCAGTCAATGTAATCAGAAACCTACCTGTTTAGACTTTTGTATTTTTAATGAGATTGTGTCCAAATCTCATGCCATATACAAGCACTGGGCGACTCATTCATGAAGTGTAATGGGAAACTCACAGGACCTTTAGCCCACAGAACTAAACCCCCATGCTCAAATAATTTAAAAAAGGGGGATCTGCAGGAGAAGACCCGAGAAAGAGCCCAGAAGAACTCCACAGGACCTGACTGGATGTGTACTGAGTTTACCACACTGGGAAACCAGCAGATTGCCATCTGGCAGCTTACTCCCAGCACCGTAACTTTTGGCAGAGTTTGAATAATCAGTGCTGAGAGTTAATGTTAACTCATTAAATTCTCTTCCTGTATGTCCAGGACTAGGACAGGTAACCCTCATATCAACCTTGACAGGTAAGTATTGTTATCCTCATTTTACTGATGGAGAAACTGGCATTGGTTAAACAAGTCTACTGATCAGCAGGGGGGAAGGACTGACTCTCTGTGTCTAGGACATTTACTTCCAGAGCCCACCAGCCACTTACCAGATCTGACTTGAGGGGTGCTAGGAGGTGTTCATTCACCCCTCCCCCACCCATGACCATGATGTCAGCACTTCATTAGAATTCCACATTTAAGCTGTGCAAACAGGCATCCCACCTGGTTAATTCACACATACCAATAGCAGATATGTTCTCTTGAGTTCAGTAGATTCCATTGCCTGGAACATGAAACCTTGAAATTGGGAATTAAAATGAGCCAGGCAATAGTGGCACATACTTTTAAGGCAGGCAGATCTCCTGAGTTGGAGGCCAGCCTGGTTTACAAAGACAGCCAGGGCTACATAGAGAAACCCCACCTTGAAAAACCAAAAATAAATGAATAAATAGACAAATAAATAAAAATAAGATGACTATGTGCCAGAGTGTGTAGAAAGGTCTTTTATGGGGTTCTGCACAGTTTATCACTCAGCTCCCAAAAGAGGAGTGGGAGGGGTTAAAGTCCCTATGTTAGGGACCTTCTACAAGATCACACTTTAGTAAGCCTTTCTGTAGTTAATATTGACTTGATAACACTATAGGACTAAATGTCTCTTCATCTTATGGAAATGGCTTTAACTTTTAGCACTTACATAAACAACACATGTTCAAGACAGAGAGCTGGGAGAACAAGCAAACCAGCCCCTTCTCAGCAAATCTGTGAGGAAAATTTCATGTCTAAAGAACCAAGCGGCATAGCATAGGTATACCCAGTCCCTTACTTGAACTTGAAGTGAGGCTAGTCCAGACGGTCTAATCTTTAGGAGACCCCGAGGGCAGGGAATGTCTTTCTGGGGTGAGCTTCAGTCCATAACCCCTAGGGTCCCGTCTTTCCAGCAGCCACTTGCCTCTGGGAATGGCACACAGCATAGCAACCTGGGGCTTGGCCTAAAAGAGGAGGCCGACAAGGCGAAGAACACTGCTTTGGTCCTCAGACCTTCTATCCTAAATAACTCAAGTTTCTGTCTTTCCCAACCAATGAATCATATTTTAGAAGGAAATCAGAGCTCAGCTTAATTACCATGGGACAAAGTGTTACCCAAGACAAGACAGGAGTCTGCAGGGATTTTCTTTGCTGCTCAGGGAGAATCCCTAACAGGAGGAGGAAGGATAGGTGTGGGGGGAAAGGACCCTAGGGAGACCTCAGATTCTGTGTACAGGCTGGTGGACAGGCCTCTGGGGGAGCCGGTCAGTGCTCCCGAGAGGAGTGAGAGACCCTTATGAGAACAAGGGCAAAAAGGAGCAGAGACAGACAGCTCAGGCTTCTAGAGGTTCGGCTGTATAATCTTTCACTAGCGCAGGATGAGGGAGTTTGAGCCAGAGCCTGGGGACAGGTTGGGGTAGGGGTCAGAGGTGGGAACAGGCTCTAGACACTTCGTTGTTTTGAGTTTGGATTTCTTTAGTCACCTGTAGTTTCCTGAGCTACTCCTTCCCCCCCCATGATGGAGTTTTTTTGTTCCACCTGGTCCCACAGCCATTTCACCCCAAATAAACATACACACTTAATTATAAACTGTTTGGCCAGTGGCTCAGGTTTCTTATTGACTAGCTCTCTCTTAATTATTAACTCACAACTATTAATCTATGTATTTCTACATGTCCTTACTGGAGAATTGTTCTATATTGCTTGGTTCTCTTCCCACACCTCATATGCATTGCATTGTATTTCCCATTTTAGAACAAGCAAACAAAAACCTCATCCCCCTTTCTCAGGTAGGGAAAAGTCAAATTGAAGGGAGTGAGAACTCTGCCATATTCGGTCAGTAGTCAAGCTAGGATACTCAATTTGCTCTTGCCAGAGCTTTCCTACAGAGCAGGCCGACTCTAGCAGAGAGCACTGACAGCTCTCAGGCCACAATGAAAATACAAGACCTAAAAAGGGCAGACACACTTTGCAATTATATAAACCCATATTTACAAGAAGTATAAGCAATGGTTACTTAGAACTGAATGACTTATTTAATGTTATATTCATTCAACAAATATTTACTGAGTGCCTCCTATGTCCCAGGTACTGAGCTAGACATTAGGGAAAACAAAGATGAATATGATGCCGCCTCTGCCCATAAGCAGTCAAAAGGCCTAGCTTTGAAGTAACCCAGAAGGCCTCGGGAATCCAGAGATGACACATGCCTTAAAAAAACACGGGCTTCTTGTTTCCTTGCATAGGGTGAGTAGCAGCCTAGGGATTCAGTGGCTTATATGCCTGTACTTCTGGCCTTTTCAGAGTAACCTGAAGACTATCTCAAAGATGTTCTGGTAATGTGTATGGACAGTATGTCTAAATAACATGGAAGTCACACAAGCAAGGCCCTTGCATGGGAAGCAGAAGTTGATGGATTACCATATTTATTTTTTGTTGTTTGTTTGTTTTGAGACGGGGTCTCTCTATGTAGCCCTGGCTGTTCTGGAACTCTATTGTACACCAGACTGGCTATGAGCTCACAGAGATCCAGCTGCTTGTGCTTTCCAAGTGCTGGGATTAAAGGTATGCACACCACCATGTCCAGTCAGATTACCATGTTTTTAACCGTTTGAATACCACCACTGGCTCCTCTGCATTGACTTTTCACAGCCTTCAGCAGGGCCTTCTCCTGGAGGGCTGACTTGTTGCTCCAGTGCCCCCTTTCTCCCCTCCTACCACCCCTACATCTGACCCTGAGGGATAAACACTGGGATGCTACCTTTACTTGAATGGTTTGTTCTCTCTGAATTCTGGGTGTGGCCTGTTGGAGTCCATCTCCAAGGCTTCACTCTCAGGCACGATAAGAGTTCAGCTATATGCTTTTAGGAGATCTTGACTAGAGCACAATATGTGGGCTCTTGCTCAGATGGACTGTACTAGGTCAGACATTCTGGTTATAATACTGAAATTCTGCCATTTCATTTGGCAAATAGCTGTTACCTCTAGTTGATAAATGAATGCCCCCATTGCAGCCTCGGCCCTAGAGCTGTCCAACACAATCCTGCAGAAGTGTGTGTGTATGGGGTGACGCCAGAATTCACCCTTCTTTCTCCAAGTCCTGGCATCTGTTCTGAATGGCCCCTTCCTACACAGTCACGGCTGTTCTCACTATCTTCCTGTCCCCCACACTGTATTATATGGTCAGTGGCTCTGAGACTTACTCTGGCCAGACTCTGGAAACGCTTTTCTATTCATCTTTGCCTTTTCCATAACCTAGCCTGGTAGATGGCTACTAAGTATCGACTTGCTGTATGACCTCATTTCCCAAACCATTACTAGCTTCATTTTATTTACTTGATGCTTACTTTTGAACTGGAAAGAATATTTTACACCCCATCATTCATTGATGATTAAGTGAAACCAACTCAGAAAAAGGCTGTATTTCTGTAGTGGGAGTAATGACATCAAGGGCTTTCATCAAGTTTAATGTGTGACAAAGAAGCCGCAGACAGAATGGTTAAGGAAAACCCCAGAACAATTTTTAAATTGCTTTCAAGTTAATATGTATTTAAATATTTTATTTATTTATTTTAAAAAGGGTACGTATATGAGTGGTTTACCTATATGGGAACTAAGCCTGGGTCTTCTGCAAGGGCAGCATGTGCTCTTACATTCCAAGCCTTCTCTCTAGCCTCTTAAGTCAGTATTTTTAACTCAGTCTTCATCTGAACCTCTGCAGAGAGCCAGCAAGGCTGCCTGAATTAGGTTTCCGGCCTTTTTCCTTGCTACTGTGGTTGGGGCATAGAGAAAAGGCTGGCGGGAAAACAGGAAGAAGGGCCAATGCACAGGGGAAGGAGAGGCAAAGAAATGACATGGTTTAGAAAAAGACCCACCTGGGGGATCAGAACTTGTCTCTGCCCAGTGGGAGGAGAGAATCACCAATTCAATGATAACGTTTTCAATACCGGATCCAGATCTAGAGCAGGAGTGGGGGTGGGGGAACGGTGTGGACAACCTTATAAATGCTTCTCTCCAGGGTACAGTCCCCGTATCTCTTTTTCTGGATGGACTTCTTAGTCATTCCAACGGGATTCCTTCCATACTGTGGCGAAGATGGCCCCTATTAGCTCCATGCTTGCATAATTTTACCAACTTAGCCATCCTCGTTCAACTATGTCTTGGGTTGACTTTTATTGGCTTAGTTTGTGCTACTTAATTACTGCAAACCAATCTCTGCAGAAAAGGAACGTGATCCCTTTGCTGGTCAGACATGGAGCCAGTGGTCCAGCCAGCCCTCCCTATACACACAGGTTGAAAATTGAAGGAGGGTTTTTCCTTACAGAAAAACTGTGGTGCTTGCATTAGAGGTCAGGGACAAGGCAAATGCCAGGTGCTTTTTGTGATGCTTATGGAGCAAGACAGCCTACAGGCAAAATGTGTCTCTGGGAGTTTGACTCGTTTTTTTCTGCTACTTGATAGTTTTCACTTAAGGATACATCTCGCAGCCTTCTTTCCCATTTGTAAGTTGAGGGTCAGGGCACCCGCTTGCAAGCATTACTGTGAAAACCATCTCACAGTATATTACAGGGGTATGTCCCCACAGCTCTTAGATGTCTGACACAAAATGGGCAGCTGTTATTGTTGCTACCGCCGTTTCTTAGGGATAGCAATAAAAAAAAAAAAACACAAAGACATGAATGGAAACCAGGAAAAAGTTGCAGTGCTTTAATTCTGATGCCAAATGCTCTAGGGTCCACTGGCACTTGAACGGCATTCTTGTTTCCCATCCTCTAACCCTCCCTAGTCTGACACCACTCTGCTGCATGCATTTGATAAGATGGAAGTTTCCATGGTAAGTCAATCACCTCTACACTTGTCTGTGACTTGACCAAAGTCTTCAGGTTTCTTGAATGATAGTGCCTGAAAATGGCCCATGTCCATTACAATTTAAAATGGGTAATTAAGAAGGCTAACTTTAATTACTTTATTATCTCTGGCCTGGTGTTACAAGCCAAAGGAGGTAGGGATTCAGGAAGGTCAGTTGATGTTCAGACATATTTGTAGAATTGAGTCTTCAATTGGGGAGTACTAAGAACCATGGTCATTAGCGATTCTGCCATCGAGTTTCTTCATGTATGAATAGGGAGGTGGAGGTATGAGATGTGACAATTGGGTGGGTTATCCACAGGAGTCATTTTAGCACCTCACAAGTGTCTACATACTAGGTAAACAATGGCTGTTGTTAAGCATTGCCGCACTAGAGAGAAGTAATTCATTAATTTTACTGACCCTTACCAAGTTGACAGAGCCATTCCTTCTGAAGGAAGGGGGCTTTCAAAGGATCTGGCCAACTTCTAGGTGGAACACTACGTAACTGGGGAGATAACTCTGCAGCCTCTTGCCTCAACGTGTCCCTTTGCGACCTGTGGGCCACCCTTTAAGGCTGTGAGTAAAGTATAACTGTGGGAACATATCCTGTACGCCTTTGCTGTTGCCCAGCTCTGGACTTCATAAACAGCCATGAGAAGAAAAATTAGCCAAAGTTCAATTGCGTACCAAAGAAACCCATGGAGCCAGAGAGCTCTCCCAGGACCCACACAGCTGCTTTGTCTACTGCCAAGCCATGGCCCGAGTGCATGGATATGCCTGTCAGCCAAGAGCCAAAGCCACAAAGCTCTACCAGTCCAGTTGGCCTTGGCATTCTGATATAGCAAGGGATCTATTATTTGGGTTGTTGTCTCATTGTCAAGGGTAAAGACAGAAATACCAACCCCATCCGTAAACCAGTGTACTAAAATCACTACCATTCTCTTCCAACTCTCTCCCTACCCCCACTATGAGAACAGGCCTATTGCCTTGTGTGATAGGATGGAAAAAACATCAGTTTTCCCCACTGGTTGACTCCTGATCTCTTTGTGGTCATCTTTTCCTATGAGCCTGACTTGGATCGTCCAGTTGCTATAGCCACATGCAGAATAGCCCTGGGTCCCATGCCAGGAGTGGGGGTCTATCAGTTGGTCTGGAAAGGGAAATAGTCCTATGGTTCAAGGGCCACTTACACCTCAGAATTCAGACAAAGAGACTCAACATTCTTTCGGTCAGTGAGATCTAGTTGTCTCTTCAAATGGCAGCCCCAAATCCAGTGACTTCGCGTTTCCTCTCTAGAAATCCTGATGCTTTGCGTTCTGAACGTGCCTCCACTTGGAATGCTGAAGTTACAGACAGTAGCTGTCATCCCTAGATTAGTTTATTTTTTTGCAAATCAACCAGTGTTTATTGGGTGTTTGTTCTGTATCAGGCTCTGGGATTCCACTTAAAAGCCAGGGGCAATGGGAGCCAGAGAAAGCTCCTTTTTTTGTGTGTGTGGTGGTTGACAAGAATGTAGGGGACAGAATCACTACGGCTAGGCCACGGGGTCAACACTGAAAAGTTCTAGGAAAGACAACATACTGCAAATTCTCAGTCAGAACATAAAATTATAAATAAAGAGCAAATATGAGTGTCTGTGGATTGCTGGAATGTTCTAAATCCATCCTACTAAAAGTGCATTTATTCTTAGAAGCACAAAACTTAAAAATTAATTTTAAGTACAAAGTTTTTTTTTGTTTTTCTTTTTTTGTTGTTGTTTTGTTTTGTTTTGTTTTGACTATGAAATGCAATCTTTACAAAGTGACTTATCCAGAGTCGGGCAAAGATTACTGTATTGAATCCTGAAAGTGGCCAAGCTGGAGGCCGAGACCTCAGAATTTCCGCTTTGTGTGTTGCCATCAGACCACCCTGCTGTCTAATAAGACCAACACCATGCCTTGGGTTTGAGCATTTGAAAAGAGAAAGAAAGAAATGTGACAGGTCACAATTTCACATTCCCCAGCTTTCTGATTCCTTGCAAATCCACACAAAGCTCATCTATCACCCTCCTCTCCTTCTGTCAACATCAGAGTCTGTTTGGTCGTCATGTAAGCGGTGAAAACTTAAAAGCTATGCTGATATGTCCAGCATGTGGAAAAGCACTCCCAGGTTCTGTCTGCCCTGAAACACCCAGAGGCCCATGTATAGGCTCGTAGACACCCAAACAGACTAATCTGTCCACTTGTGCACACATCCAACATCATTAAACACCCCTTTGAAAAATAGTGTGCTATGTACTGACTTGCTGGGAAGCCACAGGCTGAGTTCTCAGTCACCAGCCAAGGAAAGATGGGATTCAACCCATCCCTAGACCACAGGAAAAAATGTTTTCAACCACAGAGCTGGCTGCAAAAATATTCTTTTTGTAGGAAACAAAATGTTTCCAGCCTTGGGATTTTTCTCTTTTTTTTGTCCTTTCATTGCTATTGAGTAGGAAAGGAAAATGCTTAAGCAAGAGGCCAAGTAAACATCTGAGAAAACCAAAACCAGGTTTCTCTGCTGGAGAGTGCAACAGGCTGTGGGCGAGTAGTTTACTGGGCAAGGCCCAGGCCATGGGCAGCTCTGGGCCAATACTAACTTGGGCTGTTCTTCACCTGTTTAAGGCCTTAGTTTGAGCCTACTTCACTGTAGCCCCATTTACTATGTAGACACAGACAAGTTGCTTTACTTGTCTGAGCCTCAGTCTAAAATCAAGTGTGACTACTAACAATAGCATGTGTTACTGAAGATGTGGGCAGAGGCTAGAGCTCCATGGTGGTGAATGTTTACATAAAGCTCCGAGTTTGATCTTGAGTACAAGAAAAAAAGAGGAGGAGATGATGATGATGATGACAATGGTGATGATGACACACATAAAAATTATGGGGTCCGGGGAGACGGTCCAGTGGGTAAAGAGCTCGCTGTGTAAGTGTGAGGACCCGAGTTGGTATCTGCAGCACAGATGTAAAAAGCTGGCACGTGCAGTAGTGTGTGCCTACAATTCTAGTGTCTGGGAAACACAGATAAAAGTCCATAGGGCTATTAGTCTGTTCCAGGTTCAGTGAGAGATCTTGTCTAAAAACCTAAGGAGGAAAGTGATTGAGAACAACATCCGGAAGTGACCTCTGACCTCTACAGCACGTATGCACCATATGTATACACACACACACACACACACACACACACACACACACACACACAATCACACAATGTCTAGTACACAGTTGGCACTTAAGTATGATTTATTAAGATCGGTTTAGTAACTAGAGAACTATTTTTTTCACAGGCCACTAGAACCCAAAGGTTCTTCCGAGATGAATACTCTAACTCCTGTATTATATAAATAAGGAAGCAGTCCTGGAGAGACGAAAAGGTCTGATGAAGTCATCCGGGTGGCACAAGGCTTGCAGACAGGAAGCAGACCGTAAAGAGAGCTATAGTTACTACCATCACGGAAGAGGAGGTAGAGTGGGACGTGGCATCTTCATTGTAGAACCAGAAAGTGCAATCACCTTCAAGACCATTGCTCTTTCTTACAGAAGAGTAATTCGGAACTAGAAAGATAGCTCAGTGGCAAAGAGTACATACTGCTTTTGTAGAGGATCTGAGTTCAGTTCCCAGCACCCTCACTGGATGGCTCTCAATTATCTCTAACTCCTGCTCTGGGGATCCAGTGCCCTCTTCTGTACTCTATAGGTACTGCACACATAAGCACAAACCCATACACAGATGCACATACCAATATAATTAAAAACCTCTGTAAAAATTCAGAAGAATCTATGACTCTCTGTTATAGAAAAGTTATCTGTCTGAGATCACATATTTCACTAGAGACAAAGCATAAAATTAATTTTAAACTATCACCTTTTCGGCAATGAAAAAATTCTTTTTTCCCCCATGGTACCTAAAGATGAAGACAGTGCCTTTTGGATGTATATTTCATTTTAGAACCAATGAATGAATCTTAATTTTTGAAACAATTTGAAAGGCTATGTTAACTTTCAGTGTACTCAAATGCTCCCATGATTTCTACGGGGCTGAGTAATGCTGTAGGATTCATTGCAGGCTAGTGAAGACAATGTGGTTAAAAATTCACAACATCACATGATGCTGTGTAGTGCAGAGAAATCAGGAACCACAGTTATAACTGTACACTTCACCTGCTTCCTTTTCGTTAGGACTCTACTCTTTAATAACCATATTAAGTATACTGGTTAGCAGTTACTGTGTCAAAGGCTATGTGAACTCTCTAAAGAATGGTGATTTCCTTGTTTATGATTTGAAAAAAATTAATTATTTATTTTTAATTGTATGGGTGTTTTGTCTTCATGCATAGCTGTGCACCACATACATGCAGTGTCCATGGAGGCCAGAAGGGGGCATTGGATTCCTGGAACTAGAGTTCCATATGGCTGTGGACCACTATATGTGTCCTGTGAAATGAACCTGAGGCTTCTGAAGAGCAGCCAGTGTTCTTACCTGCTGAGCCATCTTTCTAACCCCTAGCTTTTTTTTTTTCTTAATGTTGAATGTATGTGAGCTTGTATGAGCTTATGTGGACCGCATGAGTGCCTGTGCTTCTAGAGCCCAGGGCATTGGGTTTCCTGGATCTGGTGCTATCTGATGTGGGTGCTGGGAACTGAACCTGGGTCCTCTGCAAGAGCAGTTAGCAGCACTCTTAACCATTGACCCATCTTTTCCGCTCCAGGAAAGGTGCTCATTTTCTTTGTATGGCGCTGAGGAATCTGAGCGGTATGTTAGGAAATCTCCATGCTTTCCTGTGGAGGCTACTTCCAAGTAGCAGTGGCCTGTGCTCCTCAGCACAGTCCCTTCTGAGAGCTGTAATGAAGTCAGTGATGTAGCAAGTGACAGCCATGGCCTGTTTAAGGACAACCACGTGTGTCCTGCAGCTGTCTTCACACAAATCTCAGACATGGCTTTAGAAAGTATTTATTATGATTTAGGCCAATCTTATAGTCATTACCATGGGGCAAACAGCCCCGCCCACCAAATTTAATGTAGAGGTCTCCTCCTAGAATAGGAGATTGCCCCTGAGTAAGAATCAAAAACCCATGACTAACTACGTAACAATCCCCTCTTCCTGCAGAGAATGCGGTAGAATTGTTCTTCATGTCACCAGGGCAGCTGGAGAGTCAGTGCCTCTCCTCCCCAGTGACCCCCTCTAAAGCACAGGAGCCTGCCGTGCTTCAACCAAGAGAGGGGCAGGGTATGGACCTGTGGGTACAGATCCCTGAAATACTTCAATGTGTCTTGTTCAGAGGAGGACCTGCTAGTTTCAACCTCCCCTCCCCCCCTCCACAAAACACAATTTCCAGGTATTAAAATGTTTCCTGAACTTAGATACAACTGGAGAGTTTTGGAAAATCCTACAGGAAGGAGATGGGGCCAAAAGAGCTCCTTTTCTCATGCCATTCAGGAAGCGCTGCACAAAATCTTTGCCCTCTGAGACAGCCAGCCAGCTTGGGCTACAGAACCACTGGAGACATTTTGGAGAACTGGAGTCTTACACAAACATTTATCAAGCGCGGACATTCTAGACCAGTACTGTCTAAGTCAATCACAGAAATAGGGCTCTTCCCAGGAGGTTTGAGAGAGAGACTTTAAGTTTTGGAACTAGTCACACATGCTGTGGAAGAGAGAATAGCAATGGCAGGAAGCTGTCTCCAGTGCTAGGGCTGGAACAATCAAGACAGAGGTTTCCATTGTTAGTGGAGTCCAGAGGCTTAAGAAGTTCACCCAACTGGACTTTGGACGTGGAACCCAAACAACGGCTTGAGATAGCATTGGAGGCAGGGAGTGGGGTTGAGGAGTACATAGCTTCTTAATGCTAATTCAGAACAAATAGAAAGGGAGCCTTGGCAATGCCAATCATAGGATCAGTTCTCCTATGATTATTAAGCACAGCCTAGTGGGGCAGGGGACACATGGGAGAAGAAATAAGCTCCTGACTAGAGTGATGTGCGAGGTAGATTCCTGACTGCCAAGTTGTAGAGAGGGATGTTATAAAAACCTTGAAGCTGCAAGTTCTCCAATTTTGCTGCTAACCATATACCCCCGACCTGGAATCTGCCAGAATTGCCTGGGGAAGGAGGCATGGCTACCCACCCATAGGAGACTCCCTTCTCTGAGAGAGCAGGGATCTGCTGCAGAGGCCATCCTTTCCTGTCCCCTAGCATTTCATTCTGATGGTGGTCTATGGAGAAGCCAGGTCTCTAACAGAAGAAAGGGGCCTTGAGGGTAGGGAAGAGAATGACGGGTAGGAAACAGTGGGAGTAGACAGGGGATGATGAAATTTTTACTTAAGGTCTGTGCACTTAGAAGACATTCTTTCGGATCTATAAAATAATTCCTGACGGGAGTCACTGAGACCTGGCAGAAATGGAAGCAGCCATCCTGTCGCATAAGCAGGGAACTACGAGTGCTCCAAGCAGTGCAAGCCTTTGTCCCCCCACCCCCATCTGTTCTTTCTCTGGTGGTAGCCCACATCAGTGGGTGGTAGCCTCATGCACTCACCCATGGCATTAGAGACACCCCCTCACATTCCTCCAGATAGCGTTCCCTGTGCTTAGCTGCTGCTAATCCTGTCCTCTCACCATGCCGTAACTCTTCAGTCCCATAGCCACTGCATGCTCATTTCTTTGCATTCGATTGCTAGTGTCTCCAGATCCAAATGGCAAACTCTTGTCCAAGGAATCCTTGTGAAGAAATCTGAAGTCACAGCATGGAGGGGAGTTCCCATCCTTTCTCAGTCTTCAGCTGAGGTCTACTTTCCCTCTCTTCTACCTACTGCATAGACACGTATCTTCCCAGGAGCTTTAGAGAAGGGCCCTTTGCATTCCTACCTCAGAGCTTATGGCTTCCTCTATGTACATGGCAAATACCAACATGACTTTTAAGTGTTGTCTCAACATCATTTCCCCTCATCTTTTTCACACCCTCCCCTCCTGACGAGTTTAAGCAGCCCAGCACTGAACCTGCACTGAACTCACCACAGCCCTCCAGCTCCTGCCTTCCACTGGGCACATGTCTACTTCCTCCTCTTAGGCCTCCTTCACTAAGGTAGCTCTTTGGTCAAGAAGAGGGGCTTTGTTTGACCTCATATTCCCAGTGTCTGGCATATATATCCACTTGGAAAAGACATGAAGCACAGAAAGAAGGTGGAGAGACAACAGAGATGCCCAACAAGAAAGAACAATTAGAGCCACTGTCTAGAGACAGAGCATCAGCGGAGGGTCTGTGTTAATAGCTAGACATACACAAAGGGCTATGACAACAATTATTAATGTTTTAATAAAGTTCGTTACCAAAGGATTTATGTGCATTGCATACCACCTCAGTCTGGTTTTTGCTGCTATATCAGAATACTACAGACAGGGTAGTTGATAATGTGCAGAAATGTATTTCTGTTCTAGAGCCTCAGAATCTGAGATGGCAGGGGTGTATCTAGCAAGGGCTTTTCTTGCATCGTCACACAATGGAAGGGCAAAGGGAAGTCACAGAAAGAAATAAAATGGGGCCACATTCACATTTTTATAAGGGATACAGTCCCACTATAATGATATTAACCTATTCACAGAACTTTATGGCCCAGCCACCTCTTAAATACCTTGCCTTAAAAATGAATTATTGTGTGCCAAGTGTGCATGTGTGCTGGTGTAAACATGCCATGAAGACAACAACCTTGTCTTCACTGAAGCAGAATCTCTCATTTCTGCTACTGTACCTCATACTCCAGGCCTGCTGGTCTTCGAGCCTTGAGGGCTAGTCCCCTGTTTCCATCTTGCTGTCAGAGTGATGGGACTGAAGACGCATCTGCATCTGGCTTTTATGTGAATTCCAGAGACACACCTGGATCATCAGGCTTTCGTGTCTAGTGCTCTTAGCTTCTGAGCCATCTCCCTACCATGTCCCTGTCCCAGCTCTTAACACTAACTTACAATAGCCATCAACTTTCCAACATATGCTTAGGGTAGGGGACATTCAGACTGTTGCATATACTTATTTTTCTTTTTAACTGAGAGGGAAAGAAATCACATTTTAATATGTTTTAATAGGTGAAAAACTGAGCAAGGCCTTGCCAATGCTATGGCAGCCACTCATTTAACTTATCTCTGTGAATGTTCTCAGGAAATACTTGGTCTCTGGACAGTCACAGCTTGTAGCAAGAGCCTCACTGTGGAGAAGTCCCAGAGACTGCTGGTCCCCTGAGACCAAGATTATGAACAGCATCTTAGAAGCATTGGCCTTTTCAAATCAATGGGATGAATTGCTGAGGGCTGTTAGCTGAGCCAGTCACAAGGGTCTCAGAGCAGTGGTGGGCAGATGAAGGCAAGGCCAGTTCCAGAATGGAGTCACACTAGGAAATCAAGATCAGTTACAAAGAAGAGTCAAACATCCCTGAGTAGCTCAATACAGCGCAGTATGCCTAGCGAGAACCTTGCATAAATGACTATTAGTAAAAGCAAACTGCTTAGCTTAAGAACAGCTGTAGAAAGCTAGAAGCCATGTTGAATCTGCTAAACCTTTCCTTTTCAAGAAGTACCAGCAAAAGAACACAGGATGGCCAGTTATCTTATTTCTCTAAACACTGACTAACCGTTAGTAGGGTACTGGGATGAGACTTTCAGAGAATGGACACCTCAGAATTTAAGGGTAAACCACCAGGTTGCTTACTATGTGGGCAAATGACTTTTTTAGGGGCAAAATAAGGGCTTAGGTATAATTAATATGTCATTCTGCGTCACCCATGAAGGAAGAGTTGCATTTATGGGGTCTCCCATGGTTCCTGCTCTGGGCAGATGAGCAAAGATCTGTCATAAAGATGGGCAAGAGTCCACAGGGTTGGCCTTTCTTTCTTCATTGACAATAAGGACACGACACTGATGCTGAAGCCAGTTCATGGAAGATGAGAGAGGAAAGGGTGGGGACTTCTCTGACTGAATGATAAGAGTCAGGGGTGATTCCCCAGAGTTTCTTTTCTCTCAGCTGTTCTGGTGGCACATGGAGAGACAGAGATACAGGGAATAACTCAGGGAGGCCAGACAAAGATCAAGATAGCTTTCTTGAGGTAATAGATCATTCTATTCTTGGAAGGAAGCAGTTTATCTAATACAACCATTTCAGGTGGTCACTCTACAGGGGTTGAACAGACAAATCAACTCTAGGAACATATATGAGCAACCTTACATTAACATGGGATATAGTGCAGCATGAAGGTTAGGAACCCAGAGTCCAGATGAGGGAGTACATATTGGAGCTGGGCACAAAGGAGAAGGAAAACTCTGGGCCAGAAGCCATGCAATTTAGAGTCAGACTTTAAAGCTCTATAAACCTCAGTGTATTCACCTACAAATCACACAGAGAAACACCTATTCCACAGGGTTATTAAGAGGTTTGAACAAGAGAAGGCCCACAAAGAACTTAGAATAAATAGCTGGGAAAATAAAGCAAAGTGACCCCAAAGCAGGGCTGATGGGGCCTTGGGTGGATGGCTCCTGATTCCTCCCAAATAGACCCAGGACCACACTCCTGCTGTGTGAGCTTTGTAAAGATGTCTCTTCTGAGGGTCTGATGGGCAGTGGAGAAACTCTGTTGGAGAGTGCTGCATCAAGATTCCAGCCCAGTGCCTCACGGCCAGCTGAGGAGCGAAAGCTTCAGAAAGTAGGCTGTGGGCTACAACTGCCACAGCTTGGCCGCCCAAAGGTGTTCTCAAAATCCTGTCCCTTTGGTAACAACAAAGCAGGAGCCCAAGAGCCAAGCACACACAGTCTTTGTCCAAAACGCCAAGACTCCTACGCTCTGCCAAGCCCAGAAGGGAGACTTCCAGAAGGGAGCCTTAAGAGGAAAAACCTCTGTTTCAAGCATTTAAATGAAGGCAGTTGTCAGAAGTCATTGCCTTATTTAAAAAATCTAGAGAAGGCTAGGGACAGGGAGAGGGGCAACAGGGCAAGAAGAAGGCGAAGGAAAGAAAGGAGTATGTCAACTGGAAAACTCCAAATTACATAAAGCAGCAGAAATCGGGAAAGCCCAATGACTTGTATTGCTCCTGACAACCAATCGTACATTTGATAATGTGTAACATATCATAAAATGTTATGGTAACATAAGACTTCATAAATTCAAACCGAATGCCAGAGGCATGTTCATTTACCCTTACTTCCATCATGAAACTCCCTTGTCTGCATCTAGTCTTTGCCCCCTCACTTTGTAAGCCGTTTAGATGCTGAAAGAGCCCACTCTACCCACTGCTCCAATCAGTGACCTCAGGAAGGATGAGAAATGCAAACGAGCACTATACCTTACTTTGTACTCTCAGCCACAGCTCCATCAGGGAAGCAGCAGAGGCCACAGGCCCAGGTAGCCTGCAAGAGCACAGTATGGATTCTCCAGGGCAACAGCAGCCAAACAGCAGTGCTATGGCCTTGAGCTGTTTCAGTGCAGTAGGCTGTTTGGAATCACACATCTAGACAGAACAGGGAGCTTCTTCACTAGCCATTGTCAGGAATATTCTGAAGCCAAGCAATACTAAGAACAAAGGAAGAAAACATCAAACTGACTACCATCCCTACATGTCCCTCCCTGCTCCTGAGTGGGAGGTGCTGTTCTCCAGGTAATTCAGTACCCTTTGCAGGTAAGTTAAATGGCATTCTAGATCCAGCTGTCTGTCAGAAAAAATAAGAGTTGAAGGAGTGGGGGAAGGAGGGATGGGAGGGATCTATTAACTGTGACCCAAAAGAATCAGTAAGACAAACTTTACTTTCCAGTCTCTTGTTTAATTCCTGCACTTAAAAATTTAACAACAGTAATGGCAACAAAAGCTCTTATACCTCAGACAACATGGTGCATGGCAGAAAGGGCAGACTCTGGAGAGGTAGAGCATGTCTCCACATCTTGAAGCTACCTTACATACCTTATACCTTATTTATCTCACTAGCCTGGCTTTCCATTGTAAGACTGGAGATGACAAGGTGTTGAAGGACTGTTGTGGGGATTAATAGAACCCAAGCATATGAGAGAGTCAAACCTGAAGACTATCACCCTGCAGGAACCAAGCACAGGCCAAGTCCTTCCCTCCTGGAAGGTAAGAAAACTTTAGTTCTACCTGGAGCTCTGGGACCAAGTATGAGGCCCCGAGACAGCAGAAAATGGGTGCCACATAGCTTCCTCCTGCCCTGCAGTGAATGCCTCTTCACAACTATCATGCAAGACTCAAAAATGGTATAAACACAAGTTGTCTTCCACACTGGAAAAACCAGGAAAAACGTCAGAAAAAGAGAAGGCAGGCAACAGGAAGCTGGAGGCTAACGGTGTTCTTCCAAGTGCACAAATGACACATTCGGGGGATTGTCTATAAGCACAAATCCTCTACCTAGAATTTAATGCTCACTGTGAAGTTCAACTAAGAAAAAGCTACCAAGTCCCCTATCCAAGCCCGTGATTCAAAGATTGATGCTGATAATTCACTGTGGCATAGAGTGAGATGGTGCTTGGAAGAAGATTTTTTTTTCTGCAGAGTTCTGTAGCCCCCCCCCCTTTTTCTTCCACTACTGAGAGTCATAGGAGTCATAGGAGATAAAAAGAGCATATCACCTATTGGCCTAGGAATTTGGCTGGGTTTGGGAACTTTTTTTCTTTTACTCAGAATCTATCCTAAAGAGTCATCAGGGAAAACGAAACCAGCAATATGTCAGGAGTGAAAAAAGTAAATTTGAATTCCATGTCCATTTCTTTTACTTGCTGGTTTCATGACTGTGAATCAACCACTTAACCACATAATTAACCAACTGTGTAAAAAAAAAAGAAAGAAAGAAAGAAAGAAAGAAAGAAAGAAAAAACAAAAACAAAAAGAAGAGGTTAGAAGAGAATAAATAAGAACCCAAGAGTCACTATTGTGAGAGTCTCCAGGAGCTTGCTAAAGACTTCAGATGCCCCTTAACTGAGTCCAGCCATGGGAAGAGGGCCCAGGACCTCACGGGCCACAGGCACCTTAGCTTATCCAGCGATCACTATAACTAGGGTTGCTGGATAAACTAGGAGGCATTTCAGTGAGTCACGGTCAGGTTCTGGTAGAAGTGCTGATTCAAATGTCGCTCCGTTCATAGTTCATGCAGATGCGGAACTCTTCTTTCCCTTTGCTTTCCCCAATCAAAGACCTGCTCGTGGTTTCTTCACCCATAACTAAAGAACCAAGGCTAAAACCCAGCATCCTGTCCAACCTTCATTCTCAAATGAGCCAAATATATTTCAGTATCCTTGACTCCCAGGTCACTGCCTTGTCCAAGAGATCTCATAGCTGTTTCTGACGTTGCTTCCCAACTGAAAGCATTTTTTTTCCTTTTTTTAAAAGCTAGACAAACAGGGTCTTCAGTTTGGTTCCAAAGCCCTGTGTCTCTTTCACTTCCTGTAAATACTCAGATTTCTCTAAAAGAATCTCACCCAGCTATTTGGCCTAGTTTCCTTTGCAAGTTAGAGCTGGGAGGGTCACTGCACCAGGGGATTTAGAACTAGACAATAGTATGTAAAAATAAAACTTCTCATGGCTAGAGAAGAATGATGGGGAGAGAGGCTTATTCCAGGGGATTCACCTTTCTGAACTCTGTGCATAGACCCAGCACTGGGTCCCTGATGGTTGGAGACCAGGATCCTCAAAGTCAGAAATAAGAACATGTAATAATAAGCCAGCCACAAAAATAAAGACATATGGTTTAAATACAGTAGTAGATATATTCTTTATTCATGTGTGTGTCTCCTCCACTTTTTTGGTGTTTTAGGGTCTTTTCTACTTTGAGATGGTTGTAGCAACCAGTTTTACAACTACTGGAGAAAAAAAAGTTTTATTTTTATTTAAACTTTCTGTCTTTAAGGTGCTCAAAATCTTCTAGGAAAGACCCATTCTTGAGTGAAGGTTCAAGGTCCATACCTGGCATAGCTGAAGATTTGAATAGGGTCCTTCAGCAGAAGCACCCGGGACCAACTGCACCTGTGCTTTTAACTGAAAATGTCCAAGTCTTTAAAAGAGAGGTCCTTTTACTGGGGTCTACTAAAAAATAGTGATGGTGAGGGGCTGGAGAGATGGCTGGGGATGGAGAGATGGCTCAGCAGTTAAGAGCTCTGGCTGCCCTTCCAAAGGTACTGAGTTCAATTCCCAGAAACCACATGGTGGCTCACAAACATCTGTAATGAGATCTAGTGCCCTCTTCTGGCCTGCAGGCATGCATTCAGACAGGATGCTGTATACATAAGAAATACATAGTCTAAATTTTTTTTTTTTTAAATAGTGATGGTGAGTATATTGATTTTTTTCTTTTCCTTCTTAAAAACATTTATTATTTTTTATTATTTTTATGTGTATGGGTGTTTAGCCTAAAAGCATATCTGTGCACCACATGCGTGCAGTGTCTGTGAGGTCAGAAGAGGGTGTCTGATCCCTGGAACTAGAGTTGCAGATTTTTTGTAAGCTGCCATGCAGATACTGGGAATCAAACTCGGGTCCTCTGGAAGAGCAGCCAGTGCTCTTAAAAGCTGAGCCAATTCTCTAGTCTCTAGACACTGACTTTTTCCAAAGGAGCCATATCAAGTTTGTGTATGTGTGCATGTAAGCATGTGTGTGTATGTGTGCATGCATGCATGTGTATGTCCTTTAGGTGGTAAGAAGGATATGGATATTTGTAACTTAAGTATGGAGATAGTAATAGGGGTTGTTGGCTTGATAACTGTGCTCTCTACTTCTCCATTAGGCCTGTGTTCATGTTTTGTGACTCTAAGTCAACTATTAGTGGTCACAGCATTCCTTCAAGTAGAATTTCTTCAGATTTTTCTTTACCTACCTATCCAATGGCCTGGAGGAAAAAAAATCCCTTAAAAGTCATCATTCTCCTAGTCTGTTCAATATCTGTTTAGAGCATTTCTGATTGAAGAGTGTGGGCAGGGGTTCAGATTTCACACTTGAGCAGTATGAAAAGGCAGGGAACATTTATACTACAAGGCAATGTGCTTGGCTGGAATTCCATGTTCCCTTGGCTATTTCCACAGATATTAGATATTTATGCTTAAAAGAATTTCCTCCCACCCAGTAGCATGGCCAATTTCTCTTTTGCATCTCTCTCTCTCTCTCTCTCTCTCTCTCTCTCTCTCTCTCTCTCTCTCTCTCTCTCTCTCTCTCTCTCTCTCTCTCTCTTCCTTTGCCTGCCTAAAAACAGCAGGTGAGCAGATGTGCTGGAGTGAAAAGCAAAATAGTATGGTTACCCGGAAACTGTCTGTGGGAAGGATTTATGTTTATGTTTGAGGTTTGAGTTAGGGCAACTAAGTCTGATCTCTCTGGAGCAGAAATCTACAGAGGAATCTGGAAGGGAAGGAACACAAAACTATGACTGATCACAACTAAAACATCACCTTAATGCTTGAGTGAGTATGGGTTAAGTCTTGTATTCTGCCCCATATCTACCTTAAGGACTTCTGTTTAACATCAAGAGCTCAAGGCACCTGTCCCTTAAGGTGGCTGTAGGGTCCCTCCCTCATGTGACATGGATCATGGTCATGTTCAGGGCTCTGGCTTGATTATATAAAGGAATTCCTAGGAGGATTCTGAGGACTAGACTGGCTCCATTCTTCCACAGCTCTCAGCAGATTGTTTCTGAAGTGTCGTCATGTTCAGTGTTCCTATAACACTGCCATACAGATGTTTGCTTGCAGTTGTCACCATCTGATGTGAACCTTTGTAGCCGACTACTAACGCTTTAAGGAACTATTAAGCTGCAACATTCAATATGGGGAAGAGTGGTATAAGACTGGGTTCAGATATTAATAAAAGAATGTTTCTTTTATCTTCATTTGTTTTATGACAATGGCTCACAAATAGCCCAAACTGGCCTGGAACTTGCATCCTGGTGCCTTAGCGCACTAAGAGGGATTTGTTTGCCTCTTCCTTTTTCACCTTCTTTCAGAACAAAGATATTACCTGTATGTCACACAATGTCATTAGCTCCGAAGCCACGTCTTCAATGGGCTCCTAATCAGGGCTTGTGAATACAGCAAGAGATGTAAATGCCTGGTACAAACTGTGATCCTGAGAAAAGTGGGGTCAATGAAGGCTGGTGTCTTCACAGTGACAATGTCTGAGTCTTTGAAAGTATAAAATGGATTCTGAGAGAAGCCCATCATCAGAAAGGAAACAATATAGACACAAGTCCAAGATGCAAACAGCCTATGGCATTGAGAAAGGCCACAGATCCAAGTCAGGATTGGGGTCTCGAGTGATAGTATTGGTTCTGTCAACAACATATTGGCTCCTCCCTCAAGTGTTCAATAACTTTAGGGTGCCTCCTGAGTAGAAGATGAAAATATTATTATAAAGTCTATTCAAATAAACTGCCTATATGAAAAGGTCACCAACTTCCAATCTGTTGAAATAAGAGTCATAATATTTATTTCATGAAGAGGGTGTGAGGTTTAGCCGGGATTCATTTATTTCATTACTCCTTCTAGGGCACTTCAAAATTTATATAATGCCATATGTGGTTTGTAGGAACAGACTTCATGAGGATTTGATGAAAAATACTCTGAATGTTTCATCAGGTTTTGCATCATTTTCAAGCATAGCCACCCACACTAGAACTTTCTGAGTCATCACAAGGAACCTGGTACTTCAAGAACTTCCCAAATGTTGGTCTTGGCCAATTCACTGTGTATACTGCTGCCCCTTTAATCATCCCAGAACCTTTATTAGTGGCAGAGCCTTCTGTCGCCTCTACATCTGCTAATTATTGATGCTCTTGTAGAACATACCATTCCCGTGGTTGTCTTTCCAAGTAAGCTAAGCAACGAGGGGGGTATTGGCTACCTTTAATTCCTTGCTTCTAGCATCTTCCACAGTATTGAACAGACATGGAGGTAGTTCAATAAAGATTTGTCAAGCAAATGCTGAGAGGAACCCTTTGCTCAGTTACAAGGCAGAATCCAGTCTGTGCCTCCAGATATTAGCAGCTTCCTGCTATTCTTCTGTGCTGGGGACCATCCTCACATGTCCCCTTCCTGCCTATCCTAGGTTATCTGTCATTTAAAACCTTGGTGATACATTAGAGCCACCTGGGTGAACTTTACACATGAAACCAATGCTTGGGTCCATGTGTGTGCCCCTGTTGCCCCTTCCCAGGCAGAGATTTTGCTGCTTTAGCTCATCAGTGTGGAGCTCTGGCTTTGGTATCTTATAAAAGCTGTCATGCTGAAGCTGCAGTGCAGTCAGGCTTGAGAACTACTAGTTGGAACTGCTCATGTCCCACCCTCCCCTGGTATCTTCAAAAGATGCTGCCGATGACTTCACCTTTCTTTAGATTCACAGACACTGCCTGTGATGATGTCTCAGCATCCCTCACTCTGGACTTGCTCTTGATTATTCACAGGTGCATACATGTGCAAATAGAAAGTCTCCCATCCTTGACTGGAAGGCACTCGAGAGCAGAGCTATGCCTTCTTGCTGGCATCTCTATGGCATATGCATGGTGAGCTCACAGGCATTTTTGGGTGATTTAAAATGACAAAGATTACAGTAAACCTGGTAGAAGCCTCTTTAATTCTACCTTAAAGACATGGTTTTGGTCAGAAGAAAAATATTGTAAAGTGGGTAGAACTGGATTGAAGCAGCACAGGGAAGGAGTAAATAAAAGCCAAGTGGAAACAAGCCCTGAATTAGTTAAAGGAGAACATATCTCAGCATCTTAAGAAGGATTTTGCAGATGCTGAAGCAGAATAAACAAGACATTGAACTTGGTTTGTACCCTGATAAGGAGGTTTCTTTCCCAGTTATATAATTTTACAAAGTTTCCAGGGTGCAAAGAAAATATTCAGCCAAGGTGGACTCCTTCCCTTAGACAATACACTTGGGCTGTTCAGCTTGACTTGACCCCCTTCTGGTCCTATGATCCCAGACTGAGCCTTATATTCAAGATCCCTGGTGCATGATTAAAACATACTCCTGATTCCATAAGCTTGATCCCTTGGTAGAGTGGTCTCTGATTTCAGACTAAAGACAAAACAAAACAAAACAAAAAAACCAAGAAACAAAAACTCTATCTGCTATCTTGAAGTTGGTGTCTCAGAGGTATGTCTATCCTTGAATGGCCCTACACATTCTCCTGTTGAGAAATACCATAAAAAGGTATTTCTAGACTAATTTTAAAGGATTGTTTTGTTGCCCATGTCACCAAAAAGCCTTATCTTCACATGGCTTCAATACTTTGTCATGAACTAAGGCCCCAGGAAAGACCAAGAGAATCACTAAGGCAAGGCAAGGTAATCAGAATGAGACATGTTTTCTATATCAAATATTATCCTCGGTATTAGGTCACAAATTTAACAATTTATTTCTACAGAGAAATTAAATGTATGTTCTCTTGTAGGGACTGGTAGTCTGGTCTTATTTTCATTTTTGTTTGAAAGCCAGACTTGAAGGCATTCAAGCCTGCTGCTGATTGACTAGTATCCAGGGCAACATGTTTTCCTTTGGAGAGCACACCAATGACCCATCTAATACGATATGAATTCATACACTGTCACTGATCTAGCCACACTTTGTTCCTGGGGCTTCTTGTGATCAGTGGCTTGCATTTGACCCTATCAGCCAAGAGCCACCCAAATCTTCAAGTCACCAAAGATATAAAAAAGAACAGTACTTGTTGTCTCAAATACTTCCTGTTGGCTCTGAACATACGGACATGGATGAACATGTTATCACAAGGAAACAAAAAATATAGTTTTAACTTTATTTATTTACAAATTACATCTAGAATTAGAAAAGCTAGAATCTGGAAGCCTGATTCCACAATACCACATGTGAGAGACCACAGAATCAGTATGTTATAGGAAGAAGACATCTCAAATCGAAGGCAGAGATACTGTGGGTTTTCAACAAGTAGGGTCGAGGGCCCATGAAGTGAAAGAATCAGCACCGATGTTGGGGGCACAAAGGTCTCTGTACTCACAGATAAAAACTAGGGAAACCAGGAATGTTAAAACACATAGGCTTGCCTCTTCAATGGAAGGGATAGATACATGTTCTCTACCCAGAAGGCTAGTAGTGGATGTAGTTAATAACCTGGCAACCTTTGCTATCAAATCCCCCAGAATGTTAATTCCAGACTTTTCCTCCATAGAGCTGTATCTTTATCTTGCTTCTCAGTGAATAGAACTCATCCTTAAAGGAGATTTGTACTTATAGCCTGCTGACCTCTATGTTATCTGTATGGCCAAGATAACACCAGATCCTAGGCCCTTAAGCTGTAGGACCCATCTTTATGGAAGAGGTTACATATATTTTGCAAAAGGGTTTCCATGTAGTCATGTCTCAATCTTTATTGTGCACATGGGATTTAGATAACTATTACCAGGGAACTTTTTTTTTTTTTTTTTTGCCAAAGTTGCACTGTACTTGAATGTGTCTAAAGTAAACTGCCTGGTATCAGATGCTAGAAGTCTGAACCAACACCAGCTAACTAAGTTGTGTTGAACTGAATTTTCTTTTTGCCTCATGTAGATCATTACTCTGCCAGCCCTGGTGATCACAGAGACCCTCCCCTACCCCCACCAACACTAATTCACAAAGAATGCTGCTATTATTAGTGCTATATCTCATAGCTACTAATAATGTTTATTTATCAACATTTACCACCTAAGGGACACACCAAAGATCATTGGGTTCTCCAGAAATCTTTGGAATGTACTCTAGCAAGAAAAATATTGAACAGAGCATCAAGGATACTGGAATTACCACTGAAAAGATGTCTCTGATACAACCAACACATGTGCCAGGCCCTGAAAACACAAGAATGATTCCTTGCTTGGAAATAACCTGTTTTATCTTCTCAGAACAGGGCTGACCCAGTGACCAGGCTGGAATGTTATTTACACAGGCCCAAGAAAACCAAGAAGAATCCTCTGGTCTGTAACCAAGGCCATTTATAAAGTTGTCTGGAGAAGGCAAATGTTCATATCTGTATCAGATGATTCCTACCTCCTTGCTAGAAAGGGTCAATTTATCTCCTGCTGGTAAAAGTAACACTGTCCTGCTCCATCTCCTCTGGAAAGCACCTCTCCCCTCCCCCAGTACCACCTCCTTCTTTATTAACCTGGATTTACCATGTATTTAGTCATCAGATCTGGCTTTGGATTCTGCCCCATTCAAAGCATCAGGGTGCCCACCCAGTCTTTTTCCTTTGCCCTCTTTTGTGAGTGATGCCAATTCAGTCTGGTCAAAAAGTGGAAAAAAGTTGAGGTAGGGCATCAAGAGATATCAACTTCCTGATTTTTGAGGAGATCAGACTATATCGTTCATTTCTTTTGGAGTTGGGAGAGAAGATTAAGAAAAGGGTGAACAGTATTACTTTCTGAATGGAGGGATTTTCCCTTGAGGAAGTCATCAAACATCCAGAGGACTCTCTGACATCATTTAGTACTTTAAAGCACTAGTATCTGCAGTAATGTAAAAGTATCCAGAACCTAGCAGAAGATGCCCATCTTAAGGTCACAAAACACATGTATGCTAAGAAAAAGCATGGCAGCTATTTAATTTGCTCACAGATTAGCTAGTCTTCAACAAATATCTATTGACATAATCGCTTAGAGATGGAGGATTTAAAATTCCAAGTGTGCTCCCTGGTCATTCACAAATGTTAAGGAGACGCTAACTCCGCAGGATGCACTCTTACACTGTTTTTCTGTGTGTAGTTAGCGCCCCTTACCCACTCCCCCCCTTTTTTTTTTTTAATTTTAGTTGCTGTTAGGACAAGCAAAGTTTCCATTGCCAGTCAGTACTGGCCCAGGGCAGAGAGGGTGGCAAATGCTTTCAGATACTCGGATTTCTAGCTCTCCTTTTTCTCTGACCCTCACACTGGAAAAACTCTGGGGGAGCACTCACTCACCTGCCTTCTCTCTGAGTCAAGGTACTGCAGAATCAGTCGGGTGTTCACGCAGTGACTCCATGTGTTTCCCAGTGCAGCTACCACACAGCTGGATCCAGAAGCACCTGAAAGGAGACAGGGCAAAAAACAGTTTTCAGAGGCCCTTCCTTATACAGCCTTTGAGATAAGCTCAGTCATTATTCCTACTCAAGGCTCAGTCCATCACTACAAATGTGGACGAATTAGAGGCATGAAGAAACTAAATAAGAACCAGCAAGGGGTCCTTCAGCCTTAGTAGAAGTGACTACCAATGGGAAAACAAAGAAGATGCATGATGCAGCAACCAAGGTACCCCTGATAAAGAACCACACCTCTACCCATCACTGGCAGGAGGGTACAGGGCTTCTCTACTGTTTATGAGCTGTCTTTGTTTAGTTGAATTAGTAGATCTTTATTTAGATCGGTAAGCATCTTAACTCAATGTTCCTTATCAATCCCATGGCATATACATACAAAGCATTCCTTTGCCTTCCCTCCCCCAGTACATGCACACCCAGAAAGAAGAGGAGTCTGGAAGAGCTTAGCCTTTCTCACCCAGTCTGCCTTAGCTTGCTCTATTTCAAGAGAAACAGTCCTTTACCTCCTAAGACTTTCCTGTAAGGAGGGTCTGAACTGGACTCCATCTGAATTCCAAGTTTACTCCAAGTTGCACATGGGCAGCTATCTTCTATCTTACAGTTGCCCTGACCCCTTTTGACATGACCAAGCAAAAGCCATCCCTGCTTCCCAACTCCTTTCTTTCTCTTTAGGGGCAAATTGCCAAGCCCTACTTCAGGGCATCCAGAGCCCTCTGATCATGTCTGACATTTCTGGAGGTTTCCTCCCCAATCTTGTGCCCTCTTTGACTCCAGGCCATGGCAGGGATACTGGCCTGAGGGGGCCCTATTGAACACTTAGCCTCCTATCATTGAGATACCATCTCTTTTCAATGAGGGAACTGAGAACATAGATGTTCACTAAATTAACCGAAACAAAATAAGGCACCAATTCTCCTCATTGTATTATCACATCTGCACATCATAGTTAAGTAGTAACTGGTCCTCTTTCCCAGGACAGACAAACTTTAAGGTGGTACCAGCTCCATAAACCCTTAAGTTCTTGGGTTCAAATACTACAAATGAAAAATGATGTTCAGTGGGTCTTAGCTGGAAGTGATTTTGTTGGCTAATGGCTAGTAGGAGGGCTACTGCCATCTAGAAGGTAGAGGCCAGTGTTGTTGAACACTCTGTAATGAATGGAACAGGACTATGGCAAAGGTCTACCCACCTCACAGTATAGCAGTTCTGGAACCCTAAAGTTAGGTGATGAATGAATTATATGGAAATCAATAACAGGCCTCAATAAAGGGATTTGAAGAGGATTTGAAGATTTATTTTATTTAGCATAGACTAGAAAAGAGTAAAATTTAGAGTGAGCCTGATTCATTGTGTATACAATTCAAAACAAGAACAGATGAAGGTGAAAACAAATAATCTGGCCTGTGGGAATCTGATCACCTTGCTCCTTCCCGCAATTTAATCCTTAGTAGTTCTCCATGCCCAAGGACAAGATGCTAATGCCTGAACAATGCATTCTGGGGCTTTATCTTCTGTTTCTGCCTCTCCCCCTGACTTCACCTCTCTGAGCTTCCTCACTGAATGGCTTTGCTGTGACCTTTTTACTTCTCCATCCTCATCATCCTTGACCTCTTGTCAGCAGTTGATAAAGCTCCCTGCTCCTTGCCAGAGGGTCTCCTGGCCTCCTCTGTTGACCTTTACCACGGGGGCTTCTTTGCCATTCAATTGCTCGTCAGCATTTAGTATGAAATAGGGGAAAACAAAACAAAACTGGCCATGGCCACACTGGGTTCTCTGGGGTCTACACAAAGTAAGAGGCCAGGTCTTTATTATATCAGAGATGAACTCAATTCCACTTTTCTTGAGATACACAACCTTTTAATCTCCCTTCCCCTGTCTGGCCCCCCCTCCATTGGTGTATGCTCTTTGTTTATGGTACAGGATTACACATTTTCCTATAAGTATATAATGTACTTTTAGCACATTCGCCCATATCTCTCTGCCTTTGCCTTCCTTCTTCTCCTTCCTCATTAGTCACTTTTGTTTTACTGTTTCTTTTCTTTATGCATGCCTTATGTGTGCATATATATACATGCATATATATGTATATATATGAATGATTTTTATGGATTGATATAAAATATAGGAACCATGAGGAAGAGAAATTATGCATTATTTGCCTTTTGGAGCCTCAATTTACTTAATACAAATATCTCCAATTGCATCCATTTTATTGATATAACTTTATTTTTCATGGCTGAAAAACATTCCATGTATATATTATATATACTGTGTCTTCTTTACCCATTCCTGTGTTACTAGACCTAGGATGGTTCCTTAATTTAGAAATGATTTTTCTGTGTATGAGTATTTTGTCTGCATGTATGCACGTGCACCGTGTGTAGGCATGATGCCCACTGAGGCCAGAAGAGGGCATCAGGTCCTTTGTAAGTGGAGTTGTGGACAGTTGTGAGTCACCATGTGGCTGCTGGGAACTAAATCCAGGTCGTCTGTAAGAGCAGCAAATGTTCTTAACTGCTGAGACATCATCTCTCCATCTCCTCTTCTGATTTTTAAAAAGAGAAGCCAAAAGTATTTTCTGTTAATTTTCCAGATTTAAAAATGCTGCCTTGGGCTGAGGATACTGCTTAGTGATAGATGCTTGCTTAGCACATACAAGGCCCTGGGTTCAATTCCACAGCACCACACATAAAAGTTGGCCTAATGTGGTCTGGCCACATGTCTATCCTGTGTCCAGAGCTGCCTCTCAAATGCCAGCTTCTCTTACCATCACAGAAATAATTAGTATCTTCCTCCTCTAAAGTTCCATAATACTTTTTAAAAAAAATTCTCTCATTTCCCTCCATTTATATTGTGGTATGTTACTTGTGTGATTTTTGATTAATATGCATTATAAAAGAGCCAGAGGCATGCCTGGTTTGTGCCAGCAGGCCTGAGTCACTTAACACAAGGATGCTTACACTGATTAAATGACTAGTGAGTTATTTCCACTAAATGCTGAACCATGTTATAGACTTGTTTTAAAAGCATATTTACATTCTTAATTCTACCTTAAGCTAAAATTAATAGGCTTGCATTTTTTTTTCAAGCAAACTGTAGAAGCTAGCTGTTTATATGTCTGCTAAGAGAGAGGATTAAATGAGGCTGGGCCTTACAGTTTGCCAAGAAAAGGCTACAAGTGAATAATTAGGAGTTACTAATTGGTTAAGAACTTAAAACTTTTTTTTTTTTTTTTTTTTTTTTGGTGGTGATAAAACTGGAGGAGTGTCCCAGTTCTACATGAAGGCAAAGGATGTTTTTAGAGATTAGAGCCACAGTCAGGGCAGGAGCAACTCTTTTAAAAATTCCATAAAAGGAAATAAATAAGCAAATGATTAAAAAGCAAAACTAGAGCAAACCAAAAAACTCCGTACCACTAGGCCACCAAGAAAGGAATAGATCTGTAGCAGATACTTGGCTATTCTTTGAACAGGTAAACCTCAGTCCTAATCAAGGGTCACAGGGGCAAGTTACAGAAAAAAACAAAACTTCCACAGAGAACTCTGAAAAAGTAACCTTGAGGATTCATGTGTCCTAAGCACTTACAAGTATTGCAAGGCCTTGACAGTTAATAATGAAGGCAATGCCTTTAGAGGTACCATATTCTAGGCACTACGGAAGCCCCTCAAATAGAGAGGGCTTACACTGTTTAAATTTCATATCTTGGCACACCTTTTTTATTCTCACAATAGCTTATGAGATAGGCACCATTATCAGTTCTATTGACAGACTTAAACTACAAGAGATTAAGTTACTTCCTCAAAGTCACATGATTGGTTAACGGCAGAGCTAGGGTTCAAAGCTGTTAACCCCTTCTCTGGGCTCATCATGTCTGGAAGATCAGCTATCTAACTATTGTCCTGTCCACAGGTGTCCCAGAAGGTCCTGGATTGCCCAAAGGCCCATCTGAGGAACAGCACTGACAAGGCATCCTATCACTCATCTGAACTCCACATGTCACTGAGGCTCCACATTCTTCTGCCTGTGTTCTGATGCTCAGGGCAAGAGGTTTGCACAGGCAGCACATGCCCTGGCTTGGCAAGTTATTTAGCCTTCCTCAACTGGACCAGCAGCTGGATTCAGGTGGCCTAGGACTGACCCTCCATGGTCAGAGGCTCTAACCACTTCACAAGGTGATTGTGTTGGTAGAATCACTTGAGACAGGTTGATGGGGAAGCCATCAGTTACTATACACCCATGGCCTTATTTTCCTCCCGTCTTTCAAGTTTCTAGCATAACCATGTGAGGGCTGTCATAAATGACCATTACTGCTGTTTATGGGAAATTTAAAGTAGGAAGAACCTGCTTAGGGTTCTTTGTAAAAGGTGATTTCCTGCCCAGTGACCTAATTGGTCAGGAAACTGATAAGTGAGCCTTCTTCTCTATGTTCATTTGAAGTAGGGGTTCTAAAAACTGGGGCACTCCGCCTTCCTCCCAGTTTTGAACAACTGTGATATTTAGACCTGCCAAGGCTGTATGACTTCATTGTCTGGAATTTGGTGGATTCCAATACAAATGTTCAAAACATCAAATAAATGAACTGAGCTTTGAAAATATTTTCATTATTTGGGATTTCTCACCATCACCAGCCTGAGCCTGCAGAAGTGTTTGAGTAAGATCCCTAGGAGAGCCTAGTTCATTCACACAGACTCAAGGTTCTCTAAAAAGACTGGGATATTCATTCCCCACTCTCTCAGAGACTGCCTAGGTGAGCCCAAGCCTGCTGTTCCCCTTCTGTGATTGCTTACCCATCTGTAAAATTCGAATAATAATTCTTGCCCCCAGGCAACCAAAGGTTCTTGGTGACCCTAGATGGAGATACTTGATATGGATAAATGGCAGGAACAGTGATGATCAAACGCAGAAGATGAAAGTTGAGGAAGAAAAGAAGTTTAATCACTGCTCTCTCTGGTTTTCCTCCTAATCGTTATTCAAGATAGCAAAGCTTAGGAATTGAGGTGGCGAGGAATAGGGTGTGGATTCTGAAACTTCTCCCAGAACTGCTATCTTTTGGAGTCAGTTCCCAAGTTCTGGTGGGAGCTGGATATGAACACACATTTCTCACATGGTCTCCCTGTGCTGTACACACAGGGTGTAGCCCTCATGATTTCAGGTTGGAAGAGGTCTGCCAAGTTGCTATGGAGCCCGGTTTCTAGAAGGTGATAGGCAGCTGGTACCACTCTGTGTCAGTACTCAGAAGGGGCCTGTTGTGGGGAGGGGGACTGTGATGAAAAATTTCTTTTCTGAAAACATTTGAATTTACGACTTCTCTGCTAAACATTTCTGAGAGGTCAGATTAAATTGCTAGTGAATGACAGAAACCTGTCTGCCCTGTGGCAGAGGGTTCAACTTGAAAAGAATAGACGATGCATGTTTAAAAATGGGGGGGGGTAACTAGACAAACAACATCCTCCCCAAACAAACTAACAAAACAGTGACTCTCAAAATAGGGACAGAAGGGAGTATTTTGAACACTTGGTCCTCCTTGTCCTGTTAGATAAAAAGCAATTTACTGCGACAAGAAGTAGGAAATGAAAAACAGTAACACTTATGAATGCTGCAGGACTGAAGTCAGTGTAGGTAAGGGTGGTGAGTTACCATGGGAACTTTCTCTATCATGCTTGATGGGTGGTTCCATTTCTGGTTTAGCTAGAGGTTTTCAACGGGACACAAGGGAGAAGGAGCGTCTAGCATCTATAACAAAGAACACAGAGTGAGCTTCAGGACTGACCAGCTAGATTGTGTTCCAAGCCTGCAGGACCTTCACCCATGGTTGGAAGTTGTTCCAAATGGCTTTAAAAGTTCCTGGTTTTACTTCAAACAACAACAACAAACAAAAAATCCTGAGCCTAAGATATTTTGACAACAAAAACTTGGTGTCTTGTTCAAGGCCTCACCTTTTCTAGGTGGTTTGTATACACAGTGCTTCCACACTGCCTTTGAATCTCCAGGTTCTACCCAGCAACCATTTACACCTGAAGACCGTGTAATTGTGCAGTCCCTTTTCTCATGTCTGACTTCTCTCCAGATCAGGGACTGTTTTTCTTAGTCTGTTCTACCCACTCCACCCCTTGAGGACAATCTTCTAGCAAATGCAACTTCAAATCAACAAAGCTTAAACACCAGAGTCCTTATCACCCCATCAGAGTGGGACCAGAAGTGGGTCACCATCCATTTGATCCCATCTCTCCTCTTTCAGACCAGGCCAGGGGAGCTGCTGAGCTATGGGAGACATTTTCCCATTGGGTCTTCCATTTGATCTAGGGAAGCCACTGGAGAATCTTGGTTACCCCAGTGGAAAGATGAACTAGGGGAAAGTTTCAGTTGTGTTCCGTCTATTTTCTATGTAGTCTACACCGCCTCTGTTGGAGGCTCATCGGTTTTCTCTGTCTGAAGCAGGAAGACGATTTCCACAGCCACAGTTGAAGAAGATGGATGGGGACACAGGCTGGGACAGTATTTTAGAATAAAGACTCAAGGTAACCTACAAGTTCCATGAGGCCACAGGGCAAAAGTATCAAATAAAGAGATTGGGAAGGCTTAGACATTTATTCTCCAGCAAAATTAATTTCCTTGGGGGCTTGTAGTTCACTAACTGAACCTGTGAACCAACTGTATTTAGTGTGCACTCTATTTCCTTGGGTCTCTAAAACTGACAATTGTCTGTAGGTCAAGTTCCAACGGAAGTGACATTTTTGACCGAGCTCTATAAATAGAGTACTGGAAAAAAACCATCAGCTGTGTGCCTGGCCCAGGAACCACACGCTATTCATCAAACAACCTTAGTATCTGCGCTGCCATTTTAGACGAGAAAAAACATATCCTGTTATTTATAGTCTTCTGAGTTTTGAGATTCTCAAAATACTTGGGAGCTATTGGTCTCTAAGATTTACAAATAAAGGATCTGGGGCATAAAATCATGTAACAACTGCCTCGCCCAATACCATCTGCTCTCAGCCCAGTGCCCTGCAAGAGAAGCAGGCTGCTTCACTTAGGGAAAGGGAAGCTCCAGGGTCTGGAGGAGAAATGAATGACTGGGTCCAGCGTTTCCTCACATCACATACTCACACTGACTCAAGTCTCAGTAATACTCATTACTAGGGAAACTAAGAAATGTGAGGCAGAAGCCATAAAAGGTGGGGGCAATCAGCACATTTGG
The DNA here is from genome assembly GCA_030556225.1 of Cricetiscus sungorus. Lineage (NCBI taxonomy): Eukaryota > Metazoa > Chordata > Mammalia > Rodentia > Cricetidae > Cricetiscus > Cricetiscus sungorus. The sequence continues at coordinate 29,766,403 of JANBXA010000588.1, forward strand.
AATGCAAGATTTAGAGGTGGATTAATCTCCTATGGCAGCAGGTGGAGCAGAAGTGGGGTGGGGTGGAGGGGGGTGAGCTAATCGCTAGGATAGAGCCTGGCATGCACCGGCACAAATCCTTCAAACAGCTCCACTAACTTTTGTATGGACAAAAGATACTTACAGCTTCCCAGAGTCTTGGAATGGTCACAGAAGTTATTATCCAATCAGGATACTTTTGAAATGGAGATGGGGTCATTTAAGTCATAATGGGGCAGCAGAAACAAATTGGGACTGTTTTGAATGAACCCAGGTGGGGTCATCTTGTAGGGACACTGTGTAGGAACTGTCTGGAATAAGGTTGAGGAGGCTCACTCTTAGAAAAGGTAAGTCTGAAAACCAATCCATTTGGCAACCAAACCATTCTGACCAGGGCTTCTCTGCTATGCTCACAATGACAGACACCAATGTCCTTAAATGTAGCTAGGAAAAATATATATATATATCAGGAGAATAGTCCTAGCATCTGGGCAGAAAGAAAACAATCTCCTCCCTTGGTTCAGCTAGTAACTCTCCCCAGGAGGCTCCTGGAGCCCCCCTCCCCCTGCACCCCCTCCCCTCCCCTAACTTCTCCAGTAATGCTGCTTTCTCCAGATGCTTTCTATATGGGAAAGTCCTGAAGGATGGCCTGTAACTAAGTGTTTCAGCTATGAAAAGAGCCTGTGTGTGCAGGTGTGCACATCTATGCACATGTGCATAAGCCAGAGGGATTCATCAGGTATCCTAATGTATCACTCAGCCGTCTGCTGAGAGGGGGGTTTGCCTTGAATCTGGAGCTAGGCTGCTAGCCCCAGTGATCCTCCTGTCTCCACTCCCTCCAGTGCTGAGTTTGCCCAGGTTTTTATGCAGGTGCTGGAGATCCGAACTCAGGTCTTCATGTTTGCATAGCAAGTATTCTTATCTGCTGAACCATCTTCCCAGCCCTAGAAAAACTTTTAATTAACAATGTATTCTTTTACAAGAGTGAACACGCATAAACACACACACACACACACACACACACACACACACACACACACCATCCTTACGATAACACTAGCTTAAGAAAGCAAAAACTGAACTATTTAAAGAAACCTGAAGCACATTTTTTAAATTTTCATGTTCATTTAAAATAAGCCAGGATGTTTACATGAAATGTCCCTTGTCCCCAGATGTATTTCTATCCCCTTGCTGTGAATTTTTCAAATTGCACTTAACAACTGCCTTGGTCTGAGCTTTGTTTTTCTGGTCCCACCATGGTATCTGAGGTGGCAGGAGGATACCAGAGTTGCATTCTCAGTAAATCTGTATTATGCATGGTCATCATCTCAGTTTTTGACCATCTGATATTTGTTTCAGGAAACACTGGCCGATGGAGAAGGAACACAGCTGTTTAGTCTGACATCAGATTGGTTAGAACCCTGACTGCTGGAGTGACAAAAATTACCCTCAGGTATGTACATTCAGATAACTGCCTTTGAAGAGAGCTGGCAAAGGTTAAGAGAGAGAGAGGGGGGGGGAGGGAGGGAGGGAGGGAAAAGGAGGGAGGGAGAGAGAGAGGGGGGAAAGAAGAAAGAAGGCACATTCTTTATTAGTTTCTCTCCCTGGGGAGACTTAAGACACAGAGGACAATATCTGGAAGCTGTATATATTTCAGGACCCAGTTTGGACAGTGAGATAGATAGTCACATGACAACCCTCTTAACTGAAAAGCAAGCTAAGCTTTGACTTTGGGAATCTGCACACGAGGTGGAAATGGCAACCCCAGGTCTGGGAGCCAATCTCTTCTTGTCTGGCTGGTGTGGACCCAGACCTGTGCCAGCATCCACGCCTCATGCCTGCATCGGCTTGTTAGCTCTGCAAGCAGCAAGGACAGGAGGCAAAAAGAAGCGGGATTTATAAGGAAGTATATTCTTGAAGAAAAATATTTCTGTGAAACTGGTTTCAAGTGACCAAAAGATGTTAATATACAATGACATTTCAACTAAACACAGTGTCCAATCCTGGAATGAACCCTGGAAAAACTGCCACAGGAGCATTAGTGGGGCACCTGGAAAAGCTTAAATATCATCTGTATATTAGATTACAGTATTGTATCAATGCTAATTTCCTGGGTGAAAGGATAAACGCCCCCATCATGGCTATATAAGAGAAATTGTTCTTGAATGACAAATAAAAGTCTCTGGGAATGGAGGATCATGACATCTACGACTTACTGTCAAATGGTGCCACAAAGACAATAACAACTTAATGATATTAAAAAGTAGATAGATAAGGACAATAAGCAAGAGAGATAGAACAGGTGAGGCAGGAAGCTAGCAGCCTAGGAGACGGGCACTCCAGTTCACTGTAGTTTTCTTGGGACTTTCCTGTATGAAAATGCAGCTGTGACAGATGGGTCGGGTCACTTACAACAGCAGGATGAGGGGGGTTGGGTCACATATGTATTTTTCACACCTGAATCACCTGGTTAACTCTGTAAGGCATTGAATCCTGGGTCAACCCATCTCTAAGGCACCCAAATATCTACAGGCACTGCCTAAGCATGTGTGTGCGTCTCACACACACACACACACACACACACACACACACACACACACACACATCTAATCACAGGAGTCTACAGTTCTATTTTCAATGGCTCAGGTGTGTTTGCATTGGGAAATCTTCAGTGTCTTGTGACATGGCTCTGTACTGTATCCTTTTCATCTTGAAGAAAACAGCTCTGGAGAATGCCCTTTGGCCCAGAGTTTAAAAATGTTGTCTGCTGACTCTATCCTCATCGTAGCTCCCAGGAGGAAGAAAGATGTAAGTGCTTTGCAGAGTGGCCATAACTCATCTGTCTGGAGCTGCTGTCAGAGGCGCCACCCAAAACATCCAGAAAGGGTGGAGGAGGGACAGCTGACAGCTTGTGGCATAAAACAGGCCAGGGCTAGAATGGACTGGGTCCCTCATTTAGGGACCCTCATTAAGGTCTTTCCTTGGTTGTGCTCCTTGGCCTGAAGGTTTTCAAGGTACCAGAGTAATTCAGCTTTCAAGAGGTCCAACTTCTGTTGTCAACTCAGGAAGGAACAGTGTTACTGGGAGTCAGGATAACTAAAAGGGACAGGAAACAGATTCTCCCAGGTGTCTACCTCTGAGGTTTGTAAGGATAGCTGATAAAGTCGACTAAAGTTTCTTTCCTTTGATATCAAGACATGGGTACAGTCATTACCCGTCTGCGTGTGCGTGTGCGTGTGCGTGTGCGTGTGTGTGTGTGTGTGAGAGAGAGACAGAGAGACAGAGAGACAGAGAGACAGAGAGACAGAGAGACAGAGAGACAGAGAGAGAGGGTGACCTGGCCACTGAAACCCACCTTGCTTCAGGCAGATCTGCTGGCCCAGCTGCCTCCCTTCTGGCATCTGAGAGCAAACTGCTGTGGAGAATGCTTTTAATTATCACCTAGCATGAATGTGAGGATTTATTGTTATGCTTTCCTCCCACCCATCTCAATTGCCCCTTTGGGAAGTAGAAGGACTGATAGGAATCAGTATATACTCTTGCATGGAGAGAATGGAATGTGGGCGTCACACATGTCTGCTGCCCCTCAAGGCACTGAGAAGGGGTGAGGGGGAGAAGTAGATCCATGCGGAGCTTGAGTTCCTCCATGAAGGCCTCCGTAGTGTCCTTGCTAGAGCATTTCACTTCTCATGCTGCCCTGTCTATACGGGCTGCTCAGTCTGCACAGGTTGACTCAGTCCCCTCAGTTTGGCTCCCTTTTTTTTTTTTTTTTTTTTTTCAATACATCTGGAACAAGGTTTCGTTGATCCAAGGCTAGGAAAAGCTGCCAGAATTCTCTTTTGGAGGGTTATGCACACGCATGAGGAATTACATACATGTGAGGGCCCTCATATCAACACAAGGCTCACAACAAAGTAGGGCCACAGAAGAGAGGAAAAGCTCTTATTTGTAACAAGCATTCATAGTGAACTCTAGATGGTAAGTTGTAGGGTCCCAACAATGTGTAGAATGCTAGTGTGAACGTGTGTGTGCGCGCTCGCGTGCCTGTGTACACATCTGAAGGGTGGAGATAGTTTTAGGTGATGAAGATAACTTTGCTTTGTCATTCTCTACTTCCCTAGAGGCATCCCAATCTCCAAGATTTAGTCAAATAGTTTCAGAAAGCTGCCTCATGGCAGAGAGGAAACTGACAAGGGAAATATGCTGATGGCAGCAGTATTATTTTTTACTGGGGAAACTGGTTTCAGTGGGTAGTAGGCGATCAGAACACATCTGCAAAATATGAATTCTCAAGTAAAGCAATTTCCTTCTTCCTTACAGCCACTGTTTATCTAGAAATGGGCTAAACTCTGGGCTCTTTGAAAATGACCAGCACTAGGAGAGTGATCAAGACCACCAACCTGTGTAATGTGTCCCACGTCTCAGACATCAGTTGACATAACAGTAAAGACTTATGAGGTAACATTTTAGGATAACAAGCATGTTCCGGGAGCTGGACTAAACACCTCAACTTACATTGTCTCTGTGAGGGAGGTACCACCATCATACCAATTTTCTAAGGGAGGAAGCTGAGCTGCCAAGAAAGTTATTTGCCCAAGGCCACTTGGCAAGTGGTAGAATGTGGATGTGAGCCCCACAGACTAACTCATTATTTCTCCTTTCATTATTTCCTTCTGGGAGGGAAACGTTACCAACCCTCAAGCCCACCCCATTTTCCAGATATCCTCTTTTTCCTCAATAAACTGTAATATATAAATTCTCATTTGGAGTCCTTTGTGCTTTTCTAGAAAAGCATGTTTTAATAATATTCTCTCTCTATTGTTGGGGAATTGAGTTGAGAAACTGATACCAAAGAAAAATAAATCTCCAGGTTTTTCTTCAACTGGAAATATGTAAAATAACCCCAGCTGCTAAAATCATGGCTGGGCTTTCTTTCTGTGATCATAATCTACACATCTGGATCACCTTCTTTGCCAGAAATAGGTGATTATGTATCTCTTTCTGTCTTTGGACATGCCTGCGTTTTATGACATCTCTAAGTAGAAGTGCTATGTTAGTCATCATTTCAATTTCCATTGGTAATTTCATGATTTATTTTCACCAGTGTTAGCTCACAATGAAAAGCTGCCGGAGTCACATGTGACAGAGTTAAGAGCTCTGGAAAGAGCCAGCTAGGGACTATACTTGTCACCAAGACTGACAACCTGAGTTTAATCCTCCCAACTCTCATGACAGAAGAAGAAAACCAACTCCCATGGCATGATTGCCTACCACCAGCCTACTCCCATTGTCACCCCCAAAAACATTTTGAAAGCTAGTTAACTTTTTTATTCCATACTGTTCGTGTGGGATAAGAATATGCACAATAGTCATATCTAATACTTACAAGCATCTGTGGGTACCAGAAACTGTCATAAAAGTAAAAAGCCTTAGCCATACTGACAAATAATATGAAGTAGATACTATCAGTGTTCCCATTTTTTTTGTTTATTGTTTTGTTGTTTTGTTTTTCAAGATGGAGTTTCGACCAGGCTGGCCTCAAACTCACAGAGATCTGCCTTCTTCTGCCTCCCAAGTGCTAGGACTAAAGGTGTGCACCACCACTGCCTAATTCATTGTTCCTACTTTAGAGCGGACACAACTTTATTTGTATAGCTAGCAAGTAGTTCAAACTCCTGCTGTTTGGCTCCAGGGCTGCTGTACCAGACTTATGCTCAATTCTACCAGGCAATAAGGCTGGGATCTTGGGCCTGGAGACTTTTTCCTATCACAATAGGTGAGTTCAGTCCTAGGAGTGGGCCATGACAGCCTCTGAAGCAATGATGTCCATAAACTTCCCATGATATTACCATAGGTCCACCATATTTACCAAACAGAAATGGCACACACACACACACACACACACACACACACACACACACACACACAAAATCTAATGTGTTAAGAAAAAAAAAAAAAAAGAATTGTTTCAAATAAATGATTATCATCAGTCCTTAGGAAAGCCACATGCTATACAGCCAATGGTACAAAACCCCTTCATACCCACTCCTTGGACCAGGGTTACTGCCTGCATCTAGGAACTTCTGTAGCTGTTGTCTATGGCTCTGTTCAGGATGAAAGACTCCATAGCAGCTCCAGCTCTAAATTAAAAACAGCCCAACAGGGATGGTGAGATGGTTCATTGGGTAAAGGGGCTTGCCCCCAAATCTAATGGGCTGAATTTGATCCCTGGGACCCCCATGGTGGAAGGAGAGAAACCAACTCTGACAAGCTGTTCTTTGATCTCCGCAAACAAAACACACACACACACACACACACACACACACACACACACACACACACACACAGTAGTACTATAACATAGCAGGCAGGACAAAACATAATATAAATGATACAAAGGCCTCAAAGGCATAAAACTTTCCTTAAACTGGTCACCAAGGCCGCATTCTTTCAAGAGGCAAAAGTCTACCAGAAGGAGTCTAAATTCATTATTCTGTGTTTTTCTTCATGACTGGAAAGTGGTCTGTCCTCCTCCCTTTTCAAGAGACTACCCCTAACACAAGCATAACCTTCAAAAGTAGAAACTCTCACTTCACAAAGGAATTCTAAATAAAAACTCAAAACCCCACAGGGGTCGCAAACTGCTTTGGGGGCGGGGGCGGGGTGAGGGCGCTATCTTAGGATAAGATAGGTGGGGAAGGAGAGGGATGGGAGCCAGGAGGAAGGGGGCGGGAGAGGGGTGGATAAAGAGGAAGAATCGCTGGCTTTAAAAAGCAACATTGTCCAGAGAGGTGAAAGGGAACAGATGGCCGTGGAGAATGTGGCCCTCAAAGCCCCCAAAGAAAGGGCCATGCTGACAGATCTGGCTGTTTCCCATTGACGCCTGTGTTGGAGACCAGAGTACCCCGCAGACCTCTGTTCCCAGCAGCTCACTGGGGCGGTGGCGCTGAGGCTTAGGGAGAAAAAGAAAGGGGTGGGTATCAGCTGCCAGCAGCAGCATTAAGATCCAGGCCTCACAGCTTCTCTTCAGACATTGCCAGAGAAGGTCAGCCTTGCTCTTGACTTTGTGCTGGGGGACATGAAAGACAGGACAGGAGTCCAAGCTGAAATCCCTGCTTCCTCCCCTGAGAAGCTGCTCCGGAGGGCATGTCTGGGATCAAATGGATATACCTTAGGAGAGGGAAAGGAAGAAAGAATCTTGGCATTTTTCTAAGAAGAGGGAGCCATTCAAAGAACAAACAAGAAACCTGGGAATCTGAGAAAGGACAGGAGTGGCTTGCTGAGGAAAATGCAAACACAGGTTAGGAAGGGACCTAGGTCAGTTTCAGAGGCCAGCAAGCCCCTGAAGAAAGAAGGTCAGGCATCAGAGTACACTTGCCTGGCACAGAAAAATGGGACAGAGGAGGAGGAGGCATGTCCCTGTGTGCTTGTCTGGAGTGGGGACAGGATGCCAGAGGGCTTGGTGAATGCAGTTGTACCTCACTGGGGACTCACAAGTCATTTCAAAGTATAGCTAGCCTGGGAAGCCCTGGCTGGCTGGTAAACTCGGCCTTCTAGAGGGACAAAGTGGTGCAGCCTCTGCAGACAAGACTGGAGAAGCAGTAAAGAGGGGAACGGTTTGCAGAAGCAGTAATCACAAAGAGGCTTATAAACTTCCAGGGACTAAGATGCAATCGGTGTCAATTTCCTCAACATCACTTCGATCAGGAGAATCATTGCTCCAACTGCCCCCGTGACCTCTTGGTACCCTTTACATGGGAAGGATAAATTCTGTCCTCCACTTGCTGGCTAGGAGTGAGCCGAATTCTTACCACTCAATGTTTAGGCAGCTCAGGGAGTTACATGAACTCAAAACATTTTCCCAGTTCTGCATTTTCTCTCTTCCCTTGGCCCTGAAAATGGCAACAACCTGTTTGGGGCCCTGAGTCCTGAGGCGGCGAAGTACCTGTTTGTGGAAACCGACTCCTCATCAGAACGAATATTTGGAAACATTCCCATACATGTCAGGCCTCATAAACATTTCACTTTTGACCCTCCATGGTAAAGAAGGGATTAAAAGAAGGCTCTGACTATCTTTAGTGACTTGGCAAACTCACCTTAACCTGGAGCCCTCATTTTGACTTGGACGAGGATGCCACAGTGGCCATCAAGCCTCATGGATGCACAGTGATCTGAGCTGCTGAGAAAATTCCCATGAAGCAGTATACTAAAAACAATCGGCCATGATAAAGACCTTGCCTTTTATTTCTCTACTTCAGCAAAACTGCTCCCCAGGCACTTTAGACTCAGAAGTCCCACTAATCAACCTTATAACGGAGAGCCCAGCCTCTGCATTGAAACGACTTTGTATAGCTCCTAAGTGAAATCCCCTGGGGGCCAGAAGATGCCCAAGGCTTTAACAGTCGGGACATAACAGCCTCAGTATGAGAATAGAAGACAAGCACGCTCTGACATCCCAATTGAAACTCCAGGCTGAATCCGACATAGAAGAATGTAATTACCTTTTCTAGTCTGACGGTACACTAAAGAAACTGGAGAAGTGGGATACCTATTAGGTCCCCACTAATCCTCCTCCTAAATTCAAAGCAGGGCTGGTCCCTGGAATTCATTTCTGAGTATTCTTACTCCCTGCCATTGTTAGGTAGCTCAATTGGTAAGTGCTCCCAGCTCATAATGCTTTCTGCTTAGCCTGCCCCTTCTTCGTTCCCAGCAGCTCAAAGCACTTCACAAATATCACCTCATTATTCTTTATGGCACTCCAGCGAGCCTGATAGGTGGAAAGGCTCATTATCTTCTCCTTAGCAATAGGGGAAATAGACAAAGGAAGGAGAAGTGACTCGCTGAAGCCAGCAAAGCAGAAGCTGGCCTGGAAGTACAACTCAGCCACTCTCCAAATGTGCACATGTCCCATGTCAGCCTGTAAAACTGATCTGCTGACAGGGTGGGGTTTACCCTAAGCACTGTTTTGTAATCGGAGTGTCTGGAGGGAGCCTGGACACTGGGGTAGAGGGGAAAGGGCCGGAGTTGAGATGGAGGATGCATTCGGGTGGCAAGGCTTAGGTCAGACAAGGCTCTGCTCCGGAGTCTCAGTGCCTTCCTTAGGGAAGGAGGTGCTTGGGTTGGTGGCCTCCCTCCTGCTCTTACATGATAGGTGAGAGAAGAGTTTCAGAAGACAGCCTTTAGAGTTCACATGTCCCTGTGAACATGTAGGCCTCATTCCTTTTGTGAGTCTGGAGTGCCATCCACCTATGAGAGCAAGCATCAGGCCAGCCAGTGTGCCACGGCAAAGCAGAGAGGCGGCCCTGATGCATTATAGCCAAAAGAGATGGGTACATACTGAGAGCGGGAAGATACTAAGACAGTCATAAAGGAAGAGTTGAAGAGGAAAAACTGGCAAACTAGATCGTGAGCTGAGCCTCTGTCTGAGCCAGGGACATCCTATATCCCATGGAATGTATAGGAAGTCCCCCAAAGCACAGGAGGCCCGGGAACAATAGGACTTGATTTGGCTTTTCCTGATAGAGGATTTACGAGCCCTTCTAGACCATGTGAACAATGGCCCAGTGTAGCCGGTAGTGGCAGTTTTCCATTTACACAGAATTTCATCTTAATGAAAAAGCACTGATCTCCAAGTTAATTAAAATTGGATTATACAGGTTTCATAGTTTATACTTTGGTGCAGGAGCTCCGTAAGCCTGCAACTTTAGAAAACCTGCCCTACCTCATCTCTCTGATCCTCAACACTTTTCCTAACTGTGCTCATCCGACACAGAAGTTGGAGAGTTAAGATAGTAAAATCAACATTTGTTTGTAGAAGCAGCTCCTGCCACAAGAATAATGACCTTGGATAATAGTAAAGAATAATGGTCTGGAGTGATAGGGTGATTATGGGGACCAGAGATAAAGGACTGACTATGCGGCAGCTGACAGAAGCAGCACATTTTTGTAGTAATTAGGTTGTTTCTGTTGGCCTGATCTTTGCGTTCACCATGGGAACTGAGTCAAGTTTGCTTGCTTTTCCCGCACAGACTCGAGAACACTGTTCTTAAACAGAGCAAAGGGAATAAAGAATAAATATCTCCTGAAAGTCAGAGGCATTGGGGGGGGGAGGGGGCGCACTGTATTTATATCCTCGTCCAGCTGGAAGGGCCACCAATTGCCAGCTCTGCTCCATCTGCTGTCTCTGAGGACCTCAACCTGACCTTGTGGGACCTTCTTTCTGGGAAGTTAAGGAATTTCCAGGATTAGCTCAAATCTTGAGGCTGCCAACTGTGACAATCTACAAAAGCTCTCTTAGGTAATGATTCAGACCCCATTTCTGCTCAAAGCCAAGATGGTCCCCAGTGAACTAGAAATACTCTCATTTCCTGGATGCAGACTATAATGAGAGTTGACCCCGGAAGAATTTTGGAAGGGCAAGCCTCGGCATTTCTGCATACTGCAGATTCAACAGCTGCTACCAGAGACAACTGAAATGTAATAAAACCTGAAAAGCAGGGTAAAGAGGTCATCAGAAACAAGTTTGAAAAAGAACACCACAAGAAAAGAAGGTGTGTGGTATGTTAGTAACAACAGCGGCGGTTAATCTCATGCATTTAACATCCAGGACAGCCTGTTTTGGGAGGAAATAACCTGGTGAATCTCTCCAGAACTGAATTTCTGAACACTCTAGAAGTCCAAGTTTCTAATGTTGATTAGATGAAATGCCAGATTCCCCTCACCACCCTACGTTGGAAAGGAATGAACTGGTACTTTGGGCAAACCCAGATAAGAGTCAGCCCTCAGATCCAACCAGAAACAGCACTGGCACAAGAGGGCCATCATCTTTCCCTCTATCTCCTAAACACTGCAAACATCTGGGTGGTTGATGAAACTTCAAAATAACTCCCTCTGTGGCCTTCTCGGGCCTCAGTCTCATCTGGAAAATGAAGGGACAGGACTGGAGCGCCACTAACGTCCCTCCTCTGAGAGCCCCTGAAACATCCGTTTCTCTGCAGGATGGGCTGTAGCACTTTCTGGCTACATCACTCAGTCCTGTTCCCAAGCATGCCTACAGTGTGTGGGGAGTCTCAGCTCACCATCTGAAGCTTTACTGGCCAATACAATCAAATGTTTCTCCCACCCCTACAAGGCAGAATTGAATAAGATTTTCATGACCCAGCTGACCTCAGGAACCAAGGATACTCAAGAGCTCTCTAATTCAAAACCTAAAGACAAAAGACCCCAAATGTGAAGGCAAGAAACACACACATAGACAAACATGCCCGCGGCTTAAATTCATAGAATAAGCACCTGCAGGCTAAATTTATAGGGTCAGCATTTAGGACATTAAGAAGGTAGCTTTTTAACACAAATGGCCAGATAGTTTTCTCACCATCCAACTTTCTCAGTCTACTTAAGAATCCAGCTCGGTAACTCTACCCATAACAATGTTTCCACAATGTTAGCTGAGGGAGTTTTAAGAATAGTCAGCATCTCCAAGGAATGTTTCATTCAAGGACTCCACGGTGTTACGTAAGGATTGTTTCTTATGATCCCAAACAGATGTGGGAAAGGAGCTGTTCATCTGAGAAGTGAGGGACATTTTACAGATTTGTCTTAAGTTATAGAGCAAGCCAGGCTTGCACAGAGATTCCAACAAGCCGCTTTCAGAATTAAGTAGTTCCTAATCTCTAACACATTAGCAGATACCTGAGTGAGTTACATAGAAATTTAGAAAAGTCATCGAGAAAGAAGAGATCTCAGGTATCTGAGTTCCCCCAGTGACTTGGGTCAACCTGGGAACCTTCTGGAAGTCTAACTAGGATAGGCCAAATCTAGACTTGCTAAGATGATTAATATAAATACTGATCTGTGTTCTTAGCTTAGAAGAGTATTTTCCCCTTCTTCTATATTATCTTTTGGTTCAAGTCCAAATGCATCTTCTTCCAGATGACTATATTTAGAGCTTATTGGTGTAATAAGCATAGTGGAAAATCACAAATAGTATGGTCTAAATTTTGAGAGTGAAAAAAAAAGCCCTCACTGAAAGTGTTTCCATGCATCCAGTCTTTGAGTCAGCATCTTACTATCCAATAAGCAAAGAGAAGTCCTTAGTTTCCAGGCTGGCCTTGAACACCTGATCCATCTGTCTTAGCCTCCCTTGTGTTCAGATTACACTGAAGTGGGATCATAATCTTCACTTTCCTTTTCAGCCATCTATATTTTCCTCTTTTTTTTATTATACAGAGTTCTATGTGTCATTGTGTAAGTATATTTTATATCAATATACAGTACAACGTGGGTAAACTTTCATGGACAACAAAGAACCGATACCAAAGAGAAAACATGTTATGTGACACTGCACAGAGTTCAGACATGGACAAACTTGTGGGTGCAGAAGCCTATGAGTGGGTGGCTACCCTGGGGATGAGAGGATTAGGTGGGACAGGACAATGCCAGGAAGGGGAGCCTCCTGCAGACCAATGATGCTCTGCTTCCTACCTACCATAGGTGCTGGCTGCACATGTGTGCTCATGGAGAAAGTTAGTGGTGCTGTAACTGTACAAAGCATACCCATTTCTGGTTGTATATCACACTTTCAAAAAATGACTTAGACCAAAGAAGGAATTAACTCAGGGGCTTCACCATACTATACTTTTAGGAAGTCTAGGGAATGGCTCGTCCTGGACAGGGGAGAGAGAATCAATTGTACAGCTGTTTTCTTTGAGAGGTGTTCATGACAAGGAAGACACACTTCTGCCTCCACAGCTCTGAGAAAGGAGCTCTGCAATATGCTTCCATTAACCAGAAAGAAAAACATGACCTGACATCAGCAAAGGGTCACGACACGTGGAGACCGGCAGCGTTCGACTCTTCCTGACAACACAGGATTGATGGTGTCTCTGAAAGTCTGTGTTTTCACTCAGCCCGGGCTCTTCAGAAAGGTTGACTCTGGACCAGATACATCACATGGAGAGGTACACTCCTAGAGCAAAGCCCAAATTTATGAAAACAAGGGGCTGAATCTTCTAGAAGGGGACCTCAAGAAGGCAGGGACCTTGTATTTTAGGTGCCTAATACAACTTATCCTTCTTAACAGAACAGGGGCTCAAGAAACACTTTTGACATGTGTGAATGTTTAAATCTCTGTTCAGAAAGAAAATGGGACTGTTCCAGCTCAAGTAGAAGTTACTATGAACGGGAAAAGATGTACTCGAATGACAATACTGGGGCGATGATTGTCTATTCAGCATTCCTCAAGGATAGCTAAGGAGCTAACCAAGGCATGGGGGGGGGTTAGCAGCTGTACACATTTGGGAAAACTATCTGGATGGACACCACTATCCAACAGGAATACAGTTCAGGACACACATGTCTTCTAAAATTTTTATCGGTTATGTGAAAATGAGTGAAATAAATGGTAAGATTTTATTTCAATTAGCACAATATGTCCAAATCACTTTCAAATCAATGTATAATCCCTATAGAAGTTAATATATTTCACATTATTTCCCCCATATGAAGTCTCTGAAGTCCAGTGTACATTACACTTAGAACATGTTTCAAATACTCGGCAGTTGTGCCTGGCACTGCAGATCTAGGAGGCTTCCATTTGGGGGTGGTGGAGGTGCCCTCTATGTGACAGAGGATACAAGAAAAAAGGAGCATCATATTTAACAGTGTTTCCATCTGCTCCTGCAGTCAACTGCATTCAAACCCTCCTTTTTCCTAGATACCCAATGTCCTTGTGGCAATTTCCCTTTCTGCTTTCGTACTTTGAGTATGGTTTCTGTCACACACATTAAAAGCAGACAGAGATTGAGAAGGAGTGCATCCTGTTTATGTGGTGGCATGCCTGTCAAACAGCAGATGTTAAATCAGCCCAGCTGAATTTGTAAACTAAGAAAGTTATTAAGAAAAATGTGCCACCATTTCATTCTTGGCGTTCTAGGGCATTTGCCATCAGTTACACAATCAATTTGTCAGCCTCCTTTGTGAACAAATGAGCCAAAATCTAGTTCCTATTTGAAGAATTCCAGGTGCATTTGATGTAAATTCGGAATCAAACAGGAGTTTAATAAGGTGCAGGCCTACAAGATACCTGGAGACTATCCATCTGAGACTGCCCCAATGTAACAGAAATTAAAACAACAGCCTTTCTATCAGCCAGCATATTCCTGCTTCATCTCAGCTCTTGTCTTCTCGCCAGCAAGCATTTATTTCTCTGTCTCAAGTTAAACACGGAACTGGGGTCTGGGAGGAAATGGGTTAGTGGTTGATGTCTTCTGTGGGAAAAGCCATAGCCATCCCTGACACCTGGACCCAAAAATCCTTAGCGATTTCATGATGGATTAAGTGTGACTATTTCAGGACCAGTGTTCCTTTCCCCAAGAGACCTAGATCCACATAGAAGAGGTGAAGGCAGTGTGGGCTCCTCTCAGCTACACGCTAGTCAGTCATGGAGCAAGCTTAGGGCATTTTAGGTTGTAAAGGCTACCCTGCGTTCCAGGCTGTCTTTGCAGGTGGTATAAGCAGAAAACAATCTCCTTCCTATTGATGGTTAAGAATGGGCATGAGTAATATAGTGGTTTTGGAGGAGCTAGAAATGGCAAAGAGGTAGGTACTAGGCATTGTGAGGGCTGAGACAGAAAGAGAAAATTTGCCACCATGTCTTTTAAAATGTCTGCAATGGGCCTGCGTGTTGAGTGTGGGAGGGAACTTGCAGAATTTACTGTAACTCTAGCTATCTAGAGAGGTGTTAGACATTCAGTGGGTGTCTTTTAGCCAAAATGGGAAGCAGGAACGGCATGCTATTGCTCCATGTGCGTGAGTCAGGGCCTTGTAAATGCCTTATATCTTGCACAGATCATCGGGAAACTTAATGCATTTACATATGAAGATAGACTACAGGCAGTTCCTGGTTGGAAGCTTAAGCTAGTCAAAGAAAACTGACTGTCTAACGTCCGAATGCTATGTTCTGCCCATCCTAACTAAGAGTGTGACACACACACACCCAAGCACAGATGCCCTGGCACAAAAGCAGGACCTTTGAATTCTTCTGCTCATTGGTGGCCTTTCTAAGTCCCTGCTTTTATCTCAGAGTGCCATTTGTGGGGAAAGAAGGAGGAAATGATAACATCCAAGGGATATTGCTGGTGAGTTCATATCTGAGAATCCCAAAACTTTGGAAAGGACACAGGAAAGAGGGCAACAAAGTGGCCGAGAGACCTCCTTGGGTGACCACAGTGAAAGGCTAAGGCCACAGACTTTGGAAACAACAGTTGGGTTTCAAATCTGCCCCTGATACTTATTAGCAGTTTCCCTTTGGACAAAGGATGTAACCTCTCTATGCTTCAGTTTCTTGATCTGTCACTTAAAGACAGCCATGTTACCTCCTGGAAACCATGCATTAGATGGGGCCATGTACATTCAGTATCTTGGTCATTTGGGAACCATTAACATCAGCAAGTCCCATTACCCACAGCACAATATGTTTTCAGGATTTACTTAGAGACACGGTCTCTAGCTCAAGCTGGCTTCAAATCCCCAAGGTGGCTGAGAATGAACTTCAGTTCTTTATCTCCACCCTTCAAGTGCTGGAGTTGTAGGCATGTATTACCATGTCCTGTTCATGGGGTGCTGTGTACAGAGCCCAAGGCTTCATGCACACTAAGCAAGCACTCTACCAACCATGTTACATCCTCAGCCCAATTTTTATGTATTTCCATAGGCACTCTTCTTGCCTCAGCATCATGGGTGGGACTGTAGGTATAGGCTACCACACACTGTCATCCTTTTACTGTTAAAGCTGGAAAAGAGTATACAAATGTCTAGTCTTGCTTAGAAAATACACTTCACGTTAAAAAAAAAAATAAGGTCAAAATAAGTCAATGAAAATGATTTGTGTATTCTAGGAAGCTCATAAGGGGAGATGACATTCCTTTTTTTTTTTTTTTTTTAGTGTTACTTATTTTATGTATGTGAATGTGTACCACATGAATGTCTGAGAGTTATAGATGGTTGTGAGCTATCATGTGGGTGCTGGGACTACAGCTTAGGTACTTGTAAGAGCAATAAGTGCTCTGAACTATTGAGCCATCTCTCTGGCCCCCAACATTTCTGAAGAATTATCCTCATACTTATTGGATGCTTTTAATGCTAGATTAGGGTCTTACCTTCTGGGAATGATTCTGAGAAATGAATCTAGCCTTGCTTATTGGCTCTTATCTGTGACATGGGCACACAGAAATCCTGTAAGAGTCTGCCAGCTGGTGTGGTACACTCTGTCATCAAGCTTCCAAGATGGTCAGCTTAAAACTATCAAGGGCCTTGAAGGGGTGACGCAAGGGGCAGGAGTACTAAGAAGTGAAAGGTCAACGTTTATCATACTGCCTGGAAGAACAGTTACACCTAGAAGCTCCCATTTCAATTGGATTGATTGGGGGTGAGGGGTGAGCGTGAGGGGTATGCTTCACCTCCATGTGATGTTGAGGGAAGGGTAGCGGGCCTGGCATGCTGTCCATGTGGAGAAGTTGCCACCCAGCTGAAGGGAAAGTTGGGCTGGGCAGTCCCTGTGTTCCCTGGAGACTTGGATCAAGCTCACAGCCATGGGAAGTGGGGATTAACACAATGTGGTGTCCGAGCTAATGAGTTAGCAAAACAGAGACAGATGGCAACTGAGTAACTTAACTCGCCCATCTCTGTTCACAATGTACTCCCACAGCGTCTCCTCTGTCCTTGTACTATCTAACTCTGCCCAGCTCTTTCGTCCACCCCAGAAGGTCATGGCCACTGAGTAATCATCCTGCATGGAAAACAGCTACAAGCCCACTTTCTAAATACAACTGTCACCCATGATTGGTGTATGGTGGAGTGGAATTCTTACTGATAGCCTTGGACAGATAGCCCTGGTTCTAGAGGAGAAACAAAGTGATTTTTGTTGAATTCCTGTCATTTTTATATTCAAGATACAATTCCTATTTACTAGTCGACAGTATTAGGGAATACCAGAAAATTCTAGAATGTGATGTTACTCGGGGTAACTTTTATTCTGACTCTAAAACAAAGTTCCTCTACTCAGATCTATAGACTGTGGAACAGTTTCCTTTACAGGCTGGTGGGAGAGCAGTCTTGGCTAGAGAACACAGCAAGTGTGCAATGCTGGCATCAGATATGTGGAGAATAATGTGGGGGGCAAATGACTGTCTGCAACTCTGTCTGCCTGCCTGTCTGTCTGCTTACCCTCCCCCAACTTTATTGTGCATGCTGACACACACCTGTGGAGGTCAGAGGACAACCTGTAGGAGTTGATTCCCTCCTATCAGGAGAGGCTTGGGGATCTAACCCAGGTTGTCAGGCTTGGTGGCAAATGCCTCTACCAGCAAGTGCATCTTTTAAGGTTTTTTGTTTGCTTTGTTTTTGTTTTTTTTGCTAGAAAAGAAACCAAACAAATGTATTTTCCAATGGTCATCGTTTCCAAATGGTATTAAAGAGAGCTGCCAATTGTGAGACTTGCCTGGTGCCAAGAGCAGCTAAGACAGCCATTTTGGAAAAGCTTTGTCTTTTGAGTATTAGTTCATTTTAAAAACATTAACTGTAATAGTACAGTTCCAATTATGCAAACAACAGAAGCATATTTTCAGAATAAGGGGAAGGAAGTTTGAAAATTAATCCTCTGCTATGGTTATTTCATTCAATGAGGTGATCAGAAACTTAAAAAAAAAAAATGAAGACAGCCTTTTCCAAGGTATAGCTCAGTAAATGCAGTCCTCACCTCTCATCAGGGAAACTTCTCTTTGCAACAGATGGGGATCATTAGAGAAACCACAACCAATCAAATGCAGAGTGTGGAGCCCAGTCCCAACTGACACATCTACAACCCAACTTCTGTACCTAAGGCTCAGGGACCATTGCAGAAGAGAGGGTGGAAAGATTGTCCGAGCAAGAAATACCACACATTTCTGTGAGACTATGTCCTAGGAATGTCAGAAGCTACACATATCAAGTCTCAACAACATGGCTGCCGAAACATGAGCTGAGCAAGGATGACAGTGCCAGACATGCTGATGTGGATGGTGGAAGACTCAGGAGGCCTCAAACAAAAACTACACAAAAACTACAGGCAGCTGTGCTGAGAGCAGGCGAAATAGCCTTCCCCAGGGTTATCCAAACCAAATGGTCAGTCTGAAAACATACACACAAAAGTAACATTATATAGACTGAGCAGGTTGTATTTATGTATTTAGGAATACATACACACTCACATGCACACACAACAACAACAATTAATGAAGCAGCAGGCCATGCATTTGAAAGAGAACAAGAAAAAATCTATGGGAAGACTTGGAGGGAGGAAAGGCGGAAATAATATAATTATGTTACAATCTCAAAAATTAAAATAAATTAAACTTTACTCCTACAAATGGATTTTGTCTTTGAAAAGTAAAAATCTAACTTAGTAGAAAAAACTTTTAGTGGTCACTGAATTATTCAGTAGAATGGTTTCTAAATAGGGGCACTGATGTGAAAGTTACATACTAAAAAACTACTCACACCTCCATGCACTCTCTCAGAATTCCTTACCTGCATCTAGTTTTTTAGAGTGGGGCTTTGGGATTGACAATGGCAAAAAGTGATCAGTTCAAAGAATTTTGAGCTCACTAGCTGCATTCAGACCATAGAGCAGGGGTAGCCTGTACTTCCCCAGCACTGTTTGCCTTAAAGTTGA
Source organism: Cricetiscus sungorus (assembly GCA_030556225.1). Taxonomy (NCBI): domain Eukaryota; kingdom Metazoa; phylum Chordata; class Mammalia; order Rodentia; family Cricetidae; genus Cricetiscus; species Cricetiscus sungorus. The sequence continues at coordinate 29,785,130 of JANBXA010000588.1, forward strand.
GCATGCTAGCGAGTGAGCTGGAAGTTCTTTGAATGGATCACTTAGTTGAACTGGCTCTTGGTGGCATTGTAGGATGCTCATCAGCATCATTGGGGCCACACCAGGAAAATCTCCTGACCCCTTTTGCCAGGTTGCACATATAAAATGACCTCAAACATTACCAAACACTGAAAGGGAATTATCAACAAGTAACAAGGTGCATGAACTTCTTCTAATGAGGGTAAAGCTATGAGTGAGTTAAGAAGTCTTTGGGTTTTTTTTTTTTTTTTTCCCCACGTATAATTTCTCATCTAGAAAGAAAGGTCTAAGGAAACTAAAGTAATCTAATATAAGATAAGGGCAGATGAAACCATGAAGTTCAGTGTCTGAGCATGGATCTGGGTCCAGCTGGGCCAGAAAACAACAAAACAAAACAAAACAAACAAACAAACAAACAAAACACTTAATGAAAACTATTTAGTGGAAGATTTTTCATTGGACTCTGAGTCAGCTTTCACAATGTTACCTTCATGTTCCAGGGGTCTTTCAACAATAAGATTTAAAGTAGTTGAGGATATACACACTGGTCTAGTAAACGATGTGGCTGGTCTGAGTTAAATCCACATAATGAGACATAACTTCAAAACTTTAACATGAATAGCCCTGGTGAGCAAATCAATTCTACTGAGAAGATTTGAATAGTATTAAATTCTAATATCTTGTGGGAGAAGTTCTGCTTTATGTCCAGACTTAGCAGGGTGCCTGACATGTCATTTGCAATAGCTGCTTTTTGGATGAATGAAGAACGACAACAAATAATGTGTATTTGTACCAGATAAAAAATGTCTAAAGTTTTAATTTTTGAGGTCATAATTAGGAAAGACATTCTATCCTTTCACAAAGTGCCTTCTGATATGGCTTTCCAAGACAATATATCTAAGTAAGATGAATGAATCTCCATGAAGAGTTAGTCTCCTCTGACCCTGACTCATGGCTATTTGGTACAAATGTCTAGAGCTATATTTTGGTTGTCACAAATGGTAGGGAGGGTGTCACTGGCATCTCCTGAGTGGGAAAACACTGAAGTGCAGCTATCACATAACAATGTACAAAACAGACTTCCACAATCAAGGGTAGCTGGCTCTACATGTCAATGATGGTCCTGCTGAGAAATCCTGGGGCCAGAAAATCCACTGTTCAGAGCCAAAGAAATAGATATGTTTCCCAGTGATCTTGTGCCAGCTCCTATTTTTGTTTTTCTTAGGTCCTTCTTTCTTTTAAAATGTTTATTTTATATGTATGGGCATTTTGTCTACACATCACATGTGTGTCTGCCAGAAGAGGGTGTCAAACCCCTGGAACTGGGGTTACTGATGGTTGTAAGCCATCGTGTGGGTGTTAGGAATTGAAACTGGGTCCTATACAAGAAAAGCAAGTGCTCTGAATCCATGAGCCATCTCTCCAGACCAATCGTTTCTTTGTTTATCGATTCCTCTCAAGCCTCCTGATGCCAAACATTGTATGTATTTTTGTCCACTATTGTATCTGATTGTTTCAAAGATACTCTGGGTTTACTATAGGATGGTGTGATAGAAACAATAATCAAGGTTCCATAAAGGACAGAAATAGAACACAAGCTGTTTCTTCTCTCAGCGAAGAGCAGCCTGAAAGGATCATGGCTCAATTCTATTACGCCTTCCATTCTATTTTGGTCCATTTATAATCACTCTCTTACTACTCAGGGATAGAGGTGGTGTCAGAGCCTAATTATGGAGGGAACTACAGCCTTTCAACAGAAGTTTACCATAAATGATACTGCTCTGGGCCAGGTTCACATTAGTCAACTCTTCTAAGAAACAAGTTAAGACTATTTTGTTAAGTAGAAAGACTGGAATTCTGGTGAACTTGTTTCTAACTAGCTTACTAGCTATGTGGTTACAAAAGGTCATTGTCGTTTGAACTTGATTCCCTCATACAAAATAAGAGATCAGGACCAGCCCCTAATTTTGATAATCGATCAAACAAAGAAAACAACATACAGAGAAACTGGCAAGAGTGAAGGATTTGGACTAAACAAGAAAATGCTTTTTTGGCTTGGACTGATGGGTCTATATTTGTTCTTTTAATTTAGAAGTCTATCAACAGGTGCCGATTACTCTGTAGTCATTGATCAGATCTAACTCCAGATGATTGGAATGCCAACCTCATTTGTTTTTATAAGACTGAAGCCATCACTCTTTGAAACCAAGGGGTGCTCTGTGTGAATGCACACAAATTACAACCTTGATGGAGGTGGAGTTAAGACAGAGCTTTCCTTCTGGAACCACTAAAACAGTGAAGAGCTGAGGCGTGGAGCTCTTGCCTTGCATGGAAATCCAGAAACTACCAAAGAAGTTAATAGAATCAAATAGAATAAAATGGTGAGAATATTGAAATTTGAAAGGCAACTTGGGAGGCAGAGGCAGATGTGAGTTCTAGGCCAGCCTGGTCTACAAAGAATTCTAGGACAGCCAGGTCTATTAGAGAAACTCTGTTTTGAAAAAACAAACAAACAAACAAATAAAAAACAAAAAAAAAGAAAGAAAGAAAGAAAGAAAGAAAGAAAAGAAAAGAAAAGAAAAGAAAGAAATTTGCAAGGTAGACTTCTAGGTGAGTTACTACATAGATGTAACCGGTGACTGGTCTTTTAGTTGTATTGTTTTAGTCCCTGTGCTGGATAGTTTTATGGTAACTTGACAGAAGCTACAGTCATCTGAGAGGAGGGATCTTCAATTAAGAAAATCCCTCCATAAAATCAGGCGGTAAGGCATTTTCAATTTGGGATTGATGGGGAGGGCCCAGCCCAGTAGGGTGGTGCCACTCCTGGGCTGGTGGTCCTGGGTTCTCTAAGAAAGCAGGCTAGGCAAGCCATGAGCAGTAAGCCATGAAGCAGCACCCCTCCATGACCTCTGCATCAGCTCCTGCCACCTGCTTGAGTTCCTGTCCTGATTCCTTAGATGATGGTATCACACAATGTGGAAGTATAAGCTAAAAAAAAAAGTCTCCTTCCTCTCCAAGTTGCTTTGGTCATGGTATTTTATCATAGCAATAGCAACTCTAACTAAGACAGGGCTGACTCTTGCTAGACTAAATGATCTCTACCCAATTGCATCCTCCACTCATCTCTGTGGAAATTTTAATATGATTAAATAATCTTAATTATACACACATATTGACATCCCAGGAATTTGGTGAAAGCTACCTGGCAGAAAGCATAGGTGTACATTAGTTTTAACAATGAGTGGGATGTCATCTTAAGCCTGTGTGTGTGGCCATTTAATCATGTGTGTTTCAGTTTGGCTGAGTGATATATTCTGCAATTTCACTTGGCCCCCTCCACCATTCTTAGCTTTCCAAGATGGCCAAAAACTTTTGTCACCTCCTCATTGGCCAAGCAAAACCAGGCTACTTAATGGAGTTCCTAGGGGTAAGTAAGTCAGAGGTGTATGATTTAAGCACAAGAGCCTCTCTAGAACCCCCAGGCTCCCACAGAAAGGCAACTCAGGAGAATGGCAGCAAAACACAAGCCTGGGATTTCAGGATGTGGTTCCAGGAACAAAGAGCACAGAAAAGTGAAACCAAGTCACTTTTTCCAGACAAGCCACTTCCATAGACAATGCAGTCACATGGCAATAAGCAGCATTTATGAGTATGTAAAGACACACTGCATGTTTATAGACACCACAGCAGTCGCCAGCCATGGAAGGGAGTGATCGGATCCATTTGTGAGCATTAGCTTCCCTCTTCTCCCTGCTACAGCTTCACCGAACCCATGGGAGCCTAGCTTACCAGTCCAGCTAGAACTGGCTTGATTAAAATATGATGTCTTTGGCCACTAAGAGTTCTCCTGGGGAATAATGGGGAAGCAGCCAAACCACACTATGTGAACAGACAGTCTCTCTCTCCTTTCCATGCAGACATGTTCTGGCCAGAGCCACCGTCTTCCCGCCAACTCCCCTGCTCTCCCACCCATCTTCCCATGGGGCACGCCTGGTTGCCTTCAACATACTCTTCACACCCGGTCATATGGTTATACCTGTCCTCTGTCCATTGGAAGTGACAATTTCGGTCAACCCCTGACAGAAAAGATGTTGTTTATCATGGCCCTTTGGAACCTAGGAAATCAGCCCTGGGCTGAAAGGTAGAGAAAGCCAGGAAGTGGGATGCCTCAGTAGTAGAGGCTCTTGCTGCCAAACCTGAAGGCCTGGGTTTGGTCCCCGAGACCCACATGACAGGATACGATAATTAACTCCCATAAGTTGTCCTCTGGTCTCCACATGTGCTCCACACCCACCTTTGCACATACACAAAATAAATAGATAATATACACAAATACATTTTGTAAGCCATGAAGTAAAATGCATAATACATAAAGCATAAATTCAATCTCAGGTTTAATGATCCTTTATAAGGTTTGAGAAATAAAAGAAAAGGTAGTCCCAGCTAACAAGGTTGGTCAAAAATAACTTAAATGCTCTGATTCTTCTTATATGTACATGGATTTTTTTTTCTGCATGTATGTCTATATCCTGTGTGCATGCAGTACCTGAAGAGGCTGAAAGAAGGCACTGGATTCCTCATGGATGGAATTATAATAGTCTGTAAGCTACCATGTGAGTACCAATAGCTGAACCTGGGTCCAATGAGAAAGCAACCAGTGCTCTTAACTACTGAACCATCTCTCCAGCCCTTTGAATTTGCATGTGTATACATATACATATTCTCACACACACACACACACACACACACACACACACACACACACACACACACATATGAGACCATGCTTCCTCACATACCAAGCATACACCAAGCACACACACACGTGTGTGTGTGTGTGTGTGTGTGTGTGTGTGTGTGTGTGTGTGTATGTGTGTGTGTGTGTATGTGTGTGTGTGGTACATGTGTGTCAAGGTATGAGTGGAGACCAGAAGAACCCTATCCTTCCTTGCCTGCTACCTTGCTTGAGGCAGGGTCTCTGTTCATCTCTGCTCCAAATACCAGGCTCAGTGGTTCATGAGTTTCCAGAGATTCCCTTGTTTTTCATCTCCTATAGGAGCACTGGGGCCACAGACAGGCCATGGCACCAGCTTTACATGGGTCCTAGAGGTTTGAACTCAGGTCCTCGTGCTTGTGTGGCATGTACTTTACCCACTGTGTCATCTCCCCAGACCGAAGCTCTGAATCTTAAATGGAAAAGGGACTTTTGTAAGAAACACATTGCTTGCAATTTAATATACAGTTTTTGTGAAAGAGAATTATTTTGGATACAAAAACAAAAGAAGTCTGGGTACTAAAATAGTTAAGCATATTGTGGTGGGAATAAACAACAACAACTTAATACTAAGATTTGCCTCCATCTCAAACTTAACTGATACATCAAGTTCTTTTAAAAATTGAATAATTAATTGAGATTCCCTCAATACATCCAGAAACCTCTAGCAAATCTTATGTAGGTTTCAGAATCACCAATTTAAGAAACTTAATATTTATTTTTGAAATATCTATCAACTATATTACATTGACTTTATAACTTAAAAAAAAAATCTTTGATGATAAGGGCATAAAATCTTAAATATCTCATAGGACTTGCAGACCCTAAGAATCCAAAGCCCACAATCTGGGAAATGTTGATTTTTGTCTCTCCCTTGTCTTTTATGGGTGAAGGAACAAATGACTCTCCTAACCACACAGATGGCTCTTAGCACAATCCAGCCAGAAAGGCAGGTCGCCCGGTTTCTAGAACAGTAGTTTTTCCTCCTTTAGACAAGGCCTCCTCTGTCTGCAGCACAGCTCACTATCTGTCTCAGACAGACACTGGCTTTGTAGTAGTCCAGAGACAGGGAAACAGATGGAGGGAGCAGGTTTGAAGGGAAGTGCTCTGGGTGTGGCTGCCATCACTGCAGCTGGGCCTGTCCTGGAAGGAAAGCGAGTCTCATGTCCACATTCTATTGCACATCTTTGAAACAAAGAAAAGTTAGGCAGGAACGCGCAAGCAGCTTTGAAGAGACTCATTTCTGCCTGACAAGTTTGGGCAGAGAGTTTGAAGACCATGGTCCTGAGCTACAGGCAGGAAAGGAGCTCCAGAGGAATGAGGTTATAATTCAGGGTGGCCAATTTAATCAGCTCATATTCATTAAACACCCACATGCACACGGTACTTACAGCTTGCCCTTCCCTCACACAGAAGCATCCACAGGCCTGCTTTAAACGGGCCACCCTGTTCAGTTTGGGAATGTAGCCAGGATGTTAAAGCAACTGCTTCCCTTCCTAAGAAAAATAGAGTAGACTCACCACCATGAGTAAAGGTTCAAGCCTCTAGTTTTACATCCCATCTGAAAGCTGGAAGGGACTCGGGGGATTTTTTCCAGGGTTTGTTTGTAAAACTCAGTGATATATCGAACCTTGCTATTTCAGACTGGCAACATCCTGTGCCATCTCCATTCCAGACTTTCCACTGCAGTTCCCTAGGGTGAGTTCCCTCTCTTTTATCTGAGCTGAACTTGAGCACTTATAAATATTCCCACAGAGGGACTGGAGCATTACTTGAGTTACTCATAATTAGCCAATCAATGATTTTGAGCACTTCCGGCCCTTGGATAATGAACTCACTGCAAGGAAAGAAAGCATGTTCTTACCATGGGCAGTTTAAACTGCCAGGAATGTTTTCAGCTTGAGTGATTTACCAAGCAACTTTTGATTTCCATCTGATGAGAGGACTGGCCGAGGCTGTTAGCTGATTCTCCCTAAGAGCCAGCTTTGGCAAACTTCTGGTTATAGGTGAATGCTGGGGAGCCAAGCAGCACATCATTCTACTGCCTGTCCAAGGGTGTTGGTAGGTGCGGTGGGTGACTTTTCCAAGAAATCCCTAATACTTCTGCAGGTTGTGTCCCAACAGAGTGCATCAGATCATTAATAAAGACTGTCCTGACACCAGGGTCTTTTCTTATATGACGCTATCTTATATGATGCTATCCTCATGAAGCTGAGTGTAAGACTCCAGGTATTCAAATTATAGTTTATAACACAAAGCATAAAGTAGGCTTTCAACCAAACACTGTTGTGCACTGTGCACTTAGGGAGTAAGGTAGGTTCAAGAGGTAGCAGGCACCCAAAAATGAGGTAGGATGGCTGATATGCACGGCTTCTGAGCATCTCCAAAGACCAGGGAAAATGGGTGTTTCCAAGACAGTTAGGTGAACAAGCATATGAACTGTAAAATGAAATACCCTTACAGTTTGTAAAATCTTAAGGCGTTTCCATTACTTCTGCCATGGGTACACATGAAATGAGCAGTCCTCATTATTAATGACTGGAACCTTACCTTTATTTTAAACTTGGTGGCTTACATCTGAGCTGGTGTCAACACTTCATGAACCCTACCAAATTTATAGAGATTAAGACTCTGCAAGCCAATATAAGGCCCAGAATTCTTTTATGTCTCTTTTGGTTCTGTCACCTAATTCCCCAATTCATTCAACAAATATTTACAAAGTGCCAATCGCATATGCCAAGCAAAGACACAAAGATCAGGGAAGCCGTCATGAGCGAGACAGACCTGTACTTGTAAGTGATGGGTGCTGTGACTGTGAAAGAGCCTCTGTGGGTGAAGTGGAGGGTATCCTGGATATGACTGATGGTCACATCCAAGGCCAGCCATGAGGTTCTTAAGAAAGCACTATGGAAGAAGGGAAGTGGTGGCTCACACCTTTAATCCCAGCACTCGGGAGTCAGAAGTAGGTGGATCTCTGTGAGTTCAAGGCCAGCCTGGTCTATAAGAGCTATTTCTAGGACAGGCTCCAAAGCTACACAGAGAGACCCTGTCTTGAAAAACAAAAACAAACAAACAACAAAAGAAAGAGAAAAGGGAGCACTATGGGGACAGACAAAGGTGGTGATAGAAGATTCGGCACAATGATAAGAGTTGTCAATGAGGGAACAAAATCATTATTTAATTATTATAGTTTGTTTTCTAGATGGACCCAAACCTTCCAAATTGCATGGGTGGGGGTAGGCTCTACAAGGAAAAATGTAATCAAAAATTTGGAAAGTGTTGCTCCAGCGGGGCCCTGAAGGGAGTGGGAAGGGGGCATTCAGTGTTAACCACCACACATGCACAGATAAGAGACACTTTTGAATCAGACAAGGTGATGCCCTCCTCTGGGGGCAGACACAGGATCATCATGCAAGTTTTAGGCTACATAGGGCTTCATGGTAAAAACATTGTCAAAAAAAAAAAAAAAGAAAGAAAAAAAAAAGACTCCTACATCTGCCTTTTGAAGTGCTGTTCCCTGCCATCAGCCACAGGTCCACCCGACGTTTAAGCAGGGAGTGCTAATTTTTGGTTGCTGAAGCAGCTTCATCTCCACTAACCTTTACACACCATGACTATGTCAGTTTTTCCAAGCAGGAGAAATGGATGGAAAGCCAGGCCACATCTTAATAAGGCCCTGGTGAGCTAATGGGTGTGATTATTTCATTGTCTCGGATTCATGCCAGCCCAGGCTCATCAGATACAGGCACAATCCAGGAGAAACATGACCTCACTTTTGACATGGGGCCGTGCGCACAGATGCCAGCAGGAATTTAGCGATCCCTCAGCGCAGGTAAAACTCAACTCTTTATGGTTCCAGCTAATGAGAAGCACACCAAAGTTACCTAAAACAGTAAAGCTAATATTGACATTAGCGTGCTAGATATGTTAGGGTAAGGAAAGCCAGGAAAAACTGCTGAGACCATCTGTGCTAAGTGTGTCGCATCCATAATGAGGCACATAGTTAAGATAAATTGCCATCTCTTTAAATGATTAAGTACCAGATTTATGAAAAGCTATAGCCCTACCAGGACCACAGAGTTGTTAAGTGGTTTAAGGCTGCAAAGGTGAGAATCTCAAAATTCCAGTTGTGTCACAAACTGTTCATTGACTTGCAAAGCCTTTGCCAAGGTAACTTCTGTGACTCAGTTTCCCCAACAACAGAGAAGCAATTCCCTTACTTAAACTGCACAGCTGTGAGGACAGCAGAGTTCTGTAGATCAGAAACACTCGTGTTTTCATGGTTGAATTCATAGACCCTTCCCACCGTAGCATCCCAACATCTACTGGAAGACACTAGGAATCAGAACCTGCTGTGGTCATAAGAGATATAATATTCTGAAAACAGACTGCCTGGGATCTGGGATTTAGCTCACTGGTATGAAACAAAACAAAAAAGACCAAGGGAAAAAGCAGACTTCTTCCCTGATCTTACAGGGCCTAGAGTTTGCTGAGAGGCAGTACCAAGGTTGAGATTTATTTTTTTTTCCTTTGAGACAGCGTTTCTCTGTGTAACAGTCCTGGCTGTCCTGGAACTCACTCTGTAGACCAGGCTGGACTTGAACTCACAGAGATCCTCCTGCCTCTGCCTCCCGAGTGCTGGGATTAAAGGTGTGCATCACCACCATCCAGCTGGATTGCCATTCTTTCAGATATTCCAAAAGAAAACAAAATGCTATTGCCCTTAATGTCACTATTTCTTCTCAATTAGCCACCAGACTTGTGCTTTCTAGCTCCCAAATATGAAGCAGGGATCTTACCACAGAATCCTAATTGACACCAGCAATTCCAAATATGTTCTGGGAAGTTCTCCAGTGACACCGTTCTTCCCTCGCTCACTGTTGGGTCTGTAGTGCATGCAGATAGAGGTCTTCCACAGCTGAGAGAGAGGCATCGTTTGGACCAGTCTCATCCTCTCCAACTCTCCTCCCCTTAAAGCACCCAAGCAATCCTTTTCCAGGACTGGTGCTACATTTCCTGCTTTATTTCCCAGCTTCCATCTGATTCCTGCCCCAGCCAAGTCTATGTAAATTTCTAAAAGTGTAAATTAAGTCATGTCTATCTTTGTTTTAAAATCTGTACCATGTTTAGAAGAAAATTCCAAGTCTTCTCCTGGCTTTACATATCCAAGCTCGGGTTCTACAGGTCCTAGCCTTTTAAATCCAACTTATTAGCCATACTAAGTTGTTGCAAATATAAAAGTAGACATCCAAAAGAGGTTTAAAGTTGTTAGGTATCACAAGTGGATGCTGTTATTATTGCTATTTTTGCCGATAGATCAGTTACTCTTTGATAGAGTTTTAAATATTTTTTTCTAAACATAAACTGTAATTCCTGCCCATGTCTATATATCTTTATAGACATATTCTGTTACAGGCAAATTCTTTCATTCTTGTTAATATGGTCAAGTATTATTTTCCTGCTATATATTTAACTTTGTCTTTTCCCCTTCTGGATATAGATGTCCTTTACAGGAAATAGCAGCTGTGTCACTAACCCTGGACCTTGTCCAAGGTCATTTCCATATCCTGTGAGAGAATCATTCTCTCAAAGTTTGTTTTTGCAGCAAAAAGAATAAAGATTATTTTTAAAAATATATATTGTATATAGCATTTGTTTTCAGAAGTGATTTTTGTGTGATCTGGAGAGATGGCCAGGTCACAGTCTCCAACTCTGCAGCTTGAACCACATTAATCATTATGTTCATTTCACCTATCACCTAAATGCAAGAGGTTCTTGGTGGTACCCAGCTGTCAGAAATGGCACACTATGTGTTAGGAGAGGAAGTGAAGGACACAGTATCCAATTTAAAGAACAGCAGGAGTGCATGAGAGGAATTTCATTGACTAAGTCACACCCAAATTCAAAGTCAAGTAGCTACAAGTAACCCCGAGAAAGACAGAGCCACTGTTTGACATCTCACCCACGAGAAAAACAATGGTGGAATGAAGAGATGCTGTGAGGAACATCAACACTACCTCCTGGGTGCTCTTGGCTTCTAAGGGGAAACTTTGGGTCTCCATAATTCAATTCAGTGGGCCCAACCTGTGCAAGAATTTGTGTGTTAAAGGGTGTCACTCCCTGCTGATCCAACGTTAAGAACATCCCAATGGAGGCTTTCCAAATGGCTTCCTAAACTCTACAAGTAACCAGACCCACTGGCATTACACTGGTGACTTAAATGACTTTATTTTTAGATAAAAAGTCAGCAAACACTAGAACAATCTGTGGGTTCACACCATAAGCCCAATGGATGATATCAATATGGAACCATGTCTCATCTCTCCAGAGAGATGACTCATAGGGCTCTTCAGGACAAGCAAAGCCCTAGCTGTACAGAAAAGAGCTGGGTATGAACTGAACTGTCTAACCAAGGAACATTATAGCCAAGACTGTTATGAGTGTGTGTGTGTGTGTGTGTGTGTGTGTGTGTGTGTGTGTGTGTGTGTGATTTCCATCTCACTCCATAAAGAGAAAGAAGAGGACCATCAGTCCAAGCAAAGGGATTCTAGCAGATATCCTCAAAATAAGCCACCAAAACAAACTTGAACTTGTCATCACATTTAAGATACACATCTAAGCTACAAACCCAATTTATTTACACTTAAGTTCCCATCAAGTCTTAGCAAATAGCTCTCATAAATCTACTGGCCTATTTTATTTACGCAACAACAGAGTGTTTTTCACTTTGGCAGGTAGGCATAACTTTCCTGTATTGGTCTTTAGGTGACTTCTCTCATCTTTCAGGATGAAGTAAAAATTCAAAGCCGGTCTCTTTGACGAGAGACATGCAGGTCACACACTACTACCAACCTACACTGGAGTAAGTGGGGGTAGTTGTATCAGAATTTCAACACAGTGATCCAAACACATTATCTTGCATGGTGCAATCTTTTAGTCATCCCTGGCTAGAAACTATTACTGAGGAATAAATAAAAAGGATAATAAAATTGTCTGCTTTTACTCTAGTAAGTTACTTAACTTCTCTGAGACTGTTTGTTCTCTTGTTACAATACAGGCAAAACACTTGCATCACCGGGTTGTCTATAGGACTTAATAGGAAAAAAATAAATAAATAAAAAAAAAAAAGAAAAGAAAAATTGCTCATGACCAAAGTTAATTCTGTTCTTGATAAGTTTTCTGGTATTCTCATTCTCAGAAGCGACTCAACTGTGATGTCTATTCTTGGTTGTCAACTTAACTATATCTGAAATAAACTAAACCCCAAGTAGCTGGGCACACCTGTGAGAGATTTCCCTTCATTAAATCATTTGAAGTGAAATACCAACTTTTAATCTGAACCTTTTGAGGTGAAAGATCCACCTATAATCTGGGCCACATCTTCTGCTGGCATCCTACACAAAGGATGTGGAAGATGGAAGCATGTTTGCTGTTTGCTTGCTTGCTCTCATTGGCAAGTCTAGAGCCTACTACTTTGAGATTCTGACATAAACCGAAGACCAGCTGAGACATGCAGCCTCCTGGACTGACCAAACTACTGGATTCTTGGACTTTCCATTGATAGACAGCCATTGCTGGACCAGCTAGACTACAGCCTGTAAATTAATCTAAGAAATCCCCTTTCTACATCTGTATAGACTCATCCTACCAGTTTTGTTACTCAAGAGAACTCTGGCTAATACATCCACCCAGCTTTAGTAACATTTCATTAAAAGACTCTATCTCTAAACCAAACCATCAATAAATGACTCTGAACTGATCTATAGCCATTAAGATAAGAATTGATTCTAGAGTGTCCCTTAAGAACTCATCTGCATGATTGCCAGAAGTTTTAGAATGCCCAGACCTGTAAAGGTTTCATAAATGTTCCCCACCCCCTTTTATTCAACAAAGCATCTCTATCTCTGGTGACCCTATGTCATAGGATCCAGTACAAAAGTCTCTATGGTAAAATGGTGATTTCAGTTTGTGTTTTTCTTTCTCCAGTGCTGCTTTAAAGAAATGCTTTAAGTGCTGTGCCTTCTACTTGCAATGTTCTTCTCTGCTTTGCTGCTTCATAAACTCACTCACCATCACCTTTGGTTCTCTCTGTACTTGCACATTCCCAAGAAGCAGAGGTTCCCTTTGCATGTGTCCCTGTAACCTTCAGGAACCTGCTTTTCAGATACCTTTGAATGACCTTTGCTCTACTCTATACTATTTATACCCTGAAACTTGCTATCCAGCAGGCATTTGATACTGAGTGAGAACATCATAAGCCAATTAAAATACATTAACAAAAAGGTCCTGATTTTCAGATGACTCCTTACAATTTACATATAAGGTTATGTGTCTGTGGTTAAGACTTGAGATCCCCAAACTTCTCTGTCAGAAATAGGACTGTGGTGAGCTTTCCATCTACACACACACACACACACACACACACACACACACACACACACACACACACACAATTTAGTCTGGATTATATAGTCATGACTAAGGATGTGACTACCAAGCACAATTTGGAATGACATTGTTGTTAATTGTTTTGTTCATGTGTGTCATTAAGTGGCCCTTTTGCAGAGGCTTCCAGGTTGCCTGCCTGTCAAGTAGGACAATCCACAATGACAAGGACTCCATAGTAGTCTGTAGACCCTTCCTGTATTTTATAAAGAGCACTTCAAATGCTCTAAAGAAAATCTGCTAGTGTCCCAAAGCTCCTGAGAGTGAAATGCTAGAGTCAGAAGCTGCCTGAAGCTCACTTACACACTGAAGTTATTAATCCCCTTCTTATATGTTTGATATAAGCCGTAGGGCACTTGGGAGGGTGATCCAATTACCCAATTCAGAGAATTGCCCTTTTCTTTCAACCAAGTTCAGAGCTCTGAATTTTTGTTCCACCAATGACTTTTTGTTTCAGTCAAACAAGGTCAAGGAAGAGGCCAATATCTGCCAAGGCCAACAGGGGTTTCATTTACATGCCCACTAATTCCAGCAACATAAGAACCTCTTGAGAGCATTAAACTGGGGTGGGGGACAACAGGCCTGTTATTTATTTACCAGCTCTCAATGCCATGACTGCCATTTCCTTGCAGTTGAACATTTTTGGTTACCATTTTGGATTTGATGAGCCTTTTGTATATTTGGAAGCTGTGGTGGGATGTGTCAACAGGCAAAATCTCTGGGGGTATGGGGAGGTGATCCCCAAAAGAAGGCTGCTCGAGTCTAGGGTCACAAGGTAAATTATGCACAGTCCATACTTCCTTAAAGTCAGATGTTTCTAAAGCCTACTAGAGATTAGGGGTTTTCTTTCACCATCTATCATCTGCCACAGATCTTACTATTTTGGTGATTTTTGTTAACTTACTTGTTTTGAGTGCTATTTATTTTATAATTAACACAAAACCTAAGTTATTATATATTTTTTGTTCCCATTATGGTCAGAAAGAATATTCTGGCCAATGTCTTATCACTGTTAGAAACAGACATAGGGTGTCTTTTGGAATTGACCATAGGACGTATATTACTTGAAGCTGATGAAAATTACTTCAATTTAGAATAAGCAGTAAACTAATGGTGCAGGGGCTAGAGATTTGGCTTAGCAGTTAGGAGCACTGTCTGCTTTTCCAGAGGACCAGGGTTCAATTTCCCCCAATGGAAGCTCACAACTGTCTATAACTTCAGTTTCAGGGGACACGATATTCTCACTCAGACATATATGCAACACACCAATGCATATAAAATAAATAATAAATTAAAAATAAGCCAATGGTGCACATAAAGGAAACAGTGCATTTGTCAAAACTTCCAGAGTACCTAATTCAGAATCTAGAAGAATTAAAACAATATAGAAGTCAAGAATGAATCTTGGAGAGGCCCATTAAACTCAAAGATAACTCATTTTTTTAAAATGTACCACAAAGTGATATCAGCCTTTGAATTGTTAATATGTTTATAAGAGCATAATTAGTGCGTGCATCTGGAAGACTCAACTTCCTGTGTATTTCACAAAAAATATTCAAAATGTTACTGAAAGTCAGGAAATTAAGAGGCATTAATAAAATGTAATTAATATAATTAATAAAATGTAAGGAAAGTATTGTTTCCTAGTGTCAGAAAGCCAATCGCTTTCGAGCTTGGTAGACGTGATAAAATCTTATACATAGCAGTACTATTTATAGAAATCAGAGGGAGAAAAGATGGCCTTAAAGCAAAACTTTCCAATGCAGATAAATAAGAGATGATATATCTTTTTTTTTTTTTTTTTTTTTCGTGCGCTTTGGTATTTTGCCTGCATGTATGTCTGTATGAGGATGTCAGGTCTCCTGGAACTGGAGTTACAGGTAGTTGCGAGCTGCTGTGTGGATGCTGGGAATTGAATCAGGGTCCTCTAGGAAGTGCTCTTGACCACTAAGCCATCTCCCCAGCCCCACAAGAGACAATTTTTGATGTGCACTACTGACAGCTCAGATCACAGACTATCTTAATTATCTTTTCTCTTCTTCTTCTTTTTTCCTTTTGAAACAAGGAGAAAGAATTTCTAGACCACACTGGTTAGCTAATGGCCTGGAAAGTAAAGCATCTTAGTTGTAATCTGAAGTCGTGACATTGGTTGATCTCATGGCGTGGCCTTGGAAACTACTTTCATCTGTCTAATCTGTTTCTTCAGATGAAATATCAAGATTTTATGGCACAGGTTGGTCCGCCAAGGGTACTCATGCAGGCTCCACAGTCAAACTGGATTCCATTAGAAGGCCTGAAACACTGGACGGAGCACCATAAGACAAAAGGACAGCTCTTTCTTTGTTAGCGGGGCTGTCACTCTTGTCTTTGCTTATCATGCAGCTGGACCAGGCACCGAGCTTGACTTCTCTGTTTCCTACACAAGCCTCCTTCCTGAGCGTTCCCCAGCAGCTCTGGTGTGTTCTGCGGTGGCACACAGGGCCTGCCTTCCTCTGTCTTCACTTTCTACATTCCCTTTGCTAGGAATCCCAGCCCCTCCCCTCATATCCCCTCTCAAGCACTTTCTTCAGACTCAGAATGAGGTGAAAAATGTGAATTTCTAAAGTCCTGCTGAGTTCCCTCACCAAAGAGGGCAACTGGAGGCCGACAGGAGATGTGGGCATCGATCGATGCTCTGCCCCCAGCACCTGCCAATTCCTGCCTAAAACTATCCAAAGAATGCTGGGCTCCAGGGATCATGAGTGCAAAAGAGGGTAACCGAGAGAAGGGAAAACACAGTTCTGGTCTCAAAGAGGCAATAAAAATAAAATTAAACCCTCTCTGACACACATAGGATTCTTTATGTCCTCAATTGAAGTCGCCTGAGTACTTCACGCTGGAACTATGGGCAAGAGGATTTTCTGAAAAAACAAACCACACACACAACAGACCTTACTGCTCCCTTGAAGGGGCTTATTAAAGGCAAAACAAGGCCTCCCATCATTCCTGTGAGAGACCATTGTCCCCCTTGTTGCCACAGCGCCCTGTGAGGCTGTGGGAAACAAATGACCTCAGAGGCACTGCAGTGTGTGTCACTGCAAAAGAAAAGAGAATCTAGGGGCTGGAGGGCGGGGGGAAGGGAGCTGCGGACTTGCAGAGCCCTCCACGGCCCGGCAGTCCTCCAATGATATCCCTCCAGGCGCAGCAGGAAGGAGGCTTGTGGGCCCCAGGAGTCTCTACCCCGCCTGTAACGGGATTAGGCTCCACTCCTCAGCAGCAAAGCGTCCTTCTGGATGTCCTGCTGCTCACATTGGTCACTCTGGACTCTAATTGGTCCCCCCCCCCCCCCCACAAAATGCCTGGTGGCTGCCTGTGTCGCACTCAGTTTCATGCGTGTCCTGCGCTTCTGAGGCCAGGGAGAGTGGTTGTGAGCAATGGGATGAGGGGCTAAGCCGGGGATGGGGTAGGGATATGTAAACAAGGGCAATTCAGAGACCAGGAAGGTGGGGGAGGGGAGAGACAGAGAAAGGATGGTGGCAAAGCAAGGCTAAAATAAATATTCAGCAGGCTTTCGTTTGCTAGAGAAGGCAGCTCATTGTGGCCTTGCTCTCCCTTGGAACTTGTGTGGGAAAGCAAGCGTGCAGCCTAGTCAGAGGTGTACCTTCCCTTGTACCAGTCTCTGTCACGGGTTATAACACACTGTTCTATTTTCGTCTTCTCCCTTGTGTGTCTGTGAAACTGAATTCCAGGTTCACACCAGGGCACATAGACACAATGGCTGATGTGCACATACTCCCAGATACTCTCCCCGAGTCTTTGACTTCAGGGTTCCCTCTGAGGAGAAACTGTATTTGAGTATTACACTTTACTTCCAGAAGTGATGACGGCCCCAGCCCTATTGTTTGAACTACAGGGTGACATTGACCAATGGGTGAAGGACAAAACTAGGCAGATGCCAGAGTGCACACACTTGAGGGGAGTGCAGCAATCTGACATCTGAAGATACTTCTGCTTCTACTCTTGACCTAATGCAGAACATGTAACAAAAGTTAATTTCATATGTAGTAACGTATATGGTTTGTATGTGAAATTCTTATATACATGCAATTCTGTGGACGTGCATACTGTACAGGTGTGTGCATTTTTCCTAGCCATTGATTATTTGTGTTACCTCATCAAACATTTTCTCTATGTACAAGACCAGTTTCCTAAGCATTAAGAGTTAGACACAAAATTGTTTCGTTCATAGGGTTTGTTCTGGTCTCTCTGAAACATGAAGATGTGGTGTTCCTCATTGGAGAGTAACAAAAGTGCTAAGTTTGTAGACTAGGAAAAACCTTTCTTTTAGGAGAAGTCTCACTGTGGCAAGGTAGGTTTTTATGCCAAATTGGCATCTGGGAAATACTACTTTGAGAGATGCTGGGTTTGGTGCAAAAAGGTTTTGCCCATTTTGAGTTGCTTATCAGAGCAAATTCCCGACAGCTTGTCCTTTCCCTCTGCAGTGCCCCGGACAGTGCAAAGCACCACTGACATAAACTCTGATAGACACTCATTTCCTGCAAAAGCAGACTAGAGGCACTGATGAGAACGGGCTAAGTATGTGACATTTCCATTATGCTTCCCACGGTGTAACTGTGAAACATGTATGCCAGAAACATGAACTCAACATCCTGCACTTACTCTGCCTGCTTCTACTTCCTCACGTGGAATGGGTTGTTATGAAAATGATGCGGGGTGGGCAGAAGTGACATAGATAGTTCATGTATAAGTTTCACAAAAATAAAATAATAAAAGCATATTTTATAAATGAGAAAAGGAAAGCTTATGTAAATGAACTGATAAATAAAAAATTCTGCAACAGTGCTTGGCAAGTAAGTAGAAATATTACTTATTACTTATGATAGAAATATTATCAGCAGTAATGATTGCTGATATTAATATAGTTCTCTTGGCTTACTCCCATTTAGGAATTTAAGTCCTCTAGTCATGGATTAATAAGCACGATAAAAGCTAACATTTCTTTTTGTTGTTATTGTTTATGAAAGCTCATGTGTCAGACACTGGTAGTCCTTTCTATATATTATTTTGTTTTGTTTTTTTCTGTATTCCACAGAGGACCATTTGTAGGTATCTTCTTAGGAGCTCTCTATTAATTTAAGGCTGATATTTGATAAAACAGTGTCTTTATTCTGGTTAGCTTAATGTCTTTGGAGGTAACTATAAAGACTGCAAAGAAATAAGAAGCACATCAAGGAAAAAAGGCAAAACACCAATAACCTCTCTTCTCCACCTCACCCCTATTCCCATTAAACGAGGATGAGTATGGCGGGTGTGTGTGTGTGTGTGTGTGTGTGTGTGTGTGTGTGTGTGTATGAAGCATTGAAGTAGAGGGACTACTGAAGCTCTAAAGAACAAAACCACTAGACAATGCTGAAGACTGTGACTCCTCAAATTCCAGGCAAAGGTTCCCTAGGTGGCCACACCTATTTCAGTTCACCATTTAGCATGTCTTTCTCAAGCATCTAATACAAACGAGGACCTGAAATGGAGATGGTAAAGCTCTGGGTGTCGACTTTGGTTCAGCCACTTATTAATTATGTAAGCTCAACCAAACACTTAAGTTCATCTGTAAATGGAGATACCACCTAAGACAACAGGGTTGTTGGGAAGACAGCAGACATTGCTTACAACAACAGAGCATAGTGCCCAACACATGGAAAAACAATGGAGTCTTCATGACTGCTGCTGCCCCCTCAGGCTGGACACCCATGGTTGGCGCTACTTTCCAGGACTTCAGCCAATCAAAGGGAGAAACAGAAATCAAGATACCATGTCTTCTCCTGGGATACCAGACAGTCAAAGCAGCCCAGTATGGTGGTGAGATGGCTTCCCTGGAGAGGTGGGTAAGGCTTCACAGGAGTGAAGGGGAAACAGCTCATGGGTCAGAAGGGGTGAGTAGCAAGGGGAGACCTGGAAGAGATTTGGGGCAAGGAACAAGCTATGTCTGCCATTGCCAGCAGTTCAAAGGCAGCAGAGACCAGACACCAGAATTCAGGAGATTCTTTTTGAAACTGCCAAATAAATTGTTTTGATAGTTTTAAGTGTTTGCTGTTGCGGACCCAGAAGCTCAGCCCAGATGGAGCAGGTCCAGTTCCCCTACCCTGCAAATACTGCAGAAGGTCAAAAGCAAACACATAAAGAGACTCCCACCAAAGGCAGACTGGAGAAGAATTCCCCCTCCTTTCTCACTTTTTCCACTGCCTGAAAGGACTGGTCTCTAAAGTCTTTATTTCAAACAAAAGGAACGGACAGCCCCTGCTTCTAAACACTGGCACGGAACAATCACTTTTTCATAGAGCGAAAGCACGCCACCCACTACACTCAAGCATTCAAAATGATCCCTTGAGTCTGTCACCGGGACACAAAGGTGAACCTTCACCTCTCTAGGCTGGCCAGAGGTGCCGACCAGGGCCTGCGGGTCAACCCGGCCCCTCCCTCCACAGCTGTTTGTATTTATAGTTCAGTACCTTGAACTAGGCGCGGAGATTTCATTCCCCAGTGATAGCCTTTCTCCTCGCCCCAGCTCCCTGAGCCCTCTCCTTAAACAACAAAACCCTGCCTGGCCCTAGCTAAAGGAATCCAGTCACCCAGAAAGGGAGACTTTATGAGCTCTCTGGGAGCTCTGGGCAGACGGAAGGGATTAAAGCGAGGTGTGCTTTATGTCTTTTGTACTTTCCTCTCTGCTGCCTTCTGGAGTAACCAGTTCCCATCTCAGGCAGTTCTGCCCGTTCCTCTCCATGGAGTCTGTATCCCCTTCTTTCCCCTATGGTTTTGGGGGAGGTGGAAGGAGAATGCAGTAAAAATTCCATCTTAGATGCATCATAAAACCTGGAGAGGCAGCTTCAGGCAGGTGGGGTGGGCTGCACCAGGAGAGGCTGGCCCAGAGCAGCCCAGGCAGGTGGGGTGGGCTGCGATATCCTCCCCTGGCAGGGTGGGTTTGGGAAATTTTTATTTTATTTTATTTTTTAGCATTTCTAAGGCACTTGTTTGGACTGCAACACAAGGGCTCAGCTTAGTCCCATCCTGTCTAGGATAGGCACAACATCTTTAACAGGTATTATGAATTTCTTCATTTGTAAGGACACTCCAGCTCCATGGAATACATAATCATGAGATAATCTTCTCAAAATTATTTTCTGATGATTTTCAATATTTTCATTATCATGGGTTGGCATATTATATGATCCAACTGAAGAATAATTTATAGCCCAGGTTCTGCATTCCATAGACCAACAGACCATAACCCTCACAGAGTGTTCAGACAGGCCCAAACAAGCAAGTCATCACAAGAAAAATACAAATGGAAAATAAATATTGTTTTTAAAAAGGCATTGCCTCCAAGTAATCAATCAAAGCAAAGCAAACACAAAGCTAGTACGATATTACTTTCAGTACGAGAGTTACAGAGGTTGAGAAATACTGTCCAGTGACCGTGTGCATGACTGAGAATTCCCAGGCACTCCTGACCGTCATGCAAATGATATAATGCCAACAGGCCTTTTGAGGAAACACGTATAGGATCCACCAAGGCTACTCAGGGATACATCCTCAAGACAGTTAGACAGGTACAGAAATCTGGATACAAAAGAATGGTCACCTTAAGTTTTTAATGATAGAAAAATTGGTAAAAATGAATTGACCAAAAGTTGGAAAATGTAAATGGATTATGGCACAGAATATTAGCCAACAGAATTGATGGATGGTGTGACTTCTTACAGACATAAACTTGCTCACAACAAACATTCACAGTAAAAAAGGTCACCAACAGCCAGATGAGTACGACTGTTTCTGATGGGGGTGTGTGAATGTGACATGCACAAACTGAGGTCCCTGCTCACCAAATTCCTATTTCTCTCAGGAGAATGAGCTTAATTGGTGGTTCCATTTATACATTTAGTGTTCCCCTCCCCCCCAGCACTTAAAACCCACTAACATTTATTATTTTTATTAAATTCTGTATTATTTAAAAAATTTAACTTTCAATATATTTTGACCATATTCTTCCCCACCCCAGTGTCTTCTTTTGTTTTTAATTAAGACAACAATAATACTTGGTCTATTTTTAAAGGGATTAAAAATAATCCCAAACCCCTAGAATGATCTCAACAGCAAAACTGTCAGATTGAGAACCAGAAATACGGTGACAGGCAGTTGATATCAGAGGCTTTGTTAATGTTGGGAAAAGTGTGCTCAGGCATTAGCCCTGTAGGCTGGGGCTACCCAGGCCTGCTAGAGGCCAGAAGAATCCACTATGAGCAATAGATGCTAGACATGGAGCTGAAGGACTTAGTGTTTTCCCTGTTGAGCTTCAGTCTTGTGGTCAGTTCTTCCCTTGCTATGCCTGAATTCCTCCCTTTGAAATGAGAAAGTTTATTTACTCTGTATCATTGTATGTTGGGAATAAACAAGAGTAAAGAGATGACCTCCACTCTCAAAAGAGACTTTGGACATTTGGATAGTGTTGCTACTGGAAGATAGACTGAATACATTTTGTATTATGTGATGGCCATGAGTCTGGGGGACCAGAGGTATTCAGTTATGTTTTGGATATGAAACATCCCTTAAAGACTTCTCTTGTCTTTAAGCACTTGGTTCCCCAGTGATGCTGTTTTTGGAAGTCATGGGACCTTTAGCAGGTCAGTCTGCTGGAGGAAGTGGGTCACTAGGAGTTGGTCTGTGGTTATAGTGAAGTCCCACTTCCAACCCTGGCCTCTTTCTCTCTGCTCTCTGGTCCAATGAGATATGAACAAGTAGCCTGATGCTCCTGCTGACACAGGCATGTCATTTGTGCTGCCATGACTTCCTTTCTGTGATGTGCTGTACCCCTAATGATGAGCCCAAACAATTTCTTCCTCTCTGAAGCTGCTTTTGGTCAGATACTTTGTCATAGCAATGAGAAATGTAAACAGGAATATAGAAAATATATTTACACTAGCCCACCAAAGCCAGAGTGCCAACTCTACTATCCTTGAATAGAGTCTACTGGATGGCTGCCTATACCCCACAAAGAAACTATCCTCTTCACTGAGCCCATCATGGTCCCACCTTAGTCACAGAGTTCACTTTACCAGACTTCTTGCTTAAATCCCAAAAGTACTCAGACACTTATACTGAGCTGCTCTCTTCTTTCTCTACTTTTTTTTTTTTAAAGCTGGAGGAGCTTGCGATTTACCCAGACTGGACTCAAAATTAAGTAATATGTTAAATTCATATAATAGGGCATCACCAATATCTAACAAATACCATATGCATAAGGACCATGGCTCTCTTTTGAGATTATAACATAGTTCCTTTTCCTAATACTTTTGTGAGTAATCTGTGGTCAGGAAAGCATTACCACTGCACTGAATTTTATTTGTTTTATGGAAATGGTGATAGGAAAGGATCATACACACATCTGATTATCCTCACAAGAGGAGTGAAATAGTACTTATATTCTATTTAAATACATGCCCCCAAAACCCTGGGTTCATCGATTCTATCAGGCATTCAGTTAATATGTACTTATCCAAGTTCTTGGCTCAGTAGTCCCTTGTAGAGAAATGACTCTCAAATGCCCAGGCCTGTTCATCCTCTTCATTATACTATCCCAAAGGTACCACAGACAATGTCTCCATGGCCAAGATAATAATTAGATTATGAATTCACCTCCTACACTTCTCCTCAGTCCCCTTCTCTCCCAGTTTGGAACAAAGAGCCCTGAATATACTAGAAAAATGTTCTTCTACTTCTGAGATATGCTCCAAGCCCATAAATACTGTCTCTTTAACCTGACCCGCATCACCTCAATGCAATTAACATCACCCACCTGGACAATCACATCTGCTTCCCAGGGTGGGGGGTGGGGCTGGGGCTGGGGGTGGGGACCTCCCTCATTTACCTATCTAATCCCTTCTCTACACTACAATAGTGTCTTTACAACAAGCAAATCTCCTAATCCCTTTTGTGGCTTAAAACAGGTCAACAGTTTCCATTTGTCCTTGAGTAAAGACAAGGCTCCAGTTCGGGCTGCCTCCTGACTCCAGTCCACGTGTGCACATGTCCTCATTTCCTGTGTACATGATGACTTTCCTCCATGAAATGCTCTCACCAATGCCTAGAGAAGATCTGCAAAGTGTGTTTGACTCTCTTGAGAGCTCTTAGAGGTGATGTTCATTCGTTGACTCATGTTTATTCCTCCTTCAGACTATAAGCTTTGTCGGATAAAGGCCACACTTGTCTTGGTTCACCTAGGGCATTCATTAATTGATCAAAAGGTGATCAAAGGACAGGTAGAAGTTACTCCCTGAAACATTCTGTATTTTTCTAATGGTCAAACTTTCGTTCCCTTAGTGTAGCAGATTCTTTCTCTCATATGTTAAAATTCTATTCCCACTCTAAATGCCACTACCTCACGTCTGGCCTCCATTTCTGACATGCTTTAGGTCGGTTTAGCTCAGGGTGTCTAAAACACACAGCTGTCTATCTGTCTCCATATCCCACTGCCAGCTAGACCACCAACATGAAGGCCTAGGACAGCACCTTCCTTCAGTTACTGTAAAACGGCATTCTGCAGAGCCATAAGGAAAAGATTCCTTTTCTAGAACACACTGCATGGGCAAGCCACTGCTGTGTCATCCCACCCATGACTCTCCTGAAGCTGGGCCAGAAATTCTGGTATGTTCTTTCAGAAACAAAGCCAGACTGATGCAGTTTTTATTCTGGATCATCTTGGTATGTGAAACAGGGAGCGGTAATAAGCCATAGCCTTGTGTGTAAGCATCAGGGCAAGCGTAGTCAGCGGGATTGATGAATGAAGGTGGAGGGAGTTGAATATACAGGGGCAACCACCACCTCCCCTTCACTAAATCAGGGCAACCGTCTATCTTCACTTAGCTCTGTTTACTTAAACACTAGCTGAGAGAAACTTATTGTAGTTTATCCCTCTGTCTCATGGTTGCCACAATATAATTTTCAAATGAAATTTCTAAGTGCAGACCACACACGCTATCTCAGTGGACCTAACATTGATTTATGCTAAGACTGGGGGCTGGGGGGTGGGGAGCAGGGAGACATGCTGTGGAAAGATGCTTCGCCAGCAATTTTCTGCTGCCAGCAGTTGCCTGCTCAGCTATCAAAGCACGCAGATGTAGTTTCGTGTCTCGATTACCGCTGCATTTGGCCATCTGACGGTTAGATCACCTCTGCTACACCAAGGAAGGATGAAATGTCAGAGTCTTGATTCCTAAGACAGTCGTGGTGATGGGATATAAATTAAAAGACCCCTGCTTGCTGAGCCATCATTCTGAGGACATCAGAATGCAATTTGTTGGATAGATTCTATAATCTGCAGATGAAGGCAGTTATAGGGCTCAAGTTTATCCAGCGTTAACAAGCCCTAATAGTCTAGTTCAGCTCAGACATAACAAACGGAAATGGCTTTAAATTATCCTTCCCTAGAGACATGATTTCATAAGAGAACAAACTCTATATGTGCACAGAGAGATTTCCAATGTAAACATGTGGTGGGAGCTAAAAGCTGCAGCCGGGTTTCCAGCCTGGATATGCCAATGGCAGGGTATTTTATTTCAAAGACACCGGTTTCCTCCCCATGCAACAGTGTGCTAGCTTTTTCTGCTGACTACACTTTGAACTGCAGAATACACACACACACACACACACACACACACACGCACACACACACTTGCATATATGTGTAATTTTATAGTTTTCTTTCTAGCTAGGATATTAATAGATTTCACTTAGCCCTTCCATGCAAACATTTGACTGGGACACAGATGCTTAAGGGATAGGTTTCCTTGTGGGAAACACAGGGCTCACTCATCACCCAGGCTGTCTGAAATATAGCCTAGTCTCTGAGGGTTTGGGAAACACAGGTGAACAATTTGGCTTCTCCACATTCATGCAGGGTATCAACCAGCTTCTTTATATGGGAAAAAGTAGAAAAAAGAGAATTCCCTTAGCTTCCACACAGGACAAAACAGCTTAGATTTTTTTTGGAGGGGGGAAAGGGGTGGTGATCAGCTTTACATAGACTAAGATCAAGACTTTCCAATGACGACCATCCAGTGTTCATCTGTGTGTTGAGGCTTGCCTCCTCTTTTTATATGGCCCACCAGCTAAGAACTGTTTTAATGATTTTTTTTAAAATTTTTTTTTTTTAACAAAGACAAAGGAAACATATTTGTGACATGTGGAGACTGTATGAGATTCAAGTTCCCAGACTTCAGATTTCACTGGGACACAGCCATGTTTAACTGTTCATGGTCCGTGGCAGAACAGGGGAATAGCTTCGAAGACCATCTGATGGGCAAAGCCTAAAATATTAACCAGGGCCTTTGTAGAAAGGCTCTCCAGTCTCTACTATGGGATAAAATATTGTGTAGTTTCTAGCTTTGCTCTTCCATGTGCCTCTGCATTATGCCTATGGGGAGCACAGTGAGTTAAACAGCCCAGTGCTTCTACAGAATCCACACATACAGAGCCTTTTTAGGTTTTCCCTCAGGCCATCAGGTCACACACGACCTAATCACACTCACGATCACAAAGAACCACAAGTAAGAAAAACCTTGATTTTTACTAATTTCCCGAGCTTGAACATCTTGTGATCTAGTCCTGGCAAATAGCACTTGTGATCCTGGCCATTGCTCTTCCTAACTCTGAAACATGTCTTCCTTTTTCAACCATTACTTCCCCATGCTTTACACTGTATTTTTCCCTTTTAACTAACTACCATCAAGACCTGTCACAGGAGGGCATCTGAGTTGCAGTGACAGTAATAGCATAATAGCTGTGGCTTGTGTTTCAGGAATGTCTTCACTTTCTTGTGACTATGCGCCCCACATACACACCCCGAGCATGACTCTGCAATGGTCACTCAGTACTTGATGATTTTAAGGGCATTCTTCACTTCTGTCTTACCCTGTCAGTTTTCAGAGCCTGGATGAAACACTGAGTGATTCATTGATCTCAGCCATGCCCTGGGAAGGTACATATTTCAACTGACCAAGAAGAATGAGTCTCCCCAAAACTATGAAGTTCCCTCTCAAATTACAGATATCCTCAGCCTTAGATTCCCATGCCGTCTGAGTGTTATGTAAAGACCAAAGATAGAAGAGCAGTTTTCTGTGCCCTACAAGGAGTTGATGCTTGTACTGGTAGCTGAGAGCCTGCTACTGTTCATACGCTTGCTTTCTGCAGTCAGAGCTTTGAAACACACAGGACCTCCAACCACTGCATGGGAAGAGCTCATCCCCACAATTACAGAAGAGCAAAGAATGCCACTAACAAAAAGTCCTAAATTATTCATCCATGCATATGATCATGGGCTTTGTCCACATTTATAGAATATTAGAAATATGTAGGTAAAATGTTATACACTACGGACAACAGAAACAGCACAGTGTGGCTTTTGTTCCCAAGGTCATTCACTCCTGTGAAGAGAAAATACTATGACAAATAGTTCTCAGGCCCAAACAGAGGGAAACAAAGGAGGAGGATGTATGATCTTCAAGGGGTGGCTTGTGAATTCAGCTTTGTCCATGAGGTGTCCCTAAGTCTTGAACATGGGGTTGATTTTGGGAGAAGGGGATTAGGCAATGTAGGAAAAGGTAAATTACACACAGATAGACCATAGGAGCCACTCTGAGTGACACACACTAACTCAGTGTTTGGAGAGAGGTGATGGAAAAAGGAGGCTACGTAGAGGCCATCCAGAGAGATGAGGCTACAGGGCTCAACTGCTGAGAGATTCCAAGGTCCTGTGAGCATGAGCAAGAATTTCAACTAAATCCCAGAGACAACAGAAAGGCATCTAGGGAAGTAAGGGAATGATGCAGTCACACTATTAGGTTAGAATGGACACTCGGTCCTGGAGCAAGGGATGGGGGACAAGCTACTAAAGAAGGAAACTCAAACTAGCCAGGGGAGGGAAGCTTAAGGCATGAATCTAGACACAGGGCAAGATGGTACTCAGGAGGAACACTTAGGAGTAAGGCAGGTGGGGAAAGGCCACAGAGGAGAGAAGTTAAGCTGATTCCCAGGTTCCCAATTTGGTGATTGATTAACTACTGGGGAGATTCACCATGGGACGGAATAGAAGAATAGGGATTTGTGTTTTAAACACAACATAAAACTTTGAAGAGGCAGTGCCCTCCTGATTATATTCTGGGCTAGGAAATCATATTAGATGAAGCTACAATTCAGGGTACTCTGTGGCTTTTGAATACATGAGATTACCATGTCAAAGCTGAAGCCATTGCAAGTTTGTTTGGCAAAAAGATGAGGTATAAGTGAGTAATATACAGAGTGTGAATGGTTTTAGAGTCTACTCTTTTTTCCAAACATACTCAAAGACAGATGTACAATCTTTGCAAAACCCTTTCTTGAGATTTGAGGGGCTACTGAATTAGATATCTAATATCACACATATCTCAAAATATTGGATTGCTGATTAATGACTGGATATACTCCATATTTTCTTATTATCTTTCACCTCTCTGGAGAGAGAGTATAATGGGATTTGAAATGTGCACGTTGTCTGAATAAGATGCA
This sequence comes from Cricetiscus sungorus, assembly GCA_030556225.1. NCBI lineage: Eukaryota > Metazoa > Chordata > Mammalia > Rodentia > Cricetidae > Cricetiscus > Cricetiscus sungorus. The sequence goes on from JANBXA010000588.1 coordinate 29,812,959, forward strand.
GAGTGCAGTAAAATTGGGTTTGAATTTTTAAAAAGAGAAAGCATTTTTTTTCTTTGTAACAAAATGTACAGAGCTGGCAAATGTTAAACGGCCAAGCATAGAAGAGCAGATTTGGCATGTTCTCATTTGTACGTGGACCTTGGAAGCTGAGAGTGGAGAAGTGGTGCTGAGGCAGGGAGGGAAGGAATCCTGGTGGAAACAAGAGTCAGAGGTCCAGATCTTCAATTAAGCAGGAGGAATAATTTTTGTTGCTGTTGAACATTGGGATATATTGCATAGGGTAGTGAATAGATTGTACAGAGTGAATAAAACAATGCACTATAAATATAAAAAATGAGGGATTAGGGAGATGACTGTCAGTCAAGTGCAAGTGTTTGCTCTGCAAGCATGAGGACCAGTTTAATGCCCAGAGTGCATGTAAAAAGCCAGGCACATCAGCGCGTATCTATAATTCTAGTGCTATGGAAGCAGCAATAAGCCAAAGGCCTCTGGGGCTTGCCAGCCAGGAAGTCTAACTGAATCGCTATGCTGGAGGATGAGGCCTGACCAAGCCGGCTGCTCTTCTGTCCCAGCTTGTCACTGCATACAGCATTTTCATCAGTGAAGTTTTCTCATTTGCTACAGGATGTAAAAATCACCTGTGTGCTATTGTGTAACATATGGGTAGACATGTGGTTTTTCTACTTGACTGACTTCCCTTCCGCATATCTCACGGTAGAAGCCTTCCTTGAGAAAACTGCCCTCACCCTCCTTGGGGGCCCTGTCTTCATGCCACAGGGACAGGTGATGAACCTGAGAACCAACAGGACTCCTTCAGGGGAGCGGGGTGCTGACTCAGTGTCAGAGAGAAAAAGGCCCTCCTGCCTTCTGAGGTCGTGAGTGTAAGAATCAGAGAAGCTGCTTTGCTGCCTCTTGGCAAAAGTAGAAGTAGAGAACTAAACCCACAGGTGTCGAACCAGCAGGCAGAAGGGAAGGAAGGAAGTGCAGCAGATATGGGCAGCACGTCAGCAACCTGACTGTAGCTTCCTCCTTTCCCCACCTATACTAGACAGTAATTTCATTGCATCTGGCATCTGATTCCACAACTATTTATACATTACTTTCAAACATTACATAGGGATTGAGCCTGATGTCCTTTCAATCTATTACTAGATTTTCAGATGTACTTAGAATCACAGAGACTTCCTGCGTTAATACTTGAAGATCCATTCTAAGAATTGCCAGTTCTTTTACGATCACATCTGGGCTGTTTACTGGTAAAGCTTCTTGGATGTAGCATCATTCATCAATTGTCAACTGTAGCTTGAACTTCTCCTATCATGCTGCTCACTGCTCTATGATTTATTTTATCCATTCTTTTGTCCATGAAGCAATAGATTCATTTTCATTCTAATACAATGGGTGAGTACTGTGTTCCCAGACCACCTCAACAGTTTCTTCAATGATAAATCACCTCCCGTTCATGAAAGCTCTTGTTTCCTGCCTTCCTTGAAAGGCTAAGTATTGGCAAAATCAGAATTTTAAGGTATTCTGACTGACTGACCCATAATGAGTCCTGCTTCCTCTCGCTGGTCCTATAGAGATAAAATAGAGCATGTGAGGACTGTATCCTGAAGTCTGTTAAAACGTGTCCTTGTTGGCCTAATGATGACAGACTGAGTCCTCTACCAAATCTGAGCTCTTAAGAGAGGCAAGTTTCATGAATTCCTTTTGCCATCCCATATACAGAAGACAGTGGCTAGATGGAAAAGGAGAGAATGGGAAAAGGTTATCTACTTTCCTTGAAAATTCATTCCATTGGTCTAAACCCCATCATTTCTATTAAAAACTGCTAAGTAAACACTATCTTTAAGATTGTACTGAATACTGTCTTAGAGTTACTATTGCTGTGATGAAACACCATGACCAAAGTAACTTGGGGAGGAAAGGGTCTATTTGACTTATACTTCCATAGCACTGTTCATCACTGAAAAAAGTCAGGGCAGGAACCTGGAAGCAGGAGCTGATACAAAGGCCATGGAGGAGTGCAGCTTACTGTCTTGTTCCTCATGACTTGGCCAGCCTGCTTTCTTATAGAACTCAGGACCACCAGCCCAGGGGTAGCACAACACACAATGGGCTGAGCCCTCCCCCATCAGTCACTAAGAAAATGTCCTACAGGCTTGCCTACAGCCTGATATTATGGAGGCATTTTCATAATTGAGGCTCTCTGCTCTCAGATGACTGTAGCTTGTGTCAAGTTGACAAGAAACTAGCAAGCACAATAGCTATGTGCCAGGTTCCTGGTAACATCAAAACAAAATATGTTTATTTATTTATGTGTTTGTGTGTAGATGACAACTCAGGGTTGACACTCTCCAATCACCATGTATGTGGAGTGATCAAACTCAGGTCATCAGGGTTGGTGGCAAGGATCCTTGCTTGCTTATTTGCTGAGTCATTTTGCTGGCCCAGTTTTCCTTCCTTCCTTCCTTTCTTCCTTCCTTCCTTCCTTCCTTCCTTCCTTCCTTCCTTCCTTCCTCTTTCTTTCTTTTCTTTCTTCCTTTCTTTCTTTCCTTTTTTTTTGAATCTTTGTGTGAACAAAGAAAAAGCAGTTTTATAAAGTTCCATCTCAGCATCTCCATGGTAAATAGACCCTGTGGCCTTCAACAGGATGCACTGAGGTGACTCAAGGTGTGTGCAGCGTAGCAAACGGCTGTGCCTGTGCATTTTCACCCTATTCTCTACTCTTCAGCTTTACTATCTAGGAGGGGCAGACTTTCCCAAGGCTTCGATTTTCTCATATAGATGGTGTTATACACATAAAAGGGAGAAGGAGGCACAGACAGAGAACTACAGATCATAGATCCTCTTAGCAGCATCTGCAAGAAAATTCCTCTAATATAATGAGATTGTTGCACAGTCACATGGTCATCAACAAGGCATAAATATAAAGTTATTTGATACAGTTCTGGGGTAGGAGACTGCAGAAAATATAAAGACACATTTTGATCTTGGGGTGGTAGTGTGTGCTTGTAATCCCAGCAATCAGGCAGTAAAGGAAGGAAGATCTGGAGTTCAAAGCCAATCTCTTCCACATAGTGAGTTTGAGATCAGCCTAGGCTGTATGAGATCCTGTCTCAAAAACAAAATAAAACAAAACAGCAGTATGGCACACTGGGATATCTAGACAGCCTTTAATCTGAACCCGAGCATTCAGAGGATGGGTTTAGGGAGTTGGAAGCCAGTTCACATCACATTATTTGATTGGATAAAGGGTAGACATGTTATCCAGGCTAGGCCAATAAGAGCCCCTGAGAATGTAAGTGGATCCATGCTAGTTGACCCAGGCTGGAAAAATGAAGGGAAAACAGATGAACTTAATTAGGTCCTTGGGATGCATTGCATCTGGCTGTGTACTCACCAAGCAGTGAAAGTGGCCAGCCAAGAAAAAGAAAACAAGAAAGTAGACACAGAATGGACAGGCTATTTGGCACTATGAGGGCTTGAGTGCACAGACCTGTGTGAGGAGCGGGGACTAGCTACCCACTCTGCCCCTCCTAGTAAGCCCATTCTGGCTCTGGTCTTAGGAAACCCCATCGGATTTTATGCCACACTGGGTTGTGAGTATCCTGGTTTCCCATGGTGAACTATCCTCCATTTAAGATAGTTCGAGAAGATTTCAGCTAACAAATGACTTACTCTAGGCAACAAAAGTGGCTCTTCATTCAAGTTGAGCATTAAAACAACCTAAAGAAGTTTGTAAAATCAACGCCACTCTTCTTGTCCTGCCTCCAGGAATCAGACACAGATGGTCTGGGATATAGCCACGACAAGGTGAAATCTTTAGGAGCTATGATACACAGAATGACAACTGTTAAGTAGCAGATAGCTTTTTGCTAGGCACCTGGAAGGGCACATTTGACCAAGATAACACCTTCATTTCTTTTCCTATAATAATACTTCATCAAAAGCAACTTAAGGGAGAAAGGGCTTATTTTGGCTCACAGTTCAAAGGTACAGTCCATCATGGCAGGGAAGTCATAGCAACAGGAGCTGGTCAAGAAGCAGAGGGTGATAGATGCTATGTTCTCTAGTCCATACAGTTCAAGATTGCTACTATCCAGTTAAGACAGATCTTCCCATATCAATGACCTAATTAAGCTGATCCCCCAAAGACATGCCCCACAGACCCAGGATTCTAGATGTTTTCAAGCTGATGATTAACTCTAATCATCACAAACAACAATGAAAAACAGGAAGAACCACAGGGTTCACCTCTCCCATAAGCGGAGTGCTACTATGGCTCGTCTCGGCATCTACTTTCACACTGACCACAGTAAGCAACTTCAGCCATCTACCTTAGAAAAGACTTAAGCATCCAAAAGAGCTGAAATCACTGCCTGACTTATACATCACTAGAATATCTTTCTGGGTGTGCTGGTGCACACCTATAAATCAAAGCACTCAGGAAATTGAGGCAGGATTGTTGAGTTCCAAGGTCAATCTGTGCTACACAGTGAGATCTGGTCATAAAAGTAAAATGTAATAAACTGAAATCTTAACTCCGATCACTTTTATGCATGGCATCAAATTTTAAAAAACATTATTTAGTTGCTAATTATAGGTTGTGATGGGTTTGGCTGGGCCCACATGAAAATGAGACATTGGGTGTGTGCGAGAGGCAATTACAGGAGAATGTGCTGCAAAAATCCCCCTGCACAGGAAGAAATCCAGTCCAAAAGCTGATTGCATTCATCTGACAGCAAGATTAACACCCAAATTATGGAATAAATTAGTAAGTAAACTGCAAGTGAAATCACCCTCTTATTACTTTGACAAAGGAATTTATTACAGGGCTAGAACATGGATCTTTTTTAGAAGTATATGAGGACAATTACTGGAAAGTTTGTTAAAACAAACAAATAAACAAACAAACTAAACAACTAAATGAAGGAAATTTGATTTTTTAAAAAAATTATTGCATTTAGTGTGTGTGTGTGTGTGTATGTGTGTGTGTGTGTGTGTGTGTGTGTGTGTGTGTGTGTGTGTGTGGTATGTGAGTGCATGCCTGTCTTGGGTGTGGAGGTCAGAGGAAAAGTTGTGGGAGTTGGTTTTCTTTTTTTTTTTTTTTACCACATGCATCTCAGGGATTGAATTTAGGTGGTTTGATAGCAAATGCCTTTACTCACTGATCCATTTCACTAACCCAGAACTTCATTATTTAAGATTACATTGTTTAGGAACCAGAGACAAATAATGATATGGTTACCTTTCTTGCAAAACCTGGGAATGAAACCTTCCCAGTGCAGAATTGGAGTCTGAAAGGCTTTTCAGAATCAACAAGCACTGATACAGGGAAAGTGAATGTGCCTGGAGACTGAGAAGCCTCACCCACACAACAGAGCTAATTTGGCTAGAAGGTGAGCGCTGTACCATCTTCTATTAAGGCTCAAGGCATTTCCATCCAATTGACTTCAGAGGTTGGGGTACCATCTTCCTTCAGAACCTTTACAACTTTCAGCCAGAATGCACTGTGACAGTTAGACAATCAGACCCCCAAGGACTGAGTCCTCCACTTACTTATCATGAATAAGCCTCACATGTCCCAAAAGTTGCGTAAGTGTGGTTTGAACTCTAGTGAGAAGGAACCACAGTCACTGGTGCGTATTTATGGCACTGTTCTTGGGCAAATACACGATCTTAGTTTTTAGACTGTAAAACTGAGGCTAGTCCAAGTCCAACACAATATGACACAATCCTGACAGTCTTGAGAAGCAAATGGTCTAAGACAACAGATGGAGGGGATATTATTAAATCCTTGGTTTCTTCAATGGTTCTACCGATGATGTGATGATAATAGCTAATGTTTGTTAGATACATTAGATATCATCGTCATCCTCACATGTTATGTTGGTAACAAAAATAGTATTATTATCACTTTCACCATGAAAGCTACAGTGACGTAGAAAGGTGGAGTAATAATTCAGAATAGCAAAAGAGCCAGGAGTGGCAGAACCAGGATGCACAGGCAAAGACATGGCTTCTGATTGACCTTTTAACTCTGACCTCTGCGTCAACCTGCTTCTTGATTATGTCGATTACATAGGATTTCACTTTTCTCCTTTTATTCTCTTGAAGCATTGCTGGCCTAATGGCCAATCTCATAATCCCAATCTCCCAGAGTGCCTTCTTGCCACAGTGAACCCTCCCTAGACCCTTCATTATCTCTCACGGAGTGAAGTCTTTGCTACAGAAAATCTGTAGTCATGATGTTGTTCCTCATTCCACTTTCAGTCAGTCAGCTGAGTCTGGTAAAGCCTGTGGAAGCTCCAATTTCCTCACGGCAATAAAGGCGGTGTAGAGATCACTGAGAGACCAAGTTAAAGGCCATGAAAGGCTGCAGGGAAAGATTCTAGATCTCTTCTGTGATTCCCAGGTCCACAGGCTTTTTAAGGGCCTCCTGTGTAGAGTTTATAATCAGCTCTGGGCAAGGAACAAGTTAGTTCTAGGAAGACCCATGTGTGTCCTAAGGCAAAGCCAACTACGCCCACACCAGAAGGGTGCAAGTCAGAAACGCATGAAGGATGGCGGAGTGCCATGCACTAGTTACATGTACACAGGATGGTGAAAGCTGTATAACCCTTAAAGCCCTGAATGCAGAACAGTACAGAGAAAATTATTATAAACACTACTCCTGTATTCTCTTAGTAGATATTATATAACAACACATCAAGTTTCTAGATGCGGTGGTGTATAGCAACAGTATCATCTCTGTAGGCAACTTAACATGAGGACCCTGTCATGAGACAAAAGCAAAATTCCATTGCTTTCTTCAGAGACAACCCCTTTCAAAAAATTGGCATCCATACCTACAGTCATTTTATCCTGCATGTCATGTGACATGTAAAATTCAGAGCATCTCCGAGGCAGCCATCCAGGTACCCCAGCACAGAAGTTGGGCTGCAGCCTTTGTGTCTTTTTATGTAGAACCCACCATTGCTGGGTGGTTCTGGGTGTCTGCTCCATTCTGCCCTCCCACTATCAGTATGTGTTCTTGCTTCCCTGGGTGTTGGGGGGGGGACTGTTTTATGTTATCAAACTGATGGGCAAAAGTAGCATTCCATTTCTGCATTACTTTGCATTTTCTTAGCGAAGTAAGAACTACTTTATGAAGTAGAACACTGGTTTCTGCTTCTTTTATGAGATTAAAAAAAAACTATTATTTTAACTTATGTGAATGTGTGTTTGTGTCTGTGGGTGGGTATGTGCACACAGGTGCAGGACCCTTGAAGGCCAAAGGTGTCAGATCCTCCCTGGAGGTAGAGTTACGGGAGGTTGTGAGTTGCCCACCATGGGTGCTGGGAACTGAATGTAGATCCTCTGGAAAGGCAGGATTTGTTTTTAACCAATGAACCATCTCTCAAGCTCTAGGTTACCTTGAACTACTTTTATACAGGGTCTTGTTATTGATTTGTGAATTACTTTTACAGGCTATTATACGAATATGCCTCTTCCTCTTTCTCCATCATCATCATCATCAGTATTAATCTTTGTGTGTGAATGCAAGCACATGTGTTCACATGTGGAGGTCAGAGGGCAACCTCAAGTGCAGAGCCTGGCCTTCTACCTTGTTTGGGACAAGGTTTCTTACTGATATTTTTCTGATATGTATGGCTAGCCCATAAACTTCTGGAGACAGAAGTGTGTGCTAGCACATCTGGATTTAAACAGATTCTGGGGATTCTGTTAGATTCTCATGCTTGTGTAGCAAGTGTTTTAACTACTGAACCCTATCATCAACCCCTTGGTTGTGTCTAATTTCTTAAGGATAAAAGAGCTCTTAGTTGGTTCTGATTATGACAAGGAGACACCCACTTCATGGAAGAGCCTTTGAGTAAAAGCAGGAAGGGTGAGGACAGCTATCCTGCGAAGGAGCCTGCTAACTGCCAACTCATCTTGGTGGGCAGTCTCCTTGGCTGTCTTTGCCTAGCCATAGCCATCATCCTGGTCAGTCTACTTGATGCTTCTAGCTCTTTGTAAGTAGGAAGAAGAACTCTGAACCAGCCATTCACAATCACCCTTGGATCCCAGGAGGAAGGAGATCGACTCTGGGTAATCTTGAGCTTTCAGGGGAGAGTACAGAAAGAGATAATTTGGAAATCTTTCTCCCTAGCTTACAAAAGTTGAAAAGAAGCTAAACTAGAGTGAGAGGAAGATAATTAGCTTTATTTTGTATCTCTATTTTTCTTCTGAGAGGTAGAGGATGTAGTTGGTTTTTCTACACCAGAGCTAACTAAGGAGAGCCTCAACTTAAAAACCCAAAGGCACCACATTTTGTCCTCAGTCTATGGTATAAGCCCCTTCTCCAGGAGAACTTGGCTCTTTTAACATGTGGACACAGACTGCTTCATCGTGCTGTCCTTACAGTTCTCAGTAGAGAAGAGTTATACACCCCACAGCGGGTTCCAATGAAAATGATACTGTCAAAAGCAGGTCAGTCTCCTTGGGTTTTCTTGAACTAATGATCTAACGTCAAGCCTGTACTCTTAAAATGAATTCTATTTTGATTAATGACTAAAAAATAAATGACTGAAGTGTGTGTGTGCTTATATATGTAGAAATGTATATTATACACAGATGGGAGTGCATCTCATTTGTGTTTGTATGTATATACCAGAATGAAAGAGGCAGCTGTTTTAGTCATCTGTGCTTGGGGGAGAGGTGGGTAATATGGTAGGTTCTGTTGAAAGGAAATTATGGGGGACAATTTGATATCTTGAAATTTTCAGCAAGACAGGATTCAGAAGGCAACTATGGAAATAAATTTAGAAACTGGCTTTTTGGTTCCCAACATGTTTTCAAAGGTAAGCATATCACATGAAGCATTCTGGTCAGGCTTTTTGTTTGTTTTGCTTGTTTGCTTTTGTTTCCACGTTCATTTTTTTCACGGTTCAATTGGAAAATGAGAGTGAACAGGGCACTGTAAAGTCCTTTTCCATCAAAATGGCCATCTTCAGCAAAATTTCCCTCAAAAACAAGTTTGCAGGGCTGGAGAGATGTTCAGTGGTTAAGAGCACTGACTGGGTTCAATTCCCAGCACCTGCATGGCAGCTCACAATTGTCTGTAATTCCTGTTCCAGGGCTTCTGATACCCTCAAATAGAGATGCATACTCTTACAGAGAACTGGTATTTGATTTCCAGCATCCACGTGGTACTTCTGCCCTCCTCTGCACTAAGTACACACAGGGTGCAAATATATACATGCAGAAAAAAAAATACATTTTTTTAAGTTTGTAAAATTGATATTCTTTTAATCTTTCAATTAGTTCCCATGACTTGAAAGCTTCAAAGCTGGACACTATCACACCATCACCCGAATCTATCTAGAATAAGAGATGATGAGGTCAGTGGACCTCTGCTATTAATATAGTCTTTTAAAGGCTGACAAACCTCCCTAATACATTACATTCAAGTGACCAAGTGGACTCTATAAAGGGGAAATGACTGCTGCTATGGGACATTCATGGCCCAGGAAATTGAAGAACCCAGCTATGGAGCTAATTAGTGGGTATGTGGATGCAGGAAGCACTACAGAGGGAGGGGCTTGTACCCGTACAAAGCATGCTGAGTACCACGTCCTAGAACTTAATGAAATGGTTGACGAGTGTAAAAAAAAAAAAATGTGGAGCAACATACAGCCTTAGGAGGTTTTTTGTTGTTGTTGTTTTAACTTTAGCTTTTAAATAAGTTTAGATCCAGCCAAGCAATAATACTGGCAAAGCCTTTAGTTTGTACAAGATTTTTCCATATAGAAAACAAGAGGGTGTTGGTGGTGCACACTTTTAATCCCAGTATTGGGCAAGTGGATGTCTGTGAGTTTGAGACAAGCATGGTGTACAAAGTGAGATCCCGGGCAGCCACAAAGGTTATATAGAGAAAATGAGAATGAATTCCTCAAGCGTCTAGAGCCCAGGCTAGACTAATTAAGTCACAGAAAGAAAGAAGGTCACTCCTCACTAGAGCTGAAATTAGATGCCCTCAGCTCAATATGGAACCCATTCACTTAAACAATGCCAGAACACTGGCACCATGGCTCAGCTAGCCCATGGTTTGTCCCACTTGAATGGTTAGTAGAAAAGCAATCGTGAGTGTTGTCCAGAAGCTAAACTCAGAGTATAAGACAGAAAGCCTTGCTTTATTTATTTATTTATTTATTTTAAATCTAACTCAGCCTGGCAGTGGTGCATGCCTTTGACCCCAGCACTCGGGAGGCAGAGGCAGACAGATCTCTGTGAGTTTGAGGCCAGCCTAGTCTACAGAGATACTAGTTCCAGAACAGGTTCCAAATCTACACAGAGAAACCCTGTCTCAAAAAACAAAAACAAAACAAACAAACAAAAATCTAACTCACTAGTATTTCCCTTTTGTGTTTCTAGTGTCCTCCCCTGATGCCGATGGGCTGGCTGTTTATCTACACACCATCCCTACCTCTTTCCAGGTGAGTCCTGAGTGTGGGGAATTACTCCAGGCAGAAGTGCATCTCCAGCAGAGCAGCTGGATGGAACTCCTTCATCTCAGCTCTAAAGACAATGTGGTTGAATCCTCTTCCGAAAAGGAAACTTCCATCTGTAGCTGCAGGATCTCACTGAGGAGGAACCTTACAGCATAACCTCTCGCCTGGTTTAAGAACCCGATCTTCCTGAAAATGCACTTCTTTCATCTACGTGGAATGTCTTAGGCCATTTTCTTTTAGTACACTCAGTGGAAGCAGAAAGCATCTGGCCATCCTTTCCTTTATAAGAATTCTTTCTGAATATCATTTGATTTCTTTCTGTTAAATAGCCCACGTTCATCGCTCTTCAGAGATCTGTTTTCCATCCTTTTTATCATTTCAGATGCATTTCATATCCTTTGAAAACCCAGAAGCCCAAGCCGGGAAGTGAAGGAGAACTTGGGTAGCACCCTCCTAATGCTGAAAACGGTGGCCCTGCTTCTCTGGCCAGTCTTCTAGGAACATAGTCTAATATGAAGTTTGATTTTAAAGCGTTGTTTTTTAAAAAGGTGTAATAGATCCCTTACTTCAGATTTCTGCCATAAAAACATTAGCTTATTTAAAACCGAAAAACATTCAACTTCTTTAGGATAGTTTGTAGAAAGTAAAATCTGGATTCCCAGGGTTTTAATTCCAATTGGTCCTCTATGTCTGCTGGTTCTACATCTATGGAGTCAGCTGTGGACTTAAAAAAAAAAATACATCTGAACTGAATGCATACAGATGTTCTCTCCTGTTATTACTCCCTAATCAATACAGTAGAACAACCACTTGCATATATTTGCATCCTATTAGGCAAATAATCTAGAGATGATTTAAAATGTGCAAGAGGAAGTGTGTAAGTTAGATGCAAATACTGCATCATTTTACGTAAAAGGTCTAAGCATCCATGAGTTTGGTATTTGTGGAGGCTGGGTGGGTCCTCTTAGACTCCCACTCCCATACCATGGGGGACTGCATTTAATTACAGATGCTCCACACAGCCAGTGATATATTGTGTTACTAGATCCAGGCTTCCTCCTGGAATTCCTGCATTCCGTGTGTGTATCACTGTGTTTTCTGAAAAGGAAGAATACTTTCTGCAGCTTTCTGGAATTCCCAGCCTCAGACTGATTGTTATGGTCTGGGTATGATATGCCTTCCCTTCCACAAAAAAAGCTCATGATTTAAAAGCTTGGTTCCCAGGTGGTGGTGATATCTCTGGGAGGTTTTGAGCTGTGTCCTTAGAGGCCATACTGTGTTCTAGGTGTCTCTCTGCTGGCCAAGAGCTCAGTAGCCTGTTTCACGCTCCCAGTGTCATGATGTTCTGTCTCACCATGGGCCCAGAATCCACAAAGCCAAAGACTACAGACTAAAATCTCTAAAACTAAGTCAAGATAAATAACCCTCCTCTTCCCTTGTTTTACTCAGATATTTTGTCAAAGCAATCAACAAGTATCACAGTGGTCTTAGTGCAGGGGTTTACGCCATTGGTGGGCTGTAGTTCAGAAAGAGTCCAATTCTCAGATATGAATCTGGGTTATAGGCCACAGTGCACATACTCAGGTTGATTTGTTAGGCAAAGCAACAGTAGGGGTAGGGGGCAGACCTAATGGGCTTTACCACAACCTTAAGAAGGGAGTATACTCAGGGCCTGTGATGAAAACTTCTCTGTTGCCCATTCTGATCAAAATTTTACAATGACTTGGAGCAGTACCTTAAGACACGCAGGGTGGCCATGGAACAAGACTGCACTAGTGAGCATGGTGTGCACAGGAAGAGAGAAAGGGACAGATCCACAGGAAATAAGTGTCTATGAGGCTCTAGGCAGAGCCTAGAAGGCTGGAAGGCAAGAAAACACTACTTTTTGAAAGTGATTTAAGCACTTTCTTGTCAAATACTGATAATAAAAGAAGTGCGGGCAAGGTAGTAATTAGAATAAAAATCCTGTCATAAAGCTACTAAAAATAATGTGTCATATGTGCTACAATCATGTTTACTAAGGCTCATCGATTGGTTTTCAGATTTAACTTTATTGTGCCTTTTATGTTACACATATATTTTTGCTATTATAAATTGATGTTTCATTTATGATTATTCTACTCTTTGTTTTAATAATACTTTCTTCAAGATTCATATTCATTTGTAGTACTTAGAAATTGAAATAACTGCAGTCTGCTTACTTTTGGTTCTATGTAGAGTCTTGGATTAATTATAAAAGTATTTGTAAATAATAAGGATAATCTTACTGGGGAATACAGCCTTCGGTATTAAAAATGAAATAGAACCAAGGACTTTAGAAGAATCCCTCAAGACATCGGCTGATAAGGGCTGGGGAAGTAGCATGCTTGATGCTACTCTCCAAAGGTAACACACTCTCAGCCTAAACACAGAAGGGGAAAGTAGGAGAAAGAAACCCAGAGAGAAACAGAATGATTCCCTGTGCAAGAAGCAACATTTCCAAAGAACAGTTATTTTTTTTGTTTTTTTTTTTTATTCACTCACTGTTTGCTTTGAAGGAAAAAAGGCTAATAATTTTCTCTCTCAAAAAATAAAATAAAATAAAATAAAATAAAAAAAAAACCAAACTGATCAGACAGTGAGAAAAATATTTGAGATCATCAAATTGATAGTGTGATAACTATGGTAGAAGCTATTAAGATCTTAGCTTGCCCAAACAGGTAAAATGAGAGCACATACATTTACTTCTAGAATTAAAAATGAAAGCAAGCTTGCCAGACATCGACTAGTGTCTCTCCAGAACGCCTCTTGCTCCCTGTCCACCCCACCACTGCCTTTGGGACCTGGACTCTGTGGATCACCGTAAAAGGATTCTCCTGGGCACAGTACCTAGGGAACATCATCAGGAGACAGGAAGGAGGTTGCCCTCAGTCAGGGATGCTGATGCGGCTCATTTGTGAGCACCCCTAAACTACTGCCCCGTCCTGTAAGTTTTTTCTTACCTACCTTTTCCCTGAAAACAGTCCTGTGATTACACAAGTCTTCCGAACCATCCTAATTAGATTAAAGCATCTCTTTCCTGAAAGTATCCTGGCTGATACAATGTGAAAGGCATTAAGTTGAAGAAAGAGACATTATGTTATAGAAAAAATGTTTTAATGGCAATCTGCACCTATTTTTATGACTAGTACTGACATTTATCATTTGTTTTTATTAGAACTGAATGCAGGCCAAGCCCAGGCACAAGGAAATCTCTGATCAAAAAATCCTTCTACCCATGACCCCAGGAACCTGGACAGCTTGGCTTTCATCACAGTAGTCCAGGCTGGCTTCCCCCTTTCCTTCCCTCAAATCCACGTTTGTTCTCACTACTTGCTACCCACTCTTTTCACCAATGGTGTTGCTAATGCTGTCCAGGACTGAACTGAGACTTGGTAAGATCAGCTAACTAATGACTAAAGAAATTATCCAGTTAGTATTTAACAAAAGTGGGAAAGAGCAATACCTCAATGAGTATGGAAAAATAAAGGTAAAAGAAACAGAGTAATAATAATAATGATAATAATAGTAATAATAATAATAAAAACAGCCACATAAAGACAGAAAATACACAGAGTCTGGATACTGTATATTATTGTGATGTCTTGAAATTGATTGCTAAGGAAGGAGCAACGGCTGTTGACAAACATTTGATTATAAATGCTGCTGGATTAATCTAATTTATGTATTTTAAAAATGCTTTGACTTCAAAATTTAAGTCTAAGGACAGGTTACTTTGGAAAAGAATTTTTTTTGTTTCCACAGAAGATGAAAAGCTGTAGATTCCTTCCAGAGTAATATGGTTTGATCAAGAAGCAAGACCCCCCTGAAGCAGTGGTCCAGGTGATCCAACATCCCAAAGCAGCTGAGATGATGCAGTTCAGACTCCTACAGTCAGGATTTGGCCAGGTTTCTATGTTTTCTCAGGATCCCTATGGGATTGACAGCACCCCCCAAACAACAGTAAGCAGTTTGGAGAGAATTATGTCCAAATTCCCAAATATTGTTTATAAATGTTTGTTTTCATTTAAATGTGGTTGGCTATAAATGGTTAATGATCACAGCCAGTCTCTTTCTAAAAAAAAGGGGGGTGTACAATATAGAAATGAATACTTTGTATTAACATGTATTTTGATTTACTGATACAAATTTAAGGTCAATTGTTATAGGTATATTTCTCCTCTTGCTTAGGTATTGTGTTTATACAGCTCACTTAAAAATGTAATGTATAGCTAAGTGCAGATTTTATACATAGTCACCTACAATAGTCAAAACTTATACTTAGGTTAGTCAGGGTTTCTTGATATAAAGAGATATGTTTGAGATGGATAGTCTTAAAACCTTTCAAAGACCTACAGAATATGGCATTTAAAATGGTTTAGAGTTTTCATGGCAGCGAGACACAATTGCTCCTGGCAACACCAATTACTTCAAAGGGCATCGAAGAAACTCATTATGAAGTTTGCCTTCAGCATGACAGAAATAGCTATTTGGGCAAGAAACCACTCTTGCCTGGACTGTTTGACTGTATGCTATATAAATTAGACATGCAGGATCCACAGGAAAGTGACTACTGAACTTACAAACAAGATGGGACAGTCTCAGGGTTCCTGCTTCATAGAAGAGTATGCCAGACAGTCTGCAGGACACAGAGAAAAATGACTGACAAACTGCCAATACAGGTGGACAGTTTAAAATTTCCCAGTTCACTGAGAAGTCTGCCAGACACTATGGCCTATGGGCTAAAGATGGATGCTCCAATGTTACAGGGGAACTTTGGGTGACTGTCCAGGTAGAAAATGTCTCTGTAAGTTTTAGAGTTCTTTGATGAAGTTGAAGGCTGATAGTTATGGTTATGGTTTTCCTTAACTATGATAAAAGACAAGAAGACTAGGACTCACAAAGATAGGATAGATGATAGAATATTTTCTTTAAATTATGCCAAGTGTTGATGAACTAAATATTGTTAACTATAGTTCTTACTTGATAACTGTTTTGTTATATATAATTTTACTATGTTAAAGTTAAAACCTTTTTATTTAGACAGAAAAGAGGAGATGATGGGGGATGTCCTTCTATATATATGTTTCTCTTATTGGTTGATGAATAAAACACTGTTTGGCCAATGATGTAGGAAGATAGGCAGGACTAGGAGACAAGGAGAATTCTGGGAAAGGTAGGCAGATGGAGCCTGTCAAAACAGACAATATGTAGCTGTCAAAGGAGTAAGAGATCTGGACCCTTCTCCATGGCCACAGGACCTGGTGGGACAAGAAAACTTCAGCAACATACTTGCACAAGAATGATGCCTTGTTCACCTAGTCCTCAGGATGAGCAAACACCCAGCACTTAGTGAGCACTGTGAAAACACTTGCTGACATGAATCATGGTATTGAAGTCTGAGGTCCATGGGATGGTAAAGGAGCTAATGGGAGCTGTAGTTGTGTACTCCAGCTATACATGTCTACTGTGTGCCTGGCTTTTCTCTCACACTTGCCTTTTACTGTTCTATTTGTTTAGAGACTGCTATACGAGTACTTTCCTGCCAGCCTGGTCCCACATCAGCCTCAAATAACAACCAGAGACACTGCATTAATTATAATGCTGTTTGCCAATGTCTAGAGCTTCTTATTGGCTAGCTCTGTCTTAGTTATTAACCCATAATTACTAATATATGTATTTCTACATGGTCCTATCTTACATCTTCTCTTCCCGAGATCACATGGTTCCCAAAATCCTCCACCTCTCCTAGTACCACCTATCTTGCTTCCCTATTATCCAACAGTGCTTTATTCATTAACCAATAAGAGAAACTTATTTACAAAATGATATCTCCCATCAAGAGACTCTCTACATAGCCCAGGCTGGCCTCAGGCTTGCTATATATTTCTGGCTGACCTCAATCTTCCTGCCATTGTCTTTTGAGTGCTGGGATAATAATGGTAAGCTATCGTGACCAGCTTTGCTCTTCTTAATAGAACAGCAGTGATGTCTCTGCGGTGGGTTTTGACCTATTTTTGGAACGCGGACTTCCCCTTTGACATTATGATGAAAGATATGTACCGTCTCCACACCAAAAGATAAATATAGCTCAAGGACTACAGGTTAAAAAAAAAAAACTGAGATGTTCTGTGTCATCTGGAGCAGACAGTTCTGATGTGCAGAACACAAAGTACTCTACAGAAAAATTTGAAGATTCATTCCTGCCCAGACATCATAAAAACGGAATGGGTGACCGACTAAGCATGTATCTCATGGTGCTCTGTGTTTACTTTATACACAGAGCCTGAAGGTATCTTATGGAACTATTTTTAGTGTGCCTATATTGTAACTGGTCTTCTACTGCCACTAAATACACACTTCTTGAATGGACCTTTATTTGCATGCCCTTGACGGCCAACAAGTGGCAGATCAGGTACTGTGTTAGCTGTCCTGAAAGACCTACAGACATCATGAACAGTTTTCCCTTACAAAATCATGGGAGTAGAATCTCTTACAAGGCAAAGAACAATGCTAGTGGACCATAAAGCTCACTAAGGCCAAGCATGAATAGACAGGTCAGAGGCAGCTAAGGGACTGGTAATCTAAAAGAAAATCTACAACCTATGAGAAATTGATAATCTACAAGAAAAGGAAATTTGAACAGGAACACAGAGATGAAAGATTAATGAGGAGAAATGAAAGAGTGAAGCAATTAGTTAACAGAGATATAGTCATTACCAATCTACAATATGAAACAAAAGTTTCCCTCTTAAATATTTTATTACATGATATGAGGGCATACGTTTCTAGTCTTCTATATCACCAGGGCAAGTATCATCTGAGTCCAGGGCCAGCTTTGGTCTGTAGGTGGCTATTCCATCCAAAACGGCCCAGTCTCCCCCTAGACCTAACTGTGCTGGACTTGGTGGCAGCTATTAGAGATAAAGAGGTGAGTGGGAAAGAATGAGAGGATTTTGAGAAAGAGAAAGTACTATGAATTTGACTGTATGATTCTGTGGTTTCCATGATAACAGGGATAAACAGAATTTGTAAGATGACACCTGGAAGGCTCCTCAAGTGACAGCCCAGATGTGTGTGAGTTGGGAGCACAGGATTTGCTAAGTCTTCCTGGGCTTGGATGGCCCATCTCTCCTCACCTCAGTGGACTTTACAGTAGAAAACCAGATGTTACTGGAGAACTGCCAAAACCATTCTGTAAGCATACCATACACAATTTACTGATACATTGGGTACTTGTCAAATCACAGTAAGCACACAATTGTTTTCATTCTCTAGAGCTTAGAGAACTCTAGAGGCCACTAGTGACTGGACGTGTATGTGACAGCTTTTTCTTAGCTTCTCCCCTGATGCTTGAGGCTGCCTGGGTAGCTTCTAAGCACAGTGGTCTCCTCTGGTCAACAGAGCCTCTGGGCTCTCCCTGTGTGTTCTCTCAGCAGGGGAGCTCATGGCTAAAGGTCAAGCTTGAATACTCAAGTTGTCTCTGCTCCTGCTTCACTCTGAGGATGTGGTACATCCTCACATCACTTTCTCTGATGCAGGCTACATTTCCTTGACATCTCTCTTTTGTTTGTGCTGCACCTGTCTGGCAGGACTACATCTTGAACTTGATGGCTATTATCTGGTACGTAGTGAACACTCTGGATCTCTAAGGGACTCTGCCATTTGTGGCACCAACAGCAGCGTTCATCTGCCTCAGGATGCTCAGCTGATGCCTAGCACCAGTCCCACCTGCATACTACATTCCCTCCAGTCAGCTCCCTTTCCCAATCCCCATGGGCTCCCGGGATATCCCCACCTCTGAGTCAGAATGTCTGTTTATCATCTCATCACCATGCTCTGCCTGGAGGAAAGTAGTCCCTGCCTGTGAGCTACTGAAGACTGACATATGAAAGCAAGAGATGTTTTCTTCACCCAGCCCCTTTCTTCTGAAATCCTCAAGTACTAGTCTACTTGCAAAGGTTAGTAAAGCCACGTATCTAACAGACAGCAAAGGTACCCCAAAGTCCAGGGCACAAGAAGAGTACTTTTTAATTCATCCAACTTTATCTCCATCATGTGAGGGTACATGGCTACATGAGTTTGCAAAAGTACATTTATGATAGTGAGGATGTGTGTGTCATTTTACACCAGTGGCAGAATTTGCATCTAGAAAAGCAGTTTCTCCTATAGATTTTATTTGTCAGAAGAGCCTGAATAGGCTATTAAAAGAGCACACTCCCAGCTGCCTGTAGAGATCGATGCTCTCCCCATTTGGCTCCATTGTGAACCTTTGCAAAGTGGTTACATGGGTTCCTCCAGCAACTTTTTCCTCAGCCTGCAGAGCTGCGGTCTTTGCAGAGGCAGCCCTTCATATCATTATACAAAGTACATTTTAGGCAACCTTTCAAGGTACTGAATTCCTGGCAATCGTGCAAAGTTAAGACCCTATGCTTGCAGACGCTCCCCCCATCACCCCATGCTCAAATCTCAGTGCATTCCCTCACAACACTAATTTCAAAGGGGCTGTCTCTACTGAGACCTATTCTGGTGGTTTTAACTGTCACAGGAGGGCCTGCCTTTCTACTGAGTGTTTCTGTGGAATCTGGAGGCAAGACGTTTATTAGCTATTAGGTGTCCCTCAGACCTAGTCCAAACTTTTCTCAATCTCAAATTAGACAATCAAAACATATGGCTAGAACCCACTACTTATGACTTTTCGTTTAAGTAGAAGCCTGATAACACAGGGCCACTCATGCTGACAGGCCAAACAAGGACAGGGCAGCAAGAGCAATGTGGAGGAAGGAAAGAGAGTTGAATGGAAAGTTGGAAGAGGAATGATGCCAAAATGTACCGAGGAGTGCATCAGGGCTGGACAGACTATCAAAATCCTTGAAGGAAATTACGGAATGTATTATTCTAATCCTTGCAAATTGCCACTTGTATCTAGTTTGGACCTATAAGCAGAAGTTCAATGTCTTTTTTTAAAGGCATGGATTAAAGGGAGAACATTATCATTTTTTGCTTATACTATATATGTTTATTTTATATTGTGTTTACTGTAGAAATGATGCTCATGGGGGGTTGTTTAATGTTAACTCCTCAGCTCCTCACAGTGTCACTTTGGAGCCAGAATGATCACTTTAAGGGTCTACACTGCTGCTGGCTGCCTCTCCTGCTGACTGCGATTGAATCCTGCTGTTTGCCGAGCCCCTTAAGAGGCCACAGAATGCCAAGGGCAAAAACTAATCAATAGTGTCTTCCCAGAGTGCTTTTGAAATCTTCTAAGACTACCATCTTCTAAATTGTTCCCCAAAGCCCCATGGCACTCTCATTCCAGTACTCAGATGGAGGAAACACTATATAAAGTAATGAAATGAGACCTGCACTGGGAGATGGGGAGAAAAAGACAGAGGAGTGTGGTGCAGGGCCAGAGGGCAGGGCAACCAAGGCTGTACCAGGTTTTGAGGAGAGGAGACTGCTTCTTTTTCAGCTGCAGAGGGATAAGGCAGAACAGATTGCAACATTAGGCCTTACCGCCTCTACTCCCATTTCCCATTTTTTGTTCTTAGGTTTCCTTTTAGAATTAGATGGCCTTGATTTGAAACCCTGAGACAACAGATGGCAAGGAAGGCGGGGCTTGCTGCACTGCTGGATGGGGAACCAGAATAGGGAAAACTCGCAGCCATCTCCCGTGACCCGAAGAGAGAAATTCCTCTAGACCCATGGGTCTACAACCCGCAAGCTTAAGAAATGTCACTGGGTTACATGGTAGACCACACCCATGGAGATATTTGACACTTAACAACTTGTGGCCACAGCAGATGATGGGATGGAATGGCTAACTTCATGAAGTTTTCCAGCTGGAGCAAGTTAAACTTTTTACACAGTAAGACTAAAATGCTGACTAGTCATTTTACATACGGAATAAACCAAAGGAAGATGTGTTAAAAGTGTTTGGATGGATGGATGGATAGATAGATAGATAGATAGATAGATAGATAGATAGATAGATAGATATACTCTTAACCAAGAACACTGAGAGGGCAGAGTGGCAGGGGCAGCAAAGAGGGGCCTTTTGCCTTGGCTGAGAGCTACAGCCACTCTACAATTAGAGTAACAGCCATTTGGGGTCAATCATGTGATTTCTGTGTTAGCACATTTTGGAGCTGGTAGCTATTTACAGTCTGCTGCTCCATGGAGAGTCTTGAGCCTCTTTAAGGATGCTGTCTTAGTCATCCTTTTATTTCTGTGGAAAGACACCATGACTATAGCAACTCTTATAAAGGAAAACATTTAACTGGGGCTGATTTACAGGCACAGCATGGCCTGAAGCATGAGAGGCATTGCTTTATAGGCAGAGAGGAACTGGGAGTTCTACATCTGGATGTGCAGTTAGCACAGACAGACAATGGGCCTGGCTTGAGCATTTGAAACCCCAAAGCCTACTTCCAGTGACGCACTTCTCCAACAAGGCCACACCTACCCCAACAAGGCCACACCTCTTAATCCCTGTCAAATAGTGCCATACCCTAATGACCAAACATTTAAATATATAAGTCTATGGGGGCCATGCCTATTCAAACCACCCCAGATGGCAAGATGAAAACACATTAAGCAATATTCTAATCAAGATCCTGGGTGTTGTGTTTCTCATGGTTTAAGCAATTTCATACACAACAGGAAGCATTCGGGGTTAATATTGTATAGTGCTCAGATTTCTGGTCTGTTATATTGCAGTGTGGCATGCACAGACAAAGATTGTGCAGGACCAATTCTGGATGAGAAGTTCTATATCAATTCTGGCCAATAAGGGACAAGTAAAGGAAGAGATGCTTCTAGCAGCATGTCAGACCAGGGGATTGGGGAATAAGTTAGAAAGCAGGGCTCTAAAGGTACGACCTGAAGCGGCTCAGCACAAAGGTTAGGGCCAGGCAATTCAGCATTCAACTGCCTGCTTATGCTACCTTTGCTTTCTTGTCTTTTGTTTCATTGTCTGGAAAATGGAAACAACGTCCATTTAACATGTAAACTCATGTAGGGGGATGCATGTAATGGAGGTAAAGCACCTGACATATTGAGCACTCAATGACACTATTATCATTCACTGAGACATGTCCAGTAGGGTTCCATTTCACTGGGCCAAGTTTACAGAAACAAGAGTTTAGGAGGGTCCAGAGTATTCTAAGGAGGTCAAGAACCTCAACTGTCAAAGGGAGCCCCAGTTTTGAACAAATGGAGTTCAGCCATACAGGGGGTCTACAAGTAGCAGTAAGAAGGCCATTTCCAATAGAAATGGACCCTCAGAGCTAGCCACATGAAGTTGAAAAGATGAGACCACTCCTGTTACTTGAGACAAATGCCTTGGTTCACAGTTTTAGCTTGATGCCGGCTTTCAATAACTGTAAAATTTCCTAAGCTGCTTGGGAAATATTTTTTTTTTAATTGTAGAAGTACCATCAAGGTGCTAGATTTATCAAAAAATAAAAATTTACATTTCAGAAAATGCTAGACTTGGTGGCCTGTGCCTATAATCCCAGCACTTGGGAGGTAGAAACAGGAGGTCTATGAGTTTAAAACCTGGCTACATAGCAAATTTGAGGCTAGCTTGGGTTACATGAGACCTTAGGCTAAAATAAATAAATTAACAAAATTCAGGCAATGAATGATTTTTTTTTTTAGTATAGGCACATCCTAGCATAATAGCTTGGATATATTTATACTAATTATGTGTGGTTTCTGTAAAACTGTAATTTCACTGAGCATCCTGGATTTTATTTGACAAACCTTAACAATGTCCAAAAACTTGCCCTTTTTAATATGCAGAGTGGCAAAGCCAATCTACCCTCCCCATCATAATTAGTACTACATTAGAAAATAAAGCACAAAACCAAAGCAAAACTCCACACACAATTTCTAGGTCTGCTGTTTCTCAGTAATGCAGTTCTAAATTCATAGACTTGTGTTTGGTTTAAAAAGAAATCATTTACCCAAACTGGAATTCTTTTAAAAATAAAAAAAAAAAATAAATTTTATCTTGGTCTAGATAAAAAAAAAATCACAATGGGAGGGGATTTCCTGTCTGATGGCATCTAAATAGTTATTGGTAGGCTGACATTTCAGATATGACATTTCAAGGTGTCTCTTTTTTTTTTTAATTTACTTTTTTTGGTTGTCTAGAAAGGCCAATAGGCTAAGGCATGTTCTTTCAAAAAATCTCTCTTCCTTATTCTTTAAGAAAAAAAAAATACAGAAATTACATTCCCCCAAATAAAGCAGTACTTTCTTTGGCAGATTCAATGCCACTAAATACTATGATATAACTTTTGGGACTCAAAGGGCAATGTTCAGTGGTATTGGCCATTGTCTCTAGCTTCAATTGATGTATGGCCAATTACGTTAATCCCAGAGAGAGGTAGGCCATGTCATGAACAAGGTGATATAGTAGGTAGACGAGCAAACAAATACAAATACAAAGCTTCCTCTTCCTTGGTAACATCAAAACCAACTAAGCTCATCCCATTTCTGAACAGGAACCAAGGATATTCCCTACTTCCTAAATATTTCCAAAGAACTCTAGGTTCTTCGCCATCTTAAATTTAGAAATATTCACCCTGGCATCTTTAAGCAAACACTTTCTGTAGTTGTTTTGTCTTCTCAGATCCTTTCCCTAAAGCTACTCAAGTATAGAGATTATGTTCTAGAAGGTAAGCAGGCAACATGGCTGTCTTTCATGTTGAACTTATGGCCAGGGCAAAAGATTCACAGCCAGTTTGAACTGGATAAACAGAACTGGTTCAGCTTACCAGCCTGGCCCAAATCATGTCCTAGTCAAAGAAAAGCCTTTTGAGTTAATTTTTAATGAATTAAATACTTTTATTTGTAAAATATGTGTAAGTGCCTAGTCTATAAGAATCCTATATGCATGCAGTTCCAGAGAAAGCCAGAAGAAGGTGCCGGATCCTTTAGAAGTGGAGTTACAGAGAGTTGTGGGCTGCTACATGGGTGCTATGAATTGAACCCAGTTCCTCTGTAAGAGCAGCCAGGGGCTTAACCACCAAGCCATCTTTTCTTTTGGCAACATCTTCTCTAAGAAGTCTTTACAGATGACCTTTCAATTCCATATGGTATACCACAGAACTCACAATGTCATGTAGAAATGACCACATAAGTCACCAGACCATTAGCTCTTGAAGGTAAGCACCTGGTTTCACCAAGTGTCTACAGTGCCTGAGATGAGTGGTACCTGAGTAAGCGGGCTCAAGGATAAATGGTCAGATGTTTAAAGTGACCTATAAGCTCACCGAGGAGAGCTCACATGCCCACTTTCTGTACGTCCCCTTTATAAGCAGGCAACATGAACTGAGGCTGACATGGGAGGGAGGTTCTGCAGCAATTGCTCAGTATTTTTAATGAGGCCATGTCATTTGGAAAGCAAAATTACAGAAAAATCTTCCTATATGCAAATACTAATCTCAGGACTTTGTGTACTCTGGGTTTGAGACTGGATGTCTCAAATGACTTCCTGGGTGGCCCCTCCCCAGATAGCCTTTATTGTGCACTGCAGCTCAACTTGCATTCCAATTACGATTGTTGCTATTTTTGAAAGCAATCCAACTAAAGTTCCAAAATTGGATCGAGGCTTCATAAATTTACTAAAAAATCATTGAATTGAATACTTACAATGAATGAATTTATGGCATATACATTGGACCTCAATAAATCTATAAAAAATGTTGACTGAACAGCAGAGAATCCTCTTAATTTTCATCTTGACTCCATGGCCTACCACAGCAAGAGATATCTCCTCATTAGCCGGGAGGTGAGTCCACTCTAGTGGGAGTGTGCAGGCAGGTCACCAAATGTAAACAGCTCTACAAAGGTCACCACAAAGGCACTGTTGTTCTGTCTCATAGCGAAGAGGGAAAGGAGAGTCCCCACAGAATATCTACTCTTTCTTGCATCCCCTAATTAGAAACATGTGGAAAAGGCCCACCCACAGCCAAATCAACCAGAAAGGCCCTATTTCTTCTGCCTAATGTTGCATGTTGGCTAAAGGAAGACCTTTCCCTGGGCCTGCCATGGGAATGGTTTCAAATTTTTAAAGTACCTCCAAAGGCCACCATCAAAGCACCAGTAGATTTTCACTAGTGGCTCCCCATGATTTGAAAAACATTTCCTTGACCAGCACATAATCTGTGCCAGCTTGGGAAACTGGAACCAGTTCCATTGTTTGTCCAGTTCAACCTGGCTGTGGACCTGTACCCTGTCCTGAGCTTTACACTGCCCACATTCCCTTGGGTAGGCAAAATGTAGAACTTAGAAAATGTAAAATGTCTGTGGCAGCATGGCTCAGACAATTCCTTTGTTCTTTGTTGACATCTGTCCAAGCTGAGTGTGAAGCTCGGGTTTTTCCATTATACAGATGGAGAATACAGAGCCGATACCTAAACAGTCTCAATGAGATGCAAGGAAACGAAGGATAGGCTTATGCACTCTATTTGCTAATGCCCTGAAGAAAATGCCCTTGATGTTAAGATACACTACCCAAAGAGCAGTGTGACTGTTCTCATTCAGAAATACCCTGTAGGATTGATTTTTCACCAACTCTGGAAGACACTGACTTATTTTAATAGTAGAAGACCCGTAATAAAGCCAGTGTGAGTAAAACGAAAGCTTTTACTGGGAGTAAAAAAAACTACAAATGCTGGTGATCCAAATTATTTACACTCACACAAAAAGGCCCTTTTATAACAGAGAGCAACAGGGGCAAAGACTGCCATGCTGGCCCAACATGTGGCCTTTTGCCCCATGAGATAGCACAAGAGGACAGCTTTGATCTGACCCAAAGCAGGCATGCAATCTCTAATGTGGAAGAAATCTACAGTTCTTAGATTAACTAAGTAGCCACAGATCTGCTGCCAAGCTGCTCCAAACCTTTCCCAATGGGAAATAGAATGGCCTTTTACTGTAAACCATGTGGTAGAACCAGCTTGTGCCACAGAATCTGCATTCCTTCTTCACTCACAGATACATAGAGGTCAGTGCACTTTCTCTATACTTAGGGAACAAGAATTCTCTATTCTGGACAGGTTTGCTTGTTCAACACAATGCCAGAGATTGACAATGTCTTGAAAAGAAACAGCCAACTAGAAGAGGTCAGTTTTACATGTGGAGACCTGATCCTCACTTGATGACTAGGATATGTAAGCAGAACAAGATGAAAGCCAAAAGCTGTCTTAGGAACGCACACCAAGTGTCATTAGGTAGGCTTTACAAAACAGTGACTGGGTTTTGACAACTATGGGTGGCAGTAGTGGAGGTCAATTTTAGAACCCGTGATTCTGGCTATATTTGATGACATGTTTTATAGGAAAGTGACCATCCATGCTTGTCACAGAGATCAGAGGATCAAAACTTGGGCTCAAAAAGGACAAACGTGAATGAATTCTTGGCCTTCCCTTTGTCTCTGTGGTTTCAACCAGTATCAAAACAAATAAGGGCCACTGATTTGGTATGGAATAAAATGGCAGTGCCCTTTGTCCCCAAACCAAGGCAATATCTTAATATTACACTGCTCTGAAGCATCACATATGTGGAGGCTGGATTTCTACAACACATAGACACTAGGAACTAAATGGCCAGCTACTACTAATGTGTAGTCAGACTGTCTGAATGACACAGTACTTTAGGAGAACCTTGCAAGGGCACTTCCCACCTCCCGATTGCTGAGGCACCCTGAGAAATAGTTCAAGACTTGTTTGGTTAACCTCACCTCCAAGAGATATTTGGGCAGAGTGAAGGATCAGAATGAATGCTTGAGAGCCAGAGGCTGGGGTGGGGTGGGGGTATGACAGAACTGTCTTTGTGTCAAATGCTTATTTTTCTTTAGTTAGACAAGTATAGTGAACCTGCCACTAGGATGCTTGAACTAATTTTTCCAGATGCTTCTCTGATCCAACCCTCCCCAAACCAGCAGTTGAAGAGGAATAAAGAAGAGTTTTAAGAACTAGTCATGAACATGGAATGAGGTTGGGGCTCAAACTCAGGGCTTTGGACAAGCTAGGCAAACACTCCATCATAGGGCTTTTGTTTTGTTTTGTTTTGTTTTTAATAAATAAGAGGAGAGAGAATGGAGTCCACCACTTCCACAAATCATTAAATCAAGTTTCTCACAATTGGGGAAATCACATTCTGAAAGCAATGGAGGAGTCTTACCCTGGGAAAATCACCTTCTCGATAATGGTAACCAGTGCCCAGAATTCTTAGCTATGCCATATATGACACACCCAGTCCTGAGCTTAGTCTTCTAGGTCTGACTAGGCTATGGCAATCAGAGGCCACCAGGGTCTTTATTTTTCTTTCTTTTCAAATTAGCCAAGGGAGAGAAAAGAAGGAAGCTAGGCACTGAGAACCCTGGTGCTGAACAATCATAGCTATTGTCACCCACTCGGCATGCTTTCCATCAGCAAAACCATTTACATCACTGGAGATCTATGCAGCTCTCATAATCTCCCCAACTGTCACTCAACCTATGATGGCTCCAGGGGAACTGTAAGCCAGAGGTGAAGGATTCCTTTGTTTCCATCTCTATGGTAGGATGACATGTGGTTCTGAGTGCCAAGGTACTAAGATAAGAGGGGTGCTCAAAATGCCCAGATGGCTGGAGAATGAAAACCGGAATACAGAGCCAAATTTGCACAGCAGAAAAGGGCCACTGTGGCCAGGCTGGAAGTGGGCTCCTTGTAGTCCACAGGCAGCGGAACTAACGGGAAGTCATCCCCCAACTCAGCTGGTGGGAGCTGGGCAGTTTCCCAGCTGGAAGGAAATCTCAAACACATCCCTGTAAGCTACCCAGGAGAGACAGAGACACCGTTAAGAACAACACACAAAAGGGGCTGCTAATCAAGAGGAACTTCAGCCTTAAGAATGGGATTCAGTCATCCTTCCAAAGAGATGTGTGCCTGGGCCACGGCCCAAGAGAATGACATTCAGCTGCTGGATCCCTCTTTGGGGCCCAAGTTGGAGGCACTGAAAGAGGGAGAGATTCACAAGGAGGCAGATGGGAAGGCCCCATGGCCATGCAGCGTGGTTCCCATGCAGAATACCAGAAGCAACAGGTAGAAGCAAGCACAATTGGGATCAGCTGCTTGGAACAGAAACAGTGTTTTGAATAAGAAAACAGTAAAGGGGTTGGCAAGATGGCTGGGGTGGGGGAGGGGGGTGGGAGTGAAGGCATCACTCACACAAGCTTGACAACCTGAGCTTGATTCTTGAGGGGTAAGGGAAGAACCACAGTTATCTTTCAATGTCCACACATGCATTGCCCACATGTGCCTGCAAAGGCATAACGGTGCATGTACACACACACACACACAGGCACGCACACATGCATGCACGCACACATGCATGCACGCACACACTCATATCCTACCCTTTCCCTACAAACTCTGAAAGGGATCAGTAAGCATTTGGTGACTGGTGCATAAGGTCAGAAATCTGATTCTGCCACCCCAGGTCCTAGCCACAAGACCTTTTTTTTCTGTGGATTTTTAAAACACAGGCATTGTAGACAGCCAGTGACCTTAACCATCATTTTTCATGCTTAGTGTTTATAGCCAGGCTGTTTGCTAACAATCCCTGCTCCATCTCCTTCCTAATACTTTCAATACCACCCCTGTTGCTCTTAGAAACATTTTATCTTCCAATACTTCTAAAAATAGAAATCAACACTAAGTAAATCAAACAGAACAAGATGTAGAAAGGAAAAACACTAAAAGCTGGAGGATATGCTGGCAACATCTATAACCTGTAGAAAGGAACTGCTACCAAGACAATCTCATGGAATTGAGGCCAGGACTACTTGACTAATGGCCAGAGTTGTGCTATCTTTTCTTCCTGCCCCCTTCTCCTCCTCACCCCCTCCTTCCTTCTTCTTTGAAAGTCTGACTGTCTTGTTCAGTTACTCAGACTCAGACTCCCACTGGTTTACAGTGGTGGGAGTATGGGGTAGGGTGGGGTGTATCTGCATGGTCCATAAAGACTGATCTTTCCTTCCTATCTTGCCTTGATGGCTGGGTGGGACAAAGATGCAGCAATGGAGACTTTTTCCTCTGAACTTTGCTTTGCATCATGTTTCCAGTGGGAAGACAGCAGGAAGAATGGTAGATCAGTTCTCTACTCTGCTCTGAACACACAGGGACACAGGCAGCCAGGAGGCTCCAGGACTCCTCCATGGTTTTCTCACCAACTTGGCATGATTAGTGCAGACATTCTGAGTAATCTTACCACCAGTGTTTGTAACTTCTTCTTGAGTAGAATTCCATTCATTAACTAAAATTCAAAACAAAACTATATTTGTCCACCACAATAGTGCTGTCCCATATGGATTTGGGTCTTTTTAGATGGAGAATAGTTACCTCCACAAATGAAAGTGATATGTTCAACATGAATGGAAATAAATGTCAAGTTTCAATGGGTCCATTTGTTGAATTATAATGTGTGGTGCCAGTATCTACTTATTTTCTCTTTAACTTCTGACTTCTCTTAAATGACATCTATGGGGAAAGCACTGAAACTTCATCAATGCCTTTTCAGGCATGATAGCAGTGGGAGATGCTACTCTTGAGGTGACACACCTAGGGGACACAGGAGAACAGCTGCCCTTGAAAACAGAGTGTGAGTTCCTCAGAAGAGCATGAATTTGGATAGCCTAAGTCATGACTGATGGCATTTCCATTTCCCATGAGCAACAGAAACACTGTGGCTAGAGTTCCTGGGGAGAAAGAGAGCATGTCCCTAAACATTCTCCTAATGTAAATCATTATCTATTTGTCAGAGATGAGAGAAAATGATATACACAGATGTTCAGGTATTATGCTTTTGGAACAGCCATTGCCTACTTCCCAACTGGCCTTATTAAGTCTCATTAAAACAATTGGGGGTAGTTTATTAAGATGATCTTATTGCTTTTTTCTTAAAACGAAACGATAAAAGATCTGTTAGATTGCAATCAGCAAGGTTACCATGCTATCAATAATCTACATTTCTCCACTCCAAAAATGTTGCTGGAGAGACTTGGTCTTACCCTATATCAATGAGGTGTACAAGGAAAGATGGAAAGGGAAGGGGCAATGGAAGACTCATCACTAATGAGCCATCCAATGACTGACATGAGCTCTGGGTAGGAGAACAGCACGGTTCAAACTCTCCATGAGGGAGGCTGTCTCCCAGCCAGTGTCTTGGGAAGATCTGTGAGGACTAAAAGAAACGAAAGAGCTTGTGAGAAGAGGCAGAAGAGCAGTCTAGCACAAATCCACAGAAACAAGGCTGCCTTCCACCCTCTGGTTTCATTTTCTCTCAGATGAACTATCATTCCCTAAAGAAAAACGGATCTATTTTTTTTTTGTTTGTTTGTTTTAAAGACCATCCTATGCCCTCATCATATACAATCTGATTTGTCTGACCTTAAGCACTTAAACTTGTAACAGTGGCCCTGACAATAGCACTGCTGGTCACATCTGTCCTGTGGCTTATAGATTTCACGGACTTACAAACAATATACGCAAAAAAGGATGGAGAGGGAACAGTTGAAAAATCATCAGATGGCAAGAGGAAGCTGAGTTTGGAAACCTAAGTGGAAAATAGCTTATAAAACTTTGGTGTGATTCCTTCCATCCTCGAGGGCACAGGGCATTGCATCTTAATTATATGCTGTTTTTTCCTGAGGCTGCAGATGCCAGAGGCAGAGGAATTTTGGCTAGAGATGTGGGCATCCTCATAAGGCTTTACAAAGCCAGGAGTCCTCTGTTAGGCAACTAATTGGATGCTGGTTGAAACCCCACGTTTTCATTAATTTGTCTTGAAACAGAGTCTCATAAAGCCCAGGCTAGCCTCAAACTCATTATGTGATTGACACTGGCCTTGAATTCCTGATCCTCCTGCCTCAGCCTCCTAAATGTTGGGTGATCTGCATTAGCCACCATACCCAGCCAAAAATCTCTTAAATCATAAAAAAAGCAGAAATATAAATGAAAATATTTCCTTGCCTGATGATGGCTCCAAACTAGCATAATAATATAGCATTAAATATCACCTTAAAGACAGTCTTATGTTTTCATCAAATCACGTTTCCCCATGATAGCCTGTCAAGTTAACTTATATACAATCTCCTGTATGTTTAAAATTCTTCCTTCTTTAACATCACCATGTTCTACTAAGTGCTACAGCTGAAATCTGCCCATCATCATTCCCTTCTTTTGGCAAAGAACTAATTTTATCAGGGTCTAATACCACTGTGTTAGTTCATGCCCACATCTTTGACAGACATCTAAACTCCATTACCTGGCACCTTTCACAGCAACAACAATGCATTTGAAAATGTTGCTTTGAAGCTGGTGAGATGGCTCAGTGGGTAAAGTACTTGCTTTGCAAGTAAGTCTACTGACGAGTTCAATCTCTACAATCCACGATGGGTGGTGAGAATCACTCCACAAAATTGTACTTTGACCTCCATGAACACACACAAACACACACTAAAAAAAAAAGGTGCTGCTTTGCTGGGTATAGTGACACAAGCCTGTAATCCCAGCTAGTTAGGAGGCTGAGGCAGGGGCATTACAAATTCAGGGCCTGCCTAGGTTGCATAAGAACTTCAAGCTTAGCCTGGGAACTCGGTGAGATACTCAAAACGGGGTGGGGAGGGGCGGAGACTGGAGAGATGATTTAGTGGTTAAGAACACTTATTCTTGCAAAGGACCTAGGTTCAGTTCCCAGCACCACCATGGAGGCTAACAACCATCTGTAACAGTTTCAGGGGCTCCAAAGCTTCTGTGGGTATCAGGCACACACAGAGAGCACAGACACACATGCAGGAAAAATACTCATATACATACATACATACATACATACATACATACATACATACATACACATACATAAAGGAGGGGAAAGCTATGTGGGATATAGCTTAATTCTATGGGTATTGGTGGTTGAGGTAGACAAAGTATATAGTGTACCAAGGCCACAGCTTCAATTCCAAGAAAGACAGAGAAAGAGAGGTAGAGAGACTTCTGTTCAGGAAGAGAGAGAGATAAAAGGAAGAAAAAGAACTTCAGGGCAACTTAATAAAAGTGTTTATTATTATTAAAATTATGTGTCTGACTCTTTAGACGGAGAACTCTTGCCCTTCACCCAACCTGTAATTCCCATCTCTGAAAACTCTGAAGCTAAATCTAGCAGGAACTACTTGGCCTCAGGATCATGAAAGATGCAGTATTGCTTAGAGTCCGCCTGCCCTCTCTAATGCCCTTCACCTTTCTCTACCCTTCATCGCTGTATCTGTCCTTTCTTCCCACTTGATAACAAACATTCTTTACCTTTGGCTCTCCCATTTTACGACCTAGTGATCTGAACTGTAATAAGAATGAATAATGACCTCCCTCTGGCTCATTTCACTGCCGGGGCCAGTGTCACACCACTGAGTCGGCTGAACAGTAGATAGTAGTCTCTTCCACTTGATGAAGCTTTCCATCAGACCTGAACATGGGGCCACCCTGAGCTCACAAGAGGTTTGCTCTAAGAATGGCTTCCCTACTCCATAAGCAAGATGACCTGTGGAAGAATCTGTTGACATCTTTAAGAACAACCATCTTCCAGTGGTGCCAGAAACATCACAAAAAAAAAAAAAAAAAAAAAAAAAAAAGAGGTGTTACAATGACCATCTGCTGGTAGACTGGAGATTGAGAGCCTGGGTGCTGAGATACTACAGCAGGATCCCTTGTTTCTCAAGAGTTTTCCCTCGGAGGAGTGCCTGGGAGTGGGCATCAGTGGCAGCTTTTCCAATAAAAGTGCATTTGGTTTCAATTTGCTTTCGTAACAGAGACTAGCCCTTAGCAACATGAACAACATTAAGCTCCATTGTCAGGCTGAGGACGGCTGACTTGGGTGGCAGGAAACTGAACAGTCTCTATACTCTGGAGAAGAAAATGTCTGTGGGTAGCAAGCCTCATTCCCAAGCCTTAAAACAAAACAAACAGTGCACTTATAAGTGTGAGTGCCTGAAAATCAAAGGATCATCTCAAATCATAGTACTGGGAAGGGCCCACAAGAGATCTTCATTCAACTAAGTCAGAAGGTTCGTTTCTTAAATAATTGTATAACCCCTAAGGCATTGTTACGTAATGCAGTCCAAGGCCAAAGCAAAGTATTTGGAAATATCTCTTGTGGAGCCTTTGTATTATCTTCAATAATGAAAAAAAAAAATGAACAAATAAATGAGCCTTTTTTTTTTTCTTTGAGATTTGGCAGCCTTAAGCTTTGAAGGTTTGTTAAGTGGAAAAGGTGCAATGGGACCCAGCATGAGTTCCTTTGGCAAAGAAACTCCCCATGACACTGGTTTATGTCTCGAACCAGACACTGTCTCTCCATCACTGCAGGTTTTCAAATGCCGTGCCAGGCACATTTCCTTCTCTCTCTGTCAGAAAGGAAGGCACACTGGATAAGCTAGCACAGTGGAAGAATTCTGACGCACAAAATGTCCTAATGAAGTGTCCTTCGGGGTAACAAACAAACAATCCTGATCTGGGAATTATGTAACACTATCTTTGATATTATTTAGAAAACAACAGGGGGGAAATACCATCTGCCCTACGTTCCTCGAGAACATCCAATCAAGGGCTCAGGCATGCTTCCTGGCTTCAGACTGGCTATAAATAAATTTAATAAGGATGAAAAAAGTCACTGCATCATTTACAGTTCTCTCTCGGCTCCAGCTGACAAAAATCCAGTCCAGATGTTTGTCCCACGAGCGATCAACAGTCGCTGGGTGACACTCCCTCTGGAGTATGAAAGCTCTAGAAGAAAGAGGTTGGTTTGGAAGGAAAGGGAAAGGAGGTTGGCACGGTGGGTGTGGACAAACCCTGTTTGGTACTCACTTAACAGAGACACAGTACTTACCGTATTTTGTGTATCAGTATCTTAGTTTATTAGCCTCCCACTTCCTCAGCCTCCCTCTTAAAGCCACGGGGACTTGGCTGGTGAAGCCTGCAATGGTTGTACCATAACCTTTGCTTTTAAATTAAATAAATGACCTCAGATTTTGGAGCAGTTGTTGACTCGCAGGGGAAAGTATGCCATTAAAAGAGTGCCAGAAACAGATTTAATTGGTACACGTCCCAAAAAGTGCTCCAAAAAGCACAGGCTTCCCGCATATAGATTTCAGGGAACTTACTCAAAGGCCACGTTGCTTTGTCAAAATTTGAGATGTGAAACATGGCAGCTGAAAGAGTCCGTATCAAAAGGGTAAATTCAATTCAAGAGATATTAATCTGATTACCTAAGTATGGCAGCGAATCGGATATGGTCTTTTGTGCGCTCTTGTTCAACCTGGACAGCTGGAGGAGCCAATGGCTTCCTTTCCCTTGACATATAATTAAGTTTTAAGCGCTGATCAAGTTACGGATACAAAGTTTTAAGAAATATTTCATTCAGGAGTGGCATTTACAGTGCTCGCCTGTTGCAAGACTCATTGTTCATTTTACTTCCTTGAGCCATGCTGGGGAGCGTGTGGATCAGGGTGGAGGGGCTTGGTGTTTGTGTTTCAGGCTACAATAACCGCCTTCTGTGCACCTGCCTGGAGGAAAAACCAGTCCAACAGCCTCCCAAGACAAAAGAGCCCTGTTTCAAGTGCTGAAAACCCAGACATGAACTGACCCTGTTAAATTCCAGCTAGAAAAAAAAATATTCAATATTTTCATCCAACCCAGGAGGAGCTAGGTTCCTTTCCCAGCCACACTTAGTCTGAGCAAGGGTCAACAGAATCGCCTCTTTTCCATGAGTCTCCCCACCCTTCTAGATTCCTTTCCTGAAGGCAGAGCTCACAATGGATATGCTATCACCTGCCCCCCCCAGGGGTCCCTGTCCTTCAGGGCTCCATACACATTTTCTACCTCTTTCATTCCCAGACCACTCCCAATGCAATATGACTTCAGCCCTGGGAGCACCTCTTCCCAAAGTCATGTGTTACCAACTATGTGTTACAAAGATGTCCCAAACTGCAGTAGCTCACCATTGTAAGAATGCTAGCTAGTAGGCCAACGGGTCAAGACTATACTCTCTCAATTCCTATTATGGTTCTTAATGTCAGTTGGACAAAGGCCATGACTAATTTTAGATGACTTTTCCTGATTGTGCAGCTTTGACTCATACTAATTCATATCGAGAATAAATCACACGAAATTCAACTGATAAGTACATCACTATAAAGGAAATGGTTTCTTGAAAAATCTGAAACAAAGTGAGGTTTCATTCGGGCATTTTATCAGCATTAGCCTAGGTAACAGATGAGCAACTCTCAAAGGGAGGTGGGAAGGGGGTGACTAACCTAATTTGAGACCACAAGTTGGTTGCAACACCAGAAATGACCTGTGAATTACAGTTTCCTATTTCTCTGAGTGGAGAGGGAAATAAATTACATTATGATTCTGACATTTATCTTAATCTGCTTTTGGTAGCAAGGCCCTGGCTGACAACCAGTTTTGAATATACTTGTTGATGAACAGCTACACTTTCAAGGGTTAACAGCCTTCTCAAGACCGCTTCAATAGTTACGCCCAACTACAGCCCCAAGGGGCAGAAAAACCAGATGATCAGCAGAGGAAAGCCAGGTTCCCTGACATAACCACCACACCAGCGTGTTTTTAATTGTTTGTGTCTGGAGTGAGCCTAGGAACCAGGGAATAGTTTATCTGATTTGGTGCTCAGTAAAAAGTTAGCCAAGAAAAAGAGTTGCCCACTTGAGATATAAGCTACACTGAGCTAAGCTGGGCAGTCTGGTGAATCTCAGTGAAGCATGGAGTTGAATCACAGCCTGTCACTTTACCAGTAGGTGTGACAGTGCCAAAGCCTGTCTATCAGATGGTATCTGGGATGCTGCATATGCTGTGATTCAAGATGACTAGTCAAGGGGTCTATTTTAGTTTTGTTCTGATATCCTGTGATGGCGGCCCATGCCCTCACCACAAAGACCGTGTCATTAACAAAGGCTTACCTTCTCCCTCCATTTCTCCCTTAATAACACTTATGTATTTATTTATTGGCAGGCACCTATGTGCCAAGACGTGCACATGGAGATCTTAGAATAATTTGGTTTTCTCCTTTTACCATGGGGGTTCCAGGAATCAAACTCAGGTTGTCAGGCTTGGCAGCATTTACCTGCTGAGCCATCCTGCTGGACTTGACCTTTCTCCCTCATTCTTGGCAACTAATTAGGTGCTGTATAGCAGTGAGACCCATCTGTTGCATGTCCATGAACCTCACTTATCAGGCCTTCCTGTTTTGTTTATCTTTTCCCATCTAATCAACTAAAGCATAACACCTGATCAACTCAGA
The DNA here is from genome assembly GCA_030556225.1 of Cricetiscus sungorus. Classification (NCBI taxonomy): domain Eukaryota; kingdom Metazoa; phylum Chordata; class Mammalia; order Rodentia; family Cricetidae; genus Cricetiscus; species Cricetiscus sungorus. Next base: position 29,848,841 of record JANBXA010000588.1, read on the forward strand.
TGTTAGCTTTTGCTTCATTATGGTATGCAGAAATTCTAAGGCTCCAATCACACAAGCTGACCATCAGGACCAGCCTTTACTTCCAGACGTAGGGCCAAAGCTAAAACTGACCTTGTTATACTCTGAGCAACTAGCAAGAATTTTATGTCATAGGTGCTCTACTCTGCATGAATGGATGGATTAATCAACAAACAATCGGATGGATGGAACTGGTACTCAGACTTTAGGGCCAGTGAGAGATGCCTCTGTGGGTAAAGGTGTCTGCTACCAAGGCTGATGATCTGTGTTTGACTCCTGCAATCCACATGGTGGAAGGAGAGGACCAACTCCTGAAAACTGTCCTCTGACCACACACACATTCTGTGGCATACACACCTCAAACTACTAACTAACTAACTAACTAACTAACTAAATAAATAAATAAATAAATAAATAAATAAATAAATAAATAAATAAATTTGGTGGTACAGTCTTACTTGTCTTGAGATAATATAGAATTCTCCAAAGAAAACAGGAGAGACATTTGAACTAGACCCAATGCCAGAAATACATATCCCTCTCAGTGGGACATGGAAAGCAAAAACTAGAACCTTTCTGGTTTTAAAACTTCCTATTCCTAATGTGTTATATATAACTTAATTGCTTCACAGATAATATGCTAAATATTGATGGGTTATAGATTCAAAATGCAAAGACTGCTGCTTTAGATAACTGACATAAAAGTGACAAGGAAGATGCCAAATGGCTGTACAGGGGTTCGTCCAGTCTCGGGTTTTCACTGCTCATCATTACAGTATATAGAGAGAAGCCTGCCTGAGGCTCAGAGGATAGAGCCCTTGCTTTGTAAAGATGGAATGCAACTCTATAAACACTCTGAAAAAGGCCAATAGGTGTCATTTAGTGTGGCCAAGAGAAATGAGGGCCAGAGACTTACTTAAATAGCAGTTGGTAACAGAGGTAGTCTCTTGGATCCAAGTCTCCTTGTTTGAAATGCAATGCTTTGTCATTGTTAACACAGACTCCTTCCTGAATATCTGCCAATGGAGAGACTGCTGGGGTAGGAGTGGTGGTGGTGGTGTGGTACTAGGAAGTAGCCTTGAGTCCACTCAGCTCTGGCAACAACAGATATGTGACCGGAAGTCTCCCCATGTAGACCCTTGAGAGCTGTGTGTGTTGTGCTGATGAGCAGGCTCGGAAGCCAGACACCAGATTTGACACCGGATTGATTATTGTGATTATATCATCAGCATCAGCGAAGCTATGTAAGTGCTCTGTGCTTCAGTTCCTTTGCTTACAAAATGAATAAGAGAACTTCACAAGCTCTAGGAGTAAGGTTCAAGAATGGAGAGACAGACAACTGAATAGGATTTTTTTTTTTTTTTTACTAGCTGTACATCTGACAAAGGGTTAGTAAATAATGCAAACAACAACAACAAAAACCGCTCCAACACAATTAAAATTTGGGGCATGGAACTAAAAAGAGTTCTTAGTAGAAGAAATACAAATGTCTGGTAATTTTTAGTTTTAATCATCACACAATTAAAATTACTTTGTGATTTCATCTTACCTCAGTCAGAATGGCCAAGATTAAAAGAAAAGAAAACGACAAAACATTCTGGAATGGATGTGGGGAAAGGAAGACATATACTGTTGGTGGAAATGTAAGGAAGAACATTCACTATAGAAATCAGTTGGGAAGCTCCAAAAACAAAAACAAAAAGAAACAAACAAACAAATACCAAAAACCTAGTAACAGATCTAATCTACCATAGGATCAAGCTATACCACTTCTGGGCACATTCCTACTAGAGATAACTGACTCATTCATGTTCATTGCTGCTCTGATCACAATATCCAGGAAACAGCCCAGATGTCTACCAATGGATGATTGGATAATGAAAATGTGGTACATTTATACAATGGAATACTGTTCAGCTATCAGAAAAAAATAAATTGTGAAATTTGCAGGTAAACAAACAGAGCTGGAAATAATTCTCCTGAGTGGGGCAACCTAAACCCAGAAAGACAAATGCCACATGTTCTCCATCATACATGGATGCTAGCTTTGAATCTTTTGATATGTGCATTAAATTGTGGTACCCACAGAAGGCAGGAAACTGGGGGATAAAACATAGGAAGTATAAAGGGGGAGGGGATAATAAAGGAACAGGAAGGGTTAAATGGAGGAATTACTAACACTAAAGACCTTTGAAAATGTCAACTGGAAACCACCTATGGCAGAAGCTTAAAATTTACACACACACACACACACACACACACACACACACACACACACACACACACACAAGTTAAAATGGAGTTCCTCTAAAATGACCCATGATAGGATGACAATGTGTCTCCCAGACACCATAGGATATCTAATAATAAGCCCAGTGCCTGATATGGGTTATCTCTTTTCTAGTTGTTGGTCAGTGGAACGTAATAGAACACCCCTTGCCCCTGAAAAAGGCTATTGTCATTGCTCTTGTTTACTCCCTGGAACTTGATGGTAAGACCCTGCTGCTGAAGATACCACAGACCTGAGTCACAGGACAAAGAGAAATCAAGCTAGTACCAGTCTGGTAGTCACCTCCTTGCCTCCCTCATTCGCTAGCTTTCTTGGTGCTGAAAGGTCCTGTTTAGGAACCAGGGGAGAAGAGTAACCAACAGTCCTATACAGCTGTGAACCCTGTGAACTACAATACAGCTATGAACCTTGTGAACTACAATAATGACTACCTTGTCAAGATAGTGGCACGACTGCCACAGGAATAACCAACAACTCTGATTAGATTTAAAGCCTACACTATAAGATGAAACTCATGCCTGGTACCATCAGTTAATTGGGGGAGGGGAGCCTTAGGGTTACTACTGCTATGATGAAACACTATGACCAAAAGCAACTTGGAGAGGAAAGGGTTTATTTGGTTTACACTTAACAAATCACTGTTCATCATCTAAGGAAGTCAGGAGAAAAACTCAAACATGGAGGCAGGAACTGATGCAGAGGGCATGGAGGAGTGTTGCTTACTGGCTTTCTCCTCAGGGCTTGGTCAGCCTACTTTCTTATAGAACCTAGGACACCAGCCTAGGGAAGGTACCACCCACAAGGGGCTGGGCCCTCCAACATCAGTCATTAATTAAGAAAATGCCATATAAGCTTGACTACAGCCCAATCTTATGGAGGTATTTTCTCAATTGAGAGTTCCTCCTTTCAGATAACTCTAGCCAAAACCCTGTGGCTAGCTAGGTCATAGGTTCTCGGGTGGAACTTAAGACCATTCATTAATTGGTTAAATGGACATAGAATACACTGCCCCAAGTTATCTTTTTACCAATGGATTTGTGGATCTCCCAGCCCTCATCAAAGAATCTTCTTTTTGTAGTAGATAGTGATTAACACAGAACCCCACAACTGATAAACATGTAGAGGACTGTGGAATCCTCAATCCTAAGTGAGGCATCTATATCACACCTCCTCCCTCCACAGCTCAGGGATCATCTAGGGAAAAGGGGTGGGGATTATAAGAACCAGAGGTTATGGACATCTGCAGTGAAACAGTATTTGATGGACACAACAGCACCATTGCACACTTGAACTTACAGTGGTTGTGGCTCTATGCACAAGACTTGCTGAAGCTCAAGCCACTCAAAGTTCCCAGTGTAGATGTGGGGAGGGACTTATGAAGTCACACTCCTAGCTGAGGCACTACTGGTAATTGATGGCTGCTGGGGTGGGGAGAGTCAGTTTTCTTCAAGGATATAAACTTTGAGAGAACACCCATTCTATACCCATGCACACATAGCACCAAGTAGACCCAGTGTGTTTAAGAAAAAAAAGACACATAAAGTTGGGAAAGAAAAATGGTAGATAAAAAAGAAATTGGAGGGAAGGTAATGAGGGTGAATTTGATCAAAACATTTTAATTATAACCATGTGTGAAAAGGAGGAAAAAAAAACCATAAAAGAGTAGAAACAACATAAAGGCTTATAGGCTTGATCACAGCACTGGGGGAAAAAAACTGACCCTCATAAACTTATTGAACTTTCTTAGTGGATGGTACTGTGTCTAGTATATACTAGTCAGCTGACATTACTGTTGCACCCATTGGTAAAAAGGAACATGAAGCATGCATACATTTATTTCCACAGTGTCATCTGGAACTTTGAATCATTTGCTATTTTTCTTTTACCCTCTAACAATGAATTATAGGTAACCTGACATTATTTCTAACCATAAGATGCCTTGATAAATGGAGGGAGAACTGAACTGTTTTAAGACAGGGACTCCTATAGCACAGACTGGTCTCAAACTCACTATGTAGCTCAGGATGACCTTAAACTCCCGATCTTCCTTCTACCCAGCCCCCAAGTGTTAGGCTAACAAACACGAGTTACCAAGCCAGACTCACATGATATTTTTTCAGAAACCTAATATACCAAATAAATCTCTCCTAGGCCAATGAGATAGGAAACCAGAACTAGACCTGGCCACGGAGAATCTAAGAAAGGTTAATGTATACTGAGAAGTTCTGATTTTCATAAGATTAGAATTATCCCTACCCCAAAGAGATCAAGTTCAGAGTGCCCCTGTTTCACCTCTATTACTTCTAGTCTATAAATTACTACTTGAGGAATATCTTCCAAATACAAAATGGCTTGGTTACTTCTCTTTTCTTTGATGGCTGGATATCAGCCTCATGAAAGTAACTCAAACTGATTAGCTTGATGGAGATCTTTCACAGTTGGGCCTCCAACTCCAACTATTTATTCAATCCCAGTTCCTTCCTTCCTTCTTTCCTATCCCTTTCTCCCTTGTTCCCGCCATCTGTCCATCTGCCCATATGTCTGCCTCTTCCTCTCTCCCTTCCTTCCTTTAAACCTTTGCTTGGAGCATCACCCCTCTCTTCTTAGAAACTGCTAAGGATCCTTTAAGGTCCAAATGAAGTTCCCTTTTGCTGTACAGTCTTCCTACAGAGTTCCATCCCCAAGCTAGGAGTTTCATGTGTTTACATCACAATCTCTCAAACACCTGTGTCATTGTGGCAGCAAATACTCTTTGTTACTTGTCTGTTCATTACACACACCACTACCAGTGAGCTTCCTAATCGGTAGGTACTGGAGTGTCTGTCTCAGAGTCCTGAACACCTGTCTAACACAGAAGCTAATAGATCACAGGTGACTAATAAACACCCTTAGAACATAAGACTAAAGTTCCCCAGTCACCACCCTTGTGTGAGTGAGAGATTCCACCTTCAAAAGCTGAGTCACTGGACTTCTGTGCTTTCTGGTCTGACACTTTCTCTGCACTCTCATCACCACTCATCTTATAGTTAGTGCTGATACACACTGAAGGAATTTAGGGACATCCATGATGTGTGAAACCATTAAAAATTACAATGGTTATGTCATGCCTTAGCCCTAAAGCTCTAAGCAAGGCTTCCCCTTTTGCCTGCAGATGCCTCATTCACCCACCAGACGTGTTGGGCAACTTATCTTTCCTGTCAGTGTTCTTGTCTGTGGGGACCTAAGAGTCCACAAAGTCCTGCCTCATGGAACTTACATTTTCAATGCATCAAGATAGGATTTTCTTGCTGGTTTACTGTAATTTGGTGGTAGCAGCTCAGAGAGAAAGCTATTCTCTCAGAGTTTAGTTTCATCCCCGGAAGAACAAGCAACTTCTCCCTTGAGATCCGGGCTTTGGATCTACCCCTGGTGATCCAAGCCACTCTGACACTGACTTTTTCTTGAGCTCTACCATTGAATTCAGTTGTATGTCTGATATAAATATCTTTGGGGAACAACTTCTCCTTGTCAATTCATTTGTTATTATTGGAACAGATCCTTTGTACAAAGTAATTTGACAGTGCCGTGTATGCATTTGTTTACTTTGACAGAGTCAAGGAAGGCCTTGAACTTCTGTTCTTCTTGCCTCAGCCTTCCCATGTTGGAATTACAGGCATGCATTCCCCACACTCATCTTATTTTCATATTTTTTTCAGCTTCATTCATTTATATATCATATTTAAAACAGGCTGTCCTGTTAATTTCTTGACCATCTTGTTATTACCCATCTTTTATAGCTACAAGTGATACTGCTAGGAAACATGGATTCTCTTAGCTGTTTTTATGGGCCTAATAGATGGAAATATAATTAATAAAATCAATAACTGCTCAACACACACACACACACACACACACACACACACACACACACATTGCACTTAACTCATAACTCTAGAGCCTCTTCTTCAGATAGCAGTTTTGCTCCAGCTTATTTCAGATCACACCAAGAATACAGCTTGTGGGTGTAGAATTTACAGTGTATGCTTCTCAGTAACTAAGGTGACAACTGGCTCCACCACCTTCACACTGTCCTAAGCCATTGACAGGTGATGGCTGCTCAAGGACTATAGTCTGTGCTAGTGTGCATCTATTCCTGGATATGAGGCAAAGTCATTACAGTTAGGTTTAGGCCACATATCTAAACTAACAATTAATAATTCAAAATAAATAGTGAACTCTGGATAAACAAAAGAGATTTCTCTTCCCCATGAAGGAAAACTTTAGGCAGGGTTTCTCTGTGTAGTCCTGGCTGTCCTGGAACTCACTCTAAGTTAGCTCAGGCTAACTTCAAACTCAGAGATTCCCCTACCTCTGCTTACCAAGTATTGAGATTAAAGGTGTGTGCTACCACTGCCCAGCTTTTTTAAATCACAGTACATTGTCTTGAAGATATGGGCTCATAATAGGTAACTAATACTAAAATCTCAAGGGAGAGGACACTGAGAATGGGCAGGTCAGAAAGAATGAGCACAGCCCTCTTATCAAATTACCCTAAGACTTGCTCAACGGGGCAAAGTCCCTCCATTAGATGCTATGTTGTGCCTACAGCAAAGGATCCTGCCCCACTTCGTGGGCCCCAGTGAAAAGAGAGGAGTACTGGACGTTTCATGTGTCATAAGACTTCTTGATTCCAACTGATTTAATAAAAATATAAGCAATGCATAGAATGACCAGGTTGGCTGGACCAATTAGTTCATAAGATCAAGGCAGAGTACAATGGAAAGCCAAAGTGCAGATAAAAGTGAATAGAATGTCTAAGCTTCAGTACATATGACTGCCATTTGGCTATATTTTGGTTCTTATTTGTATATAGGCAAGATAATCTCAATTAAATCTTTACAGAAGAACTGGGTAGGTTAATATGTAAATTTTGGAACCAGTCTCTGTGAATTGGAATCTAGGCTCTACCTGCTGCCATATAAGCCCTAGGCTCTAGGCTTAGCCCCTTTGTCTGTAAGATGGGATAATGAATTCTGCCTTTTTAGAGTTGTTGTAAGGATTCTATATGATAATGGCAGAACAATGTCAGGCATAAAGTCCATGGTTCATTCACACTAGTAACATTTAATTATGGGCTTGCCTTTTAAAAGTGAAATTTAGCATCCTTCTGTTCTTGCTTTCAAAAGAGTCCTGAAACCTTCTAGTATCTTCTCCATCCCAGCCTACAGGGAACACCACTGTTGATTTAGTGAGAACTGAGAGGAAAACACATCCATCTTGGTACCCATATACTTCTCAGAGAGACTCACTGAACCATCAGTGATCCTCAAATTGTGATCTCTGGACCACCACCATCCTATCCTCAACAGCTCAGAACTTGGGAGTCTAATAAAATCTTTATTTACCATCCAGAGCAACTGAAACTCTAGGAGCAGAAGCCTGGGAATGTGGGTATTAATAGACCTTCTAGCTAAAGCCCAAGAACCACCAGAAGAAAGGCTCTGGTGGAGAAATACAAATTCTCTACACTTTCACTGAAGAGCAGACCTAATTGGAGAAGTCCCCCATCTTCTTTGAGCACATGGCTCTGGAAGGAATGACACAAGAGCCAAGGTCAAGTTTGGCTGGGCTGTTCTTAAGCTATTCTACTGGGCTGGGCCTTGTGACACTCCATCTTCTAATTCCAGTCAATTCTACAAATGACTTCTGAAAGGACTTCATGTCACATAACAACACAAACTAAACAAATCAGCTACTTTTCCCTTCTCATCATCAATCTGACTCACTGGCCTCCCACTCTTGGTATAGTCTCTGTGATGATGGCCAATAAGGATATCTTTTCAGCAATTCCTTCCACCTGGAAAGCCTCCCGGACCATACAATTCCTTTGGCCCAGTTAACTTCTGCAACTGAGGCAACCAACAAAGTTAGGTTTTGGTGATTGCATACCTTTGATTTTCTTTACCCTTAGACCTTAACAAAAACATGTGCAGATCTGGGAAATCAGATAGTAAATTCTAGATGGTAAAGAGGTATGAGAATAAGGGGAAATATCTTCAGAATATCTGTCCCAGAGCAAGACACTGAGATGGATGCCTGCAATCCTAGCATCTGAGAGGCAGTGACAATAGGGTCACAGATTTAAACCCAACCTGGGCTATGTAGTGAAACCCTGTCTCAAAACAAAACCAAGTCCATAAGATGGCTTAGTGAGTAAAGGGGCTCACTAAGCCTGATGATGAATTTTGCTGTGACACTCCTGAGACTGACAATAAAATTTACTTTCAATCAGAGGGCTGAGATAGCTACTAGCTGACCAAAACTAGCTATAGAGGTTTTGGAGGACCGAAGACATATAGAGAGCCACAGGAAGTAGTAGAGTGGGGCTTAGAAAGATTCCTGGCCCTTTTGGACGGAAGAAAGAGAGAGAGGAGTCACTGGTTGCGTCTCTGCTACTTCTCTGATCGCTCAGGTTCTTACCCCGAGTTTTTAATTGATAAAAAATAATCAGATACATGCTTCAGAATTTTACCCCTGGGGCTTACATGGTGGAAGGAAAGAACCAATTCCCACAGGTTCTTCTCTGACCTGCCCACATGTGTGTGCGACGGTGCCACACACAAACACACACATGCGCGCCCACATACGTAAAGAAATATAATCTTAAAAATTTAAACGAGACAAAACAAGAAACCATACATATATCCAGGTCTCCCAAAACTACCCCGAAGATTGTTCTCTCTGCCGGTCGTCTAATGAGGCTACACACCACACCTGGGCTTCACCTGAGACTTCCTTTACCAAATGGGTCCAGATCTCATGGCTGGAAGAGCTTCCTGGAGTTAGACTTCACTGTTCCCTTTCTGCTTTGATCCCTCAGCCATGGTTATATTGATTGCCTCCTTGGCTCCTTGCTGGAAACCCTCAGCTCCTTCCCCACCCCTTGAGATTTACAGCTTTCCTGACATTTGTAGGCTGTGCCCATCTCCTCTCAACCCCAGTTTCTCCTGCCTCACATAATATTTAGACTTTCTTTAGCCAAACACCACACATTTTTCGTGCTTTTCATCTTTTTTTTTTTCTATAAATTAAGACTTTTCATGGCATCCAAACAGTTGCTGGAAGTAATATAGGCATAGTCAAGTACCACAAATTCTAGAATGCAGGGAATGTGAGATGCGGGCAGATGTGTGTGCCCTATGAAGAGAAACACATGAAATGCCCTGTATGTTGACATATGTCTGTGGCTTTGGAATAAAAAACTGAAAGACCACTGGATCCTTCAATATCTTTATCTAAAACTTACTCCTAAGGCACTGCAGTGACCAAATCTAAGGTATCATGGGAAGCATGATGACTTCTGTCCCTGGCACTACCTCTTTCACACACTGTGTGGCTTTGAACAATCAATCCCCTTCTCTCCTTCACGCTTCAGTTGCTTGAGGCGAACTAAAAAATTCATCATTTTAAGACATTTTATAGCACTATGGAAATGCTAATGCAAATGCTGTTAATGACAGCAGTTACTATTAACCTCAAAGTCACATGGTGATACCTGATGCCAATTCTACCAAAAGCACCAATTGTAGCCATACATCAAACCCCTGAAGAGTGGGTTTGAACCCACTCCACCCATATCCTCGTCTACATGACCTACATAAACCTATGAACTTCAGTGTGAGCTTGAACTCTGAAAGGCCTTGGAGTTAACTTGTGGAGAGAGTTGGCTAACTTGACCAACCCACCCAAAAGTTTGTGGTTAATGGATTACAAATTTGGGTAATGTAGAACAATAAATCACAACTAAAATAATAAAGCTGGAAGTACACACAATTTAAGCAGAAACACCAGTGTTTTTTATCGGAAATGAAAGAAACCATTGATCATAGCAACTGTCTGAGATTAGCAGGGAGCCACATTTTCAAACATCCTGCAGTAAATCCAGAGCAGATCCAGCTGGAAAGCAAGAGTGGAAATAAAACTAGAAAATTCATACCATGCTTTGAAGTCTGCTTCTCTCACAACCACGAGTCCCTGCTTCGCCCAAACCATTCTGAGCTGCTTTTGCTTGCTAAATTTATTTTAAAAGACACACAAGCCACACACACTTGCATATAATCTTTCAAATGGACTCCAGCTTTTTGCAAGGGTGGCTTGTTAGGGAATTTGAATCCCAAAAATACTTTCTCTTGCAAATGAAATCAGCCATCTATTCCCTTGACTGCAACAGGAATAGAAAGGCGTTCCAGCATTGAAACTAAAAAAACACTTTTTGTTCTAGTAAGACATGAATTTTACTTTTCTTTTGTTCTATCCTTGACCCTTCCATGCACTTTTAAGTGTTAGTTTCCATGTGCTATAATCTACCAAAGACTACTAACAGAGATAAGAAGATACCAACATGCCAGATGCCAGAATGCAAGATAGAAGCCTAGAAATACCTTCCATCCCATGAAGCCACCTGGGACTCCTCGAGTGGGCCACATCACTATATTGAAAAGTTACTGCTACCCTCCTAACCCATCAGAAGAAAGCAAGCTAAAGGCTTGGGTTGAGCAGAGCTTCAGTCTTGCTACTACACATCAATGTCACCTATAAACTATGCCCCAGGATATGGGGAATCCGATAGTTCTGCTCAAATCCCAGGTCAGTGTAGGATATGCATTTATGGGCAGTTGGGTCATTAGATCCCTTCTCAAATGGTCAATATGGGAAAAGAGCCCCTGTGACTGAGGCCAGGCATTGAAGGGGCCCAACCTGTGGTCTCTTTAGTGGATACAAGGAAGAGCTAAGAAATGGGAAAGTTGAAATAACTGAACTCTGACAACTTAGGTTTAAGGGTTTCTGCCAAGATAACAAAAAATTGAAAGATACATTGAATGGTAGTACCTACCTAGGATTAGAATTATGGAAAATGTAAAATAATAAAAATTATTTTTACCCAATCTCTTTTGTGAAACATCAGGTTGGGCAAATACAACATTGTTGGAGTCTTTTCCAGCCCTGATATTACTGTAAGACCATAAGGGGGTCTAAAGATCAAGCCACTGGTGAGACTTTAATTCTAATACACAGAGTGGGGCAAATGACCTCATTGCTGAGGCATACCTGCCATGCCTCCTCCCCCTATATTTCGTCTTTCTCACTCTGTATATGTTTCTGGGCTTGTCTGTCTCTCGGTTCTCTTTGGATCTCTTCCATACAAACGCATACACAGTTGGAAGCGTGTGCAATCCCGAGAGACTAAGATGCACTCTGGGATGGGATGACTTCACAATTTCGGTAAGCTTGCATGAGCCCTGAAAGTTCTACGTTCTTGAACTAATGAGAGAGCTTGTGAAAGGCAGACTGAAAAATGCCAAGTGACTGCATGTGTAGTCTTAAGAATTCCTTCTCTAGGCACAAGCGATAAAGCAAGAATAGGTTGAGAAAGGCCTTGGCCTATGAGGTCCACTCCCCTCTTGTTTGACTCTCCCATCCAGGGGCTGGGTAACTCAACCCTAGAAGAAAACCTCAATGCAGGGGCTCAGATCATGGACCCAAACTGTGAGCACTGGGAGTGCTTAATCCAGACAACAACCCTGCACAAACTAAATAATGCAGAGGCAGCAATACAAAAACAAGGAACTCTCAACTCTACAAACACTGGGAGGGCAACAGCTGCTCAGCTGAGATGAAAGGAGCAGGAGAGCTCCTCCCATCTCCTGACTTCTCCTCCCCCATAGCCATCCTCCTAGCCATCCAGGACTTACTTTTATAGCCCTGTGCAGATGACCTTGTTCCAGCTAAGATAGGGGAGCCTTTGATCTCAGCAGGGGATGCTCTGGGCCTGCAGCTGGCAGATATTAATAGCACAGGATCAGCTTGGGCAGAAGAGATGGCTCAGTTGGACCAGGTCACTTGCATTCCCTTTTCTGCATCAGAGCAGAAGGGACTTCATTTCCGGGATCAGCTCCTGCTGGGTGCTCCTCTCAGGTCAACCCAGATCATTTTATTGCTGGCTGCTCTTGGCTGCCTGCTCTCACCCCACAACTGTTTTCAAGAGAGAACTGTGTAAGGCTGGGGGTTGGGGGCTTTGCTCTGCAGCTGAAACCCATTACATGACTCTGGAAACCAGAAGAGCCTCCTGTGGCTGGGTGCTTCCCAGCTGCAGACCCACCTCAACATGTCAGCACTGGAAAAGACTTGAACAATCTTTGACTCCTTCAAAATAACACCAGACAGGAAAAAAAAAAAAAAAAAAAAAAAAAAAGGTTCAAAAGATCTACCCAGGGTCATAGTTACCACATAGGCAAAGGTGACCAAATAAAGCACTAAAACCACAAGTAGTTTATTCTATTTTGTGTCATATATTTCAGATCTCTCTCACAGAAGCTTAGGGATCACTGCAATACATTTGAGCAAGAACGAATATTCTAAGAAATGCCCCCTCTCTCTTGGTGTGGTTTTTGGGTTTTGTTTTTTGTTTTGTTCGTTTTTTGTGTTTTGTTGTTGTTGTTTTGTCTGAAATTCTGGGGATAAAATATCACTGTGTCGTGAGTATTAGGCAAGTGCTTTCCCCAGCCAAAATCTGTTTACTTTAGTGAACTGGTAAGTAACTCCATTATAAACTTTGGGAAAAATATTTCTATGTCCTCTTTACATGTCCCCGCAATACAAGAAAAATACCTTAAAAAACAAAACAAGACAAAAACCCAACTGTTTCAATTGCTGCTAGGGTTTCATAATTAGGGCTAGTTAGTTACCCACAGATGAGCTAGGAACTCCGTCTTCTATGGACAGCTCATTTTCCTGTCGTCATTACACCAGAGTTCAAAGCCATTTCTTGCCCCTTCATTTTGTTCTACTTCTTGGCTTAATGTAAATTGGAGAGCCAAGAAAAAGAAATTCACTTATTTTCCAAAAAAGAAGCAAGATATTCTCTTCTTGTTCCTTCAGAGCTGAGCAAGGCAAGCAGCTGGTGTGTGTGTGTGTGTGTGTGTGTGTGTGTGTGTGTGTGTGTGTGTGTGTGAGGTAAAAACATTTTTAGTGACATTCAGTCTAGGCAGAGTGCTGGTCACTACTTTCTGCAGCACTCACTTAATACCTCCCTCATTGCTTACAGTACGCCTATGACTTCTGGTTGGTCACTGATAAAACATGCATACAAGAAGAACACAGCACAGAGCTGGTTATATATTTAGTAGTAAAGCACTTGCTATTATAACATGCACAAGGCAGTAAGTTCACTCTAACACCAGTAGGAAACATCTACCGATGTTTTAAAATATATGAAAAGTGGACCTTCTTAGAGCACTTCTTTACATATCCAAGCAGGCAGAGAAGACAAAGAGGAGGGAGAAAGTAAGACCAATGGTGCAGGCCAGGGGGTTCTATGCAAGAAGCAGCCTTTGAGTCTGGAGGAGTGGCCTTGGAAAGAGGGCTAAGGGGACAAAAGAGAAACGATATTCTAGAGACAGAGGGAAGGGCATCAGAAGATTGCATACTTGACATAGATGCTTCATTCAAGGACTTAGTGGGTGGACCAGCAAGGGGAGGGCTGACCTGGAAAGGTTAAGAAGGATTAACCTTATTTAGTAGGGATCTAGAAACTAGTCCACTCAAAAGAAAAACACTGGAGATTTTGCATTTGCTGACCCCACCTTGTAGTACATGGTTGTTACAATAAACCCCAAGTCCCTGAATATTTTTAATTGGTACACTTATTTTAGCACAACCTCAGAAAGGACCATCTTCAGCACTTTGAGTAGGAGGGAGACACCCTGGAGGAAGGCCAAACAGCAGAATGGAAACAGAATGCTTTATAGGGTTTATTAAAATGAGCCAATTATGAGTTTTAATAAATCACTTGATCATAACACAAATCACAAAGGAAACGACGGGCACATGAAGATATATTTGGAAAGATATCTAAAGCCAGTTTGATGAGAGGAGTCAAAAGGGAGGTGAATTCCAGCTATTTGAGGTTCTCAGCTCAGGGCAGGAGGGTGACAGATCACTGAACATAGACAGAAGGGACAGAAAACAATGTACAGTTTTCATAACTATGCCAGTAGATCTCACTATGAAAAAGAACACCAAAAACGCGGGCATGTGGGGCTTCCAACCTGAGACAAAAGCAGTATTGATCCATGGAGACTACCTGGCCAGGCAGTCAGGAGCCTTTCTAGGCCTGAAAGTCCCCTGTCTTCCATCCTGACCAGTTCTCAGAAAGTAGAGAGGGATGGTAAGCCTGGAAGAGCTGTGTGCGTCTACTCAGGCCCCTAGCACTGTGCCCCAAATTCAGTTACTACTAGAAAAGCTCAGAAATGCCAAGGGAGGACTTTTGACAAAATTAGAAACCACCTTCTGGCTGCTGATGTAGTTCCCCCAACTACTCAAGATTCACTGCCCTCAAAATCCCAGCCAGTCTGACCTTTGCTGGTAGGAGGCGGTAGAGAAAATGGACAGATTTACAACTGTGGAGATTTTGTCTTGCTCCTTCTGAAGTAAAGCCGACCAGGAATGGCACACCTCTTGTACATGGAACCACGGCATATTTTTAGGCAGTCCAGAGGCAGTCAGTACAAATAGATGCGGAGATCACAATGGGACCACTAGTAAAGGCAATGCTAAAGCATCAGTCTCAGAAGCAGGAACTGGTTAGCAAGGCACCACAGAGGACTGACAAGACTCTCCTTCCTGGGCAGATTATGGATGTGTGTGAAGATGCCTCAAAGGGAACTCACTCAGAGACAGACAAGAATAGATCAGGTGCCAGGTAAGATGTCCAAGCCTAAATCACCAGGCTCCAGCGGGCTGCACTGACCAGTGTCCAGTAGCCTTGTCTCCCAGGTCTCAGCAGGAGGCAGGAGGCTGTATGTCAGTGTCAAGTTTCAGTCTCTCCAGGACAGATCTTTACCTTCAGACAGGGACAAATCATCAGCCGGAGACACCAGGTCTGCTTGAGAAGGGAGGGCTCCACTCAGATGGGTCGTAATTTGATTCGTCAAGATAACCTGTGAACAGACAGGGAGAAGGGGTGAGGGGGAGAAGAAAGAGAGAAGACCAAATTAATTATTAGAGCTATCGAAAGGCAGACTGTGGTTTAGGAGGAGAGTGATAAAGCCAGGTAGGAAAACCCCAGCTCTAACTTTCACCAGCTTATCTTCAGGCAGGGCCTAGCGATAGTCAACACCCAGAAAACAGAAGCAGGTGGGCTTTCTTCAGAGCTAACATGGATGACTGAGTCTCCTCAAATGCTGAACAGGCTCAGAAGTGCACACCCCCACATTTTATGAAGTTTATCAATCTTTTGAAGACTAGGTCCCAAATCTAAGCGATCGCTGGTGCTGACTCGAAAGCAATCATTTAAAGTTTGGAGGCAACTGGATTCTTCCCGTCATCCCCAGAGTCAGGTTTATTTCCAATGTGTGAAACAGAAATAAGATTCGTTTCTAAAAGACTAACACAGGCTGCTTTCTAAGTTAGTGGCTGAAACCAGAGAAGTGCAGTGTCACTATGCATTTAAGGCATAAGCTTAACATGACTTTATTAAAAACTAAAGTCCAAAGCATTTAAAATTCCTGGAAAGGATTCTAAACAACTTGCTGCACATGACCCAATGCTATACAAGGCTTTTATATGTGTTAAGCCAAGAAACTTTCTTTCCTTTAAAAATTTCCATTAGTGAAGTGCATTCTATTGTTTAAAAATCTAAAGAGAGAATAAAATGCAGACTCTTTGTTAGATAGGAAATTCCAAAAGCAAACGCATTCAAAAGTTCTGGGTGAAGTTCTCATCACAAATAGGAACCATTGGGCATCATGGTCACTTGAAGGAAACATCTCCCTGTGCACAACTCAGTGCTTGGCATGTGTACCTAATAGTACAGAACTGTCTTGGTCTGTTGAGAGGGTTAGCTAATGGGTTTACCATCCTTATATGAACAGAATAATCTCTTTTTAAAAATTTCTTGTGGTGCTTGGGATTGAACCCAGGGCCTTGTGAATGCTAGCCAAGTGATCTACCTCCAGCTATACTGCAAGGCATCCACATAACCCAGCTCTTCTACCATATCTTTGTCACTATCTCTTAATGGGCCAGTGGCACATATAAATCCTGAACCAATGGTGGCTTAAATGAGAGGTGAGGAGGGAGTAGAATGACAAGGTCAGGTTAAGATTGAGGGGCCGGATTAGCAGAGACAAGTCTCAGAGGAGTCGTATGGAGGACACTTGGAGTCTCCAGCCACTCTGCAGTGCTGGTCAGACCTTCTAGAAGCCCACACGGTATTTGCGATGCCCACACCTCATATTCTTTTGCTTTGCTACTTTCCATCTAGACTGGTAAGAATCATGTGGGCTGTCTTCAGTGAAGATGCCTAAAAATAACAACTGTTCACGTGAAGGCTATGAATGAAAAATTATGTTCACCTCTCACTTCACAGTGTATAATATGAACTTCAGAGCTTAATATAGCCGAATTCAAATTGTGATTCTTGACTTTGTGTGCCTGGACCTTGGAAAAAGTTACTAAACTGTTGAGCCCCATGTCCTACAGACAAGATAGTATCTATCTCACCAAATTTTTGTGTGACTTAAGTTGAATAATCAATATGAGGTACTCAGTGGGGTGCCTGGTACTAAGTCGGTGTTCACTAGCCAGAAGCCATTGTAGTTATTCTAGAAGGATAACATAGAAGATGATAACATAGGATTCTTCAGAGACATTGGTTCTAATAACGAACATTACACCGTGATCTTCATATCAGACAGTTTTAAAGCAGAGCATTCTCACTGAACTTAGTCTTTTTATTTTTTAAGCTAACCACAGATTTTTGTGTAAAAGGGGCCTTGAGAGACAACTCTGTGGTTAGGAATATTTGCTCATCTTACAAAGAACCCCGGTTCGGTTTCCAGCACCCACAGGCCAATTGTCAACCACTTGCAACTCCAGCTCAGGAGAGCTGTTGCCCTCTTTTGGCAGCAGCAGGAACTATGTGCATGAGGTGTACACAGTGCATGCAGACAAAATTTTCATACACATACAGTAATAAGTAAAATATTTAAAAATTTTACGTGAAAAGATCATAGAAAGAAACTTAGTTGAAGCAAAGTCAATCAGACACTGACATTGCTCTAATATTATGTGCCTCATCTACCAAGGAGTAAAATAATGTATGTTCTAGTTCTTGTTTTTTCTATTTTTAATTATGACTTCTGAGAGCTTTGTTTATTAAAAACTTTTATTGGCATATATTCTTTGTACAAAGTGATGAGTTTCAAAATGACATTTTGTTTTTTTTCTTTCTTTCTAAAATTTATTTAGTTATTTTGAGATAGAGTCCAGGTTGCCCTGGAATTCATTATGGAGATCATGCTGGCCTCCGGAGAGCTGAAATTAGTTAGTGACACTAGGACCAGCCCAATAACAACAGTCTGTTCATTCACAATATCATTGCCCATACATCTGAACATACTCAACACCTCTCTATTATTTTTAGTTGGCTAGATTTGGAATAAGGAATATGATAATAAAAAGTGAGTTTCATTTTTGTGAGATTCTTGCAGATGATGGCTTAGCGAGAATAACTAGAATTGTAACAATATGGTAGCAGTATATATATATATATATATATACATACATACATACAACATACATATATATATATATATATATATATATTTCCCCCCCCCCACTGAATGTACTACCTATCATGTAAAGTAAAGCCTGTCACCACATACACTGGGTACATTAAGAGGAAAGGAAGCTGAACGGCTTCTCCAGAACTGTATAAATTAATGAGAAGGCATCAGCTAAAATATTTCCATCACTCTTTTTCAGTGTTGGTTTTCTAACGGAAACATGCGCTGAGGTGATGCTTTTACTGTATGAAACTGGTAACAGTCTGCAAATCTCTAGCAAGCTACAGATGGCTTTAAAATAGCTGCCTCGAGTAGGGTTGCAGCTTAGTGGCAGAGCACTTGCCTTGTAACTGATAGGATCTGAGTTGTGTTCCCAGCATAAGAAGGACAGGATGGGAGAGGAGGAGGATAAAGAAAGGAACAAAGGAAAATACACATTTCCACTGAAGTAGATGGAGACAACAACCTTTTCTCTCTTTCAGGTGGCTCTGCCAATTATCTTTCCCTTGTTATCATGAGTCTTAAAGCCAAGGCACTGAAGGGATCCATTGCCTGTAACTCGGGGGCTTGCTAATCACATCATATAATGGAATTGTGTGGATTTCTAAATCTATGTTTCCCAAAACTATGAAACAGAAACACTTCCAAAAGCATCAATTACAAATAATCACAACTTGGACAGAAGCCTACAGATGTGTTTTTCTCTGAGGCAATGAGCAGACGTGAAAATTCTGCTCTTAAAATAACTTATAAAATACTACTACAGAGTTATAAACAGAGTCTTAACACTGTCTGGTTTCTGAAAATGAGTTCCGACTGACACTTGAGAGGGCTGTTCATAAACTGTTGGACTGGAGCAGTTGGGGCTTCTGATATTGGACATAAATTTGTGTGGGAGCAGTTTGCACAGAGGTTTAGGGCAGAGGCTTTGGAATTAGACAGACTGGAGTTCAGATCTAGGCTCTACTGTTTCTGACCTACATGACACGGCCAGTGTAACTTCTCTTGATGTGATAATACTTAACCCACCCCCAGGAGCTTGAGTATTAGACTTGAGAATTTAGTTAAAGTGTTTATCATGATACCCAACCTATGGCAAATGGTACCTTGTCATTGTCCCTAGCCATCCTTTGCTGACTTAGAAGTCTTTGCTTTTTCAAAAATCTCATGCCCAACTTTACATAATAGCCTGTTACTATGTACACATATGGGTTTTTTTTTAATCTGTTAAAAAATTGTAAAAAATAGCTTCTCATCTTTAGCAATAAAATTCACAAAAGTCAGTGGCCCCTTTGTACAGCATATTGTTCAATGTTGACAAAGAACATAATTTGCTATTTATATCTTTAAAAGCAATAAAACTTCAATTGAAAGTGCATCTGTTATTTTCACCATTTCCTTAAAAGCATGGCTAATTGAAAACATAACATATGTACATCAGCATCAACTATAACTACAAAGCTGGAGGTGGGGGACTCATGGACAAAAGGGAAGATAAGTGTTTTAACAATCATGGTTTCATCTGAAATCAGGAGGAAGCTGAATCTCAATGTTTACTTAGAAGAATACCATCCCCCTACAAGGAGCCCCACAAGTTATAGAGTAACTACTGACTTGACTCAAATCTTTTTATAAAGAGACCACTTACTTGTTTTCTAACACTGTGTTGGCTATAGGATGCATAAAAAACACATTTGTATACAAAAGGAATCCTTATAAAATGGAGCATAGACCATGAGTCTCATTGCTAATACTCCCTCCCAACATAAAGACGGGGGCATTTCTTCCTTTAAAGTCCCCATGCCATGTCCACCATGGCTTCAGGGATGAACCTGACTAGAGTGGTGAGAAATAGAGTAAAAGACAGACGTATGGGGACATAGACAGAAAACACATGGGATAGGGCAGTCTGGGCTTCAGCTGGAGAAAACATAGCACCCCGTAATCTCGTTGTGTTTATTATATACAGCTGAACAAGGATGTGGGGTTGTTACATACAGATAAATAAGAGTTTATGAAGTAGAGCTGGATCAAGGGGACAGATTTAGCTACACTCCATGGGAGCAGTCTCTATGGCAACAGTCTCAGACTGTAAATATCTATGGAGAGAAAGCTATGGTTGATAGTTTCAACACACATTGCTAACACTAGCATTTGGTCTGCCAAGGAAGGTTCTGCCATTCCTCTGAATCTGAGGCTACTGAGTTCTTGACATGGCCATGCTCATGTCAACAGCACATATTCAGGCTTCCTCTGTTCTCTATATCCTGAATCCCAAGTTTCCTCTTGATTTATCTTCTATAACTGTATCCTATCCATCATTTTATGCACTGTAGCACAATGATCCATTTAAAGGAAATACTCCTCTAGAAAGAAGTAAATTCAAGTACAGACTCATAAAAAAAAAAAACACAATAGGCACTGCTATCACAGAGAAGATGTAGAAATTGGAGAAAAGAGATGGGAACTAGTAAGAAAAATTGTAGGTGGAGTTTCTGTTCCGCCTGGAAAACATACACACACGTGAATATATGACTCACTTACATTAAGTATTAAAAAGGCAGCTGTCAGATGCTTTGATAACAGAGGGTGGGAGCAGAATAAACTGGTGATCAGACCTCACGGTCAAGGTGCTTGAACAACTAAGCTCAACTCTGCTAGTGTATGAGCCTAGTACAGATCACTGGCTGCAGTTGTGTTATCTTTAGCTATGCTATGATACTCACACCATTCTCTAGATTACTGATCCTGGTACAGAATATGTTCTGCTTTGTGTCTAGTTTGATCTACACTACATTGAAGGATTAGAAATATCAGTGTTAGGGCTTCCATGAGTGGCTATCAAATATACCATAGCCTACCATGAGTATCAATTGGAGAGAACAGAATGGAGGACTATCAGGCCCAAAGGCATAGCCTTTGATAGAATGGGTATCTTTTACTCATTAGAACTCTTAGAAGATAACAAAGAAGACAAAGCTTGTAGTCAGCAGGGGTAGAACAGGTAGAGTGTAGTATCTAGTATTGTTTAGCAGCAGAAGAAATAATGGTCAGCAAACTAGTAACTTGATATTTGTAAGTCAGTAAAATATTTCTTAATTCTTTGAGAATTTCATGCAATGTATTTTGATCACATTCATCCCAACACACTCCTCCCTGATCTACCCATCTCTCTATTCCAACTCTGTGTCCTTTTTAAATTTTTTTTTTTAATAACTGACTCTAATTGTGCTGTTTATATACTCCTGGATGTGGGGCAAGTTGACTATCAGTAACTACCCTGTTAGAGAAAAGTGACTCTTTCCCCCATAATGTTTCAATTGTCTGTAGCTCCTCAGGTCGGGGTGGGGAATCCCTTCTCCCTCCATGCTACAATATTGACTGGCATGATGTTGTACAAGTCTTGCATAGGCAACTATAGCTGCTGTGAGTTCATGAGCACAGCCATCCAATCATGTCTAGAGGACACCATTTCACTTGGGTCTTCCCTGACCTCTGATTCTTACAAACTTTCTGTCTCCTCTTGTGTATGGTGCCTGAACCTTGAGAAGGGAGTCTGATAGCAGATGTCTCACTTGTGGGTGGGCACCCCACTGACACTTATTCTCTACACTCTGACCCAACTGTGAGTTTCTGTATTAACCACCATCAAATGCACAAGGAAACATTTCAGATGAGCTCTGAGAGTGGCACTACCCTACAGACAGAGAGATATGAGTTTAGAGAACAGTTTGATACGCTGTCTGCTTAGTGAGAGGCTCATAGTAGGCTCACCCCTGGGGCCTGTGAGTACCCCACCGTGGGTTCTAATCAGATTTACAGTACCAAGCACGTGTTTCCCTCAGGAATGTGGGCTTTAAATCCAACCAGAAATTGTTGGTTAATCTATAACAGTAATGCCACTATCACACCCATGGGCATATCTTACCATGAGGGTCATTATTTGCAGTTCCCAGAATTCCCTGGGTCCACAGACTGTTGATGACCTTTCCCTTCAGTGGCCTGCATAGCACCTTACAGTACTATAAAAGTTATCCAGCAGAGGAAGCTTCTGGTCAGTAACGATTTAATTTCTCTACATCCTATGAACAATGTGTGTAGTGTCTTTAGCAACAGGGTCTTAGCATCAAGATCTAGTAAACAACTAGGAGTAATGGCAGTAGCTTGTATTCTTTTGGGGATCTCTAGAATACATCTGATCAACGACTTGAGGGGAGGGGTCCCATATTCTGCACTAGGCTTTTTATTTGGCTTCTGAGATGAGCATAATCCCTTGCATATATTAACTCCCCCCCAACCCCCGGACACACAGATATTATAAAATAGTAGGTTTCCACATGTTTTTTTCAAACAAGTCAGACTTAAAAAAAAAAAAGACATCACGAATATGAGAAATGCTATCATTAGCTTTGCGTGTGGGCATGTTAGAGACAGATTTTTATCATCTCTATTTTCCACTGAGTGAAGTAGTTACCTTCTCGTGTTCAATAGTCCAGATGACAAGAAGGGCTTGTAGGTTTACTTGATTTCTTCCTAAAGCAACAGTAGGAAGAGGAGAGAGGGTCTCTGAACCCAGGCCTACTCAACAAGTGACTCCTCCATGCCTTGATGTGCTAGCTTAGAGAACTCAATCTATTAGTCATGGGATCTAACTATAGTGTCTCATTGCCAGACACAGACTAAAAGACTGTCCAAAGCCAGTTGATAACAAGCTACTAGTCATACTAATAAATAACTCTGAGCCATGTAAGCAAATAGCTTCAGTTTCCAGAAAGTCAAGCATGCAAGAGAGCCTACATATATTGTGTCAATCTTTCTGATATGTGCCACCTGTCATTTCTGAGGCCATGGGTGTCTTGGAAATGAAACTCTTCATGGGATTCATGTCTATATGCAGCAGAGTTCAACAGGTAGACTGGTAAGAGAAACCAGGGAGTGACCTCAGGCATCTCAGGGAATTCTATGCCCAGAACACCATTTCTTCCTCTGCCCATGCCCTGGCAAAAAATGATCACAGCCTGCTACTCAGAATTAGTGGAGTTTCAAAATCACCTTAACTGGCCCAGAAGGGCTGGAGGCAGTGATTGTAAATAGTGAGACCACTGAAGAAGAGGGCCAGCAGGAGAAAGAGCAGCTTGCTGAGAATGTGGGCACTCACTCCACACATCATCAGCCGGGCACAAGCACGGTGCTTTCATAGTAACAGCTACTGCCTTTTATGGGCTCTGAAGGCATAATCATTCTTTTTGTACTGAAAACGGTCTATCTGCTCCAGGCAACATTATTAAAATATTACTTTTTGTACCTTAAAACATCTTATTTGCAGGCATGACAGTGACCTGGCCTTTCTATTCAAACTAAGCTTTGGGTGAGTCAGGCATTCTGAATCTTGATTCCGACTCTGTTAAAACTTACAGAATGCCTTGCTCTTAAGGAGACAGAGTCCGGAACTCTCCTGTGCGACATTGTTCAGGTTCATTGAGTCCTTTCACCACACTGAGGCTTGGGAAAGGTCCTGGAGTGGTTTTCAGCACGCACTCTTGCTTCCTGACCATGAAGTATCTGTCCCAACTCTTCTGTTCCCAGAGAACTCTGTGAGAGAGACTGGAAAAAGAGCAAAGAAGGAATGCTCTCTCTCTCTCTCTCTCTCTCTCTCTCTCTCTCTCTCTCTCTCTCTCTCTCTGTCTGTCTGTCTGTGTGTGTGTGTGTGTGTGTGTGTGTATGTGTGTGTGTGTCCCCACACACACATGAGCAGAGGGAAATGCATTAAGAAAGGGTAGGCCCACCATGCAGGTCCAAAGGCTACGTTCCCAGGCACAGGTTCCCTGCCCCACCCACCCTCTTCCTACCCACTTCCATCTTTGGAAAGAGATACTCAGCATTTGTTATGAGGAAAAGTCAGACTAAATATGCTGGAATTTGAGCATCACAAAAACAAATCTGGTTTTACTATTCACTGGCTTAGTTTTGCCAAGCTCTGGAAAATTATAAATCATTCCATGATGAAAAAAAGATCATTTTCCTCCTTCAGCTCAGTGAATATCAACTGTCTGATCTAGAACAAAGAACTGATAAGGCATTGGGATGTTGGTCTGCTATTCCCATCATGAAGAACTGACTGTAAGACAATGGTTATCTGAGAAAATGTGAATGCTGTCAGGGTCCTTCTTTTTTAAATATTTGTCATAAAACATCAAGCTTCATTTTGGCCCGAAGAAAAGACGGCTGTGGGATTCCAGCAGCCTGCCTATATTTAGTTTTGGCTCTGACATTAATCTGCTGTGCAATTCTAGGAAATGTGCCTGACTGCTCTGTGCTCTAAAATGCTGAGTCCATAAAAGTTATGGAGAGAATTAATATGTTCTGATGAATGTTAGTGAAGGAGGCTGCAAAGAAAAATATTAACCATGTTTCAGCTTGCATCAGTTCTGGTGTTGTACTCAAAATTCCATGATCGTTGTTAATTCTTACTGTCTTCAACCTTAAGAAGCATCTCTGCCCAGAGATACCTGGCAGTGGCTGAGGAAAATGGGAGGGAGAAACAGTGAGGAAGAGCTCTTGGGCATATTTGTATTTATGGTGAGAATTCTTTCACTCTGAAAAGGTCACACTCTTCACAATGACCTGGAGTAAAAATTGCTCTAGTGGACTGACTTTCTTAACTGTTGCCCTCTCGGAGTTCCAGACCCAACAGGTGCTAATGTCAGCCCATGAGGCTAGAAAGCAACATGCTGACATGCAATTAGAGCTCACCACCATGTCTATGGTCACAGAACCACAGTTGCTGGCCATAGGCTTCCCCTGAAGTATATACCCTGGGGGAAGGAGGCCAAAGTAATCCACAGCCAAACTGGAGAAGTGAGTCACAAGAGTCCTTGGAGGAAGGACCAGCTCCATGAGAGGCAACACACATGGAGGGAGGCTGAAGCTCCTCAGCTTTTCATGTATACCTGTCCAGTCACAGAGGGCACTGCTAAGACGCCTACTCTCACCATCTCAAATCCATCGCCTCCACCACTGAATTCAGAGATACTGAGGAAGCACAGTGCCTGCCATTTGTTCAAACCAAGCACACAGTGTTGCGCAATGGTGAGGCTTTTCCTCTTTGGCCTACTTCCCCCAGGATGTACACTTTAGGGGAAGCCCGTGGCCAGCAACTGTGGTGCTGAGGCCATAGGCATGGCAAGTTCCAGTTGCTTATCAACACATTGTTCCCTGACCCCAATGGGCTGACGTTAGCACCTAGGTTCTGGGACTTGGGTTGGGGGGGTGGAGTAGCAACAGTTAAGGAAGCCACAAGTAGCAGGCCAGTGTGCTGTTTCCACCTTTAGCCCAATCTGGCGGTGCTGTATCTGTTATCTTGGGCCCACTGAGGAAATGGCACACTCCCTTGGTTAATTGTAGCTCTCATTGGTGCAATTCTTAACTACAAGCAATATTGCAGTTAGCACAGGGCCAAGAGAGTTTGACCACCTAGGTGTGTAGGAAAGAAGTCAGCCAACTGTCAGGTGACTGAACTTCACACGACGTGAAAGGAAGGTTCCTACCAGCTGTGCTGTGCATTTTCTGTGGCAGAGTCACTTCTGCATGAAGTTTGTTTGGTTGTCTTTGCCCACTTCCTCGTCCCTGACTACTGAGCTCTTCAGAAAGGCAGGGAGGTGAATTTCCAGAGGCCCCCCGTGTTTCTGATGACCTTTTTAGGTGGTTTTGTTACTTGCGGTACTTTCTACTCACGTGTATGCCTCGGCGCTGGGGATTCCCCTCACTTGGGTTTGCAAAGAGGGTTAGAAAGACAGAGCTTTGTGGTAAGTACCATCATAGATGGCTGGTACTAACTCACTTCCCCTCTTACACTCATTTGGGACCAAGAAAATAGTTCTATTGAGTCATTTGCTCCCCCAAGGGACTGAAAATATAGCTCTTGGGGGAGTCCAACTTTATCCACACCAACTTTGATCTGCCAGCTTCATCAATACTTACTGCAGTCAGGAGGAGCTCAGAGGAGCCTGGAATACCTCCTGTGGGGTACAGGCCAGTGCTTACTTCCCTGTTGGTGTCTCTATGCTACCAACAGGAATGGCATATCATCCTAGTTAGCACAGACTCACCAAAACCCTGATTGGACAGATGCAATTATCTCTGTCTCCAGAATGACTCTGTAGCATGAGATAAGTTCTGTTCACCATATATTCAAAGGTTGGTTAAAAGATCTGCCTAGAAATTGCCAAGTCAGCAGCTCTGTCAGGCACTCTTACACAAAAATAACTGCATGTCCTCAAAGATGGACAATTGTATAAGCTGTTACTTTTTAAGGAAGAATGACATCATGCTTCTATGTCCATATTTAAATGACATCAATATAAACAATAAGAACTCACAATTAAAACAAAGATAACAAAGGAGAGATAAAAGAGGAATAGGTGTAGAACAATTTTATTTATGAAGTGGTTGACTATTACCTAGTAGTCCTTGGTGTGGCATGCTCCCTCATGGCCACTAGTGAGCAAACCCTTAGTCATGTGCTACAGGCCCACTGAAGCAGATATCCAGGCAAGGGCACATGCCAGACAACAAACCAGTTCCTTCTCTCTGATAGTCAGTCACTCTTTGACTTGGAAATGGCATCTGGAGCAATGTCTGAGAGGTAATGTGAGGTTCTATCTGGTCTCAGAGTTGCCAGAGCATGGCCAGGCACCCGAAATGACTAGTCGCTCAGTCTATCCATATAACTACACATTGAAGCCAATGTTTTGTATTTGTCCTTCCCTCATTTTCAGATGGCTATTTGTCACTTCTCATATAACATCATTAACATGAGTAATGGTACCATGGTATTTTATACTTTGCAAGGTTTATTCCAAGACTGGTCCTAATTGATCGTTAGCCGTGCATGAGGGAAGCTGGGAACTAAGTCAAGCAGCCATTGTCGGTCAGGGGTGGGCCGGCTCTGGACTCAAGCATTATGGCTCCCTTCTCATAATAGCAGCGGAACACCTGGACTATACTCACTCAGGTAGATTATGCCTCATTTTCCTCAACTGCATAATTGGGTTTGGAACTATCCCTATGGTGAGGACAAATGACAGCATGTAAAGTGCTTTTTAAAAAGGCTTGACACTGCCTAATGAATATTACCTTTGTTGTGACATTCTCTTTCTGACCTGTTTGTGTCTCATGGTTCACTTACTCTGCTTCTCACTCGTCCCATCCCTAATGCCCCAGTCTGAAAACACAGAAAAAACAAAACAAACAAACAAAACAACAACAACAACAACAAAACCCAAACCTTTCCTTTACTCATTCTTCACTCTTTTGAATTTCTGGATCCAGGTAAGCATTTGATACTTTCATGAAAAATCTTCCAAATATTTTAGCCTCAACTAATCTCTCAGTTCTAACATACCTACCTCGGCATCAGTATTAAGCAACTTATTACAAAAATTTTTCTCAATGTTACATATGTTAATTTTCTTTTTAACAAGATTTAACAGAGATATTTCTTGGTCTCAAATAAGTCCAAGGAGGGGAAGTCAGGTAATACCAACCATCTATGATGGGACTCATCAGAAAGCTTTGCTCTTCTAACTCTTGCCTACAGTGTAAACTTCAAGAGATTTGGTGCCTTCGTGGGTCCCTGGTGCTATTCTAAATGAGGGAAGTGAGAACAGAAACTAGCTTTGATTCGGTACTTCCCACCTACAGACTGCACACTGAATGCTTGTCTGACATTTATTTAGCTCATTTCATCCTCTCATCTTAGTGAAGTCAACATTGTTATCCTGGTTTTTGAGATAAAGAAAGTCAGGTTCAGAGAAGTCACACGGTTTTCTGAAATCAAACAGCATCATGGGTCAGATTCAGATCAGTTCTGTATGGCTCCCTAGTCTATACTGGTTTTGCCAAAGAAAAGTTCTTTGCATGAAAACTCATGGCCTCATGGACACTTGCTGATTCGGTTCCTCAAAGCAAGGCATACCAATATTAGATTAAACAAGCTCCAAGTTGCTCAATGCACAATCACATAAAGGAATCTGGGAAGATGGCTCAGCGGGTAAAGTGCTTGCTGTACTAGCCTGCCAACCTAAATTCAGACCCTCAGCATCCATTTAAAAAGCCAGTTATGGAGGTTTGAGGCTGTAACCCCAGTGCTAGGAGGTTAAGAAAGCAGAGTCCCAGAAGCTTTGCTCTCTGGCCAGTCTTGCTAATCAGTGAGTTCCATGTTCAGGGAGAGATTCTGTCTCAAAAAATAAGGTAGTAGAACCACATACACCACACCTGTGAACCACAACAATGATCAGTAATGGTTGATATACCTAAAGATACAACAGTGGCACTCATATCTTAGTGGTAACCAACAGATATGTAATTGGATGTAAGTCCTGCTCAACAGGAGGGAAATACTGTCTGGTATAGGAAACTTAGTTAACTACCTGGGGCTAGTGAGGTCATGGATCTTAGAGGAGAACCGACTGCTACCCTATATTAGGCTAGTAGAATTCCAAACTGCAGACTAAATGCTTATCCTAACACCCACAGCTAAGACTAGCTCTCACTCCTTATCAAAGAAGCTCCTCCTTGCAGCAAAAAGAGGCCATCACAGAAAATCATAACTGGCCAAAATGTAGAGGACCACTGGTCATAGGGTACCCAATCCCCATGGACCAACCTATACAACAACTCTCGCACTTTAGGCTCAGGGAAGGCAGTAGAGGGCAGAAAGTATGTAAGAGTCAGAGGACCAAGAAGTCTATGAGGTTGTGTCTCTTGGAAATGACAGGGACACAATACTGAAATAATACACTTCCTAATCAAGACCCAAACAATGGCGATGTACACATGTTAACAAAGAAAGGGGAAATAGCATGGGTCCTCATTATAGGCAACTAATGACTGCTGAGTGAGGGAGAATTAGTCTTCCCCAGGGATGATCTCCCTAACTGAATCTGCAATACCAAGTGATCAGACTTGAAATCACATGCCTACATGAAACAAAAAGCACTCAGCAGATTATATGGACATACATGCATGCATACATGCACACACACACACGATAAACAGAGGGCATGCATTTGAGAGGAAGCAAATATGAGGAAGGCATACATAAGATGAGTTGGAAAGGAAAGGGAAGGGAGGGAATTATTTAATTATATTTTATTTATAATTTAAGAAGCAAAGGGGAAAGTAGTAGAAGAAGACCCTGGACATCAACCTCTGGCTTCCATACATGCACACACATATATATACAACATGCATGCACATAAGAGAGAAGAGTGTGTTTATTTTTAAACAAGATGTTTAAGAATAAATCAAATTTTCAGTAGGAAGGAAGAGAGTCAGTCAACCGTCAATAGTCTACACAGTAGACCTGGAAACATTGAATTTGCAGGCTAGGGAGGAACCATGCACTGGTAGGTGTGGCAAGGGAAAGGATACAAATTCCTGGATTCTATTTCTATCTTGGCCACTAACCACTCTGCTAATATTTTCACTTCTGCTAAAATGTGATGACGAGAGTTTCAGGAGAAAAGCTGCTACATCACATCAGAGTGGTCAGACAGGCGGTTAGCTGGTCATGTGTGGTACAGCCACATACAATACTGGGGTCTGTAGCTGGAGGTGACAGCTGGGGTATATTCCATGTGGACACTTGTCTTTCCAGTTTCACCTTGACCTGCAGAGAGTAGCTTACCTAGGATCTACTTGAGCCACGTGGATGTGTTCTCATTTTCTTGCTTGAAGTGGAATTTGTACTTTCCAGACTGGTTACTATATACAGCAACAATGCAAAATTAATAATTAAAAAATGGATTCTTATCATGTTTGGCCATCAAGTCGTGAAATAGAAATATTAGGGCCTCTGCATCCTGATGGGCATTCAACCTTATGGGGAAGACTCAGCTGGGATAGGGATGGCATGGGCAGAGATTTGCCCTTGGCCTTTTAATACACTCATATCAAGATGTCTGTGGTGCATTATAGCTGTTTTATTTTATGAAATACCATGATTCCTAAAAAAAAAAAAAAAAAAAAAAAAAAAAAAGGTGACAGAGAAATCATGGGTGGTGGTGACTACCCACTTCTACTTAATTGATGGCACATGGAATTCTGAATCCTGGTGTTGGAACACGTCTTATAGATGACTTCCTGGAAGGGATAGCTATTGAGGACAGATGTTCAACTGCTTTGGACTTGGAGGACAAGCACACTCTTTTCTTCTGGTTATTGACAAAACAGCATTCCTTCTTACCGACTCCTGCCCTCCCCAGGACCATAGTGAAATGACTAAATTGGCCTGTTACTCCAATGAATCTGGATAAGTGAATAAGTCAATTCTTTTTAACTCTGTGGTCTCAACTTCTTGTTGGCTTATTGCAAAATTAAAGGGCATACAGAGCAGACCCATCAATCAGTAACCAGCAGAGGAATGAACTCTTTGTGGAATGCACTAAGAGCAGGAAAGATGAAGAAAAAAATGAGAAGAAACCTTATGAAATGAGCATTCGTTAGAAGAACAGAGGGGAAAATTCCCCGTTCACATGCAACATTATTTAGGAAAAGTTTTATTAAAGGTTTCCTATCTTACTAGGGGAGCAGGCCCTGGAATGCAAACAAAGTCCCTCAAATCATCTGACCTTTATTGGTGCTGTCCTTCCCCCATGGATTTTTGCTGTATTCCATAAGGCATAGCAGATATCATGGGCCAAAGGGCTAGAACAGTGAGTGACTAAGCCGGCCCAAGACCGCAGGAAGGGGAAGAGAAGCCGCTATTGTTTATTAACAAATGAATGAATGAACAACAAACAAACAAGTGCCACTGACTCCTACAGCCTCTGCTCAAAGCTGAACTTCCCCTAGCACCTCTTAATTCAGAATTAAAGTCCCCAAGGCCATGCCTTCTTTAGAATACCCAATAAATGCTATTTGACCAGCACAAAACCCAAAAGGGCTGGAAGAAGAAAACCAATGTTTATAGAGTGCCAATCACTGTGTTCCGTGTCTGTTTAAACAACCTTCTTTAAGGGACTTGGGGTGTAGCCCAGAGATAAAGTGCTTGCCTGGCACACACAAGGTCCTGAAATAAATAAACACGTTCTGTAACACCCATCACAACCCTGAGATAGATGACATTATCTCTATTTCATGGATAAAAATTATTGAGCAACTGGGTTGGAGAAATAGCTCAGTCAGTAAAGTAGGACTTAATCCCACCCTCACAACCACATAAAAAGCCAAGTGTGGTGGTGCTCATTTGTAATCCCAGCCCTGGGGATGTGGAGACTGGCCGGCTCTTGAGACATGCTGACCAGAGAGTTTAGCCTAACTGACAAGCCTTAGGTCCCAGCAAGCAAGAGACTCTGTCTTAAAACAGAAGATGGGCATCTCATAAGGAATGATACCCAAGGTACACACACACACACACACACACACACACACACACACACACACACACACACACACGGGAGGGGAGAGAGAGAGAGAGAGAGAGAGAGAGAGAGAGAGAGAGAGAGAGAGAGAGAGAGAGAGAGAGAGAGAGAGAGAGAGAGAACACAAATTGCTGAGCTTGTAGCAAGCAACATCATGTGACTATAAAACAATCTTTCCTAACTTAGATGACCCCATTCAGGAAATCTACTGTTGCACCCTAAATCCTATTGGAAGAAATGAACTCCAGGCAGTGATGGGAGTGACATACTGGCAACTCAGCAGCATATGCTTTCTGTGCTTACTTTCTCCAGATCAGTTTCTTCTCTTCTCCAAGACAACCATTACCGAGGATACAGAGGCAAGGTGCTAAGGGGTGTAACTAGCCAATTGCACTGGTAGGCTGAAGAACGACATGGCCCTCTTCTTACTTATGAGATGCAGCTTTGTAAATAACGTGGCCATGAGGAAGAATTCTTTAGGTTATTTCAGAATATTTTTATAATGCATAATATGTGTATAAACTCCTATCTGAACCTCACTGCCAGCAACGTGGACATTACAACCAGAGAGAAAGAGCAACTTGTCTGAAGTCTACAACATTTAAATGGAACCAAACCCAGGTCCAGTTGACTCTATATCCCACCTTCTTGATACTCCTTGATCCAAAAGGGAGATCATCTCCCAGAGATAGGAAAACTGCCCCAAGAGTGAGATCTCATTGTCTTTGATGTCAGGACAGGCTGTCTGGGTCCTGTATTCTCATATGGAAACTGGGTCAATGCTTCCCTGTTTTCTCTACTGGTCACTCATTATGAATAGCTTTAGAACGCATTGTTGCTGAGGTGGTCCTCCATTGCCAATATGAGCTTGATAGTCATAAATTACTGCAAGCTGTCCCCTCAACTGACTTAGCCACCAAGTTCCCAAGAGAGGGCCATAGAGGCAAGAGGTGAAAGAAAGTTGTATCTCAGTCAAGGAAGACTCAGACTAAGCTAAGAGTGAGTCTCATGTTTAAGTTATCCCATCCAATCCTGTCCCATCCCACTGTCCTTCCCCCACAGCCCCCCCCAAGCCCAGTGTGTTCTCTGTCCTGAGAATCTCATGGATGTCCTAACCTATCCTTCTCAGAGTTTCTAAAGTTGCACCTCTGCAGATCTCCTCTCCTTGCAAAGTAAGCTCGGAGAAACCATGGCCTCAGCCATGAGTCACCCACCAATACACAGAAACCTGCGGTCCTTTCTCCCTTTCCTCTTTCAGACAAACCCCATCTTAAGTAAGGTTTATAGGTGACTCTGGTTGTAGGACTTTATGTCTCCAAAGCCCTACTGACAAGCAAGTGCTCTATAGCAGTAACTCTGAAGCGGCAGCTGTGGATCTGGATGCCAGCATTTCTGACTTCAGATCCATATTAGTACCCCTGCATGTTCTTGTCTTCCCTTTTGTGAATTTAATATTTAATGCGGTTTAGTATTTGACTCTACATTGGCTGACAGACTCCCTCTAAACATATCTGAAGCACAGTTGTAATATAAAATGAATAACAAAATTGCTCAAGTAATTGACTTTGCTATTAAAATTAAAAATCTTATATTTACTTAAAATGGAGTAGACAGGTATCTTCTGTGAATGAACTACAATGAAAGGGAGCAAATAATCCTTGTCATAAGGGAGGTGTAGCGAGATGTATGAGAGCATAGAGATTGGCAAAGAGATGAGTCCCTGCTAGAGACTCAGGGAAAAGTGTCATTGGACCCGGATCTTGAAAGGAGAGCATTTAATTGTGTGGAAGGTAATTCCAAATGGCAGAAAATCTCCTGTTACAAGACTTTTGAGCTGGGTTGTGGTGGTACACACCTTTTGTTCCAGCACTTGGAAGGCAGAGGCAAACTGTGAGTTTGAGGCCAGTCTGGTCTACTGTTGTGAAATATTTATCTACACTGTAAAGATCTGTCTCTGCCTAAGGC
Organism: Cricetiscus sungorus; assembly: GCA_030556225.1. Classification (NCBI taxonomy): domain Eukaryota; kingdom Metazoa; phylum Chordata; class Mammalia; order Rodentia; family Cricetidae; genus Cricetiscus; species Cricetiscus sungorus. The sequence continues at coordinate 29,882,143 of JANBXA010000588.1, forward strand.
ACCTTCTGATTAGTTTACTAAAGAGCTGAATGGCCAATAGCTAGACAGGAGATATAGGTGGGGTTTCCAGGGAGAGGAAGGAGGAGTCATGTGGATTATGCAACAGGGACACCAATGAAACTCTGAAGTTGGAAATACGGTACAGAGCAGAGGTAACCAAGAACCAAGTCACATGGAGGAAAGTAGATTAATAGAAACAGGTCAATTTAAGTAGTAAGAGCTAGTTAGAGACAAGTCTAAGCTAAAGGCCAAACTTTCATAATTAATATTAATTCTCTGTGTCATTATTTGGAGACTGTCAATCCAAGATAATCTGACATGAAAGCTTGCTACAGTTTATAAAGAAAGTTCCAGAACAGCCAAGGCTACACAGAGAAACCCTGTCTTAAAAAAAAAAAAAAAAAAGAAAGAAAAAAGAAAGAAAGAAAGAAAAGAAAAAATTGGATTTGCAGATTTGCAGAGTATCTTAGATGTGGTTCCTAAACTCACAAACACTAGAAGTCCAAAATGACCATTCATTTTCTTGTACAGTTACAGAACAGACATGTATATAAGATTATATCTGTATTTAAAAAGAACTCAAGACTGAGGTCATGGTAACATGACCTCAGCTGAGAGGCACCAGGATATTGTCTTCTCTACCAGATATTTGTGTCCCAGCCTTTCAGGAAGAGTAGGCACCAACACCCCCTGCCTGCCATGGAAGGTTGTTCTCACAGGACAGATTCTTACAGAAAGAAAAGATGTCAGCGATGAGTCACTCCGCCCCTCTGTCTCTTTCTCTGTTTTTCTGTTTTTCTGTTATTCTCTCTCTCTCTCTCTCTCTCTCTCTCTCTCTCTCTCTCTCTCTCTCTCTCTCTCTCTCTCTCTCTCTCTCTCTCTCGCTCTCGCTCTCTCTCGGAGGTGCTCCAAGGTTCAAATTCTATTTAGAAGTCAAATTCAGCAAAACTAAACCCACAACCAAAACATCCTCAAAGACTGCGTCATGGCTGCCCATCCTGGCAGCTTCCCTTCAACAATCTCACTCAGGAGGGTCTCCATCAGACTTCGGAGTTCCCCTGTCCAGGTTCAAGGGGGGTGACAAGGCAGTCCCTTCACTCACTCTGTCAGCTTAAAAGCCTGTCTGTTCAGTTGGTTATTCCTCAACATGACAGGACAGGCAAGAACACTTCCCACCATTCTGTTTATATCTTAAAGGCCAAGAGAAAAATTCAACTAGAGACTCAAACACAAAGTGGAATCATTGTAACTGTAAAGGTGTTCCTTTCACATAAATATAGTCGTGATGTTTAAATATAGGATGTGGGGTCGCACAGAAACCCCTTGACTCTAACACAGATTTATAAATAGTAAAATAAGTGGGCACTGGTGGGGTCAGGCAGAACTGCACAAGGACCAAATCTGAGCGCCACAAAATAGTGGATCTGGAGCATGGTCACAGATACTAAAACCATTTAGTAAACAGCTGGTGGAGAACCTGGTAGGGGAAGACCCAGCTATCACCAGCTGAGCCTGAGAAGTGATTCAATAGCTCGTGTCGTGCAATGTGATACAACAGGAGGTAAAGCTGCACATATAGTACCTAAAAACAAAACAAAACAAAAAACAAAAACCTAAACCAGAATCTAAGCCTCTAACTGCAGGCACTAGTTTATGGAAATGTCAGATACAGAACCACTTAAAGGAAACAGTGAGAAGCCATCATCCAGTTCCTGCAATAGCTCAATGCCACTGACAAAGAAAGGTAAAGATGTGGTAAGGAGCAGAAGAAAGTAGGAGAACAAAACAAAGGTAACATACGGACTTTATTGAGACCCTATTCAAACCAACAGTTGTAAACAGACATCTTGGAGACAATCAGAGAAATCTGTGTATGAGCTGGGTATTAGACACTGTATTAGAACAGTATTAACACACTGTTGCTAATGTTAGGTGTGCTGGAGGCACAGCAGCAATGGTTTCAAATGTCTTTATCGATTTAAAGATGGCAGGCAGGTAGAGAATATTTTTCCTATTTATTTATTTATCATCATCATCACCTATTTATTTTTGAGACAGACTGGACTCCAGCTCACTCTTTAGCCAAAGATGAGTGAATTTCTGATCCTCCTGCCTCTACCCTCAACTACTGGCATTACAGGTATGCATTACTGCACTGGATTTTATGCTTGGGAATCAAACCAGGAATTCCTACATGCTAGGTAAACACTATACCAATCAAGCAAAATACCCAGCACTAGAATATGCTAGATTCCAGGGAGAAATTTTAAAACACTATCAAGAAAGGGAGATATAGCTGGGCATGGTGGCACAATTGGGTTGGTGGGTGGTGACACAAACATTCTTACCTGCCAGGGATACTAGAAATTGTTGTGTGTGTGTGTATGTATGCACACAGCATAATTCTTTTTCAAAGCTTATATAAAATATTCCTAAAATTGATGGATCAAGCCTTTAATCTCAGCATTTAGGAAACAGAGGCAGGTGGATCTCGGTGAGTTCAAGGCCAGCCTGGTCTAAAATGCGAGTTCCAGGACAGCCAAAGCTGTTCCACAGAGAAACCCTGTCTCAAAAGGTGGGGGGAGATATAATCATGGTATATTTTATAACTCACTGTGAATACTTACATTGCCACAATAATATAAATATTATACATACTAAATATGGTTTTAATTAAATATTAAGAGGGCTGGAGCAATGGCAGTGAAGAGCACTGGCTGCTCTTCCAGAGGATTCGGGTTCAATTCCCAGCACCCACACGGTGACTCAACCATCTAAAACTCCAGTTCCAGGAGATCTGACACTCTCTTCTGGCCTCTCTGGACCCTAGGCATACATGTGGTACACAGATATAAATGCAGGCAACACACTCATACACATAAAATTAAATATAAATAAACAGATAAAATCTAAAAACAACAAAAAAGGTATATTAAGGGTGATGCTGAAGGGTGGATGGTGGTGGTGCACACCTTTAATCACAGCACTTGGGAGGCAGAGGCAGGTGGATCTCTGAGTTCAAGGTCAGCTTGGTCTACAAAACAAATAACAGGACATCCAGGGCTACACAGAGAAAGCAGCAAACAAACAAAGGAATGAAGAGTGAAGCCGGAAGAGAAAAAGACACAAGAGCTTAGCAAGTGTGCAGTGATGTCTAAAATAAGAAAATGAAGACCAGCTCAATTGAATCTGTCAGAAAGAGAGGTATGTCAGCAGAGTCAGCAACAGAGGCCTCAACAGTGGTAGCTTCCAGAGAAGAAGACACAAAAAGGAGGGGGGCTATTGGGGAGGACACTGCTCTTTTCTGTTGAGAATTATACTCTCACCAGATCTATGAAACAATATACATATTTTACTTTGATGAGAACTGCAAGTAAAAATGATGTGCACATTAGGATGGAGTGGGAAGGAATCGGTCACCTAACAAATTATATATAAAGCAGAGCCGAAGGGTCAGATGATAGCAGAACTGGGTCCCAACCCTGCCAGCACCATCATGGAGCCTTGTGTGATTCAAGAGGGCACAGAGGTCAGCTGCTGTGTAGAGAGGGAAGTGGGGTAGCAGGCCCAACGTCAGGAGCAGCTGGACCACTCCAGTTCTGTTCTTACCGTGCAAAGGTCAACACTTGACTTTTCAGTTAATCTGCCTTCAAGGGGAACTTAGGCAGGCATGCATCTCCATGTGCACACTAACTTAATTTTGCAGTTGAATATGATAAGCTTTCGGTCAAAACTTGATCAACAGGTAGAGCCTTGTCAGACTTCCTGACCATCAGGCAGCTTCCTTTTCTGCAGTTTCCCTCCCCTTACCCCACATTAGCTTGGGCACCATCTTAACGGCCAGTTTGCCTCTGTCCTTTACTTATTAAATAATGACCCCTGTTTGGTCATTTTCAGTCATCATATCCGCAGTATCATATCCACTTGACAGGTGAAGAAAAGTAAGCTTAAAAGTTTATAAAGATAAGACAATAAAGCAGGCAGAACTGGAATTCAGTACCTGAATCTAGATGAACTAAAATAGGAAGTCCTCTCTCTATTATTTTTCATCTCCACAATACATCTCCATTTTATAGATAAGAAAAGCAAATCTCAGAGAGGTCAAATCACTCTCTAAAGACACACAGCCAGTAAAGTGACAACACTGGGATCAAATCCAGGGTGGTCCCTCTCCAAAGTATAAGCTCTCCATCACTACACCACATGACCTCTTTCACAGAGGGTCGTCTATCCAACTCCTCAGGAGCCCCTCTGCACCAAGCACTGACCCAGACACTTAAGACACAATGGAATAAAGCAGACAAATTCTTCCCAAGAGGAGTCTATAGTCAATCACTGGGAGGGACTGATAAGAAGAACAAATAAAAAGTGATAGTGTGTGCTGGAAAGGTCTAAAAGCTATGGACAACAGATGGAGGTACGTGGGTTTAGTATGGTGTAGGAATGGGGTGCAGTTTTATAAAAGTCTGGAGAGTTGGGGTAGCAGGGAGATACACATCTGCTCAGATATATACCTACCTTCCTGAAATCTTTTCAGAGAAATCCTCTAACCCTGAGATATCTTATGTGTTAACCATAGAAGCAGAAAAGTATAAAAGCTAAGGACGTTAGATCATAAGCACATTTGAGGTCCCACAATGCATCTGCAGGGCTTCTCTTGTCCTGGCACCACAAAATAAGGACCCCGAAGAAGCACAGGCATCAAGTTGATGATGGATATACAAGGCAAAGGTTATTGGCAGGGATGTTGACACAGCATTACTTGGTCATCTGATACATTTCTGCTCTTGGCTGACCTATCAACCTCTGGGGAAAGGTGAATGATGCGGTTGCTGTTTCCAATCTGCAGTTGAGCAGGACCAGAAGCTTCAGATTAAGGGAACAAGTGAACCAAGGACCCCAATCCAAGGCATGTGCTTCAGTCCTAGATCACAGATTTTCATGATGCAGGCCCCACCACATGTGAGGGGTAAGGGGAAGGAATAGGGAGGGAGGGCAAGGCAAATACCTTCAGTTCTAACCCCTCAATGAATCCACTGGGAAATTAGACAACCTTCTAGAAGAGCAACAATAGAGAACATGTCAACAAAGAACACCCTTCCCTTGTGGAGCTCACCCCCTAATCAGGGTCTAACAATATATAAGAAAACCAGGGGGTGGGCAAGAGACTTTCAGTTAGGATGAGAGATACAAAAAAACAAGATGCTAGATGTATGTGGGAACTGATGGATGTCTCTTGCCAAGAAACACCATTTAGGCTGAAATTTGGGGGCAGTCCTGAATTTGCCCAGAATTCATGGCAGATCCCCAACAGAAGAGTTAAGTATAAGGGTCCTAGGAGAAACAAGCTTGAGATGATCTGGGGACCCAAAGGTCTTTGGTTGCAGATTAATGATTGAGGATCAGGGTGAAGAAATGGGTGGGGCTGAGCCAGCATCTTGGAACCCACAAGATGACTTACAGTTTGGTCTTAGAATGGTAAAGAGTCATGGTTGGGTTTGAAAGAGAAGACTGACATTATCTGGCTTATGTTTTAAATGTTTGATATGAAAATTTATAGCTCCAACATTCAGTCTTTTCCACAAAGGTACAGCTTTTGAGGTCTGTGTAACCTGCTTAAAATATTCATGAGTGTCCAATCCTTGGTATGGGAAAAATCAGAGGAAATATTTAATAGATCTCCTTTTTAAATAGACTTCTAATTTAATAGACTGCAAGCTCCTAAAAGTTGAGAGAGATACAGAGTGGGACATTGGACAATGAAGTTGGAGTACATAGTAAAGAATGACCCATAAAAGGTTTCTTAGAGTTTAGGGTTCCCCCATAGCTGAGGAGAAAGTGAGGAGGAGAAAGTCTGATCATTTTACATCTGCCTAGATGAGTCCTAATAGTACGGACAGCACAGACAGAATCCTTCCATCTGGGAACACCCAGGCAGGGTATGGTCTAACTCTTTCAATGAACAAGTACTTATTACATCTCTACAAAACAAAGATGAAAAAGTAAACACTGCAATAGGTAAAGATGCAATGTGCCCTTGAGGACTTGAAAGTTCTCTAGAGAAGATAAGTCACAAGAAGGAAAATATCAACAGTGACACAAAGCTACCTGCATATATATGCAGCTGTGTAGAGACAGCCCAACCAGGATCTCCTGATTCCTGGTTCATCACCATCTAAGTGAACACATGCACAAAGCCAGTGCTTTCAGATTCTGATAGTGATGGAATGTTTCAGATGCTTGCTGGAATCCTGCAGCCCCTGGTATTACCCTGAGGCAAAGGTCATCCACAAACAGGCAGAGAATCCACTTCAACACAGTCAGTCTCTTCCAAGCACCACCAGTTTCACTTCTCTTTGGGGAAGCTACAAAATGTACACAGGGGGAAGTGAGAGTGATGTACTGACGGCCGGTTGTCTTTTTTTGAAAATGCACAGTCTACACAATGATATATAGGGGTACACAGATGTGGTAAGGCGCTGGTAAGCGTGCGTGCGTGCCTGTGTGCGTGTGCGTGTGCGTGTGCGTGTGTGTGTGTGTGTGTGTGTGTGTGTGTGTACACATTCTAATACCTTAGTTTAAAAAAGTGAGATCTGAACATACTAGTTTTGCCTACAAAATGTCAGAGAAATACCTTCTGGATAAAGACGATTAAAGTGAACTGGATTCTTTCACTAGTAGGAAATGCAATTCTTTTGTTTTGCTCAAGGAAAACTAATAGAACTCTACCAGAGCTTGGTTAGTCCCTCTGTTCAGTTTCCAATAAAAATGACAGGTAAGTCAATTGTTCAAACAACAGTGATTTGTCACAGCTGCTGACATACCACAGAGAAGGCTCTGGCATATTACTTGAAAAATGCAGATTTATCTGAGGAAAATGGGAACTATAAAACTGACAAGCTCAGAATTGGTCAGTAGGTGAGCATGACAAAAATCATATAGTTATGACATTACAAAACCAGCAACCATTGAGGATATTTTATATTATACCAATATCCAAAGTAAAATAAATAATCTGATGTCAACTGAGATATATCAGCCAACTGAACTGTTCACTTCTATTGTCATTTAGAGACAGAAGACTGAATTATGGCCCTGTAAGCCAAACATTCCAAAAATACAATTTCCTCTCCATATCTGATCACCACCTTTGAAGAGTTTGTATGGCCATCATGAGAGTTAAGGCATATTCCCTCTACAGGAATAATATGTAAAAGCACCACTCTTCTAAGTGAAGTTATATTTTCCAAATAATAAATGGGGCTGTATATAACTCTTTTTCATTCATGACTTCTCTGGATTCTTCACAATGGATTCATGAAGTAGAAAAATCTGTATCATTTCCACATATGTACAAAACACACCAAGGCTCAGATGTTTCTGCAACTGTTCTCTCTACCGGATGGAAGATGTGAATCCTACATTTTGATGATGTTCAACTATCATAATTTTGACCAACAAGAAGAATATAAATTAAAATTAAACCTCAGCAAAGCTATATCATCAAAAGGAAGGCAAATCCATGTCTGTCAGATGCTAAAGAGAGATAACTGGCTACAAAGGCACACAAGGAAAATTTCTGGGTGATAGAAACTATTAGGTATACATACGCGTCAAAACTCATTAAGCTATGTAGTTTTCTAGATGTAAATAGAATTCTAAAAGACTTCCTGTTAAGCTAATCTTCTAAGTTCTCCTCTCATTATTAAGAGAAATCACTCATCTTTATTTTCCTTCTACTGCCTTTGTATAAGACACTAATTCTTTCATTTGAATTTCCCAATGGTCATCATGATCTCTTTTAAAATCTAACATCATTAAATTACACTCCCAGACTTGCATAGATGATTTTTTCCCATATAACACTATATGTGTTTAATCTTACACAAGTTGCCTAATGGAGGCATGTCTCTAGTCTTTGCAGTTGTCACGGTGTTCCTATTATTAGGAGTACTTTGGGGATTTGAATCATCTGGATTGCTCACCTCCAGAGCTCACAATCAAAAGGGTAAAACTCCCCCCCATCAAGATCTTTGCAAAAAGCACAATATTCTCCCTCTTTCAAATTTACTTTCATCCACTGTATTCAAATACAATACATTGAGAAGATGAAGGGGTTCTGTATCGCTGTAGTGACTTATATACTGCAAAGAGCTAAATGGTGTGCTGACATCTTCCCTGGGGGCACATTATGGGGATAGCACTATATCAAGCCCTACAGCACAAAGATACTAGAGTCACCAGAATGTCTAACTTATCAGAAGTTATTTGGCTCTTAGATGGTAAAGTCCACTTGGTTCATTAATCCATCGATCAATCAATCAATTTTATTTTATGCTCATGGGTGTTTTGTCTGCATGTGAGTCTGTACAGTATATCATGCAGTGTCTGCAGAATCCAGAAAAAGGCATCAGATCCCCTGAAACTGGAGTCACAGACAATTGTGAGCAACCATCGGGGTGCCAGGAATTGAACTAGGGTCCTATGGAAGAGCAGTCAGTGCTCTTAATCACTGAGCCATCTCTCCAGGCCCTCACCCCCTTTATTCATTTATAAAACATTGCTGTATTAGCTTCACTTAGATCAAAAATCAATTCCTTTCTAAAGAAATGTTGGGCTTCAGAACATGAGTCCATGGAACACCTTGTCAGAGTATTTTAAGCTAAAGAAACTAAAATATAAATATATTTCCCCTAAAGAAGAAAGAACATTTTGTGACCTTATTCTGCCTGTCTTTTCTGACATAAGCCAAAAAAAATTTTTTTTCTGACTTACCTCTTCAAGAAGCAGGCCATAAGGTCTCCATTCTAGAGAAGTTCTATACATACCTTGGAGACTAAACAGAATTGAAACAAATGGGTTTTGCTAGATTCCCTGAGTTAGTACCACCATCATACCCTTTGACCTCTCACCATATGCTGCCTAACAGTCCATAAAAATAGTTCTCATGGGTTCTTAGGCTTATGTGTCTGAAGTCTCTTATGTCATATAAACCTTGGTTAGATATATTTGTTATGCTTTTCTCTTGTTAATCCATTTCTGTGACAGGGATGTCAGCCATGAACCTTGTAGTGAGTAAGGAAAGAATATTATCTTTTCTCCCTGTTGGTTTCTGGTACCTAAACAGGAAACCTAAAGCCTATTACCAACAGTACGAACACTGATTACTTTGCCAGATAAGAACATCCTCCAAAGTAGGGAAATATATGATGGGACTGTCCATCTATAAACTTAATCTGATTTGATGCCCTTCAGCTCATAGTTATGTGTTTTCTATACTACATTTACAGTTCACTTGTCTTCATTATTTATTTATTTATTTTTGCTGAGCACGGCTGTATTCACCTCTCTGAGTGTGAGCCATCTACTTCCTCCTCCGAGTTCTTTCCCGATTTTCTGGAGTGAATTATTTTCTTCCTCTGTGCTGCTTGATTTCTACAAATAGAGTAACAGTTATCTTACGAAGTATAGTTATTTTCTCTCTCCTGCTGATCTAGGACTATTTTTAAACAAGAACCTTGTCTCATTCATTGCCATTGGTGTAGAATAACACAGTAGGCACCAAGGAAACAAAAGCTGAAGACTCACTGTGGTACCTAAATACCCACAATATACTTACTGTATAAACTAGTGATAACTCTTGAGGATAAACTTTACTAAGATCAAGTCATTTTCCCAAACGTACAATAACTTCCATTTATAATCCTATAGCTGTACTCAGCGTAAGAATTCTGTTGTGGGGAGGGGCTGAAGAAATGGCTCAGAGACTAAGAGCACTGGCTGCTCTTCCAGAGGACCTGGGTTCAATTCCAAGCACCCACATGGCAACTTATAACTGTCTGTAACTCCAGTTGCAGAAACCTGACACCCTCACACAGACATGCATGCAGGCAAAACACCAATGCACATAAAAAGAAATAAATCTTTTTTTTTTTTAAAGAATTCTGTTTTGGTCACTGATAACTGTTACAGGTTAATAAAAGCATATTCACTGCAGATATCAATAACAGGAATTCCTCACAGCAAAATGACCTGGACACAGGAGAGGAAGTTGAAATGCAAGTCTATCCGAGGCATTCCAAGATGCCTGGTCACTTGCCAATATTCCCCCCAGTCTGCCTGACATAGATTATCCCTTCTATTCACATCAAACCTTGGGATGAGTTTCATATGCGACTTAGAGTCACAAACCTAAGAGCTGAAGGTTTTCAGTGTTGATAGGCCATGTTTTCCTATAGCCTCACTTCAAGACCTATCTTTTATGTTTAGAATAGGCTATATCCAGGAGGTGAGATGAAAAATGGCAAAGAAGGTTGACTATATGCCGCTCTGACACTTGTCTCTTACTGTCCTTCCATTGACTCCCTTAGATTCTGAACACTTCTGATACATCATTCAGCACTTTGCAACTCCTTCTAACTTCTCTGAAATAATCCCTGCCTCATGAGGGACCATGGTGAAGGGTTTGTTTGTTTGTTTGTTTGTTTGTTGAACCATCTCAAGGGCCTCACAGGGTATGACAATCACACACCTTTGTGTTTTAAATTTCTTTGTTGCTTCCAAAAGAGAGTTGGAAGTGAAGCATTGGATGGGTGACATTTACCCATAAACTTGAAACACTGCTGACTTTCTCTGCATGTTGTTTCTTGGTGTTTCCTGTACTGAGTACACATTGTTTGTGATTTCTGCACTTTGGTTTCTGATGATCAAGGCTGACACTAGTACTTATTCAAACCAGATGTTTTTCACAGGAACATGTCAAATAAAGGGGGAAGGGCTAGGCCCATTACTAAGGAACACAGGCCTTACAATGTTCTTCCTCCTAGAGACTGCTGACTTGACTCAGGTTTCTGAACTGAAAGCTTGGTATGTTTGTTTGGTTTTTGGGGTTTTTTTTGTTTTTTGTTTTTTGTTTTTTTTTTTTTTGCCTACAGTAAAGTGTAATTCTGTGTGTTCAAACAAGAATTGGTGTCAGGAAGCAGGAAGGTACCACGAAATATGCTGATCTTGACTGTACATTTAATTACTAAGTATATAAATCTAAAAAATATAAATAATGTAAGAATAAGTACTCATGAGGAATATGTATTCTTATTGAAATAACATTTAAGTTAAAAAACCATACTGAAACCGTTGAAAGTTAGTTTCCATCATTAGGTCTGGCTGTCCCGTGTGTCCTTGCTGCCACATGGCTTCTACTTGCTGACTCCTACCTTTGTTTCCTTTTCATTCCATAGGTCTTCTTTAGCTCTTGTCATACTAGTTAGATTTGAGTTCCTGTGATTTGTACAGTACACCAGCACGCATGCTGCATAGGATTATCTGTGTTCAAAGTTTCTTTCCAGGGCAGTTTCGTTATAGGCAATCCACAGATTGCAAGAAAGTACTTACAGGCACTCACTTTCTCTCAACCCCACAGCGCAGGTGAGGGAACCAAGTCTTGAAAATCAGTAGCTACTACTAAGGAGAAGATTTAATTTTTAGTTAAAATTAATCTAATTTTAAAGTCATTAACTAAATATCTCTGGCAACAGGTTAACAAGAGAAAAGCATAAATATTTACTGATTACAAGGGGTGTGTGTTTTAATGTGTATGGGAGTTTTCCTGCATACATGTATATATGCTTTGAGCATACCTGGTGTCTGATGAGGCCAGTGTGAGTTGCCATGTGGTTGCTAAGAATTGAATCCAGACATTTTGTAGGAGCACCAAGTACTTTTAACCATTGAGCCATCTCTCTAGCCCCTTGAATATAAGTTTTATGCACACGAAAGCCTTTGAGAATTTGGAAAATGAGCTCTATTTTTATGCTTAGGTTTAACTAAGAGGTGGACATTTGGAGAACTATGATTGGACAAAAGGAAACAGAAGTTAAATGGAGTGGTGGGAGGGGCTTAACCAGGCCTCTTTGCTGTGGCCCAAGATCTTCAGAATAAAAAATGTTCCTTTCCTTTGGGTCAGGGGAAGGCAGCTGCCTAGAGGACAGGGATGAAGGAAGACAGTGATCTTCCTACTCCTACGGGGTTCAGAAAATATCAGGGTACCATGTTTTTTTGAGCTGCATATCTGTAACTCTAACACCACTAAGTTATGAGAAGGATTCCAACTTTGGAGGGTGTGACTTAGAGCGCTCTTAGCCTCCTACAGGGTTTGTGAGGGGATGGAATGGAGGGGCAGGTGAAAAATCCCCCAGCAAGAGTCCACGGATACAAATTTCAATTGCACTAAAATGGAGATATGAGTTGCTTACCAGTGTTTTTACATCTGATTAAACCAACTCTTCCTTGGGATAGTGGAGAGGTGGGAGGAGAGCAAGGGAGTATTTCTCCAGGACAACCTTTGCCAGGGGATGGAAGGTTTTGCCTCCATACTTCTAACTACTCCATTATCCCCCTTCTTTCCATACTACCCCAGCCACGGGAGGACAGGAGGTAGGCAGGCTTGATCTAATCCTCAAATTCTCTCCCTGTGTCACCTCTTTCTGACCCTGCTGTTCTCTGTGTCTGCCTATAGCATTGCAAACTCAGGTATGCACACAGGCACAGCAACGTTCACATGGAAAAACAAAAACAATGTACAAACAAGTCTGTGGAGCAGTCTCAAGGGAAGGGGCTTGAAATCCATTTAGAAAGGCTTACTCTCACTTATAAATAAAGCAAGCCCATGGCTAGCGTTGCTTTGAGTCCTGCATTCATTGGAGGAAAAAGTGCACCCATGACCTGGCAGCTTTCCAACTCAGGAACTCTGATCTCTGATCTCTATCCCTGCTGTTTACCAGAATCTTTTCCACTTTGCCTCTTTTCTTATAAAGTCCTTTGCCAATTCACACTGGCTACTGTTTTAGGTGTGACTGTGAACCCCGGATCTGTCAATTTCTGCACTAGTGAATAAGTGGGGATTTAAGGCAGAGGGTCACTTTACATGGGCGTTGCATTCTAAAGTTGGCAGTACAAGGCAAAATTAACATTGTCAAAACTACCCTGGAAAATCCCTCAGCCCTCCCAGTACAAGGTACTTGGTTTTGTAGTTATAATGGTGCACAGTAATATGTGTATACAGTAATATGCATAGCACGTCATTTACAATGGACAAGTGTCAAATACAGTCCCCAAGTAGATTTAATTATGTAGAAGAAAGAGCGCCCAGTTGAACTTGAATAAACTAAATGAGATGCTGATGCTACAGCCCAGTATCTTTCACCTCAGCTCCCACAGGCTTTTTACACACTTCTAAATAGGCTTAAGGACTCCATTTACATGAAAAGGCAGACAGCTCCGGGAACCTTTGAGGCCTTCTCATAAGATACACAATCACCACAAAAGGAAAAGAGAGAGCATTCTTTCACACACATCTCTTTCCTGTTTTTGCCTTGTGGCAGGAACAAAAAAATTCTGAAAGAGAAAGCCAGCAAAAACTGCAGGCAGTAACTTCTGCACTAGGCTGTGGACCATGCCAAGTTTAAAATGCTTCCTTAAACTGTGACATTCACAGCACAAAGCCCAGAGAAGGAGGGTCTTCATGACAGGGTGGCCTAAAATCTGTGAAGATGGGAAGTTTTCTCAAAACAAAGTGAAGAAACATTCTCGCTGACATGGAGTTAAACACTAGTTAGATAGTGTTTAACAATTAGTGGAAGATAATAATTTGTGTGAATGTGCTTATTGTGTTTAAGAATTCACATAAGGACATCCTTTACATTTTTTTTATTTAAATCTTTTCATACTATATATTTAATCATTCTTTCTCCTCCCATAGCTTCTCCCAGATCTTCCCTATCTTCCTACCCACCCAACTTTGTTCTTTCTCTCTCTCTCTTAGAAAAAGAAAAGAAATGAAAAGATGAAACAATTGTTAATTGTTTTTAATTAGAAATAAGGACATCTTTAAATAGGGTACAAGGCCTGCAGTTTCACCACTTAGGAGGTGGAGGCAGGAGGGTCTGAATTTAGGAATAGTTTGGGCTACATGCAAGGTCCTTTTCCTCTCCTCTCCCCCATCTTCCAGTCATCTCCACTTTTGTATTAGGTCATTCTTTACATCATCTATTGAACACCATCCTAAATGTAAGAATATGACCTTATAATATGATGGGATGCAAAAAATACTAGTTAAAGATATGGCATATTAGCATACTGCACATTTTTAACCTAAAGAATTGAGTAAACTAGAAAAATAAGAAAGTCTCCATGACCTTCTGAAGATATTGATGTGACAGCTAGCTTCTTCTCTACCTGGAAGGAAAGACAAACATGGCAGGAAAAATCTGAACAAACTGGCCTTCCTAAGTTCCTCTCAAGTTACTCCCAGTGGGTCATACCCTCTTTTTATCCAACCATAAATCTTTTCAAGTGCCTATGCTTGATCAAAGCTAGCCATAAAAATAGAGCTTTCCTTGGACCAGGGTCTTCATTCTAAGACACCTAAAACTTTGGTTAAATTTGTCAATCTGTCTTTAGATATAGGGGTGTCAATCATGACCCTTACAATGGGTGAAGAAACCACATTACTTTTCTTCACTACACGTCTTCTGTCAGTATTCAGGCATCTGTACTGGATTGTCCTTGGGGTTCTGACAGAATACATCCTCAGCTGCAGCCACTAAGAGCACCATCTGTGCCTATTCACTATGTTCCCTTTTAAAAGGGCCTTGCCCACCTCCTGTCCTCCTCTCTCTTTCTCTCCTTCTTTCTGTCTCTCTCTGTCTCTGTCTCTCTCTGTTTCTCTCTGTCTCTGTCTCTCTGTCTCTGTCTCTGTCTCTCTCTCTCCTCCTCCTCCACCTCCTCTTTCTCCTACCGCTCCTGTCCCCAAAGGCTGGTCTCTTTATGATCCCCTCCCCTAATAAAAACTCCTCTGCTTGAACACTGTCCCATGGCATCTTTCTCTTGAGTGCTGCTTTTCTTAAATTACAATACCTTCTCCTCATCCACTTACACATATACATAGGACAGCATAGGCAAACTCCTTCTCATGCCAGCTGTTCTTTCTGTTTGAATATTTTCCTTAGTTTTTCTCATGACTAGAACACGCTCACATGATGTAAGTCACAGATCAAATCCATTTAGACTTCCTCTGACCATCCACTGTGCAGAGAATGGCCTTCCTGCCCATTGTCACTAACTCACTACCTGGAAATACCTTGTTTTGCATATCATGTGAACTCTTCTACTGAAATGCAAGTTCCTTGAAGATAGAACCTCTGCCTTTATCATCACTTGCTCTTCAGTGGCTAGCATATGCAGCCCAAAGAAGGTGGCTAATAAATATCTAATAAGAAAATAAATGATTCTGAGACAAAAAAAAAATCTGGTCTTCAGTACTCTGGCCAAGACACCAAGCCTAACTCTTCCAAACACTAAGAAAGGAACCATGAGGGAAAACAGGAGCCCAGTGTACAAGCCCTAAAGTTATAGAAAGCCATGCACCACTAAGGAACTCACTGGTTTAAGGTTTCTCTATATAACATCTCTTCTTTCTTCTTTCTTCTTACTGAAGAGTGAAAAGATAGAGATGCAGAGCCATAACCTAACAAGAATATCAGGGTATCTTCATCGCCGAGTCCTCCAAAGAACCAATCACTCCATGCCATTAATTAAAAATCTAAGATCCCTGCACCTGTCTGGCCCAATCAGCCTCACCAAGACCACAGGACTTCCCAGAAGCAGCAGCAAACACGGCCATAGCTTAATCATTAGATTGATGTCTAATTCCCTGCAAGAACATATCCATTACCTCCCCTAGATGTTGCCGAAATTCAGTTCAAAAGTCCTTTGTTAAGCAGGCATCACAGACCACATGCTACTGAGTGCTGTGGGAGACACTAGGACTAGAATTAGTGAGCTCCACACAAACACCCTAATGATGGAGGCTTAATGCAAATAGAGAAACCAGCATGACTGACAGGAAATGGCAGGTGAGGCTTAAAGAGTACTGACTTCAAGATTCATTTATTACCATGACTAACAATCCATTCAAAAGATAATACACAGTCATGGGAACCGATCATAATGAGTTTCTGTTTCCCTATACACTGAGCTATGAAAGACATTGATAGCTAGCAAGGAATAATGTAGGGGCAAAAAGAGGTGACATCTTCCCTCAGCCATCCTAAGGGTCACAACAGAGTCTCCTGTAACAAAAGAGAGCTTAACAAGAGAAATGCATAACCCATGCACACAGTCAAGGTTTTATGTGACATGGGGCCTTCTGATGATAAAGACCCAGAGGGCAAGAGGAGCAGAGAGGGGTGCTTGACTACCTTTGAGACTCCCTTCCTTTCTTCCTCCTTTCTTCTCTCCCTCCCTCCTTCCTTCCTTCCTCTCCATCCATTTTTTTCCTTCTTTCTTTGAGACAGAGTCTCTCTACACAGCCCTGGCTGTCTTGAACTCGCTCTGTAGACCAGGCTGGCCTCAAACTCAGAGAGATCCACCTGCCTCTGCCTCCCGAGTGCTGGGAATAAAGGAGTGCACCACTACACCTGGCTCCTTTGAGTCCTTTCAATCTTCATCAGCTCAAAATATTTAGCACACCAACGTGCTATACTTTGCAGTGACATTTTCTTATGACCAACAGTAATGTGACTGTAACAAACTATGATGAATAGACAAACACTATTTTCCTAGACTTGCTTTCTAATGTATCTGACATTGTCTTAGTTATTCTTGTTACTTCTACATGGGATATTTAATTCTTGCAATAATGTAATTCCATTTTTTATTCTTGCTTTCCCACGGGAGAAAACTGGATCTCAGATGTGATAAGGGACCAGTCTTAGAACCTGAATTTTGAAACTGGGCACTCAATCTTCTTTTTCATTTTCCCACAGCTACTCCTTTTATCGAGATGCAGTATAAATGGGGCAGGCAAGATGACTCAGCAGTTGAGAGCATTTTGGGAGATGCAACATTTGAACAGATACATGAATTTAAGTGAGTGAGATCTCATGATTTGAGAAATAAACAGCAGAAGCAGAGAGAATAATCCTTGGATCTAAGTCTTTGAGGTGAAAATATACCTGGCATACAAGATGAAAAGAATCAACAAGGCAAGCAGTTATGAGTGACCTGTACAAAAATAGTTATGGTGAACCCTGGAAACAAAAGCCTGAAGGGTGGGTTGGAAAATGTAAATGAGAACAAACAGTCTTTGGAGTTGGCTTGGGTATCTAGAGGGGAAATCTGAGATATAGGGTTCATTTCCAAGATGGAAGTTACTCCAGCATGTTTTTAATGAAAATTAGTAAGGAAAGAATGGGAATAAATATCATTGTGAAGTGTTTGAGGAGGTGAAAGCAGATGGGAACTACAAACTGAGCATCTGAGATGAGGAAGAACCTGAGTATACAGAGTTGAGAGATTTGTTAGTTACAACATGAGAATGAGTTCCAAGTCCTCAGAGAAGTCAGAGGAATGACTATGAGGAAGTAAAAGAGAAGCATTAGAGTTGGTAAGAGGAAAAGGTATTGGATGTTTGCTTTGGAGAGGAATGTTAGAATGGACTCTAGGAAGGACTGAAGTTATTCAAGTAAGATGGGAAGGACAGATTTAGACTGGGTGTGTTTCTCCAGTGAAGCCACCAAGTAGATGGAGAATCAGTAGGTTTAATAGTAAGGAGAACTTCCTCACTGACTATAATTAAGGGAAAGATGTTGAGGGTCTATACACTCTATTGATTATAACAATGGGCTACTGACTCAGTTTTGGTTAAGGGAATGAACAGGCATATATCATTAGTTGACATGTTGCTAGGCTTGAGATGTAAAGTAGAAAAAGTGATGGTCAAAGAAAAGGACACTTAAAATTATGAAATAGAGAGGAGAGGTGTAACTGGTAATATCAGGGTGCAAGGTATGAGCATCAGAATTTCTAAAGGAGAATGGAGGGAAAGGTCTACAAAGGAGACTTCCTGAGAAGTTGGAATTTTGGATGGATCATCTCTAATGGGCAATGAGGTTCTAAAGGATGATTACAGGCATGAGTTAGGGAGTCAAGAACCTAGTAGAGACCAGAAAGCTGATCTATGATTGGTTTTGAGTTCAATAAAACAAGAAGATACATCTATCATGAAAGAACCTGAAAAGTCAACTTTTTAAATAAATGATTCTTAAAGTTCAGAATCATAGTCATGAAATCAGATAAAACATTGAATAGACTTTTGGGAACATTTTTTGGAGGTTGACTACACACACACACACACACACACACACACACACACACACACACACACACCATATGGCAAGATAAAAAAAAAAATTAAAGTCTTTCCAAACAGACTGCTCAACATATCAGATGGAGGCATGATGGGAATAGCCAGCCAAGTGGCCACCAACACTAGCCCTGCACTGCTAACAAGAATTTTCAAGGGTCAAGACTGGAGATTAGTCATCAAATTCAACATTAGGAAATCTGTACTCATTTGTCGAGTTTGCCCCTTCACCCGCATCCTTGAAAGGGTCTAGCCAGAGGTAAGGTGTAGCATATATTTCTTTAGCTGACCACAGCCTGGATCCAGATGAACTTTTTTTTTTTGTACAGTATTTATTATTCTAATAAAGCAAATGGAATGTTTAGCAATGATGGGGGCAATCTGATTGGCAAATGCACAGGGCATTAATTCTTCCAAGGTGACTGGTGCATAAAAAGTGAAACTATAGCACTCATGTAAACAATCTGTGGGCCTCATTTCCCTCCCCCAGGCACCTCTAATTTTCAGCTTATATTAACTGTAAGACGAGCTAATGTTTTTGGTGTAGAAAAATGGCATTATCCCAGACGCAGAAATTACTTTCAGAAAGAAAAATTCTATAGCCACCCAGATTATATAAATGGCATCTGCAGCCAGTGACTATTATGTTGCAGCAGACATGGAAGACCATGGTACAAACACCTTAGTAACTAAACACCAACTTATTACAGGTATCACAGGTTCCACTTTGGGTGAGAAAATTTTATGCTAACTTTTGTTCATAAAAAATAGGCACTTTTTGAAACAGTCCCAAAGAAATGACTACACCTCAACAATATGGCCTAATTGTCTCATTCTCTCAAAATAGGGCTACCTTGTGTATTTTGTAAATCACAGAAAGGACTGTGACAAAAGCAGACTTGATATCAGAGGACCAGAGTGAAGGTCCATAGCTTTCCCGGGGCCACACAAACCAGTTTCAAATTATCTACAAGTAATTAGTTTATGCTAATCTTTAGCAAATTTTGCTTTCAAATGATTTATCCTATCAACTTTTTTTTTTTCTGTCTTTGAATTCATTCATAAACCAGAAAGGGAAAAGGTTTCTTTAAAAGGAATATGTGGAATCCTTATATTATTAATGTTTTTAAGTGAAAAAGAAGATGAGAAAGAAGAACAGAGTGAGGAAGACGCAAGAGAAGACAGGGTAGGAAAGGAACATAAGTGACAAGCATGGAAAGGGGTGACACAGTAAGAAAGAAGACGGAAAAGGAGAGAAGAAGCAGTTTAACGGAGGGTGACGGGTGGCATCAGAGAGGGCCGGACGGGTGGCCTTCGCCACTTGCTTACTCAGCCCACTGGCACACCTAACATGCTGGTGTAGGGGCTGTGCTCATGCCAATGCCACCCATGCCATCAGTGCTCTGGGTATATCAAGCCTATCTTCTTAAGTGCATAGAACATAATACATAAGAATATAATGGGATCAGTGTCATGAAAATAGTTTCAAAATTACTTAAGGTATATAAAATATTGATAGATGTGTTTCCTATATTTTTGGTTTTGAGCCTACATTTAACAGCTGAGCTATCTCGCTAGCCCAATAGATATGTTTCTGAAGCACTAGAAGTAGTATATATCTATAATATTAAGTATCCATGGTTTATACTTCAGGTTCTGCTAATTTATGATTACTACGTATTTTAAGTGAAGGAAATGCTCAATTTTAGCTGTATTTATTGTAAATGGAGATATAGCTCTGTCTTTCAAGTTCGTGGATCGCCTACATTTTGGGGGATGAGGAATGTTAAGTGAAGCTTAAGAAACCTCTTCTTAGTCTTCATACAGGGTCTAACTACATAGCTCAGGTTAGCCTAAGCTGGCCTGACATAGCCTCCTGAGTAATAAGACTCTAGGCATGTGGACATGTGTGCATACGTATGCATATACATGTATATGCATAATAATATAAATTAACTTGAATAGCTACTCCTTAGTTTATGAACTTTTAAAACTAAAAATAACATGAGGTTCTATAAAATCATGCAGACCAAAGTAGGTAAGGAAATCAAACCAAGAATTCCGAAGAGATGAATAACTAAAGAAACAATTGGTGG
This sequence comes from Cricetiscus sungorus, assembly GCA_030556225.1. NCBI lineage: Eukaryota > Metazoa > Chordata > Mammalia > Rodentia > Cricetidae > Cricetiscus > Cricetiscus sungorus. The sequence continues at coordinate 29,902,441 of JANBXA010000588.1, forward strand.
CATTGATTATGCTGGTTTTGAAGATGGTAAGTTGTTTCCAAGTTCCTAAAGTGGTACACTGAATAACCGAATTACACATTAGCCCACTTCCCAGCACATAGAAAGGCAAAATCCAGACAAGCAACAATGAAATACAAAACTATTAAATTAGAAGAAATGATGAATAGTTTTCTAATGATGGTTGAGATAGAGTAGGATTGTTACTGAGCCAGCAGGACACACAGCAACATAATATGATAGGCAAATATGCATAATCATATAATCATGTTGTCTGAATTTGACCCTTTCTCTCAGGCAGTAATGAGCCTTGAACTTAGGACTTATACACACAGTAGGCAAGGATACTACCACTGAGCCACAGACCAAGACCTCGATCTTTATGCTACTTCTATGAATATGACCCCCTGTACCTTAATATCCTCATTGGTAAAAATAGATATACTATCATACACATCACAGGACTGTTGCAAATAGTAAACACACACACACACACACACACACACACACACACACACACACACACACCACTTGAAATGGCAGCTAATAAATGAAAGAAAGATATATTTATTAGTGTTATAGCTTCTCTTCAGGTAAGTTTTAACATAAACAATAAAACAGAAGAAAATTCAACTAGAATTGTTTAAAAAGTCAAAGAAAAATTAGAAAAACTAACAAAAATTTAGAAAAATGTTAAAACTTTTCTATATAAAGATTTCTTATACATCAATATAAAATACACATTAGCATTTCAGTAGAAAAAACGAGCAAAAGATAAAAATTTTTCCAAACAAAGGGTGAAGGATGTGATAATACTGTCAAGTAAAAAATGTTACTAATGGCAGGATATCAATTTTGTGGACACATACAAAACCTTTTAAGTCTAGAAGGAAATATACCACAATGCTAAACACACTTAGAGAGAAGATAATGACTATAAAAAGTTTTTTTTTCTTATATATGTTTCTGCCTTTTCATAGTGGAGAATTTGGCCACATTAATACAGAATATTTTTTTTTTATAAAAGATGAGTATGAAAATATAGTGTTACCTTTTAAGTGAGAAACTTAAAACCACCTGCTAAGGCTCATCTTGTCAACATGGCTGGGCTTTGTGTTTCCAGAGACAATTATGGGGGCTCTGATGCAGTCAATGACTTCATCTGTTAGTGGATGTGGAAGCTGGAGTCTAGCTGGAAGAGGTGGGTTGCTGACACAAGCTTTTGAACAGTGTAACTTGGCCTTGGCCTGTTCCTATTACTCCTCTTTGCTTCCTGGATGCATGAGGTGAACAGCTTTCCTCTACCACACCCTTTCTCTATGACCTTCTGCTTTACCATGGTCCTACATACAAGAAAACCATGGATTGAAATCCCCAGCTGCGAGCCACAGTGAGTAATTCATCTTTTCACACTGCTCTTCTCAAGCATCAGTGAACATACATACAAGTAACAATGTACAGACTGAGCAGGTTGTACTTGATATTTAGGGACACACACACACACACACACACACACACACACACACACACACACACCAACAATTAATGAAAAGAAAGAGACCATTTGAAATTTGAAAAAGAGCAAGGAAGGGTGTGTGGAAAGGTTTGGAGTAAATAAAAGGAAATGATATAATTATATTATAATCTCAAAAAGTAAAAGAGATTCCCCCCTCCCGACCCCCTTGAGACAGGGTTCCTCTGAGTAGCCCTGACCCTCCTGGAACTCACTCTGTATACCAGGCTGGCCTTGAACTCAGCTATGCTTCTCCCTCTGCTGTACCAGGATTTTTCTTTTGGGTTACCAACCAACTCCCAAATCATGGCACAGAGACTTATTATTACTTTTTAATACCTGGCCTAGCTTAGGCACGTTTCTGGCTAGTTCTTTTTAACTTAAATAAACCTGTTTCTCTTTACCTTTTGCCTCTGGGCTTATTATCTTTCACTTCTGCATATCTTACTTTCACTGCCTCACTATGTCGGACTGCCTGGTGTCTACCTGGTTCTTACCCCGGGTGTGTCCCTTGTTCTCTTCTCTCATTCTTCCTGCTTCTCTAGAGTCCAGATTTCTCCTTCTGTGTACTCTCTCTGCCTGACAGCCCCGCTTATCCTTTCTCCTGCTTAGCTACTGGCCATTCAGCTTTTTGTTAGACCTATTAGGTGCCTTAGGCAGGCAAGGTAAAACAAATGCAACACATCTTTACATAATTAAATAAAGGTAGCATAAACAAAAGAAGCACACCTTTACACAGTTAAATATTGTGCAGCATAAATAAATATAAAACATCTTTGTTTAGTTAAAATAATATTCTACAACACTATACCTCCTGAGTTCTGGGAATAAAGGCCTACTCCTCTATCCCAGGATAAAATAAATGATTTAAAAAGACTAACACTCTACCTAAATGTCTACCAATAGCACATGAACAAAAAAACATACATAGTAAGCATATTTTTAATATGACAATAGGAATTGTTAAAAAAGGAATGAGGTTTATTGTTTTTGCAATAGTGCTATGAAAAGGAAAATTGTAAAACAGTTCTATTAAAAATATTGACCTCCTGAAACTGAGAAGCAAAAGAACATGGTCAATAAGACAAAATGGCTCCCTACAGAATGGGAAAAGAGCTTTACCAACCCCACATCTGACAGAGGGCTGGTCTCCAAAACATACAAAGAACTCAAGAAACTAGACATCAAACTACCAAATAATACAAATAAAAAAGATGGGGTACAGATCTAAACAGAGAATTTTCAACTGAACAATCTCATGAGTCAGAAAGACACTTAAGGAAATGCTCAACATGCTTAGTCATCAGGGAAATGCAAATCAAAACCATCCTGAGATTCTATCTTACACCAATCAGAATGACTAAGATAAAAAACACCAATGCCAGCTTATGCTGGAGACCATGTGGAGAAAGGGGATCACTTCTCCATTGCTGGCAGGAGTGCAAAACTTGTACAACCACTGTGGAAATCAGTATGGAGATTTCTCAGAATCAACCTACCTCAAGACCCTGCAATACCACTGTTGGGCATATACCCAAAGGAGGCACATTCACACCACAAGGACATTTGCTCAACTATGTTCATAGTAACATTATTTGTCGAGTACAATTAAAGTGAGAGAGGAGTGATAATATTAACAAAGGAGTCAAGACCACGATGGGGAAACCCACAGAATCAGCTGACCCGAGCTAATGAGAGATCACTGACTGAGGTCTGACAAATGAGGAACCTGCATAAGACTGAACTAGACTCCCTTAACATAAGTGACAATGGTATGACTGGGACAATATATGAGGCCACTGGCAGTGGGTCAAAGATCTAACATTAATGCACAAACTGACTTAGTGGAGCCCATTCTATATGGAGATACCTTGCTCAGTCTGGAAACGGGTGTGTGTTGGTGGAAAGATGGAGAGGTGCCTGGGTTCTGCTTCAAGGAGGTGATGGGACAGACTTAGTAGATTCCTTAGGAGAGGCCTGGGGCGGGGGAGAAGGAGGAGAGGAGGAATGGGGAACTGGGATTGGAATGTAAAAACATGAGTTAATCAAAAAATTAAAAAGAAAAAACTGAGCCAGATATGGTGATGCACACCTTTAATCTTAGCATTTGGGAAGCAACGGCAAGTGATCTCTGTGACTTACGGCCAGCATGGATCTTAGGGAGTTTCAGGATAGCCAAGGATACATAGTGAAACCCTATCTCAAACAAACCAAACCAAACCAAAAAAAAAAAAAAAAAAAACAAAGGAAAGGAAAGAACAGAAATTAGCAGTTTTCCACTGTCTGTCAAAGCCGCCCCACTGTGTGTATGCGTGTGTGTGTGCATGCGTGCGGTGTGTGTGTGTCTGTGAGTGTCTGTGTGTCTGTGTGTGTGTGAACTTGGAAAATAGATGAAGGCTGCAATAAGTGTATTAAATTTCCAGAATAGAGGTATAGCCATATTTAAATGTAAACCCCCAAACACATATCCATGCCATAGCTACATTATTTCTTCTATTTCTCCTCCTCTGTTCACATTATTTCTCAAGCAATTGGGATGAATAACAGAGAAGACCTACATTTGAGTTCCACTAGAGACTTCCAAGAAAATCAGGATCAAGCTGCTTTCAAAGTTTCCAGAGCCAAAATGCAACGTTAGACCATCTTGACCTTGCTATTTGGAGCTTCCACTGCCTGCTGCAGGTATATCAGCTCCCGCAGCTGTGGGATTAGAAGGGAATTTGAGCTTCTTCCCTTTTGCAGAAGCTACAGAGACCCTTTACACACAAGAGTTTAAAAAATAAAGAAGGGATTCTGGGCCATAGAACAAAACACAAGGAATGTCAATGTAAGGATACCTAACAATGCTCTGCTCTACTCAGAGTGGTGCTTAGCCCAACTGTCATCAGAGAGGCATCATCCAGCAACTGATGGAAACAGATGCAGCAGACCCACAGCCAAACATAAGGCTGAGCTTGAGGAATCTTTGAAGAGTGGGAGGAGGGATTGTATGAGCCAGAGAGGTCAAGGACATCACAAGAAAACCCACAGACTCAACTAGCCTTGGCTTATAGGAACTCACAGTGTGAACTGACAACCAGGGAGCCTGTAAGGGACCGACCTAGGCCCTCTACAGTTGTGGAGCTTGGCCTACTTGTGGGACTCTGGACAGTGGGACCAGGGGCTGTCCCCAATGCTTTGGCTGGCTTTAAGGAACCTATTTCTTATACTGGATTGCCTTGCCCAGCTTTAATACAAGAGGAGGTGCTTAGCCCTACTGCAACTAGATATACCATGTTATATTGATACTCAAGGGAGGCCTGCCCTTTTCCTAACAGAAATGGAGAAATGGAGAAGTGGATTGGGGAAGTGGGGTCAGAGGAAAGTGAATGGAAGGAGAGGGGGAAGGGATGCAAAATAAATAAAATTAATTAATAAAAAGAAGGGGGAGGCTAGAAAAGCATTCCTTTAAAATCTCAATAAGCCCAGTTAGTTCCCTTTGTACCTTGCTGGCTAGGAAGGTTTGTCTTAATTTGCATGACTGATAAAATGGTGGGCTGAGAACTGTACCAGTGCCAACACACACTGATGTTTACAAAATGGAGATTTTTTTTTTACATACATAGATTAGCATGCCAGCCCTAAGCAATAATATTCTCTCTCAAAAAACATATTTCATACTTTTCTAATGCCTGGGCTGGGCAAGGATAACACAAAAATCTGAAAAACTGCTGTTGGGAGTAGACAAGGATGTTGAACCAGTTAAAACATGGAGGCAAAGTCAGCGGTGGTGGTGGCACTGGCCTTTAATCCCAGCACTTGGGAGGCAGAGGCAGGTAGATCTCTGAGTTCAAGGCCAGCATGGTCTGCAGAGTGAGTTCTAGGACAACCAAGGCTACACAGAGAAACCCTGCCTCAAAAAACCAAAACAAAAAACCAAAAAGACATAGAAGCAAGTGAATCAGTATGTGTGTTTATAGAGAAAGATGTGACATTTGCAAGATACTGCAAAGAACAGAGCTCATCAAAGACTAACTTCTTAAAACTGTCCTCTTTATTTGCTTTCTGGAACACTAGAGTCAAAGGGACAATCCCTTTGCGTTCCTTTAAAAGCATTAACAGGTTTCAAGTTATTTACCAGCATCTAAAATAGCAAAGGACTGGGCCCTGTTCCCTCTAAAGCTACACTCCCCCTCTAGAAAATACCACATTTGACGCTTTTACCTTATGCTTTTAAGAAGGAATTTTAACGAGGCTCCTTGAGGTGCTCAAACTTAGAGAAAGGAGCGATAGTAAATTAGACCTTACAGAGACGGTAAGTACATAAACAAAATATGTTTTGGAGGAAAAAAAAAAAAATAGTTCCTTCGTAAAAAGGTCAGCAAGGATGAACTGCCTTTCCCCCGGGTCTGTCATTTAAGAATCAAGGACTTGTTGATGACTCCAAACAGCAGGGCCTTGACAACTGGTCAAAGACAAAGTTGTTTGCCGAGCATTTCTCTTTTCCCTGGAAGCATTTTCCCTCCCAATTAATGTAAGTTATGAGGCTGTGCTGGAGAGCTCAATAAACTGACACTCAAGAGGAGTCACTGGCTTTTTTATGCTGAAAATCAAGGCAAGCTGATATGTAACAGCTTGTGTCTACAAGGGTGGGAGTGGCAGCGCCTGGCTGCAGCCCTGTGCTGGGGCAGCCATTGTGGCTTTCCCATATTATCTCCCCCTGCAAATGCCTCCTGACCTCCAGCTCCACTCTGGTTTTCTCACTGTTAGACCCCAGGCTCTCAAGTCTTCTGTTCTGAGCTGCCCCTCAGAAGGAGGTGTGAGGCCTTCAGTGAGTTTTAGTGCTAGTGCCTAAGGCTATGAACAGGCCTGGGCAACACTCAAAAGGCCTGGTACAGAGGACTTGGGCTGGGGGTGGGATGCCTATTTTGAGTATGTTTTTTTCTTCCTGTGGAGAAAAACACTAAAGCTTCCACCACCCGTGTTGTTCAGTGTGTGGGGGAAAAATTGCAAAGAACTCTGCAGTATTTGGAAACACTTAAGTAAAGGAACTGGCTGAATTTTGGTGTATTTCCCTGAAAAAGTAAGCTATGGAGTTCTACATGTACGGTATTGTAGCAAGAAAATTACGCTGCCTGACGCAGACACAAATATAGAAACAAGCTGTGACTCATTTTCGCCGTCTCTCTATTCCCGAAACTTTGAAGCATGGTCCGCACAGTGAAGACCCACATAAGGATCCACAGGAAGTCCTAAGAGCAGAGGGAATCAATTAACTAGAAAAGTGTGAAAATAAAGACAGGACACCCGGGGGAGGGAAAGAGGGGGGAGTGAAAGGGCTGACCAACAAGAGCACAACTCCCAGAACAGTAATTCAGGACGGATGAAAACTACAGGGGAGGGGAGGGGGCAAAGCCAGGCTGTGGCTCCGTCTGTGCTTAGGACTGTTCTGCGGCAACGCCAGCACATGAAGGGCAGCTACCTGTGGGAACAGGAAAGAGACCCCTCCCTCAGAAATATGGTCTCTGCTTTGGAGATCATTTGTATGGCATTTCTTTCTTAGGGAAGGAGAAGGTCTCACCACCCTCGCCCAGCCTCAAAGCGTGGCTGTGGCGGTGACCTGCAATGAAGGCGCTTGGCCTGCTTTAGGGATGTTGTTCTCAAAAGCCATAAGGCTGACTGTAATGTAAGAGTCACAACTCTGTCGTACAACCGAGGATACATTCACAAGGCCCTTTCATGTCACCAATGTCGTATGTGCAGAATTAGGATACTATCAGGACCCCCAGCTGAAAACCGAAAAATGCCATGGGGCTCCCCAGTTGGGAAGTGGTGTAGGATGTGATGTAAGCATTTGTGTGAAGTAACAAGCAACTTGGTTTTCGGTATTATGCAACAAGTGAGTTCCTGAAAAGTTGGGATTTAAACAGCCCCCCCACCCCCCCGTTTATTTAGTTAGTTATTTATTTATCTTTGGGACAAGGTTTCTCTGTATAGCCTTGGCTGTCCTGGAAGTCACTCTGTAGACCAGGTAGGCCTCGAACTCACAGAGATCCACCCGCCTCTGTCTCCTGAGAGATGGGATTAAAGGAGTGTGCCACCAATTTTTTTTTCATTTTTATAGATGGAATCATTTATAATTCACATCATGAATTCACTACTCACTGTTTAATGAAATCTGATCGTGGTTTCAGCTGTAAGTAAAGAATGCTTTGTAATTAAAATGAACATTTTCTACATGATATAATTTGTTACATTCAGACTTGGTTTTACTGGCATCTCAAGGTGGGTACTCTCAGAGTGCTATCATCAGTTGGCATGTGATGTTCTGTTTGAAATGCTGGTCCTTTTGTTTTAGAAAACAAAACAAAACCCCAAAGATGCCGAGAAGTGTTTCTGCAACCCAAGTTCATGCTCTTTACTACATGAAAGTCCACAACTTGTAGTGGAGCTTTATTTAGCTTACTGTGGCCTGTGGTGTGTGAGGTATCCTCCAGGGTAGCAGACCCTAGTAAGTTATCAGGGGGGAAAACCCTGGAGGCCACATAGAGTAGCACTCCCATAACAGCTACACAGCAGAATCAAGATGTTATTGTGCCAGCAAAACAAAAACATGCTCCGATATCTGACTTAGTGGGGACAGTGATCTTAGGTGTGTGAGTTAGTGGGGACAGTGATCTTAGGTGTGTGAGTTAGTGGGAACAGTGATCTTAGGTGTGTGAGTTAGGGGGACAGTGATCTTAGGTGTGTGAGTTAGTGGGGACAGTGATCTTAGGTGTATGAGTTAATGGGGACAGTGATCTTAGGTGTGTGAGTTAGTGGGGACAGTGACCTTAGGTGTGTGAGTTAGTGGGGACAGTGATCTTAGGTGTATCTGAGTTAGGGGGACAGTGATCTTCAGGCTCAGTTTGCTGTTTCTCTGAGAAGTGTCTAGTTAACTCAGGGAAAGATCTTAGGTGCCTTACCATCAGACCATCTATGATATGCCAAAGCAATAGTGCCAACACCACTGGGCACATCCATCCCAATCTGCCTTTCAAAGCAGCTGCCTGCGGGCAGTGTCTGCCCTCTGCTACCAGAACACAATGGGGCAGAAAAATTAAAATGCAAGGGAGCTGAGGGAATATAGGAAGAAAGAAATTTAAAGACAGTATCTTGGAAGCATATGCTTTAGAATCACTTCAGCCAGGTCCCTGTCAAGAAAATATCAGCCAGGTTGGTTAGCCTAATCTCCCAGAGCCACAGATGGTCTAGGCTTCATCACTCCAGTCCCTGTGCCCCCAACTAGTGAGCAACAAAGGAAATGGAGCCTTGTGGTGTAGTTATCCTGCCACCTAGTGTTACATATGGAAACAAATCGCACCTCTTAAAACGCATGCTGAGTTTAGAACAGTAAAAAGAGAGCCATGAACTTTGCTAAGCACCCCACACCTTTCTTTCTAAAAATGAAGGTCTCTCAACACTGGAAGCCTGGTGAGGCACTGCCAGTAATTACGACAGCCCCTCATCTGCAGAGGAAGCAGACAGTAATGGGTCTGAAGTTAGGACACAGAGGAGAAAGGAATGCAACCTTAAAACTCTGCTTCGGTGATCTGAAAAGGACTGTTCCCGCACACTAGGTAAACTGTGGATACAGAGAACTATGTGGAACCAGGCAGAAAAAGCATAGCATATTGCAGTTTCTGCCCTGGAGAGGATGGGAAAAAGGAAATGCTTTTAAAAACATTATCACTTTAGCAACACATTGTTGGGTAATGAGACGAGCTGTGGGCTTGGACTTCAAGCCTGGGAGTGAGCCTTGTTCAGCAGCTTCCTAGCAGTGTGGTTAGGTCATACACAGCTTCCAGCCCCAGTTCTGTGTTCTGGAAAACAGCTGTTCTTAGGTGCATTTTTCTGGGAAACAGCTGTACTTAGGTGCATTTTTCCTGCTTCCACAACATTTCTGTGGGAATCTGTTAGAAATGGAGGTAGATGCACTTAGTGCGGATACTCTATGCATTGGGATTACCACTGCAGTTCAAAATTAGAGGATGCTAAACCCATCCGATGAGCTGGTTCTATGACTGGCATATTCACAACATTTCTTAAAGCAACAGGAGTCTAGATTGAATTCCCTTCTTATAGATGGAGCTTGCACTGTGATGACAAACCAGGCACAAGGAGACAGGACTTTTCTTGCTGTTCCCAGACTCATTTTTTTTCGTAACTTCAGGAAAAGCCATGTAACTGTCCTCAGTTTTATAGTTTCCAAATGCACAGAACAGTCAGAGGAAGACTGAACCACCACCTCTTTCCAGTTCTGAGATGAAAACATAAGGTTTGCTTCTGAGATCCACTCTTCCTCCTTCCACAAGACAGTCTGATGATCCACTGGAATTTCTCTGAAAGCTTAAGCTCATCACAAACCAGGAATAATGTAATTCTTCCGAAAAATCCTAAAAGTTGTATGATAGAAAAGACAGCCTTAGGGAGAAGGAGGTAGCTGCTGCAGTATGGATGTGTTGGTACCCACATTAAAACATCTCAGAGATGCTCACAAATGGCTGTGGCCTGAAATGCTCACCAAGCTAGGCACCCGACCTTCCACATTGACAAGGAACTCCTTTACTTCTGCTTAGCTAGGAAAATACCCTCTGCTCTTTCTCGTAATGCTTTTCAACAATGTCAAAAAAAGAATTTTATTTATCCAGATTTCCTCTCTCCCTACACATGTCAACACTACTTGGGAAGACAATAAAAAGAGCCTGCTGACATGAACTACAGACCAAAGTCACATTGAAAAGTGATCGAGCCTGGAACATGACTTGATCCAGGACACAACTCACACCTATAAAAAGCCCAGCCATGGACTTCCATTATAACTTACAGTCACCTCAGGATCATGAGCTTTCTGTGTGGAGGGTGACTTATTTTGAATGTCCAGCTTTTCCATCCTTTGGAAGGATGCCAGGATTTTGGCTCATAAAACACTGCTCAGCTCTGCCTAGTCACCCTGGGTATCATGTTGAGAATATCTCTCAAGAATACTGGTCTCAGAAAAGTCAGCTCTTTGCTTTCCCTCTTCTGCTAGGCCATCCACCCTCTATGGCAAATGAATTTTTTCTCAAACCTTTCCAACAATCTGACAGAGGCAGTGAAGACAGGCCTAATCAAGATTTGTACCAATCTTTCTCCACTAGCTAAACAGAGCCTGGAGCCTCAATGGGGTGCTACATTGTTTTACTTTCCCCAAGACACAATCTGTCCAGGGAGTCAGGGCCCATTGGGTGCTCCTGCAAGCAAACATTTTCCTGGAGAAAATTCAGGGGTTTATACTTGCCCCAGACCAAAATATACACGAAACTTTAAACTCCATGAGCTTTTTAAACCGAGGGGCCGTGCCTCTCCGTGGCTTACAATAACTCTGAAGCTTGTTGTATCTCGTTCACTTTGGCTGCCTTCCAGAGCAGCTGAGAAACTGAAAATAAGCACACTGCTGTCCAGCCACTTCCCGGCTCACACAGCCCCTCCCCAGTCCCCAACACTCAGGACTCTTCACACACAGACAGGACAGTCGGGTATGTTCTGGGAACCGTATGAAGGTGAAAATCACCTTGGCCTCGGTGATGATCTTGCACAGTCATCCTTGACTTAACTCAGACTGAGATTAGAATCATATTCAGTATTTGAGGCAGGAATTTGCCTTTTAGGGATATGTATCTAAGGTCGTAAGTGTTCTTGGAGACATTTCTACCTCCACGTCTATATTCCTGAACATCTCTGTCCTCTTTTTTTTTTTTTTTTTTTAATCACAACAGAAAGCAAGATTTGTGTAAGCATTATTACACAATTTGAACTTCTGCACTTTGGGGAACTTTGTCAAAAAGCTGATTTGGAAGCAGGGTACATTACATTACTCATTTGTTAAAAATAAGATTGGCAGGCTCCAAGCAGGACTTGGGGTCTCTATGCAAGGCTCTATTGCTGCGCATTGATTAAGAATTTGATCAACCAGAGCTGCAGGTCGACTGAACTCGGCATTCACTGTCAGCTCCAGGTTCCTACATGGGTGAGGAGAAACAGACATTCAGTGGTAAGAACTACTATCTGTCTTGTTTTGTTCTGTGTTCAGTGTGGTGGATTAAACACATTCCAAGCAACTGCTCTATGTCTAACATGCAGTCCTCGTTCCAAGAACGACTGTCCTTGAAGTACTAAGTTTATAGCTACCTTGGTTCACTGGACTAGATGATGGCTCTAAGATTGGGACCAACTGGCCTGGAGCAGGTGGAAGAGATATGAACCGAGGTCAGGGTTTACCTAGGTGTTTCTGCCCCAGTCGCAATAGACATATTTAGCCCTGTGCATTAGGACGTTATCTAACTCCACCAGCCACAGAAAGGACATGAGCCTTTCATAAGATGCCCCCCCCTTTTAAGCCCAAATGTCAAGAGACTACTTTCTTTGTGATGTATGCTGATTAATTGCCAAGGCACCACCTGTGATCCTCTTTTCATATGGGAAGCATTCTAGGAAACCCGTGTATGAGATGGTGCGGAGATCACCCACCCAGTGTCTTGGAATGCAGTGTGACCAAAGGCATTTCCAGAGACCTCACAGGGTACAATGGTCATGCATGGGTGGATTTACTGGATGGATTAGACAAACCAACCGCAACCTCTCTCTCCTTTGTTTAGAATCCTTCCAGTAGATTGGCCTTGTTACTAATATTGGTGCCAAGACTAGCAATTGCTTACAACAAAGACTTGTTGTTAACCCCTACTCCCTGCTCCATTCACCCTAATTATTCTCTAACAATACAATGGCTTCAAAAAGCTTCCAACAGTCCAGTAGACACTATGGGCTGAGGGGAATCACTGAACACGGCAGCCTATCAATAAGAGACAATCCCAAGGCAGCTTCTGTTTGCATATTTGCTTCATCTTCTCAGAGATAATGGGTGAAGAGGCTCAGCAGGGAGGAAGGAAGCCTTGCTCTGCAGATCATCTTTTTGTCTGCCAATTCTGTATCTGTTCCAAGTCCTTGGGTATATTCTTACCTCTCCCAAATACAGGAAAGCCTAGATTTCCTAGGAAATGCAGCTTCCACAATTTGATGAATTCTCATTGTACCCAAATCAGGCTTCACTGAGGATTTTGGCTGAGATGTTTTTGTTTCCTGAGGCCAGGTATCAATTCGATCAAATTGTACAGCAGAGAGATGTAGGGCATGGAACTAATCCATAGCGATGTCTGTATTTTCCCCGATACTTCAGAATCTAAAGTTTAGGTGGACACATGGAGCCCAGCAACATATCACTGTGTTTTAGCCATTTATTTTTAAATAGACAACAGATACTTCTAGGTTGACAGAACAACTGAACAGAAAAGTAATAGATTAAAAGCAGCCCACCATGAAAGGGGACCTGTTTAATGAAACTCAAGTTGAGACAATAATCCTGAAGCGTGCGTGTGTGTGTTTGTGTGAGTGCGTGCGTGTGCGTGCGTGTGTGTGTGTGTGTGTGTGTGTGTGTGTGTGTGTGTGTGTGTGTGTAGGGACTTGGAGGATTTAAAGTCAGCATGAAATCAAATGAGAGGAAGCTTCTGTTGATTACAAATCAACATGTAATTAAATTGAGAGGTACCCATAGTAATGAAGTGCCAGAAGAAAGGAAACTCTGCCTGTTTACAACAGGCATTGTGGTTGGCTCTGTGTTTAGGAAGAACAGACCAAGGCAGCAACCCAGAATCTCAGATACCCCAGGATAAGGGTAACTCATTATAGTCTGTCTGAGTCATGGAACAGTGTGTGTCTATATGTAAAGGGGCAGGAACCTGAACTGTATATAGTGTGTCAATTACTATAGAGCAGTTGAAGCAATAAAAACTTAGACTCCAAACCATACCCACAGAAGAGCTATAAATAAGTGAACAAAGGGAAACTCAACTCCCCCACAAAGAAGAGGTCCAGATAAACACAATCAGTGAGCTTTAGGCCCCACAAAACACAAAGCAACACCAGCCATGACAGTTTAATAGTGATGTTGAGCTATGAGCTTTACAAGCTAGATGACCTAGGGAAAAAGATAAACAGAAAACAAAACAAACAATGCAGGAAGCCGTTGGATGCAGAAGACTGGCAGAACATAAGGAAGCTTATCACGGGAAAAGTATGAACAATGCTTCACGGAAAGAAAGAAAAAGAGAAAAGAAACCAGTTTCTCAAAACTTCCAAAAGTTTAAAACTTTAATCACCTTAAAGGTATAACTCTAGAAACAGGTATTGAAACTCTGGAGGTGTCTTTTGAAACAGAGATTATCATACCAAAAATAAGAATGTTAAAATGATAATAATAAGAAAATGGGCTACATTGAACAAAGAAAGAAAAGAACTGTCATTATTATATATTCTTAAAGCACTTGAATGACTAGAAGGCAATCGGCACTGATTTGTCTGGTATAAACAGTCCCAGTTTCACGATCATAAGTAATTCTGGAGACTACATCTTATAGGCATGGAGGTACACTTGAAAGGTGGGGGCAGGAGGATTGTCTGTTTGAAGCTAGGCAGGGCTATACAGCAAGACCCAGACCAACAAATGCTATATAACGAGAGAGCCTGTCTGAAAATTTGGAACATTTTCATAATGCACGGCCAGATCCTGCTGAGGAAGGATTTTATGTCAAGTATGAGGAATAGTTAGCATCAGGGTTAACTTTAGCTTTGGAGGGCGATCTTGTCCAAAGTCAGGGCATTCAAGGGTAACTAAGAGATTTTATTATCATCGATTTGGGTGGCTTTTTAGCAATTAATTAATTTCTTTGACTTACCGAATACACAATAACGCTATAATAACCACAGGCATTTGCCATGAGAATTACTTGCAATGATAAAAAAAAAACAAAAACAAAAAAAAAACCAAAACAAAAAACCAAACTAACTTAGTTATCACAGTTTCTAATACCTATCAGGTACTCAAAAATGTGTGTAGCTATAGCCAGATGGAGTGGTATATGTGTACGGTACCAGGAAGTTAAGGCAAGAGGGTTGTTTAAGTCCAACAGTTTGATACCAGCTTGGGCAGTATAGTGAGAGCTCCATTTCAAAGAGAGAAAGTGGGAGAGTAAGCAAACAAGTGTGCTAAATCCTGGTGATTACATCATCTACCTTCCTTGGTTTGGTCATTAGAGGAAGCTGTTGGATTTAAACTTGGAGAACAAAGGTACTTTATTCATTTATTTGAAAACACTTATTGAGTACACATATAAGAGAAAGTGTACTTCCTGCCTTCAAGAGGTTTACAGCCTAGAAGCGGAAACAAAGTATGCCAACATCCTCTACTTCTAGATAATGCATGATAAGTACCATCTCAGTAAAGACAATCTAGGTGTTTCGGTTACTAATCACATCAAGGGATCCTTGGTTAGGATGGCTAAGGTGGGTACCTTTTGTGCTGGGGTTGTGATGGGCAAAGAAGAGAGGTAACTGTGTGCAAACAGCATGGGCTGAGCCAAGTGAAGAAAGTAAATGCCTTGGTAGGAATGTTGACTAGCCTGGGCTGGCTGGAGGACAGGAGTTGGTGTAGGGGTGTGGTGAGTGACAGGTCTAGAAAGAGCAGTGTGGACTTGCCTGGAAGAGCCTCAGATGCCAAGGCACAAGTGGTAGAAACCAGAGAAGCTGCAGGGACGGTGAGGAGACAAACTGAACTGACAGCTGTGTTCTGGTGGACCCACACAGGGAAGCTTGTGACAGGAAGGATACCGCCTGACATTAAACCTCATGACAACTCACAAGTGCCCCCAGATGGGCAAACCAAGGCAGTGCATGCCCAAGGTCACATTCTTCCCCAAAGCTAGGGTGGGGTCTGAACTCTCGAGTTCATGTGGAGGGATATGATTGAACAGGGGCCATGTGATGGTCTTGGAGATGGAAGAGAAAAAACATACTGGTCAACCTGTCTATTGTAGGGGTAGTGAACTGAAACAGAAATTCAACACTAAAAATAAAATCTGGGTTGGTGAATTTCTCTGTGAATAAAGCTGCTTGCCACTCAACCTGACCAGCTGAGTTTGACCCCAGGACCTACATGGCAGAAAGAGAGAATGGACTGCTGCAAACTGTCCTCTACTCCCCACACACGCGCACACAAATAAACATGACTTTAAAGGTAAAATCAAATAAAACCAAAGGGCAAGTGAGATGGCTCAGCCAGTAAAGAAAGGCATTTGCTTTATAAGCCTGGAAACCCAAATAAAAGAGGGAGGAGAAACCTTACTTCATAAAGTTGTCCTGTGATCGCTATGCATACATCAGGCACACATACATAAATACATACTTCAACACTGAAATCTGAGAACTAGAAGAATTTACAGGTAGATGATGCCTACATTCATTAGATTAAACCAAAAGGATAAAACCAAACCTCTTATCATGATGCCACAGCTGACACTGGGAACAGATCATCGTGAATTTTTCTCTCTACAAAGAGGAAAACCAAAAGGAAAGAGGAAAAGCAGGCTGAGTGGCAGCTTCCAAGTGGGAAGAACACAGGTTTCTTAGGGTACCAGGGCAACATTTACAACGAAAGGCAAAAAGAGTCTCAGGGCAGATGTTGGTGGATAACCAGGCTTAAAGTCCAGACAGCACAGTCATGGATAACAGAACACACATACACAAATGACAAGCATCTCCTTCAAGATGTTCTGAAGATGCATCTGTATGAATTTAGTTGCCTCTTAATTTAACCTGATGCACAATGCCTGAGAGGAAACAAATATTGGTTCTTTTTCATTCCCTACTTAGAACAAAGGATGGAATGGCCTTTTCTTTCTCTGACAGTTTAACCTGGAAAAATATCAAACAATTCTATAACTCTTGAGAAAGAAAACCTTCGAGCCAAAGTTCCACTGGCTAATGCTGTTGAGCCTGAAATTACCTGTTAGTTGAGATGGGTGACAAAAGAACTTGCTTCTCTGAGAGGATAGTCAGGGTCTCATGTAGTCCAGGCTGCCCTTTAACTCACTATGTACCCAAGGGCAACCTTGAACTCCTGCTCCTCCTATCTCCATCTCCTGAGTGTTGAGAGAACGGGCATGAACTACCTCACCTAGTTTCAGTGACACTGGGGATAAAACCTGAGGGGTCACACATACTAGGCAAGCACTCTACCAAATGACCTACACACTTAGTCCAACTTGATCTTGAACTGGTGATTCACCCAAAAGGGTAAGGTCCTGTGTCAGTTGAAACCTTGGTCTGTCCTTGAGTTAGGAAAATAACTGTCCTTTATTGTTCCAGCAGTTTATGAGTGAGCACTCACAATGCCATGACAGATGATTAAAAGGCATTAATTATTTGTATGCTGTAGTACTCTGGTCACTCACATGGGCTTTGAGTCATATTGGCCTAAGGAGAAAATCTCAGGCTGCTCATGAATGCCCCCTTCCTTTTCTCTCATATTCCCTTAGGCAGAAATGCCCAGATGTTCCAGTTTATTGTCTGCACTTTCCTCAGAGGTCCCATGTGGAATGGGAGCTGTTAAAGGTTTCCACATCTTGGAGTGAAAGGTGCTTTCTAAGTCACATACTTTGCATAGATGCAACAGCCTCAGGACGTAGCCCCAAATATACACAATGAGGTTTGTTCTCCCAGGTCATCTTTATCATTGTAAGATTGGATGCCTGCAATAATAAGGGGGCCCTAAAAACCACCTCTGCTGACAAGGACAGACAGGACTGCTGGAAAAGGTCTTTCTGTTCCCAGATGCCTTTGTGGACACCCCTATGGCCAGTCTTGCAGGTACAGGGGAGTTGACCGCAGACTCAACACCACCAAGTGGTTGTGGTGCTGTCTATGGCATTCTGAGAAAGAGAATCACATAAAATAATATCAAGGAAGAGGAGACTGGATGGGACAAGTCTTAGGAAGAGTACAAGTCCACCCACCTGCCAGGTGCTCCCAAGGGACGTGACAGAGAGAATTACAGGCATTTTCTTCAGATGAGAATTATATCATATGTGAAATATATACAGTGGAATCTTCCTCAGGAGACCTGACTCCACAAGGTCAGGATGTCCTTTCCATCATCTATGTGGCCAGATCCGTCATCATGATGCCCATGTCAATGTTCCTTTTGTTGTTGTTAAAGTGCCAAAGGTCCCCCAGAAGCAGTGTTTTTTAACAAGAGTTACTACTTTTGTTTGGTTACAACTTCATTACAGCTGAAAGGGATCATAGATGTCAACATGTCCAATTCTCCCATACCACTATGCAGAAAAAGTATGGCTACTTTAAAGATTTTGTACCCCTGTCCCCTTAAATATACTGTACTCACAAATGACTTGATTTTCCCGCTACAACATTTTAGCCATTTTGGTGTAATCTACCATGTAAATAGGAAGATGAAAAATCATAAGCTTATTATTTGGGTCTATAACATTGCTAATTTTTGCAATGCTATGTAACTTCCTACAGATCATATTCTATGCCAGATCACATTCTGAATCCTTGCGTGACCAGGAATCTGAATTTGTAACAAGCATCCCATGAAGATGATGGAATTCACTGCAGGTGTTCCACAGACCACAACCCAGTGACATACTACATTACATGGCATTCTGTTATCTGGCATTAAGGGTTGAGAGTCCTAGGGATGAATAGCTGTCACCACAAACTATCAGTAACATTTCCTCATGGCACTTAAGAAATTCTACTTTGCATGAAAAGAAAAAAAATAAATGTTTTGGTTGAAGCTACAATAAAATATCACCTTATAGTAACAAACAGATAAGCTATAAAATTAACAGTAAAATTTGTTGAGAAGGATTTGAAGAAATTGGAACCCTCATATATTGTTGGTATGGTCACTTTGAAAATCAATTTGGCAGTTGTTCAACGTGTCAGTTAACATATGATCCAGTAATTCCAATCCTAGCTATGCTCCCAACAGAATGAAGATATGTGTCTATGCAAAACTTGTATACAGAGGCTCACAGTAGCAGTATTTTTAATAGCTAGAAGTAGAGAGAAATAAATCACATCCCTAGAGACAAATGATTGGAAGTCTGAGGCTGAAGGATGGTATTAGGAATGGAGGGAGGGAGTGAAGGGTCACTGCTAATGGTAAAAAATATTCTAAAGTTCCACAAGGCACATGGCATTATTTGAGTGGGGTGGACCAAATGTAAGAAAGAGAGGAAGTAACAGAGACTTTGGCAAATTTTGAATGGCATGCTTATCCTAAAGGAGGCAGCCACTACTCAGCTCTACGAATTGTCACTCTGCAGGAATGTGACATAAGGTTGTCGGTTTTTACAGTTTTGAAACAAAGCCAGAAGCCTGGATTTTATATGAAGTTTCTTAACACTTAAATGCTGATACTGAATTCATTTTTAAAAAAGACATTATTGATAGATACAAGTAAAATAATGTTGTGGGCTAATGGACCTCATGGCTGCAGCATGTGAGACTCAATCCCTGTCCATCTTTCCTATGCAGCTACTGAAGTGAACTGCTTGAACTCAAGAGGCTCAGAAGTCTTTGTTAACCAACCTCCACAGCTTGGAGAATCTAACCAGTCAACAAGTATTCACTATCAAACTCTTAGATGAAAGGTACTAGAAGTTAGGGTCAGCATGAAATACAAGAAGTTGATTACCATCTCAAAAGGCAAGCGGTGCATCAGGGAAAGAGCCAGCTCCAGCAGCTTGCACAAGGCAATTGTGCACACAGCACGAAATCCTAAGGGCATATATCCCTGCACACTGTTAAGGCCCTAGCTTGTGATGCTTCAAACTGGCTCTGGCCCTTCTGAATTCATTTACATTGCTTCAGCCAACAGCAGGAGGTAGCAGAATCATCGCTTCTCCATGTACTTATGAGCTACTTAAGGTACAGCTCACTCTTCACAATCAAAAGGGACTAGACACTCGAGTCCAGGTGCTCTACCGGCTGGAAGATACTTAAACCCACAGAGTTGGCTCCACAGCCAAAATACTGTTTCCAATGATTGTTTTGAAGAAATTTCCCAGGACAGGGACCTTTGAGGCTGATCTATTACTGCTCCCATAATCGAAATAGCAGGTGAACATGGGGTGAAGGGGCAGCTAATCTGACAAAGGGACATACAGGTGTCCCTGAATATGGACACTGCTGGGGAATCAATTTGTGTGCTTTCTCAGAGATGTATGGAACAGATTGCCGCAATTAGTTAAGGGGTACAGATGTCTGCAAATCTATACGGCCACAGCGGTTGGGAACACAGAGCAGTGGGGAAAGCTGAGCAGAAGCAGGTTTCCTTGTTTGAGGGACGGCTCCCCAATGGCTCCCTAAAGCAGACTTTAAAGATAACAGCCTAGGAGGGGTCAGTGTCTTACTAGCCTTTGGCAGGGGCTTTTACACCTCTTCCAAAAGTCCGTTAGTCACATGTGGGCAAAGGACAGGATCTGAAGTGCGCAACAGGCGTAAGGCAAAAACGCATCACCATTTGTACTTCCCCAAACTCTCCCACATCACCAAGAGTCCTTGACAGAATCTTAGCAGACAACACTCTGCTCTGTCCTCTGGTCGACACCAAGTTGTCCTGGCTTCAAGGTGAGCTCGGTGCCTTCTCTCTAATCTGTGCCATCATTTAAAGTTAAAAAGTAATCTCAGCACTCCCTTTGACTGTTTCCTTCAGGATTTCTTGTTGAAGGCAATAAGATTCACCTGGGCACCCAAGCCCTTAACCAAGGGATTATCCAAACATCATCTTCTGTTCTCAGTTCAGACTCCAGTCTGCCCACCTGACTTCCAAGAATTGTCGGGTCTCATCCTTCACCTCCCACTGCTGCCACCACTCACAGCACACACAGAAGCTTTCCATCTGGCCCCCTTGTCACCCTGTAGTCTCCGTGCACATGGACTACCTTCAGAACTCTTTCTGAAACATAATCGAATGAAGTTGCTCTCTTTCTTTAAAAATGCCTGTATGTCCTTCTAGAACACTCTACCCAAGGCCCATCACAATCTCACTTCAGTTCAACTCTCTCAGGCTGCCCCCACCACAACTCTACAAAAATATCATCATTTTAAATGTATTATGCTCTTTCACACAGCGTTTGCACACACTGTTCCTTGTGAGGATGATGCTCCTTCCAACCTTACTGCTCTAAAAAATGTCTATTCATTCTTGAATTCCCAATGCAAATCTTTCCTCCTCCTTTCCTTTGCAGAAATAATCGCTTCGTGTCCTGTGTTCCCCCATGTGCTTTACTCACTCAGTTAAAAAGCACTAACACAGTATGACTTCAGGTCTGGGGTGGCATCTCAGGTTTTACAATTCTATCTCTGGTGACTAGTACACTCAGGTACTTAATAAATGTCTATGAATTCAATGAATAAGCCCAGAGATTAATATGTCACAAAAGCCAAGAAGCAGACCTTCCAGTATGACTCAACATAATTATAAACTAAAATAATTTATTTTTTAACATATAAACATCATGCTGAAGAATATTAGCCAGACCAAATAGTATAATCATTATGCATGGTCTTGGCTAAGACAGTCAAAATTGACCTTTTAGTGTTGTAAACATGTCTCTTGGTAAAACAGACACAGTGTCTGATAAATAATCAACATTGTATATGTGTTTGCCCTTTTCAATGTTAGAGGGTTATACATGGGTCCACAGTCCATCTGCATAGATACAAAGATACACTGTGATAATGGACTCCTAATGTCTAAGTTACTAGCCTATAATAACTTACTTACATTAAGAAATGAATCCTCACATACCCCAGTTTCCTAATGCACATGGAAAAATATCCTGCTTTAAACACATGAAACCAGCCAATGGCGGCCTTTGGCCCCAGCCCATGCATAGCATCTGAAGACAGAATGCTTGCTTAAAGGCTTTTGGCAATTTCTTCTAGGTTTTTCTATAGACTAACATCAAGCCAATTTATCTGACCTCCTTGATCCACCCAGCCCTTCTAGTACCTTTAGCTATTTTTCTAGAAGAAACCTGGATGAGTCAGAACAAGAAAATGATTAATCAACTTGGAGAGATTTGAAAGCTGGAACGGAGCCATTGTGTGAGGAAAGCTCAGAGCTGTGGGACTGCAGCAGTTGGAAAGTTAGGGGATTTCCATGCTTGAAAACATTTGGCCGGCTTGCTATGCTCCTCTGACCCTGCAATAAGACAGAACAGACCTCGCTGGGTGATTTACCTCTGACAATATCCTATGTCTGCTGCCTTTGGCTGTACACTCTGACTTGACAAAATCAAAGTAATTCCCCCTGAGCCTTATGATTTTGGAACTGGCTCAGAAAATCCCCTCTGCCTTTTCCTCCCAGTGGATAGCAATCTCAGTCCTTGGCTTCATTTAACACGAGGCTAAAATCAGACGTATATGCAAAGCATCTTGCACAGACCTTGGCAAAGTTAGGAGGGTCTGCCCTTCTGTCAGGCCAGGTGGGTTTCCCAACTCAGGAAATACAGCACCATTTTGCTTTTCTTTTCTTCCTTTCCTTTCCTTTCCTTTCCTTTCCTTTCCTTTCCTTTCCTTTCCTTCTTTCTTTCTTTCTTTCTTTCTTTCTTTCTTTCTTCTTTTTTTTTTTCAGCTTGTACACTGTAGCACAACTCAAACTCACTTTTCCAATGAAAGATTAGTATCGTTTTCTAGTGTTCCCTGCTTTATCTATTCACATTCCCCCAACTGTTTCATTGGGACCTTGATTTCTGTCCTACTGTTTTGTTGTTTAAAGATACTACTCTGGTATCACTTAACTTCCAGACCCCTAAAGAGGCAGCCAGTGCATCTGAGAAGGAGAAGCGTGTTTTCCTCCATGTGTTCTTTCACTTGTAATGCTACACTGATGCAGAGGGGGTGGTCTCAGCTTTTTGATGTGTTTGTCTTCACTACATACGTCTCTGCCTCCATTTTCTTACCCCTTTACATTATCTAGACTTGCTTCCCTCTTTCATCTAATCTAACAAATCACTTGAATTTTATATCCAGATAGTTTTTTTTTTGTTGCTTCTGATTTCTGTCCTATCGCTATTCCTATAATGTATTGAGTCTGCTATCAATAACGTGTCAGCAGGATATTATAATGTGTGATTATTTATCAATCCCCTGTGTCTGTTTCTCTCTTTAATGCCATTAACTTTTCTTATACAACTTCATAGGATCTCAACCATTAACTCAATAATAATTAAAAAGAAAAGATTTAGGCAAAACTTTTTGCTAATTTCTTTTATCAGAAAAGATACAAGTATTTCCCCCATGCAGCAAACACTGTCATGTATCTCACACATTCATACAAACACACCCATGCCAATGTTCTCTGCAAGAGCTCTTATCCATTGATTTATGGGCCACAAGGACCTTGTTGAGCAAAGGCAGCTGCTGACTTTCACTGCATTGGCATGGAGATGGCCTGGGAATTTTCCTTTTGGCTCACAGATCAGTAAACACACTGGGGATTTGCAGAAAGAAAAAAAAAAAAGAATTTTTTTGGGGAGTATAATGGTGGCTTAGAGAAGGAAAAAGCAAGGGAACTTTGGGAAAAGGATTAGAAGTTACAGAATAAGCAACAAATGAGGAGGGAAAAGGAGTCATAAGATAAAGATAGAGAGATGTTTTACCACAGAGAATACACAAGCCAAGGGAAAGAAAGCAGAGTGCTTAAGGAAAAGAAAAACCAGGAGCAGAGGTAAAGAGGGGGGAAAGGTGTCACACAGCTGGTCCTCTGCTTAAAAAGGACACAGAGTGCAGCCATTCAGCCATCAGTAAACACAGATGAGGAAGCATCCTAAACCTCTGTGTCACCTCTCTACCTGCTTCTTATTAGAATCTGCCACCCACAGCAGCTTCTGGCTGCAAACCCTTCAGCCTATGGGAGCAGAAAACTCCTTGCTTAGTTCTTCTGAGGTTAGTCACTGAGTCAAAGCCCTCAAACTGTCATTCTACGCAGGCCCACGATGAGAAACTACAAGGTTGGGCTGCTGATACTTTCCCTCTATTGACTGGCCTTGATTTGGGCTTTCTTTATATGAGAAGGATGGCATTTATATCACATTCAGAGAATTTAAAAGATTGATTCTATTCCAGGCAACTATAATGACCAAAGATATACCTTGTTAATCACTGGTCTATATTGCTGAGTTATACTGGAGGCAAACACACATTAAATCATAGACAAGAATTCCTATGCTGATGAGGTTTAGGCAACTGCTAAGGAAACAGAAGCCACTGCAAAATCACCGCCAGCTTCATTCATTGAAAAGGCTGAATTTGCTCCTCACTGTAAAAGCCCACAGTGGGCATCAGGTGTCTTTGAGTCTTCCTTCATGTGAGGAAATTCTAGTCCAGGCTTTGACATTCATATCGTTGTGGCTATTGCTGGTAATACTGTCTTGGAAGGCATGAGGTCTTTTCCTGTCTAAGGGGCAAGTTTACAATCCAAGCCTGTCACTCAAACACTTTCTTGAGAATCTGCATAACTCAGGTAGAAAACATCTGGAGTGGATTCATCTCAATAACTGCTCCAGAACCATCCAGAACTATTCTTACCTCCAAGTCAGCCAAGGTGAACCAGCATGCCCCAAATGATATAAGTTGCTTCCATTTAGTCAAAGCTAAAATCTTAGTATGGGATAGGGAAGACAGCCTTGCCCACATGGCACCAGGATCTAGTCATGAACACCTTTTCAAATCCTAAGGCATTAGTCGTTAGATATGGCAGTCTCGAGAGTTGAACGAGGTATTAAGATAATATCTATGATATACCTTTGATCCTATGCCCGGATTTAAGAATTGCCTAACCAAAAAGTTACAGGGAGCCCCACACTGGAGTATGACCTGTCTGGAGACAAGGGGACTAACGAGCAGAAATAGGAGCACTGTTCACTATATGACAAAGGAATTCAGCTTAACCTACAACAGAAGACCAAGCCTAGTTCCACCCCACATCCTGGGTACATCAGTCCTCTGAAAGCAGCTGTGCACAGACAATGTCTGCTCCCTAGAGTTATTTCTTCCTCATCCTACAACACATGTGACCCTGAAATGGCAATTATAATGAAGATGCATATGCTATAGACATAAATTAATGTCACAGTTTCAATTGCACTGAGAATTGCCCAGAACTCTCAAAAGTTATTTCATCATCTTGGTTCTTATCACATACTATCCTAAAGTACAATGTTCCCTCTAGGGAACCAGGCACTGTTAGGAAAGTTTTAGAAGAAACTCTAACTGCCAAGAATTCTATAGGCAGGCCAACAAAACAATTAGGCCAGTAGTGACTTAGCTCTCTAGTTCCTGGCCAATAAATCATGTCAGCTTGACCAGTGAGATAAACACAATTCCATACAAAAGGTTCATATGTATCTAATGCAGCACACAAGAAAATAACTACTCAGTTATTTATAGAAGCTTATCACCAAGTGAATTTTCAACTTAAGTAACAGCACAAATATAATACCATGTCTAAATATGCCTGCCCATCTGTCTACCAACAAAGAGTGGTATCAGCTAGTCTATAATTAAGTTCTTTAGGGGCTTACAAAAAAGAGGACTTTGAGGACTTCTCTGCAAATTTAGAACTTCTACAGTATTTTTAGAGAACATTAGATCTCCTTCCTAAATTTTCTGTTTCCTAGGCTTCCATCTCAAGGACCTAAGAAACCATATTTTATTTGCATATTCACTGTGTACAGAAAGCTACAGAAACAGAGGTTAGGGGGAAACTTAGCAAGTACTTGCATTAAAGTCTCTCATTTTGCCAAGGACAGATTTCATGTACAACCCAGCCACAAAGCAGTGATAACCTAAATCTGCATCTGGTCCCTGACCAGACAGTTACTGTGTCCGGCGCCATCTCATCATATTGAATGCTTTAAAATAAAACTGTTTATGAGTGTGTTAAGTCCTCCTTCATGCATCTCATTCAGCATGAGTTTATCAAACAAGTTTGTTTATGGCAAGAGATACTACACAAAATTTTCATACTGTGGTAAAGGCAGGGGACCAAGTTCAATCTTAATAACAATAAAGTTTTAGAATCAATTAAGCAATGCACTGAATAGTTAGCAGAGATAGTGAACATTTCCACTATGTTAATATTTACTAATAAGTCCAGTGAACTATTCTGGATTCAGGTCTGCGGGTTGAGACCAGATGCCCAATCTGACCTGGAAGGGGGAAGAGAAACTTATTCTGCAAAAGGCATTGGGCACTGGAGCTAAGACACCTAGGCTTAAGTTTACATTTTAACTCTGCTATTTACTAGTTTGTGGCTATAATTATAGATGGTTACTGGAAAAATTAGATATAATGTATGAAATGCATTTGGCTCACTGCTGGCAGAGAATAGGCCCTTAATAAAGGCTAGGAGTTATTGCTGTCAGTTAAGAGAATGGAATGAAACTATAACACACCGTCTCCTCATTTGATTAGTGTACATGGCTATTTATAAAGAAGTTTCTCAAAATACTAATGCAGATCTAAGGGTATAACTGTAGCAGAGAGTCTGCTTACCACAAAACATGGACAGGAACCCATGCTCAGTTTTCATGGCTACATCATCACTACCACCATCATCATCACCATCACACAACAGATAGGATTCCACGAAGTCATCAATTATCTGCCATCATCTTTAAGCAAGAAGCATCCTTTCTTTTGAGACAGGGTCTTTCTACTTGCTCTGAGCCAGGATGGCTGAGCCAGGTTGGCCTTAGACTCATAATCTTCTCCTCCCCTACCTCAAAAAAGTGCCAAGATTATTATGTACCAGTATGCCCAACAAGACTCATCTTAAAACAACTGAGATAGGGATGGATGGATGGATGGATGGATGGATGGATGGATATCATGAGATAGGGATTCAATTATTTTTCTCAAGAGTTCACTCCAAGTTTGCTTGTCAGTAGCTACTTCCCTATGTCTATACTTAATCCATACTATAGTATAAGCCTCTTGTGTTTTCCTTAGGTGAGCTAGAAAACACTGGTCACTATGTTCTACTTAGTGGCTTTGTATACATAAAGACTGATATTAAATTGCCTTTTATCCTCCTTTCTTTCCATGCTGACTAATCCCAGTTTCTTAAAATTCCCTCATAGTTCTTTCCCAATCCTTTAATCACCTTTGTGGCTGAACTCTCGGCCACCTCTAGACTGAACTCTTCCAAGTTAATTACAAACTGCAGACCTGGGTGCAATTTCCAACTATGGCTATGAATGTTAACTAGCAAGATAATGTTGTCATGATTCCTGCAGAATAGTGCTCCACATTCACACCCCATGATCATGCTTGGGTACTGCAAAAGCCACCTTAATATAGCCAAAAAGGAGATTTTTTTTTTCACAGAAATGTAAACTGACTCGAAGCATGCTTATCAATACTTCTGCAAGCAAGCAATCAGTAACTTTAAAGAGTCTGGGTGCTAGGTTGTGGTGGCCCATGCCTTTAGTCTCAGCCCTCGGGAGGCAGAGGCAGGCAGATCTCTGTGAGTTCAAGGCCAGCCTGGTCTACAGAGTGAGTTCCAGGACAGGCTCCAAAGCAATACGGAGAAGCCCTGTCTCGAAAAACCAACCAACCAACCAAATAAACAAACAAATAAATGAGTCTGGGGGAGAAATAAAGAAGAAGTAAGCAGAACAGGAATCTTAAAATGTGTATTAAACATAAGCAAGAGGGTCAGAAGGATGGCTCAGTTGGGCGCATGTGCTTGCACAATGCTTTTCTTCGTTCAGCATGGGGACTGTTTGGCCCTGCTTAGCTAAGATGAATTTCTTGGTCTGTGCATGGGTGTTTCTCAATAAGAAGAATAACAAAAATGTGACTGAGGTTAATTTGTCATTTTTTTCAGTGTGGTTTTGAATCATGGGTGATATCAGCAAAGCTATAGAAATCGGCTTTGTCAGTTAAGCCTCCTCCCAGCCAGGAAGCAGCAGAGCATGAAACATAAACCCTGGGAACAATGGCAAGGCTCAGCGATTTGTTGTTCTCCAAATGCAATGACAGGATGGAAAATGGTCAACTGGGAATCCAAAGTGTCTTGTCACCCAGGCCAAGGCAAGGTCTTAAGTTAAGATTTTCTTTACTCTCCTAATTTCTTTTCCCATTAAAAACTAATTTTAACAAAGGAGAAAGTAGTTGAGAAACGCCTGAGGAGAGTTCAGTGGAATTTGGTATGTGGCTTAACTAGCTGAAAATAATTATTCATTATGACAGAGTCTTCATTCTATGCCTTCTAAACAGTGGCATATGTCTGCTGCCTTAGACCACATAACAATTTCACTAGTAAACCAGAAGCTGAAGAACTGGATGAGACTGGTGCACTCAAAAGGCTGTGTGAGCACTACATGCATGTGCTCATAACACACACACACACACACACACACACACACACACACACACACACACACGTTTCCATAAAAAAGGAAGAGGCATAGAAAATATTCCCATGTATTGGAAATATATTTTTTAAATCAGGCTTTGGAATGGGCAGAGATAATAAACAATAACTTAGAATCTCTATAGGAGGGGATCAAAAACCAGATTTTAAAAAAGAGAACATAAACATATGACTATAAGAGATATAATGAAGGAGAATGTGCCCCAACATTGTGGCATAGGGAACTGTATAAAGACTTTCCTACTAATCAAGATGGGGGGTGTGTGAGAGAGAGTCATTATGAACAAAAGAGTTCAGACTTGAGTATCTAGGAGGCTCTTGGAACACATGACTTAGGGGCTTAGGAGAATAGTCTGGGCTGGTGGTGTAGACCTGGGATTGGTCATGCTGGGCTAGAGGGAGAGATCTAGGATTGGCCATGTCTTGGCAAGAGTTATAGATCTGGGATTGGTCATGTCTGGGCTAGAGGAAGAGATCTGGGATTGGTCATGTCTGGGCTAGGAATAGAGAATCTGGGATTGGTCAGAGGATGGGCAGACATCACTGGAGAGCCAGGAATATTGGAACAGACAATTTAAGACCTACGTCTTGGATGACCACTGAATGTAATCACTCTTATGAGGCATAGAGGGGCAAAGAAAATAGAATTCTAGCCCTCAAAGAGATTTCTACTCTAGTGTATATATTAGAAAGAAAAATCCTTTCTCAATGTTAACAGTACTTTACCTATAACTACTCTATGGTATTTACTAAAGTAAGACAATTATTACTGCACACTTTATGTGCCTGTTTAGTACATTTTCCAAAGTTCAAAAATTTGTAATTGTTTTTAGATTTATTTATGTTAATTTTGTATATGTTTCTTGCTGGCATGTATGTATGTGTATTTCACACATTCGGTGTCTGCAAAGGCCAGAAGAGAGTGTTGAATTCCTGGAACTGGAGTTACAGATGGTTGTGAGCTGCAAAGTGGGTGCTGGGAACCAAACCTGGATCCTCTGCAAGAGGATCCAGTGCTCTTAACTGCTGAACCATCTCTCCATTCCCATAGATTTTGTCCTTAAGCTTAGCATTATTAATTATTGATTTTGCCTCTACTATTAGCATATTGAGAGCTTTTGACATCAGGGTCCACTACAGTATTTACATATAGTTTTGAAAATGTATAGGCTTTACATAAGACTGATAACTACCACTTACTGAACACATCCCACACATTAGACATTATTGTTAAGTGTTTTGTAGAGGTTATTTTATTCAAATAGCACAATAATCCAGCACAGTTGATATTATCATCTCACTTTATAGAAGATACAATCTTGGGTACAACTGCTAGCAATGACATAACCAAGTCGCATCTACTTCTTATTCTAGAAGCCACCCCATGCTTCTAAAAGTCTGCTAAATGTTTCTGCGTGTCTCCTCCTTGGGTACAGGAAACATGGAATCCTCACCAGAGACGGTGGGGAAACTTTGCAATAACTTGGCCTCTTCCACCAAGCATCCCCACCACCCTGGACCACCTTAGGAAATAGTCATCAAGCTGTGAGAAGTTCTCTCCGCTAAGACAAAGGAGTGTTTGTCTAAACTTTCAAAAATTTCAACTGAAAAGAAGTTGTTATATACATCACATAACAGATGTATCAGCTACAAATGAAATAAGTAACAATTCTATGTAGGTTTTTGGGTTAGTTTCCTCAGTTTGTGAGCAGTATCTTGAGTGCGGAAATTAGGGATTAAAGAGGATCTTATTGGATTGTGGAATAAAAAATTAAAGAGCTAAATAAACAAGACTTAAAAACTCAAAATTAACAGAGTATCCCTGTGGGGAATATGAAGGTTATTTGACAAACTAACAAATAAGCAAGAATAAACAAAATGTGGGATGGCTGTATGTTACAATAGCATCCAGTGACAAAATTAATGAGATCCTAATTTATGATCTAACAAGAATAAACCTTAACATTATACTAATGGAAAGAAGCCAAACACAAAGGGTGATGCATTGAATATGGCTCCATTTACAGGAAATGTCCTAAATTTACAAATCTCAAACCTACAGGAGTAGTTTCCAGGAACTGGAGAAGAAATTGAGAATGAGTGCTTATGGGCATTGGATTCCTTTTTCACAGTGATGAAATGATCTGGAATTAAATGCTGGTGATGGTTATCCATGCTAGTCATGTTGTAGTATGTGAATTGGATATCAGTTTTTTTAAAAATGTCTAATAATTTAAACAGGACGATGGGATTCATAAAGAGGATCACTTGGGAAACAATCTTTTTTTTTCAGACCCTACAGATTGTAGCAGCACATTCTAGAATCCAGATGGTTTAAAGGAGAGTTTCAAGGCTGATTATACTAGGAAAATAGGATTGATATGGAAGACTGGAGTCCTGGAAATAATTCTATCTGAAAATTCCAAGTCAGAGGGATGACTTTAAAAGTCTCCTGGAGTATACAAGTATTGTTAAGCAGAAAATAGCACGCAGCTGCTCTCCATCTTCTCTAAAGACAAGAGCAGGGAGACAGAAGAGAGCTCCAAAGGCAATGTAGTGGGTTTAGAACAGACACTGGAAGGGCGTCCTCACACCTCGAGTATAACAATGATCCATGCTTCCAAAGGTCTTCAAAACCAGGACACTTACACTGAAGGACTTTTCAAGAACGTATTCAAGGGCTAGACAGATGGCTTGGTGGTTAAGAGGGCGTGTTGCTCTTAAAAAGGACTTGGGTTCAGCACCCATATAGTGGCTTGTAAATATCCATAACCCCACTACCAGGGAATAACATATATGTTAGTGGTGCAAATATATGCACATAGGCAAACGATTCGTATTTATAATGTAAAATAAAAAACTTTAAAAGAAACAGAAAAAGAATATTTTTAAAGCCGTATTTGTGAACTTGTCATTGCATCACTCTCCACAATACTTTTTTATTTTAAAACTCAATCGCCTCCATAGGATAAACAGGAAGACACGCTACGGACTAGGTGAAGACCATTCAGGTTTATGTTCAATTAAAAAAATAGAAAAACTCCAATTTTCTGTTGGTTTTTTTTTTTTCTACATCAAACCCCTGAACAAAAGACAAACACTGCTAATTTTCACCCAGCACATAGGAGCCCAGTCAACCGCACATACATGCTGGGAGTTTCAGCTGGGGAGAAGTTCCACTTTCTCTATACATGTTTTTTATATTTTGTAGTCTTCCCCTGAGTCTGAAATTATCCCCGATGGCAGACTTCCCTCTACCTATCCAGTCCATCACACTGTAGAGCTGTTCCCCCTGCCCTGTCACCACACTGTTCCGCTGTCACTGTCCATTACAGGAATTGCATAATCTGATTGTATAATCCATCATGTATAATCATGATAGGTTCCATTAATGTATCTAAACATCCTACATCTAACACATCCTGCTGGAAATCCTACAGATTCAAACTTTGGGGTTACATGCAAGCTAGGTTAGTTGTCTACTCTTTCAAAATGAATGGATTGCTAAAACATAATTGTGGATATTTTTTGTAACTCTCAACTTTTCATCACGGAAGAAAAACAAGTTAGGTGTTTGGCTCATGCCTATACCTACCACTTGGGGGAATTAAGCTAGAGTATTGCTGTAATTTAAGGCTAACATGGGCTATAAACAAATATAATTATATTACAGTTGCATATTTGAAAGTCTGATTTCTGTTACTTGATATAAATAGATATTAACTGATATTAATAGAGTATCAATCACACTCACATTAAGATAACAATAAAATTATCACTCAAAAAGCATCTGGCTTTCCAATAGGCACATATTTCTCAAGTGTGTAGACTCAGAGGATCACAAATGTCACTGTCAGTCCTATAAAGTGTCCTGAAAGAGACTGCCTACTGCCTATGACACTTCACTAAAAGCGGACAATTCTTACTGAGGCGGGCATCAAGTTATAGCAGAAATCAACCAAGCAATATCACAACCTTTCCCCTAACCTCTGGTGCTCACTTAGAAGGGGGGAGGGGTGGGAGGAACATCAAATAATATTTATAGTTCAGAACAGAACAAGTCTTAAAGTTATTCTTTGCCTCACTGCCCGAGTCAGCAGTTCACACGGACTTTCCTTATGCTGCTCCCTTTTAACAGCAGACTTTTCACATGCTCCAATTTCCTTTCAGTGTTGTATGACATGTCTTGTAAATAGCACGGAGTTGGTTTAATTACATAGCACTAAAGTTATATCCCCACTAGGTCTATAATCTTAAGACCTGCTACAGATAAGGAATAGCTCTGAGCTGGTACCTATTGTGAATTACTGAGAAACCCAATGAGCCTTCTTGCTTTAAGACCACCTTTAAACAAGAAAGCCTGGATAAAGTATACAAAGCTGTCCTTTCAACAGCTAGTAGACAAACCCTTCCCTAGACCTTGAGTCTTCCATGACGTCATTTTTAGAATAATTCTGTTTTCCATGAATGCCCAGCCCTGTCCTACAGTCTTGCCTCATCCCTCCACAAAGACTCTGAAAGTGAGACACATCAGATTTAATTGTTCCATGGCCACACTGTGAACACCACAGTAGGGCAGGATCTGGGTTTCCACAGCAGTCCCTGATTCTGAGTGGGTTAAGAGTCCAGCTCTCAACCAGACATACAGAAGCAGAACTCGTTTCCTGTTTAGCACAAACTCTCATGAATGGCATGAAGAATTTACCTTCTCGAGAGAGAGCCACAACTCACCTTCTCTGAAAGAGTTTGGAGCTCCATGGTAACCAGCTGGACTTATGCTGCAACCCACTAAGCTTCAGAGGCAAGACGACTTTTTTTTTTTTTTAAAGAGGAGAGGAATAAAGAATGGTTGGAAAGCAGCAGTGAGGAGAGAAGGAATAAGGGCATGTGTATATGAATACATGTGCAACTACGCACACATGTGCAGATGCGCATACACACACACACACACACACACACACACACACACACACAGAGCAACCACTGTGTTGACAGGAAGATATGGTAGCCTTACCTGGGAAAACTTAAGGATACTTCACAACATTTGGAAAATGCACTTTAGACTCCAAGGTACAGTTCATGTGAGGGGAGCCATCAAATTTCTTTGAGACTGGTCGCTCATTCATCTAGTTTAGCTAATAACACACATATTCTAGAGTTGTCTTGAGGCTGAGGCAAATGCATGCACGGCATCCACAACACAGTTCGTTCCCAACAAACACACGGCCACCACTTTTGCAATGTGTTCTTTCTAGCAAGCCTGTGGTCCAAGTGTTAGCTTCACCTCATGCTGAAGTAGGTTGTCAGTGGGTTTCGGGGATGCACTGAAGGTCCCTCTTTCAGGAAGACGCCAGCTCCTTCCATTCAACCTCACTGACACTCTTACTTCTTTGTCCACTACAGTTAAGGTGAGAACCAATTTTCCCAAGTGCCTTGAGAAGCATACTGCTTCTGCCAATGCCCAAAATAGTAAAATAGAGGTACCTAGCTCCAACTCACATGAGAGTATTATGTAAGAACCATGTAAACTCTGAGGCTGGGTGATGGTGAAGAAGCGTAACATAAAGAGCACACAGGCACTTAAAGACCCCGGGAGAGCCTAACCTTTCTGTGGTTCTGAGAAGGTTATCAGGAAATACTTCTCTATGATTTGAGGAAAACCTGGGCTCATCACAGAATGTGGAGGCATGCTAAGAGGTCTAAAGACGCAGGCTGGACTGGAACTTCCAAGGACAGTAGGCAGCCTGTGGCCTTGGAAAGGCTCATGACCTTTCTTTAATCTAGCAACTGAGAATGTGGAACTCAGAATCGGGAAGCTCTGGGTTCAATTCTGTTTCTGTTTCTGTTTCTTCTCTTTCTTTCTTTCTTTCTTTTTCATTTTCTTTCTTTTTATTTTTTATTTTTTTGTTACCACTGTATGATGTTGGGTAAAGTTACATTTTGAGGGACAACTTCCCTGTGACAAAACGGGGATAACAGTACCTAAATGAAGAACAGTGCAAGGGTTCAGTATCATAGGTGGTTAACACTGGTAGTGTCACAACTGCTGCCCCATGTGACCCATGCTCCTTGTTTGGGGACATGGGGACAATTACACTTGTCTTGCCTCTTCTGCTTTACTTTCCAAACAGCACCATTTCTAACAAGTAGTTGTGTAAAAATAGCACTTTATCAAATGTGAAGAGGGGGGTGGAGAGGTGGCTCAGTGGTCAAGAGCACTGGCTGTTCTTCCAGAGAACCCAGGTTCAAGTCCCAGCATCCACATGGCAGCTCACAATTGTCTGTAACTCCAGTTCCAGGGGATCTGATACTCACACAGACATACACGCAGGAAAAACAGAAATGCGCATAAACATAAATATATAAGACAGAATTTTTATAAAAAAAAATGTGACGAACATGTAAGAACATAGAATTACTTCAATGACAACTTGGGAATGAATGTTCCTAGCTGTCACTAGAAGTTAAAAGTGATAATCTTGAAAAAAGTAACAATCAAATCCTAATGATCTTCATATCCAGTTGAAGAAAACAAATTGTCCTATATGTTCTCAGAACTCTGAGTTCTTTTCTCCATAATATAATTGGAACCCCTAAGGATTCATTTAATTCACAGCATGTGGGTACCAGAGCCCAGAAGTTGGCCCCTTCTGTTCTTTGAGTGCCATATGCATAAATTTGTAGACTGTCATTCCCCTTAACTCAAAACACTGCTGAACAAACAGTTGGAGCGAAGCCACTTGAGAACACGACAATCACAACACTCCATCTCCCATTGCTCAAACTAAGTCCGTTACTACTGACTTAACTGAGTTTTTATTGTTTACCAATGCTTGTCTTGACCAATCTCAAGGGAATTGGAGGAGGGGTTGTAAAGATCATTCAGATGCTTCCCTCCCACATGATGGAAGAGTCTTTTTCACCCCATTATGTACAGAGGCCTAACATTTCACAGACAAAATTACCCTGGACTTGGTGGCAGATGCCATTGGAAGCACATTCCCCTGCTCTAAGGTTTCCACCAAGGGCCTCCTCCTGCAGCAGCACCCCAGTTTTCTCAGAGCTCTTCTCTAAGGAGTTCAAGAAGGACTTTTTATCATTTACTTTATGTATTTTTTAAAATTTTCACATATGAATATTGTACTTATAACCACCCACAACTCCTCCCATGTCCTCTCAAATTCATGACTCTTTAGTTATTACTGTTACATTTTTGTGGAGCTGAGGCTTGGCTTCCTTATACAGAACAGAGTCACCAGCAGACTCCTGGCTTCAGAATGCACAGTTCTCCTCCTCTCTCCTCTGGTCTGTCCTCACAAGACAAGGCTTACTGGGACCCAGCTGCCTAATCAACTCCAGGAACATTTAACCAGAGAAGAGAAGCAAGGGCCATGTCCTCAAAATGGTTTGCTGCGCTAATGCTGGCATCTTGTTCTTAGCCCTCTGATATCTGAATCTCTCTCTTCTCCAAGAAAGTAAGGAAAACAAGACTTCTGGCACTCTAGGGTTGTTTGTTTCCTGGTTTTTGTTTTTTAAGACAGGGTTCCTCTGTGAAACAGTTCTGGCTGTCCTGGAATTTACTCTGTAGACCAGGCTGGCCTCAAACTCATGGAGATCTGCCTGCCTTTTTCTCCCAAGTGCTGGGATTAAAGGCATGCGCCACCACTACCCAGCCAACTTGTGGCACTCTTAAACACCAGTTATCTTCACTCAATCTCCTCTCCCCTCTACCTCTCTCTCTCCCTCACTCAGCTAGTTCTTACTCTTCACAAAGTACATTCATGGACAATATTGTTTCATGCTCAGTTGCCCATTAACTTGTATTCCCAGAGTTTCCTTCATTTCTTACCAACAAGCAAAGCTCTCTCCTAGACACCCCAGTTCTAACTCTAATCAGCAATGGGATGGAATGAATAACATCTCTTTGTGCCTTCATTTTCTTCTACAATGGAATATGTAGACATATATACCTCAGAGGGTCATTGTGAGGACCAAATGAGGGAACCCATGTAGCACACATATAGTAGAATGCCGATTCTACTCAGCACACAAGTGCTCAATAAATGACAGCGACACGTTAGTAGCAGATCTGTCCGACAACTTACACTACTCCAGTCTCACTGGATTTATTAGTCTCCTCCTCTAACCTGGAGTCAACCATATGTTGTGAAAGCACATCTTTGGAGCATCCATCAAAAATTGAAATGAGAAAACTGGTCAGCAAACAAATTCCTGAGGTTTGCCATGATGTCTTTTCAGATGGGCATCAACCCATCACTTAGTTCAAAATTACCAAGACACATCTGTTCAACCAACTCTGAACCTATTTAATCAACCTCAACAACACAAGAGTAACTGCCAAATTGTTCCCAGAAATAACAATCCATGTTTTTGCACCATAGTCAAGCTGTGAAGGAACAAAATGAGACTAGTAATAGGAATGCCTTTTAGAAAGCTTAGACTGTCCCCAAATATTTTTCTTATGAGAATCATTTAATGATCCTATTTTTTTTCTAAAGACCAAAGTTCTGTAGGTTCTAGAATGTACCTTCTATCCCTCTACTCTTTTCAAAATGAGAATGATGCCTGTCTTCTTAAACATTCTGAGCAAAACTCTATTGCTAGAGTTTCTCATAAAAGTGTGTTCATATAGCAGTGTGTTCTTTACTCTGCTTTGTGGTACCAAAGGAAGGACCCAGCAGTGATCAGAATCCAGTCTAATCTGCTGACCATTCAAAAGACACACAGGGTGGCATTTCTTTTGTGCTAATGTTGTTGTGAGTTGATGATGATTATAATGATGACGATGATGACAACAACAGTTCTGGGTCAGACTCTGACCCAAGTATTTAAACTGCATTAACTAATTGTCACAGCAATACTTCTAAGCTGCTATCATGACATCTCTTTTTTTATAGAGTGGAAATAAGACTATAGGGCCTGCAAATGGCCAACCCTTTCAAACCTAGACCAGTTAGGTTCCAGGGCCCAAGGTTTGCAATCAGTTATAGCATCTCCTTTTTAACAAAGGGCACTATATTGGTTGTATAAGCCAGTGTAAGTCTTAGTCTGTAGTCTAAGTCTACAGAAGTTTTGTAACTGACACAAAGTGCTTCTACCTAACAAGTTCATAGGAAACAGGTCTAGCAAACCAGTGGCCAGTCTGTTGATTTCGCCATATGCATCTCTCACACAGACCAGATAATCTTAACAGTCTGACAAGAAAATTTTTCCTTTTAGACATCTTTGCCCACAGAGGCAAACTATAAAAATAGGCTATTGAAATAAAAGGAGTTTGTTCTAGGAATATGTTACAGAGGAGGGCTATGGCTGGTAGCATTCACTTTGAAGTCAGCCAACACTCCCATTGCTGTGCACAGTTCCGGGGACAGAGAGTAAATCAGTGCTGGCCTGCAGTTGCTCGGACAGACCAGATAGATATCTTTCTGATGCATCTGCACGTCACTTGATGCTTCTGTCCCATTTAGGCCTAAAGATAACTCATGGTTGCTTTTCATAGATCCACCTAATACATTCTCTACTACTTTGATGCATTACTTTATTTTCCAACCAAATTCTCAAATAACTCTCATGTCTGGTCTATGCCCTATAATATAATTAATTCTGGCCTAAAAAGTCTTTGATGCACCTAACACAGCCTAGTAACATTTTAAATTTCTGGTTTTTTTTTTAACCTTTCATCACATTCAATTGGTAGTACCTCTCAAAATAGATAACATAGCAGTAAAAGTACAACAAATGTAAGTTTCTTTTTTTTTTTCCTCAGTGTTATACTTTCTCCAAACAATGGTTCCAAAGGGTGGGAAAAGGCCTGTGACCAGAGAGATCTTCATGCAGAGGGACTCCAGTACTTGAACTAGAGGTGGAAAGAGTCTATCCTCAAACAAATAGTGATCAAGTGCCATGGGAGGAAGGAAGCGAAGATCACAGAGAATGTTCTGAGGCAGGCCACTCATTCTTAGATATGTCTACATAGAAAATTTACACAGGCAGGGCTCTACTCTGGCTAGAGTATGAAGTTAGAGAAATCAAGCAAATATCTAAGTGTGGGAATGCTGCTGACAGCAAACCAACCCTGAGAACTTGAAAGTGAAAGGGACGAGTGATGAAGGGAAACTCCTTTGTTGGTAAAGCATGCGATGTGAGAATGAAATCAATGTTCTAAACAGGGATACTTCTCAGGATCCTCAGCTTCTGGCAACCCAAGCTGGGGAAATTTGATGGCTGTATCATCTATCCTCATTCTGGACCACTTCATGAACTTTTGGCAATGGACTCCCTCCCAACGATCACAAAACTGTTTCTTAAACTGTTTCTTTGCTTTTGTGGGTTGCTATGGAGATTTCAAAGCACTCTCTCGAGTATTTCCTCTCCACCTCAAGAGAAGCATAGCAAAGTTCTCCACAGATGTCACTCAAGTTAGTGAAGAGTTGGCTTTCACTCTGTGCAGAGTTAGCTGCTGTGTACAGGCTACTGAGCTGTTGCTGAGCATAGTATACCTGTATCAGAGAGGAGCTTGTTATTATCTTATTATCAGCATCACACAGGCCCAATGGTCAACATGTGCAATGGAATATATGACCCTAGAGAGCTTTTGCAGTTGAACAGAGATGCTGTAGACTATGAGTCGGATACAGACTTAGTGCAGGGCCAGGAACGTAAGTTGGGGGTCTTACTATTTCCAGCTATGGAGCTACAGACCTGATTCTGCTCTACTGAATCTCTGGTGTTTTCCTTTGCAAAGTAAAAATTTTCAAGAGGGTAACATTAAAGCTACTTTCTGTCTTCTCCCATTCTATGAGTGTGATAAAATCAACAAAAATCCAAGTTTTCAAGTGCTTACACAGTACACAGAAAACAGGTTAATGTGGCAGGTCCCACAGTCATAGATCCTACCAGCAAAAGCTTCATGTTTGCTGTGGCTGAAAGGAATTAGAAGAATATTTTGGCTCTCAAAGTGGGCAAAAATTTGGTTTGGATTTCTCTCCAAAAAGACAGCATGCCTCAGCAGTGGAAAGGACGCCAGTAGCCACAGGCTGGGTCACTGCTTTCAGTGAGGTCTAGCAGGCATGACACAAATTTCTTAATTGCCATTACTATAACCTTTACCACACCTTGTTTTTCTTGGGGGTTGTCCTGGTCAGGTAATCTGGGTTAGATCCAACCCAATTTATAAAACTTGAGGTTTTTCCCAATGTAGGTAAGATTACATGCTATTTTAGGAAACCTCTTGGGGGATGAGGAAATGTGTTGTTTTCCTTTTAAATATTATACTGTGTATCGATTCCAAATGCTAACCAAGCTTTTAAAGAAAAACACAAGTTTCCCTAAAAATAGCCTGTCTACAATGCCTCACAGATTTGGGTGCTTTCTGCACAGAGTATAACTTGCTTAGCATGCAACTAGGAACAAAATATTTGTGGACCATATCTACAAGGTTAAGAAAAGCTGTATGTAAATATCCTTCAAAGACTAAAGAAATGGAAATTAATGGGGGCTGGTTTATTATTTCAAAGTTGCACTCTCAAAAATGGCTCAAATGAGTTTCTAATGTCAGAATTTTAAAAAGCTTTGGATAATCAAATATAAAATCTAAAGACAGAACCTTGATCTTCAGTTTTCTCTCAATACCCTTGAGCTTTTTTACTTCTTTATCGTCTTCTCCTCCTCCTTCCTTTTTTTAAAATTTGTTTTTGTTTGTTTGTTTGCATGTTTTGTTTTTTGGTTTGTCTGTCTTTTGTTTGTTTCCTTGCTTTTTAGACAGGGTTTCTCTGTGTGGCTTTGGCTGTCCTGGAACTTGCTCTGTAGACCAGGTTGGCCTTGGACTCAACAGACGTGTCTGCCTCTGCTTCCCAAGTGCTAAGATTAAAGATGTGTCTTACCAACGTCCAGCGATATTTTTGACTTCTTAAATTCATTCCAGTCTTGACCACCTTGACACTACAGAGTATTGGCTCAGTCTACTTTATTTTGAGACGGTCTCACTCTGCTGCCCAGTCTGACCCAGAGCTACCTACATAATCCAGGATGGCCTCAAACTCAAGGCAGTCCTCCTGAGTGTTAGGGTTACAGGCATGAGGCACAATGATGACGTTCTTTTTATTTTACTTATCATATTTATGTGTGTATGTGTGTTTATGTGTGTGCGGCTTCCATGAGGAGGTCAGAGGACAAGTTCATATGTCTGTCCTTCCTTTCCACCTTTTATTTTATTTTATTTTTTGAGACAGGGTCTCACTGTGTAGTCCTGGTCAGCCTGCCCCTGCCTCTCTAGTGCAGGGATTAAAGTTGTGAATCCCTACTTCACAGTTCTACCTTGTTCCAGATAGTCTTTTATTCACAGTTACACATACCAGGATAGTTGGCCTGCAAGATTCTGGGCATTCTCCTGCCTGCATTCCCCATCTCACTACAGGAACTGTGGGATTATAGATGCATGCTACCATGTCTGTCTTTACACGGATTGTGGGATCTACACTCCAAGTCTGTCCTTACATAGGCTCTGGGATCTACACTCCATGTCTGTCTTTATACAGGTTCTGGGATCTACACTCCATGTCTGTCTTCACATGTGTTCTGGGATCTACACTCCATGTCTGTCTTCACATGTGTTCTGGGATCTACACTCAGGTCCTCATGCTTGTACAGCAAGCACCACACAGTGAACGTCATCCACAGCTCTAGCTACTTTTTGAACTTCAATTTTTACATTTCTTTCCCAGGATATTCTTTTTATTTCCTTCATATTCTACAGTAGTTATCAAATATATCTTATAATTCAGTGAACACCCTCAGCTATTTTCTCTGTCAGTATTTTTCTCTTGGATTCCCATCTTTGGATTTGGCAGACTCCTAACTCTGTGTGGCTGACTTCCTAGTCTTGACCACTAACCTTAAACATCTTATGTAAGTTTCAGTTTTCTATTTCCCTCTACTGTATGACTCAAGCTTGAAAACTGTATAAAACTGAATCAAGCAGTAAGAAATCTGTAAATAGGTTGAAACTGAAAGTTTCAGTGTGATTAATGATTTCTAAAGTAATATGTATATGTATGTGTGTGTGTGTGTGTGTGTGTTGTAAATACACTTTTTATAATCAAGTCTGTACATTAAAAGGTCCAAAAAGCACAAACACCACAATAGTGATGAGCACAAGTATGTCTAGAACCTGGTAGCTGATACAATTTCCACTGAAAGGAAACAGAAGACTTTTAGAAAAATGGATGACTTGCGTGCTCAGGCAAGACAAATGCAAGATATGCCTAAGATAACTTACTGTGTCAAAAGTAAAACAACACTAAAACATGATAAGGATATCATGACACAAGAACATACCAGCTACCAAAGGGATAAAATGAACATTAAAATAACTCAATATAGTACTGACCACTGAAAAGAATAGAAATCCATGAGTCTAAGCTGGTAGGGAATAGATGGATGGATGGATAGATGATGGATGGATGGATGGATGGATGGATGGATAGATGGATGGATGAGTGAGTGTAAGTACGTATGTGTGAATAGATGGATGGGTGGTGAGTGGCTAAATGGATGGATGGGTAGGTAGATAATAAATAGATGGATAAATGGATAGGTGGATGGATAGAGAGACAAATGAGTGTTGGATAGCTGAGATGAGAAAAAACTCTAGTTTATAAGGAAAAATTACACTACTGACTGGCAAATATAAAGAGAAAGTTGAAGTTGGAAATCTCAGTGGCCAAATTTTATATAACCAACGAATGGCAGATGGACAATGTGTACCGTCAGAAACAATAACTTGAGGACAAAACACCACATGGGTGACAAGATGTAACCTGAACCAAATAAGGAAACATCAAATGTATTTTTAAAGAGTCTAGGGATTAGAAGAAGGCTGGCTCCAAATTCTTCAAAAAGCCCAACTTATAAAAGTCAAAGAAGGGCTATAGATTAAAGGAAACTACTTGATCATTATAACAAATTACATGAACTAACTATAAGATTTTTCCTAAATTGGGTCTATGTTGGAAGCAAGAAATGTTGTGGAAGTCACTATTATGTTATTGGGTTAGCTGGTAAAAATAGAATACAAATGGTAGATAAAAAATATTTTATCAAATTTACTGACACAGATAACTCTACTATGGCTATATAAGAGAATATCTTCTTTCTTGAAACTAGACACTGAAACATTTGGGGGATTAAAAAAATAAAAATGCAGATAATTTAATCTCAAACAGCTCAAAATAATGTCATGTGTATGGTGTGTGTGTGTAGACACGATAGAAGAAATAAATAAAGCAAATGAGTAATGGAATACATGCCTTGTGCATTTTTTCTAAATTTTATACTTCCAAATAAAAGATTTTTTAAAAAAGAAGCCATTAAAACCTTGACAACACACACACACACACACACACACACACACACACACACAAACCAGCCAAAGACAACAGCCTAGAATGAGTCTTTTTCCTAGCCCTTGCTGTTTCTACCTTTTATTGGATTTATTCTGTC
This sequence comes from Cricetiscus sungorus, assembly GCA_030556225.1. Classification (NCBI taxonomy): domain Eukaryota; kingdom Metazoa; phylum Chordata; class Mammalia; order Rodentia; family Cricetidae; genus Cricetiscus; species Cricetiscus sungorus. The sequence goes on from JANBXA010000588.1 coordinate 29,944,839, forward strand.
AATAAAAATAAAATAATAAAGAGATAAAAAAGTAAGTAAGTATGTGATAAGTAGTAACAAAAACTTGTTCTAGAGGCTTGTGCCTCTACTTTCAGGGATATTCACTATAGACTTCTTTATCATACTTCCTATCTGTTCCTTCTGAATTCCTACCACTACCCTATTTGAAACACTTAGCATCTTATGATATACTATTATGACAACCTAGTTACCACTTCTGAACTAGTCTTTCTCTACAACATCTCGTACATATGTACTAAATGTTTCCCAACGAGTTCCATTACTCATCCTTCACTCACAAAGGGCTCTAAAATAAATGAACAACTCCAGAAAAATACATACATGATTAAATCAATCAATAGGCAACTGCTAACTTTTAAAACAGAACTTTAAAAAAGTTGATTGTGAAATACAGTATTTTCCTGGTAAAAAATCAAAATATGTCAGTCTCAATTAATGGGAGGCACTATCCTTGTTTTCAAGAATCAATGCTTTTCATTGATTTCTGGCAGATGTATTCACTGAGAACTCTCTCTTTGCCATGTCCCAAATATAAATACATTTTGTTGAATGGGTTCATAGTACAGTTTTACAACCTACCTTTTCCACTACCATCTATATCATATTTTTCCATGTGAATATATACATTTATTCAATATGATTTTTAGTAACTATACAATATACTTAGCAACTATACAGTATAAAGGAATCAAATTCCTTTAGTCAACTCCTTGATGTTTATTTTCCCATTTTTATTTTAATAAGCAGCACAAATGAAACCCTTAGGTGACATTTTAGATATCTGTGACTCCCTAAAGACTGCCTAAGGATCAAAATGACTGATTTTTTTATTTTTTAAGTTAAACTGAATCACATATTTCATTATTTGCTGTACACACTGCACGTTTCTTTGCTTTGTAATCTCTTTCCTGTCCCTCTTCTTAAACGGCTTCATGTCAACCCAGATCAGAAGCAGGGAAACTATCTGCAGTGTTTCTCTAGCAGAGATCCTCACAATAATTCCTCTTACATGTTTGTCAAGGCCTTGCTGGGGCCTCCATCTTTATCCCTCCTGCTGATCACTGATACAGAAAAACTGATACATTTTCTCTCATTGACAGGCAGGTAGCTTGTACCTGTGTCTCCCCGTATTTCAAAAGGAAAAGCCCACCATGGACAAGGTGCTGAAAAAGACTAACTCTGAATCTCTAGGATGAGTTGTGTTGTGAGACCTTGGAAAATGTTTGAGTCTAGACCTGCCTATGTGAGGTTCTAAATGTGTGGTGAAAGCAAAAGGCAGATGGGCCTGTCTGAAGTTAGAACCAAATGGCTTTCAAACCAGTTATATGCATGAGTCCTTCAGGCTTTGAGTTTTTTCTCAAGAAATAGCACTCTTATCGAAACTCTATTCATTTCCTTCTGATGGGTGTATTTATTCATAGAACTAGTTGCAAAATAATAATTAAGCTGTGGTCTTATAGAACTTGATTTTTAGAAAATCGACACCAATTATTTATAAGGTCAGCAAATTATATATGAAATTTTAAGGCATATGAAGATATCTGAGAAAAGATTTTTCTCAATGATTTCAATATAAAGCCTCCTAGTGTGACTAACCTAAAAAAACAAACAAACAAACAAACAAAAACATGAAGAATTAGAATAGACACAGGGGCAACTGGGGACTTCGCAACAGCAATCTTATCTGAAGGTCCAGCATGTGCCTTTACATAGTTACAGAGGAAATCATTGCTCTTTCACTGAGTTCCTACAAATAAACTTTTATGCATACTTTAAGTCATTGCGAGTTATCATAAAGTGCCTCCGGGGCCCATGAAAGGATAGCCTCTGGTGACACTCGGTCAGGCAAGGAGACACTCACAAAATTTTGTTCCTCATCACTTGTCTTTACATAGTACAATTTTGTGTAGAATGTTACATTTTTTAAAACAAATTTTTGGTGGGTAACACTTTAAACAAAAGTAGTGACAGATCACTGTCTGTGCTCCATCATATTGAGACTGGATAAAGGGACTTCTTTAACATCACCGTAGTAATCTCTGAATAAAAACCACCATCTGGCAGTTGCGTTCCCAGGCTCCTCCATGCTGGACACTGAGATTTGTTTCCTGAACCAGGAAGGTTCCACAAAAGAAATGATTAAAAACAACTAGAAGACGATAATTCCTTTGTGACTCTTGCCTGAGAGGCTGAAATCTGAGCAGGCAGCATCTCAGTTTCTCTAATGAATTCCTCTGCTGCTGTCATGCGGTTAATTCTCCACATTTCCTACTACCCTGATTATTAAAAAAAAAAAAAAAAAAAGGAAAAGAAGATGGCCAATATAAACATGAAAGGGCACTCCTACTCCTATAGCCTTCAGATATTCTGCAGAGATGGATTGTAGGGACAAAAGACTTTGGGGCTTTGTGGAGAGGATGTTGTCTTCTGGGAAAAAACCAGCCAAGTCTACCAGACAATGCTACACTGCATTCAGTGGTATACAACTAGACAGCAAAGGTTTACTCAGAGAGGTTAAAGATGCCCCTGGCTTAAATAAGACATATCACAGCATTTATTGAGTGGCAATGTAGAGGATGAGAGTGGCACCCTCCTGAAAGGGAGTCTAGCTGCAGACATCCTCCATGGGGCCTCAGACCAAAGAGCTGAAGAGGGAGGGGTGAACTGGAAGAGGGAGGCCATTTGAGACACTTAAAACCAGCAGAGCTTTTCATTTCCTGAACCTAAAGCAAATAGCTGTTTGTGGTATTCACTGGAGTGTGAGGTGTTTTTTTTCCCCCTGCTTCTTCTTCTGCCAAGCTTGTAGACCCCACAAAAGATTGACTATAAGATTGCGCTGAAGTTAATAAGATGAGACTGGATAAGAATAAATGGAAACGCGTATGTTTGGGATGGGAGAATGAACAGGCTGAACAAGAGTTCATGTGAAAAGATCTAGGGGTTGTACTTGATTGTGAGCATTATATGTGCCAATACTGTCACTTGGCTGCTGAAAGGCCCACTGCAATTTAAGGCCAGATTAGCAAAAGTATAGTGTTCAGAGTAAGGGAAATACGCAGTCACACTGTGCCCGGCACTGTCTGACATAGCTAGGTGGGAGCCAAGTTTTAAAGCATGCACAGAAAAACTGGAGCATATCAAAAGAGTCACAAGAAGAAAAATGTTGTGGGAGTTCCTTTATTGTACAGGGTTGTTTTGGCTATCCTGGGTTTTTTGTTTTTCCATGTAAAGTTGAGTATTGTCCTTTCAAGGTCTGTGAAGGATTGTGCTGGGATTTTGATGGGCACTGCATCCTGTTTAGGGTTGAGTGTTCCAATGCCTCTCACTCTCTGCATAATGTATGGCTGTGGGTCTCTGTATTTGTTCCCATGTGCTGCAGAAATAAGCTTCTCTGATGATGGCTGAGCAAGGCATTTATCTATGAGTACAGCAGAATGTCATTAGAAGCCATTTTATAGTTAGGGTCTTTTTTGGGGGGTGGGTTACTCTAGGTTTCTGGGCTACTAGTCTCAGGTTCTTGGTCACCCAAGCACTGTTAGGTATGGATTCCTTCCTGTGGTGTGAACCTTAAGTCAAATCGGATATTGATTGGTTACTCCCGAATGCTACCATTGTTCCAGTATCTTGCAGGCAGGACACCATTGGGTTTGTGGCTGAGTTGGTATTTACTTTCTTTTGGTAGCCTGTAGAGTATCTTCTTGTACCGAAGATACTAGAATGTAGGGGTGGGTGAAGAAGGCACCAGCTCATCTTCTTCATGTTCAATGACTTGTGTAGGTGCTGTCTTCAGCAATGGAGTCAGGTTTTTTTTTTTTTTTTTTTTTTTTTAGAGCAAACTACAGTCTCTGCAACAGCCTGGGTTGTTTGGGGATTCTGTCAGGACCCCTTTGATCAACAACTCAATTAAATATAACCCAATCCTGGTATCTGAAACTTCACTTGGTGGACGAGAGATGGCCTGCTGGGACTCTCACCTTCATATGTGTATGTGTTTTTAGGAAGATTCTACTGTATTAGGTTTCCATACCACCCATCATACACACCTTAATTTTAGATGTCTCTTTCCATATTTCCTCCCTTAACTTTCCCCTCTTAGTTAGGGTTATATAAAACACCAAAGAAACTTGTGAAAGAAATGGTTTATTCAACTTATGCTTACAAATCACAGTTCATTGTCAAAGGAAGTCAGGACAGGAACTCTCAAGCAGGACCTGGAGGCATGAGCTGATGTAGAAGCCACAGAGGAGTGCTATTTATTAGCTTGCTCCTCATGGTTTGCTCAGCTTGCATGGACCACCAGTTCAGGAATGGAGCTAAACACAATGGGCTGGGCCCTTCCTCATCAATACTAATTAAGAAAATGCCCTACAGGTTTGCCAACAGCTGGATCCTTCTGAGTCATTTCTCAATCGAGGTTCCCTCCTCTCTGATGACTACAGCTTGTATTAAGTTGATATACAACTAGTCAATATACCCTTCCTACTTGATCCTCCTGTTCTAGCCTCTCCCACATCCAACCATAACTATCTATTCTATTTCACATTACTAATGAGATCTATCTGTACCCTCTATTCTCTTACTGTGGTTCTATGGATTGTAGTTTGGTAATCATTTACTTAATGGCTAATAGCCATATTAAGTGAATAAATACTATATTTGTCTTTCTGGGTCTGGGTACCTCACTCAGGATGATTTTTTTTCTAGTTCCATCCATTCGCCTGCAAATTTCATGATGTCATTTTTTTTTAATGGCCAAAATAATACTTCACTGTGTAAATGTACCACATATTCTTAATCTATACTTCTGTTGAGGGACATCTATGTTGTTTTCAATTTCTGGCTATTATAAAATAGAGCAGCAACAAACATGATTGAGGAAGAGTCTCTGTAGTACATGGTACAGTCATTTGGGTATATGCCCAAGAGTGGTACAGCTGGGTCTTGAGGTTGAGCAATTCCCATCTTCCTGAGGAACAGCTATATTGATTTCCATAGTGGCTGTACAAGTTTGCACTCGTACCAGCAACAGATACATGTTCCCCTTACTCCACATCCTTGCCAGTATGAGCTGTCACTTATTTTATTGATCTTAGCCATTCTGACAGGTATAAGATGCAATCTCAAAGTCATTTTGACTTCTATTTTCCTGATGGCTAGGGATATTGAACATTTCTTTTAGTGCTGCTCAGCCATTTGAGTTTCTTTTTAAGAATTATGTTTAAATCTGACCCCATTTTAAAATTGGGTTGTTTTCTTGATGGTGTGTGTATATATATATATAAATATATATATATTTATATATATAAACATATATATTTATATACACATATATATATATATCTTGATATCTAATATGTATATATTAGTACTCTATCAGTTGTAGACTGTCATTTTGTCCAAATGATGGTGTCCTTTGCTGTGCAGAAGCTTCTCAGCTTCATAAGGTCCTATTTGTTAATTGTTGATCTTAGAATCTGTGCTAATGGTGATCTCTTCAGAAAATCTTTTCCTGTGCAATGAGTTCAAGGCTATTCCCACTTTCCCTTCTACTAGGTTCAATGTATATGGTTTTATGTTTAGGTCTTTGATTCATTTGGAGTTCAGTTTTATGCAGGTTGAGAATCATGAATCTAATTGGATTCTTTTACATCTAGTTATCTAGTTTTATCAGCACAATTTACCGCACCAGTGGGAATTTCTGTCTTCTTTATAAAAACACAGGTGTCCATAGGTGTGTAGATTTATGTCTTGGTCTTCAATTGATCAATGTAACTGTTTTTATGTCAATACCATGATGTTTTTATTACTATAGCTCTGTAGTACAACTTGAAATCAAGGATAGTGATACCTTTTACAGTTCTTTTATTATTCAGGATTTTCTTTCTTTCCTCCTCCTCCTCCTCCTCCTCCTCCTCCTCCTCCTCCTCCTCCTCCTCCTCCTCCTCCTCCTCCTCCTCCTCCTCCTTCTTCCTATCTTGGGTTTTTTGTTTCCATATGATTCATATGAAACTAAAATTGTTCTTTCAAGATCTGTGAAGAATTGTGATGAATCTGTAGACTGCCTTATTTAGGAAGGATGGCTATTTTTAGTATATTAATCCTACAGATCCATAAGTATGGGAGATCTTTCCATTTTCTACATCTTCTTCAATTTCCTTTTTTCATTGTCTTAAAATTTTTTATCATATAAGTCTTTTACTTAGAGTCACTACAAGATATTCTATATTATACATTCTATATTATATGTTATATAGAAGGGCTATTGATACTTTGTGAATGAATTTTGTAATCAGTTGTTTTGCTGTGTTTATCAGCTGTAGGAATTTCTTAGTAAAATTTTAGGATCACTTATGTATACTATCATATTATCTGAAAATCAAGATACTTTGACTTCTTCCTTTCCATTTTGTATCTCTTTCAGTTGTCTTATGGCTCTAGCTAAGACTTCAAGTACTATATTGAAAAGGTATGAAGATAGCAGACAACCGTCTTGTTCTGATTTTGGTGGGACTGTTTTTAGTTTCTCTTCACTGAAGTTGGTGTTAGCTATAGGATTGCTGTAAACTGTATTTATTATGGTGAGGATGTCCCTTGTATCCCTATCTCTCCAGAACTTTTATCATGAAGGGATGTTGGACTTTGTCAAAGGCCTTTTCTGCATCTTATGAGATGATTATTTTTTGTTTGTTTATATATTAAACGATTCCTGCATTTCTGGGATGAAACCTATTTGATTATGGTGATTGTTTTTGGATTTGACATTTTATTGAAAAAATTTCATCTATCATAAGGGAGAATGGTATATAATTCTCTTTATTGGATCTTTATGCGGTTTGGGTATTAGGGTAACTGTGGTCTTGTAAAATGTATTAGGCAATGTTACTTCTGTTTCTATTTTGTGGAATAATTTTCAGAGTATCACTGTTAACTCTTCTTTGAAAGTCTGATAGAATTCTGCACTAAAACCATCTGGCCCTGCTTTTTGTTTTGTTGTTGTTATTGTAAGAAGATTTAATGATTGCTTTTATTTCACTAGGGGTTACAGTTCTATTTAAATTGTTTATTTGGTCTTGATTTAACTTTGGTAAATGGTATGTATCAAGAAAATTACCCATCTATTTAAATTTTAAAATCTAAAAATAGTTTGGTGGAGTATAGGATTTTAGAGTACATTCTTAGGATTCTCTGAATTTCCTCAGTGACTGTTGTTATGTATCTCTTTTCATTTCTAATTTTGTTCATTTGGATATCCTCTCCCTCTCTCTGCTTTTTAGTTAATTAGATAATGGTTTGTCATTCTTATTGATTTTCTCAAAGAACCAATTCTTCATTTCATTAGTTCATTGTACTTTTATGTTTTTGTCTATTTTATTGATTTTACCTTTGAATTTGATTACTTCATGCCATCTACTCCTTCGAGTATGACTTCTTTTTTGTTGTAGAGCTTTCAGGTATGCTGTTAAGTTACTAGTATGAGACCTCTCCTTTTCTTTTCTTTCTTTCTTTCTTTTTCTTTTTTTAATTTAAGCACTTAGTGCTATGAACTTGCCTGTTAGAACTGCCTTCATCGTGTTCCACAAGTTTGGGTATGTTGTGTATTCATTTTCATTCAACACTAAGAAGACTTTAATTTCTTTCTTGACCAGTCTTTCATCCAGTACTGAGTTGTTCAAACAAAGTTTGTAAGCTTTGTTTCTGTTGTTAATATCCAGCTTTAATCCACGGAAGTCAGATGGAGTGCAGGTTATTATTTCAATATTCTTGTATCTGTTAAGACTTGATTTGTGTCCAAGTATGTGGTCAATTTTGGAGAAAGTTCCATGAGATACCAAGAAGATGGTATATTCTTATGTGTTTGGGTGGAATGTCCATATATATATATCTGTTAGGTCCATTTGGGTTATAAATTAGCACCAGCATTTCTGTTTAGTTTTTGTCTAGATGTCCTATGTTTTGGTGAAAGTTAGGTACTGAAGTCTCTTACTATCAGTGTTTGATTTAAGCTATAGAAGTATTTCTTTTTAAGAAATTGGGAGCCCTTGTGTTTGGTTCATAGATGTTAAGAACTTCAATGTCCTTTTGGTGGACTTTTCCTTTGATGAGTATGTAGTGCCATTTCCTGTCCTGATTAGCTTTGGTTTGAGGTCTATTTCATTAAAATGGCTACATCAGCTTGCTTCTTAGATCCATTTTCTTGAAATATCTTTTTCTGTCCTTTCACCCAGAGGTGATATTTATCCTTGATGTTAAGATATGTTTCTTGAATGCACCAGAAGGATTGATCCTATTTTTACATCTATTCTGTTAGTCTGTGCCTTTTTATTGGGGGAATTGAGAACACTGATGTTGAAAGATATCAATGAGCAATGTTTGTTGATTCCTGTTATTTTCTTATTGTTGTTGATGTTGTTGTTGTTGATGGTGGTGGTGGTAGGGTATGTATGTGTTGTGTGTTTCCCCTCTTTTGATTTGCTGGTCTGGAATTATTTATTCCCTATGTTTTCTTGGATGTGGTTAACCTCTTTAGGTTGGAATTTTCCTTCTAGTACCTTCTGTAGGACTGGCTTTGTAGAAACATATTGCTTGAATTTTATTTTACTATGGAATGTCTTGCTATTCTGAGCATGTGAACAACACAATGATAGAGAAATAACACTGAGAAGTACAAATCAGTGTCTTAAATATTTTTCAAATAAATAGAGATTGTATTCATAGTGATTTAACAGTACTTCAGAGCCTTGGGTATACATTTTGAGTAAATAAGGAAAACTTCCCCAAGTTAGAATCTTTACCTCAAGAATGCATTGTTTTTATGCTACACAACATTCTAATGACCTTTTGAATATGACTATGACTCATTTTGCTTTTTAGATACCTTGTCTTCAGGGACATCACATAATCAAGCCATCTTTGTTTCCCCCAAACCTGCATTCTGCCAGAAGCTACAAAAGGCATACAGAGAAACAAAACACAGGCCTATAATATCAGCTACTTCAGAGGACCAGAACCTCAAGGCCTGCTGGAACTGTAACTTCAAAGCCAGCCCAGGTGACTTGGAAAAATCCCACAAACCTTGAAACAAAAGAAATACTTACTCATAAACCCACAGTGAATAAAAAGTAGAGATGAAACAAGAAATTATGAATAGTAATCAAATTTTCTTTACAGAGTGATCTCTACCCCAAAATCTGAAAGGGTTAATAGAAGTTGAGAAGGTAAAAACTAGAGGAAAAATGATTACTCCATGAAAATGGAGGAACCTAGCTAGAGATGCTGTGACACAGGAAAGGGAAAAGGTGAGGCAGTGGTGGGACCATGAAGGACGTCATAGATGATGTGACAATTTCTACATTGAATCATGAATGAAACTGGAAGCTAATGAAATACTCCCAACAAGGAAATGATACAAAGCCACCAGGTTGGCTGCTATGATTAAAAGGACTGAACAGGACACCCCAAGCCCTTAATGGTTCATGAAATGAACTTGGACAAGCATGAAAAAGAAAAGAAAATGTAACTTAAAACAGTATCACCACGAACCATCTAGAGTAAAGGCATATGCTATTACATGAAGGTTTTGTTTTAGACTTGCAGATACACAGTAATGCAGGAATCCCACCAGTGCGTGTCTGAATGCAGTTCTTATTGTGTCTCAGAGTGAACAAGTTTGACACTTACTGTAAGAGGGAAGCAAACAGAAACTGGGAGCCCAGTTAAGTAGCGTTGAAATAGAGTCAGCACATTCTGGAAAGAGACTTTGGAAAGAACTTGATGGCTTCATCTTAGGTGAACTGAAGAGGATGTTAGTGATGACTCACAGTTAAATTTCTAGTAATTATTAACTTGAAAAATGAATGAATGAGCACATAACAGATGAGTAATGAACAGGACATGGTAAATCTAGCTAAAATATGAGTTTTCTTTAGAGTTAACCACAGAAAGCACACATATCCTAACAAGTTAAAATTGTAGGCATGTGCTTTACCTCTTGGCTTTCCTTTTTCCAGACAGAGCCCAGGACCCCATCCTTATATCTACAGTGCACAAGGGATAGAAGCCTGCCAAAAGTAGTTATGTGCTGGATAAACTAATAAGTGGAGCAAATTAAAATGAAAACATACTCAAACTTAAGGGGAAATTAAATTCTATATTTTTTAAATTAAGGAAAGTAAACCTACTTAGAGTAGTTTTCTTCTTTGAAGTTATAACTAAAAGTCACATTTTACAAAGCTGAAGAAGGACATCATCTTTATTACAATCACACTACTAAGCACCCTGAGTCTTTTTGCTGCAGACTATTTGGTGTTCCAAAGTCACCTTTTGTCACACTCTTGGATCTCGTTTGTACTCTGTTTATAGTTTTGCAAGAGGCTCAAAGTTCCAAGTTCACAGTTGTAAATGCTATACTTGGTAAAGGGCACACACAACCTTGTTTAAAAGAAAAGATACGATTTATGGAGGATCTCTAAGTAACTTACAGCTACATAGCAGTAGAGCGCACAGTAATCCATTCATTACCTTCTGGTCTGCAGTTTGTCCAGGGCTCTTTGATTGTACCCGACTTACATCATTCTGTTGCTGGTCCTAATCTGTATCAGTTGCCTATTCAATGTTCACTCCCTTAAGGGCAGTAACTGTGCCTTCTATTATTACTGTAATGTTCATAATGTTTAACAGTCCTCAACACAGTGGACACTGGATATTTCTTGACCGATCTAACAATAAGATGCAAACAGAGATCTCCTAACTTCAAGGACTAACAATAACTTTGCTCTCTTCATCAAGCCATGTCAATCATGAACATATTTTCTCCCTGGCCATCCTTGCCTTTCATTACAGAATAGCAATTGCTTCTTTCCAAACTGAAAAACATTTTCCATTGTAAGTTATACTTGCAGCTGGGATGTTGAAATGTTCCTCCAGCAAAGATTTCTATCTGTGTTGCAAAGGGGGAAAGTGTAGTGCATAAGTTTAATTCTTTAAACAAATCCAGAAACTATTCCTTAGGCCTAGACAGCCCTCTTAGCTGACTTATTTGTTTAATGTCCCAAGTCGTTTTCCCTTGAGCTCCTGCTGGTAAACAGTCCAGTGAATGTGAACACACTGGGATAGACTGTTGCTGGCACAATGGGCATGATCCCTATTATTCTAACAGCTAACATGCCATCCTACACAAAAAGAGCATTGAAAAGGTGGATACCGTGGAGAGGAAGCAGAGGTTTCAGAAGCAGCCTAAACAAATACATTACTCAGAAAAGCTCAGTTCCCGGCACTCTTGCTTCATCTTGGCTTGGTTAAACAGACTGGAGGCAAAGGGTAAGTGTATCACCTTTTACTGTGGCTGATTGTCCATTTTCATTTTTAGATACTGTAGAAAAATCAGGTTGCAGTGGCATGCAGCTGTCACTGAACCCTCGTGGCAATCCTTTTGGAAAAAAATGTACTAACTACTTTCAAGAGAATTCTGAGTTCACTCTCAGTTTCTTTGCCCTTCCTCAGAGCAGTTCTGAGAAATCAGATGCTAATGTTTCCCATCTATCGATGAGAAAACAAGAGAAATATGCAATTTTGTGCCAAGCCAACCATTTGGATGCTGCTTAGAAAATATGGCCTTGGTCCTCAGTATGGATACCCCTTGTTGCTTGCTTGAGGAAATGGGAACCAAAAACAAAACCAAAAAAAAAAAAATGATTAAAACATAAGCTAGAATGGAGTACTTCAATAATTGGCCAAATAAGGTGGTGCATGGAGCCCGCTGACATTCAAATATAAACCAAGGGGAAATGAAATGATGGATGGAAGCATCACCCATATGTTGTCTTGAAGGTGATAAGGGAAAAACGAAAGGCTGGGGTGACAGCATTATGTAACCCAGAAAGATGGGTAAAAGCAGGTAACCAAATGGAGCCTGTGTGGCTGGAATGGAGGATTCACATGGGACCAGAGTGAAGAGTGGAAGTCCACAGGAATGAAGCCCACAAAAATGCTAGCTCTAACAGGTAAGCAGGAATTCAAAGTTTAGAAACATTCTGACTGCCTTAAAAGAAAAAAAAATTGTACATGATTTTTTTTGTGCTGTAAATCTGAGAAGGAAGCTGGTACAAATATGAAAATACAAAATGCCACTAAATTATCTTACTACAAATTCTACTGTAATGTTTTTTTCATAAAATGATTCTATCTAAACTCCTAATATTGGCCCTCTTTGAACAAAGACAAATCTTTTGTTTTGAATTCTTACAAAACAAAGTATCTATAAAACAGAGATGGGGAGAGAAAGGTAGGTAACATTCAGGGCTAAGGTCAGTAAAGATCAATTCAAAGAGCTGGTTGGAGAGAAATGGCTTAGTGATTTGTTGTTATTTGTTCTGTAATAGCAGCAACATAAACAGTTCAGATGCATCATTCAGTTACAGCACAGAAAGTGCTGCTTCCAGAAAGGCCAATACATACTACTCAACATTTTTTGCAAGTCAACATCAAATCCTCTTCACAATTACAAAGGAAGGAGTGTCCAACAAGGCCTCATGATCCTCGTGAACAGCAATTCTTGCTGTGTCCTCCTGATTAAGGGCCCATAAATAAAAGGACACAGCAGCTGACACTTATGATTAACCATGGTATAGTATTTCAAGCTATGAACAACAGGAGAGTTACTGGAACAAACAGAATACTTATATTGGTTCAACATATGACCTTGGCTTTGTCTGGCCTGTAGGTGACCTCAATTGAAGAGAAATGTCTGGCTTAAAATTTAACTGGGTGTCTGAAATCCTATGTCACATGGCTGGAAGTCAGTAATGTTGCAATTTCTGGAACCTCCAATCCTGTCAATGTGATTGGAAGGTGTAAAGGTGAGTCTGAAGAGAACAGTGAAAAAATAGTTAATTGGTCAGTCTCAGACAGCTCCTGAATAATTCCCAAACATTTGGGGCCAGTCTAAGCAAACCACACTTACACAACCATGGTAATTTTACTGCCTGCCATGGGCAGGTGCCCTCTAGATTATAGTGGTAAACAGTTCTCTGTGATTAATGACATAGACTCTTTCTCTGCCCTCTAGTAAGGGCAAAACTCTACTAAAGGAGAGCACACAATGTGTCAACCATTGATTTATAAGCGAAGACCAAAGCAATCTTAAGTTTTCTCTGACTCTGAGAAGTCTTCTGAATAAGACTTAGGCTTTGAAAAGAGACCGCAGAAGACAAGAGGAAAGGGTCTTCCGCCACTACGGAAGGTCAATGGCCTCTCCAAAACCATGACCCAAGTACAGATACTTAATTTTTGTCCTTCCTCCGAAAGCATTCTCTGGCCTGGTGGTGGTGGCCTTTAGTCCCAGCACTGGGGAGGCAGAGGCAGGTAGATCTCTGTGAGTTCGAGGCCAGCCTGGCCTACAGAGCCAGTGCCAGGATAGGCTTCAAAGCTACACAGAGAAACCCTATCTCAAAAAACCAAAACCAAAACCAAAACCAAATAACCAAAAAACAACAACAACAACAACAACAACAACAACAACAACAACAACAACAACAAAAGAAAGAAAGAAAGAAAAAGAAAGAAAGAAAGAAAGAAAGAAAGAAAGGAAAGAAAGCATTCTTTGAATTCTCAGTGTTCCCCAAGTATTAGGCAGGTGGGGATCTAATTCTAATTACTATCTTTCCCATGTCCTCATAGGAAAGACAGAGCCTCACTTTTCTCCATTCCATTCTCTCATTCCAGCTGATTAAGTAAATATAACTTAGTACATACTTTCTTATCACAGGGCCTCATTACCTTTTATTGGACTGTCTATTAAACACTTTGATCTCATAGTAGTTTCAAATGCTACTACATAGAAGTTCAAGTTTCCATACAGATCTATGGCCTCTCCAAAACCAGGATCCAAGTATAGATACTTAGTTTTTATCTGATTTGCCCTAGCTCAGATATTGACACTATAGCAGGAGCATTTCCAAGCATGAGTATTCAAGATTGAGCAATTGCATTTTACTCACAAATCTATCAAAAATCCTCTGATTTTTTTCTACAAAAGGACTATAGTATGTAATTACTACAAATAGGTCTTTCTGTACTTACAATATCATTTTAAAACCAGGATATTGTTTTTTAAAAGGCCCGCAGCAGGCTGGAGAGATGGCTCAATGGTTAATGTACTTGCTGCTCAAGGATGAGGACCAGAGTCCCATCTCCAGAACCCATTAAGGCTAGGCAGTGTAGTATCCACCTGTAATCCTATTACTCAGGTGCACCTCTGGCTAAACTAGCTGGAATTAGTTATCCCTGGGTTCAGCAAGAGACACTGACTCAATAAATAAAGTTGACAGCAGTCAAGGAATACATCTGACATCAAGTATAAACTCGTATACAAACATATATACATACCACACACACATACACATGCAGAAAAATGATTGAAGCAATCGATATAGATTAACTAGTGACAAGTATTCATATAATTAATACTAAGAACTAATGAGATATATTGTTCTAAGTAGGGGTGGGGGGTGGGAGCTTGTTTAAATCTTCCATTTCATAATTACTAATGAAATCTATAAAATCAACCACACAAAGAACTTAAAACTCATCAGCTATTATTTAAATCAATGGGCTAACATGCTACCTTCTAGAGAGATTATAGTTTATGATCTTGGACAGTATTGAGCACAGGGAAGATTCTAAATGAATACTTGTTCAATTAAGTCAATTATTTACAAGGAATAAAACTGCCTTTGTAAAAGTGGTTGACAAAATTTTAATCTGATATTCAAGAGCAAAGAACACATTGGAAATAAACACCAATAATGACTGATTATGTGAGTGAATGAGCTCATTAATTGACTATTGCAGAAAGACAATTGTATAAAAATACTAGGACAAGCTGAGAAGGGATTGGCTATCTAGGTTCACTGGTATTGGTAGTCTTTCCACGTATTCCTCTCAAAGAAGAGCTGAGAGTCTCAGACAGTGTCAAGTAGTACTGTCTCTCCACCTGGACTCCGTATGCAGAAGAGGTAACTAGGCCAGCCTTCTGAACTGGGAACTGTGTTTACCTCCTTTGAACCTAATGTAAACAAAAAAGATGGGTCTTAGGATCCTCTCTCCAGTAAGACCACTAAGCCCTTTTGTTGAACCAAATTGCTCTGAGCAACTGTTCTGTTTTCTAGCTTTAAAACAAAAATGCATCAGTACCTTCCACAAAAATGTATAATCGATTCTTAGTGGGAGAAGTAAACCTGAAATAGAACTTCACTCCATTTTTAAAAATCTAAATCTAGATTTAGGGATATAAGAAAGGAAACAGTTGATTTTTTTCCTGTAATGAATAACAATAAACCACATTTTTCTGCATAGTATCTCATCCTGAGATTAACATCTTCTAATAAAACTTTATCAAATAGACATCAAACTTTATCAATGAATAGAAAAATAAATATATCTGTGTTTTACTCATAAATTCATAATTTCCACTGGAGAAATCAGTAATTTAGTTTGTTTCGCTTAAGAACTAAAATGAATGACAATAACTGTTTGGTTTGGTAAAGGAAATCCACATTGGATGGAATGAGCAAAATTACCACTCATCAGTCACATTCATTTGAGAACTTACTGAGTCACATCTGGAAATAGAAGAATGGGAAAAACATGTTTCTATGTTCTGACAGCTGCAGTTCAGGTATAAATCTGACCTGATAAGCTTTGTGAAATTTATTGAGTGTGTATTACACTCAGTAAACAGAGAGTTGGGAATGCAGTTCAGTGGCACACCTCCAGTAGCACAAACAAAGATTAATTAATTAATTAATTAATTGAAGCAGGTAAAGTAAAACATGACATAACATCAGAGCCACACAGTAGAAGCTGAGCACAAGAACAAAGAGTTCTGCCTAGGAGTCAAGTGATATCTCACTAAAGAGCTGTGAGCATGCAAGCTTCACCAAACAGAAGGAACAAAAGCATCCCAAGACGGGGAAAGCCAGTCAGGACTTGGAGGTGGCAAACCATAAGAAATACATGTCTGAAGCATGGCCACATGGAATGGGGTGTTGGAAGTTGATATGAGAGAATTGGGCCAAGAAAACCTTGCAAAACAATCTAATGAACTGGGATTCTGTCCTTCACAGAGCTTGGGTTTTCTGTAGGCAGACAACCAAGATCGTCTTTCTAGAAGACAGCAACATCATCCCTACATCACACTAGCCTGTAGCTGGAAAGAATGACAGAGGGGGAACTGTTTTTCTGACATCATTGATTCATGCATCACACTATTAATACATCAATCAGAAGTGATGACTGGCCAATAGGAAAGGAGATCCATGAATAAACCTAATACTGTTGTCTTTTAAAGTGTTTTAGTGACCTTTTCTTAGAAAACTCTTATACAGAGGAGGAGGAAGAGAAGGGAGGGGGAATAATCAGCACCCAGAGCTCTTCTTTTTATTTTCTAGACTATATGGGACCATGGAACTCTGAAGAAATAAAGAAAGGAAAACTGTCCTAGAAAAAAATCCTGCTATAATAATGTTCATGATGTAGCAAGAGGAGAAATATGAGAAACAATGTAGACCACACGAGCCCATCTATTATTAAGGAAATGAATAGTAAAAGGTTAACACATCCATTGAAAGTATCTCAAGACTATAAGCAAAAGCAAGCTAACAGCAATGGTATTGAGAATTATGGGAGATTTCCCCCATTTTCCATAAAGTTTCTTAAAGGATGGAATTTTAAGATTATGTATTACTTTCACAAACAGGAAAACATACTAAAGGTCATTTTAATTTAAATAAAATCTCTTGATGGTGGCCTGTAATCACAAAGGCTGTGTGGGAAGCCAGGTAAATTAACTAAGCAGTTCCATGTGAAAGACACCACTAACAAGCAGGTTCTGCGCATTTCCATGTGGTTGCTATGACACACTGGAACAGGAGTTTTAGTTTAGCAGTTGAGGCTCACCCACTGTGCCTTTGACCATCATTCCCTGATAGCTCACCCCAGAACACACTGGGAGTCTGTGAAGATGCTGTTCTCTCTTTGCAGCTCTAAGTATCATCATTTAATGCCGACAAATTTGCACTAGCAGCTAATCTTACATTACTGCCTTTGTGAGGACTAAATCTGCATGTGTGGCCTGCAGGACTGCAGTCTCTTGGAGGGGCGGCTGTTCTATTTGCCTCACAGAAACTCTGAATTTAAGGTAGAGCCTAACCTGCTTGTAATGCTCCATCATGTGATCAGTCTAAACCCATCGATGTGTGTTCATCCACGTAGTTTCAGACAAATTCCAAACAGAGCACTGGCCCCATGAGGCTGGACACCACCCTTGCCCTTTCTTCTTGGTTTTCACCTTTGAACAGAGATTGGGGGAAGGCGAGAAAATACAGAGAGAATGTAGCCCTAATCAGAAATTAGATGGGAAATAATCAGTTATAAACAAAATGGGAACCAAACAAAGAACTATTCACAGTTCTATCGCCATTTGAAACATTCTTCCTACGTGGATGTGTAGACTTCCAATATTTCCAACTATTCTCTGTAGTTTCAAGATGAGTCACTTACTTGGCTCACCAGGGCTAAAATCCAAGCATATTTTTCACTTTACCTGGAAATCCCTTCCTTCTGACTCACCTGTCTTTCAAAATGCCCACATATTATAAAGAAGATAGCTTCAAATACAGCTTTTTAAATGTTCTATTTTAAGGTAGCCTCTCCATGGTTGCTTAGATTGTTAGTTGGGGTCATCCTTGTAGGTCTCTGGACATTTCTCTAGAGTCAGTTTTGTCTTCAAACCTATAATGGCTCCCTCTATTATGGTATATCTTTTCTTGTTCTTGTCTATTTATCCCCTGACTCAATCTTCCCACATGTTCTCCTCTCCTCCCCTTCTCTTTCTTCTAACTTCCTCTCCACTCACTGCCCCCCCCCACTCCCAATATGCTCAGGAGATCTTGTCCCTTTCCCCTTCTGTGAGGGACCTTGTATGAATCTCTTAGGTTCCTTCCCTGATAATGAGATTGATAACTACCTTATTTGCTATCCTAGAACCTTTATCCAGTAGCTGTTGGAAACAGAAGCAGACACCCACAGCTAAACACTGAGCTGAACTTCTGGAATCCAGTTTCAGAGAGGGAGGAGTGATAAGAAAAGGGGTCAAGACCAGGCTACAGAAACCCAGAGAGACAGCTGACCTGAACAAGGGGGAGATAATGGACCCCCAGACCAATAGCTGGGAAACCAGCATTGGACTGACTCAGACCCCTTGAACATGTGTCTCAGTTAGAAGGCCTGGGAAGTCTGCAGGACCTCTGACAGTGGAACTAGGCTATATCCCTGGTGCAGGAAAGGACTTTGGGAGCACATTCTTCATGGTGGAATACTCCCTTAGCCTAGAGACAGAAGGGAGGGCCTAGATCCTACTCCAAATGACTTGACAAATTTTGATGATCCCTCCTGGAAGGCCTTACCCTCCCTGTGGAGTGGGTGGGGAATGGGATGGGAGGGGAGGGGAGTATGGGAGAATGGGAAGGAGAGGGAACTGGGATCAATATTTAAAATAAAAAATAATAAATAAAAAATGTTTAAAAATATTCTATTTGATTTCCATTCAAAAACAAAGCCAACAATAATCTTTAGAGAGAAGCAACTTTATTATGAAAATGACTGTCCAAACTCAAATGTCTCTAAGATTTTCTTTAACTCAGAAATAATTCTATTTTTTTTTTTAAATAGAAGTATGGCCCGAAGTAAAGAATTTGAATCAGTAGGCTTTCAGATGAGAGTAAGCGAACTCCCCTCCCAATTAGGAGGAGTTAACCAAACTTAATTTTAAAAATAATTTATTTTTAATTACCTTATTTTATTTAAATTTATTTTATCTGTATGAATGTTTTGTCTGCATGGATGAATGCACAACCCATGCGTGCCTGGTGCCCACAGAGGTTAGAAGATGCATCAGCTCCCTGAAACTGGAGTTACAGGCACTTGTGAGCCACGATGTGGATACTGGGAACCGAAGCCAGGTCCTCTGCAAGGGCAACAAGTGACCTCAACCACTGAGCATCTCTCCAGCCCCGGAACCCAAGTAAACTTGAACCATAAACTAACATTATAACCTAGAATAAGAATCAGTCAAAGAGGGAAAGGAATGTGGACCTAGAAGAGGGAGGCTGAGCCAACAGCCATTTGCCAGAGGTTGCTGGTTTGCTCACGAAACCTGTTTCCTCCTCTTCGTAGACACAAAGACAGGCCACAGTTTCAGCTCCAGTAATTTGGTCATGTGACTCCAAGCAATGTGGGCAGGAAGGTGTGAATAGTTCCCTTACACACTTTGCACCTGCTCCTCCTTCAGTATCTTTCTTCATATATCCTCTTCTTCCAGTGTAACTACAGAGGTCGTTTTTTTAAAGCCCGAAGAGTCACAAATTGAGTAGCTCACTCTGAGAGTTACTGCCTATAGAAGTCTCCCACCGATCATGATCATTGGCATTGATTAAATACCCACCAAGGAAGAATTAACTTTGTATGTACTAAGCCACAGAGATTTAAGGGAACGCATCACCAGGACATGTGTTGTCGGCTCCCTGATGGATGACAAATGGCTCAGCCATGTGGGCAAGGCCAGATTCTATACAGTTTTGGATCAAGCTGTCTTCAAGAGTCTAGGGTTGGACATGCTGGCCAAGTTTTGCTAGTCAAATGCTATATTACCTTCTGTCGGTGAACTTACTCTACATGAATGTCACCGGGTTAAGACTATCAACTGACATATAGAATCGGTGTGTGTGTGTGTGTGTGTGTGTGTGTGTGTGTGTGTGTGTGTGTGTGTGTATGTGTGTTTAAAAAATGACTCATGAAAAGATTTAGCACAACCCAAATGTTCACTCAAGGTTGGATATTTTGATAGTATTTAATTGATGAGCCATAATTCAAACAACATAATTCTGCATGATGAAAGGGAGGGAAGGGAGGAAGAAGGAAAGGGAGGGAGCGGAAGTGAAAGGGAGATGGGGGACAAAAACAGGGAACAAGGGAAGGAGAGAAAGCAAAACTAGCACTTACCGAGTCTTAAATATCTGGAAGCTCTTACATACCTGTTTCTACTTAGTCCTCACAACAAACCTATGTGGTCATTACCATCCTATTTTTTATTTTAAGAGGTAGCTAAGGTTCACAACAATTAAATGATTAGCTCAGAGTCATTCATCTGGGAAGTGCAGAACAGCATTAAACCCTAATCCAGCCAGTTCAGAGTTTACACTTGCTATCCTTTTGCTATCTAGGTATTTGCACACATCCCAAGAGAGCTGAGAAAGTTACCCTGATGCCATCGCACTTCCTGAATGTTCCCAGTACTGACTGTCCTGTGTCTTCTTGAGATGTAGTCACTAAGTCCACAGTTAAGAAACAAAGTATGTTTGCCCCAAGAGAATACCTCTTCCAGTTCACTTGAGGAAGGTGCCTGAAAACTCATTTCTGTGGGACACATCCCTTCCATCTCATAGCAGGAGTGAGAAAATTTAAGATTATTTTCTGGCTATCTTTATAGACACACACACACACACACACACACACACACACACACAGGACATATGTGCTTTAGTCATTTTCATTTTGGGTCACCTGGTCTTCAAAGCAGTCGACTTATTATCAAAATCCATAATATGTACAGGGGGTATACAAAAAAAAAAAAAAACCAATTGAATGGAACATTAAAACATTTACAGTACTTACATATTATCTGTTCAAGCAAACCTTGCCATCCTTAACTGCGAACACAATTGTCTATCATATGTTAAAACCACTCATTACTTTTTGAGATAAATTGGTATAAACTAGTAGGCAACAAACTGAAGGGCATACAGCAGATAAGGTTGTAAAAAGTCAGTTGCTTACAAGTCAATCACTGCCGATTTAGCTTTGGAAATATTCTCTTGTAGAGAACCTCTAAACTGAATCCATGAGATGGCCAGAATAGTGGTGTACAAAAGGCCACAATCCCTTGGGAACACAGGGACCACACATCAGATGTGTGGCTTCTCATTACCTTTTCACCTCATCTACCATATTATCATGGTAAAATACTTCATAGTGCTCTAGGGCTTGGCAATCTATAATGTACACATAATTATATTCCTTAGGATGGGATTGGGTCTAAGTGAAAAGAAATACAGGTACTGCTTAAAAGCCAATTGCTCTCAGTAGCCATGTAAAACTGGAGAACAGGATGCCTGACTTCTACTCAGTTTTTCCAGTGACTCACTGTGTAATTCTGAAGACCCAGCCCTTTGATCTTTAGTTCTTAGTCTATAACCAGAGCATTTTAAATTGTGCACCCACTCCTTTTATAGGTACCCCTCCAGCTTCTCTTGCCCTCAGATGAAAGCATCCATAGACACGGAAAATTGTTGTTGGGTGATTTCCTATAACCCCCTTTCTAGTATTTCAGCTGCTCTCCGCTTACATCCGAGGGACACTGCAGGGAGATCACCACTGCACACAAGCACAATTGAAGCCACAGGCTTAAGATTTCACCATTGAAGGAGCAGGCTAAGAATGAACAAGTCGGGCTTTAACACCACGAGTATCTCCAATTACCAAATGTGGGCCGAAAGAATACAAAACACTAGGAGAGATAGAAAGGTCCTTGGCGTTCTTCAAAGCCTCCCTGTGGGGCTGTGAGTTCTTCTTTGAGCTTCCAAAACAGAGTCTGAGCAGCCTGCACACCTGGAGTGCATTAGTAGGCCTTGGACTCAAGGTGAAACCCGGGTACATTTCACCTAGATGATTCCCACAATCCACTCTTGTAAAAGCTCACAGTAATTTCTCAGCTTAGAAACATGGCATGCTATTCATGGAGTGTTGAACCCAGGGATTACCTCCCAAAATCCTGGATAAATCCCACTGTTCGTCTGTATAAACACACTTTCATGTTGATTATCTTGGCACAAAGAGGCGTTCATTTTGCTTGCTGTGGCCCAGGGTCAAGACCAAGACCCGCCCTCAAATCCAATCATTCTCATAGCTCTCCTGAGAGGCCCTGGGTTTTTCCTTTTAGCAGCAGCATGCTCACCCACGTGCAAAACAACAGTGTCTCTGCTGTCTGCTTCTCTTTCTTCACTTGTCATGCTGAGAGATGCTAGTGCGTCTTATCCTACCATTGTCCCACTTTGTGCCACACCTTGTTATAGAGAAGTCTTACCGTGGTCACCAGCAAGCTCCAGCTTTCCAAGGTGGCCAGAATGGCTGCCCCAGCTCAGGACAATCCCTTCACTTCCCCACATTCTTTATCTGTGCCTTGTGACCTAAACTCACCCAGCCACTGTGGTGGCTGTTACTACCTACTTGCTCACAAAGCTAGCACTCCCCACAGATACCTAGAGAAGAAGTGGAGCGTAAGGGCCACAGCCTTCAGAGCTGGACTTTCTGGTTTTGCACTCTGGCTCTGAAGTCCACTCACTGCCTATGATGCCATGCAAATGCTAAATAGCTACTCTGCCTCCCTTTGTCTTAAGGATGGAGTACATGATTGTGGGGGTTCGTTTTTGTCAACTTGGCACAAACAGACTCATCTGAGAAGATGGGACCTCGATTTGCCTGTAGGCAAGCCTGTGGAGTATTATCTTGAATGATGATTGATGTGGGCTCAGGGCAGGTGGATCTGGATGATAAGAGAAAGCAGGCTGAGCAAGGCATAGGGAGCAAGCCAGTAAGCAGCATTCCTCCATGGTCTCTGCTTCAGTCCTGTTTCAGGTATCTGCCTTCCATCCTGCTCTGACTTCCCTCAGTGATGAACTACAATTGTAAGCAGAAATAAACCCTTTTCTTCCAAAGTTGCTTTTGGTTATAGTTTTTAATCAGAACAATAGAAACTCTAAGACAATGATCTTATTGTCTTATGAGTGAACTGAAGTGTAAAGGTTTAAGGACAGGTGTGGTGGTGCACACCTTTAGTCCCAACACTGCAGAGGCAGAGGCAAGTGGGTCTCTGTGAGTCTGAGGTCAGCCTGGTCTACACAGTGAGTTCCAGGACAGCCAGAGATACGTAATAGAAAGTCCCTGTGAAAACAAAACAAGCAAAACAAAAGGTCACAGGAACATGGTGAAGGTTATGATGATACCATCATGATCAAATTCAAGCACTTCCCTTAGTGAGAGAGCGCTTCTACCTTTGGCTATTTTATAGACCCCTCATCTAACAGTGGGCAAGATGATCTCATATTCCTAAACCACAATTACCGAGGGTAAACTGAGTCATTAGTGAATAAGCTTTAGGAGAAACAGATTTGAGCAAAACACTGCACTAGATAGAGGTGGAAATGAACAAGATGGTGCTCCCCACACCACGTGAACCCCATCACACAAAACGCTCTCTAACATAGCTATGGCTCAGAGGCTACTGAGAGTTGGAGTACTTAAGGTGGTTAATATTCTATGTCTTGACATCTAACCTCAAAGGAAAAGGTAAAATAAACCTCATTTGCCTCAGACGAATGACCTCTGCTCCAAATGCTTTGAATGTTTTTGATAAAAAAAAAAAAAAAAAGAGAGAGAAAGTGAGTTTAAAATATTTCTTTTTAATTTGGCGTATAAAATGTATCCCATCCGGGGAACGTCTTGCCAAAAGGGAGAACACTCACAGAGCTTCATTCTAAAAACAAGCCTGATGACTAGGGCTAGATTTAAAAAAAAAAAAAAAAAAACCTACTACATACCACTTATAAGATGGAAATCCCATGCCAATAAGCAGTAATTTAATTGGAAAAGGAATGTGCAATATGTACACAAAGTGGTTCCTGTATCTTTAAGGGACTTAACAAGGAAGCATCTTACAGCACTTTGCAGGATACTGGCACTGATTTTGCCTGTTCTTTGTCAAAATGCCAACAGGCACACACCCTCCACAACCCCTGTACAATCAAATCCTGGGCATTCGCTGTGATTCAGACCAGAGCAGAGGTTTTATCAATGCCTCGCCATCAAAGTGTTTCTCACTCAGCTTCTTTAACCTCATTGAATGTTGGGCCCTAATTCCAGCCTCACAAAATTCTGCTTCTCCTGAGAAAATGGGGTAATATGGTTGTAGTTATTAACAACCTCAGATAATATAGTAATGTAGTAAGTGGAGGGAAGAATGTCCTCCTCTGTGACCCTTACCTTCTGCCAACCTGCAATATGCTAGCTATCAGCCAACACCAGGAAGTCACTCCCTCCAAATCAGCCTAAAATTCCTTTGTTAACTTAATGTAACAAGGGAAAACTTGAGAAGATCCTCTACCAAACTTTTAAATCTCAAAAATTTGAGAGGGAATACAATTGGACCAACTACTCGCAGTCCAATTACCTGAACAACCAAAGACTCCATCCAATTTTCAGTGGCAGCTATTCATATGGCTATTCACAAATAGTCAACCCCCTTCTTTGTTCATGAAACTGGCTAGTAAAACAAACACAGAAACAAAAGAAAACATGCCCAGAATACTGCAAAGCTGGAAAGGGTAAAGTATCAATAAACTTCCTGAAGCATATTAGTCTTTTCCTATGTATAGCAAGGTACATGTAATTAGTGCACATGCACAGTCTTCATAGCAGCTGGGTGAGACTAAGGCTGAGTTAGCCTTCAAAAAAACAATTACAATTGATTGCATTACTAGGAAGCAATCATTTAAAACTAGCATTGTGATAAATGGACCCAGGGCTAGGTATCTTATTAAAAAGCTACATCTAATTATCATGTTATTTGTAAGTTCTGAAAAGGAATGTGGGTTTAAGTTTATACGGGCTATTGTTAAACAGCCTCAGGGCAGGCAAGAGGATTCTGGAAGGGAAGACGACAACTACAGTTACTGCAAACATGAAGAATGTAGCAAGTTCATCATCTCAATTTAGTAAAGTTAGGAAAATGGTATGAGGGAGAAAGTGCGGAGATGATGAATTCTACCTATTTGAATGAATAGCCTCCTTTCAAGCCAAGCCAAGGCCGGGTGCACTGAACAGTTTAAGACGCCTGAGTATGCAAATGATGCCAGGCAAGGTAACTTGGTGTGTAGTGTTCTGAACACAGTACATCTGGTCCTCCCAATAGTGGCTCAATAATCAACAAACAGTGTAATGATTAGTCAAAGGCTAGAAAAGGTTTGAACTACATAAATAATTTTAAGCACTAAAAGGTGATTTTTTTTTTTCCTTTTTGGCTTTTCAAAATTGGGTTTTGCTGTGTTGCCTAGCCTGGGCTACAATGTCTAAGTAACTCAGGCTGACTTCATACTCATGATGTCTGCCTCCTTGTGCTGGATTACAGGAGTACCCCACCACAACTGGCCACAGACTTTACTTTTTGTTTGCTTGTTTATATATGTTGCCAGGACCTTAATTGCCCTTTGTTTCCATTTCTCTTCTTTCTCCACCTCAACTAGTCCCCTGATCAATTTAAGTAGCTTGGAGAAGCTTTGTGATAATGTCACAATCAAAGCAATATTATGTATGTTCTTGTAAATGGACATGAGGTTTTTCTTAGTGAGAGAAGAGTTAACCATGGATTACTTGCATGTTTTCACAAAAAAAAAAATCCATTGAGGAAATCTACTTGATTTGAAAGATGGGTTTTTGCAACAAGGAACAAGTGAATTAGAGCATCCTGGTTATGAGCCAGCATCAAGGATCATCTTACTAAAACAAAAACAAAATATCGAGGTGCATACGTGTGTACATCCACATGGGTATGGGTGTACTACACCCATACAAGACACTTTAGACATGTGTGCAGACAGAGGAAGCTGTGTATAGGCTGAATTCCTTTCTGGCACCTAGAAAAAGTGGCCCTTCTTAAGTTTAAAGGAGAAATATCATCTAGTGTGTTCGTGAATAGAATTTCCTGCTGTTTGCCCCTGAAATTCAATGTGCTACTGAACGTTTGGTGGCATTCTTGTTTGAAACAAAAACCTTTATAGAAACAGATCTTAATCCTCTGTGTCTGGGTGCTTGCTGTTCTGGTACTGGTACTTATACTCTGTCTAGGGACCTCCTTTGCACACTTAGTGACGTGGCTCAATTGTGGATGGCAAACTTGATGACAATATTACAAACAGTGATTCAGAACAGATCTCTTGGAACTTTTGGCATAGTGGGTTGATTAATATGTCCTGGACCCTTAGAATACATAGTTTCTCTGTTAACTGAAACAAGCCAGAGGCCTTTTCTGGCAGTTACCTGGGTGACCATGTTCTATTATCAGACTTCTTCCTTTGTGCTATGACTGGATGTTCAGTTAGACTTCATTCTCTGCATCTGGAAATGCCAGGTCCAGAATTTACCTTTCTGTGCTCAAATCATCTTTACTGGAGAAGTTTCCACCACGAAATATTAGTATTATAAATCCATGTAATCTCCATGCTCTCTGGAGATCAGGACTTTCACAGGTGCTAGTCAGTTTTAGTTTCTAATGCTTAGTTACCCTTAAGTGACAGCCTCTGTGACCCTCACTTCCTTGTGGAGAAATCATATGATGACTCCTGCTGCCAAAGGTGAAGTCACTGGCACAACTCAGAAGGAAATCTAAGCCTTTTGGTTTACTTGCACAGCTCCAGATTTATTATTCAGAAATGATGAGGGATTTGAAAGCTAATTCTTTGAGAATAGCATTGATTAAGATGAATGTTTTAGAATGTCCAGACCAGGATATGAATTTCAGTTCTACCTGCTATTATGGGTCTCAATTTAACCTCTCTGTGTGCCTCAATTTCCAAAGTCCCCAAACAGTAAATCCGTGTTATTTGGTGTGTTTTCTAAGACTCATACCTGAGATCAAGTCTGCCTCTGTCTCATCCCCTGGGGGGCATTCTTGGGATTAGATAGTTTAGAAAGTCTGCTTATATTCAGTGTCCAGGCAACAGAATAGTGCATCCCCATGGAGTTCAGGCACAGTAGAAGGATCAGCCAGTGTCTCGCAACCCTGGTAACTCACTAATAAAGGAGTAGGCAGGCTTTACTGCCACCGATTATGTATGGTAGAAGAGCTACGGAAGGAGAAACTGGTAACATCTCAACAACAGATATTACAAATTCTATTACAATTTTCCAGAAAATGGATGTGTTGCTGAAAAGCCTGGGTTTTATAAACAAGAAAGTGAAGTCCCAGAGAGGTTCACTTGGGAGAATCCACATGATCAGAGGGAGTAGACATGGCTGAGCTCAGGTCAAATTCAGTACATATTTCCTACCAGTATTCTGAACTTAGTAGGCATTGCTGAGCTAACTTACATTTGCCACCTGAAATGTAAACAGACATCATCGTTCTAGAATTTGAATTTGGCTAGGGAACCATATAAGAACCTAAACAACTGAGGAATTGGTACCTTCAGCAGCATGCCCAGTACTCAGTGAGAAAGAAAGGTGTCCTGGAACATGCCAGCAAAATCTCATCTACATAATATAAAATAGGTGTTTCTTAGTCGCCCTCCCCAGTCTAAAGGCTGCTGTCAGCCAGCTACACGTAGGTCCTCTAGTGAACTCATCCCAAAAGCAGGCGGGCTGACCATGGGCAGGTGTACCTACCACCTCTTTATAAGCCACACCAATAATGAATAAAATGGAAATAATCCTTCTGACACATTCAATATTTAAATTACTCTGGCTGGTGAAACTCAAATGCTAGATCTCCTTGGTATGCTTGATTTCTCTATGAACATACCCACTTTCTGCAGGATCAGAAATATGAAAAGGAGAGTTGGCATTTTATGCTCGAGATTGAAAAACAAAACAAAAACATTACAGGGAAGAATGTGATATATCCATATACTAAAAGGTCAATATTTCAACTGAACCAACATATTGCCCATTTCACTTAAAATTTAATCTTTCTGGGAAATGCTGATCTCCAGGATTCAAAGTATAGCCAGAAAGAGAGAACATTCTGTTCCTTTTTCATGGACAAACATTAATATTTATACAAACTTAATACTATTATTTCAAAGAAGAATAAAGCTAAAAAACGTCTATGTGGATTGAATCACTGAGTTCACCAACTATAATGTTAAATATTCTTGTGTAATGCAGCTCAGGCCCTGAAAAGAGGATTAATCAGCATGAGGTTTCAATTAGTTCTTTCAACTTATTCTGAGTTTAAATAGGTGGATCAGAATAGGTTTTCAGGCTTCACTGGAGAAGGTAACATTTGAGCAGAAACTTGAAGTGGGTGAGGGAGCTAGTCATGTGCATATCAGGGAAGAATATTTAAGTCACTAATCTTGATCCAATCAAATGCCCCTTGGTCTTGGCCTTACTGGATAGTCCTACTCACATGCTGTTGGCCTCACTCCAGTATTGTTCAGTATTACCAATATAACCTATACTGTGGCTATACCATTTTAAAATAACACTCATTAAAGGGCTTTAGGCACTACACCTAAACTGCTCTTATCTTAGCCTGGAGACACTGAGGTCTATGGAGACCACATCCTTATCTTAGTCAAAATGGCATTATTTGCTTTCCCACTATTCTTGCGACCACATTTTTCTATCACTTATAATGGACTCTGAAATCAGCCAAAAGGTACAATTCTCTAGCATCTCCATCACACTCTAAACATGCAGAGTAAAAGTAAAATATACTGAATAAAAGCAAATGCCAAAATGAAAGTCAGTAGGGAGACAAGGAAAGCAAGAATTAACAGACAGCTGCTAATAATATATACAGTCACTATGAAACTGGAAAGGACATGAAGTGACAATTTGAGAGCGGGGCTCGTCAATGTATAATTACAAGATGCCCTGCAGAGCATATTCTAGTGGCTGGGGTTTCAGTGACTAGGAGTTCCCCATTCACTGATTAATTTGTGGCTACAGATGTCAATATAAGGAACTATGTAGGGGTGATTTGTGTATTTTAGCCGTTTTAAGGCTTTGCTCTTCCAACTCTATGCTCTTCCTTGAGTAAATATTTATCTGTGCAGTCTACTGCTCCAGGAAAGAAGCCAGCCAACATGAATACCATCTGGTATTCTGCTACTGCTCTTCAATTTGATGAGGAAGCTGTGCCCTTCCCAAGTTCCTTCTACTGAAGAACTATCCCTGCTTATGCCCTTGGATCAAGTTCTACCAAAATCACTCATATCTCCCGTGACTCTGATCCCATACAAGATACCCACATCTAAGAATTTAAATCCAATGAGTAATCACCTTGATCTTGTCATTTCTGAAATACTAAACAGGATTTTCTATTCTAAATCTTCAGCATAAGGGTCAGGTCCCAGTTAAGTATCACCACACTCACTGAATGATGTTGGGGGAAATAATTAGTGGGTTCTAAGGTCAGGGGCTCCCATAACAAGATGACAGTCATCTTTTTGCAAAGAGTACAACAGTATGATTCCAGTTTGCCATTGCAGAGCCTTCTGGCAAGAGATTTAAATATATTAATTACAAATGACTCCAGCCATTCCTAGTTGACCCTAGAAATCAAAACTAAAACTATCCCTCCATGAGCCAGACACTGATAGAAATAGGTAAGAGTGTACATTCGTTTGAACTCTGCTGTGGAGCTTTTGGCATGGAAAACTTCTGTAAATTTGACTTCCTTGTAAGTTAAATTTAAAATAGTAATATTTTTTTTTGCAAGCAATGAGCTTAAAGATGCTTTTGAAACTTGCAAAGCTGGGTGTGACGGAACATGCTCTCATCCTAGCTCTTTAGAGGGTGAGGGAAGGTAGTTTAAGACCAACACTGGTTACAGAATAAAGAACTGAGGCCAGTCTGGACTATGTAATGAGATCCTGTCTCAAAAACAAATGAATAAGTAAATAATAAAATAGAAGGAACAGAAAAACGCCAGGAGCTTCCCTTCAGACGAAAACAAAGGTCCAACTCCCTGTGATCCAGGTGTCCCTGGACTCAATAATAAGAGTGCTTGGAGATTTGGCTCAGGAATAAGTAAACAGACTACAATAAAAGAAGGGCAAGCTACTAGGGAGGGCAGCCAATGCAGGTTAATCATTCTCGGGATTAAGTGTCTTATTCCTCTTTCATAACATAGGCTTGACTAGCTGGAAGTGAACCCAACCAAGCACAAAGCACTATCAATGGTTAAAAAAGAAAGAATCAGATGCAGAGGGAACCGCACTCCCATCACCTTGTCTCCATCCCTTCAAGATCTTTCTTAATTTAAGAGTCTTTCTTCAAACAATATTGGAGTGGTAGACCATTTCAATGCAGCTATATACAAATGATTATTATGATTTTTGCCTATAACTTCTTACTTATCATATGAATGAGCTCTCACAAGCTTCTGGGTTTCGTAGAGGAGTTTTGGCAAGCCTTCTTATTCTCCGTCTTAGCTGCTTGCAAGCAGGTATGTAACTTAGAAAAGCCTTTTCATCTAGTTAAGCTTCTTATTCCCCAAGTTAGAAAATAGTAATTGTGAAGTGGGATCTGGCTAGCAAAGAGACAAACCCCAGCTCTCCTTCTTTAAGCAATATATTTATATTTTGTAAAGCTATCAGGGTTTAAGTTATAAGAATAGGACAAACACATTTGTAGTCGATTAAGAATTTAAGGGCAGAAAATGATAAACTATAGGATCCATATTCTCCTCTTAGAAACTGACCATTTATTTCCTAATCTCTTCAAAGGGAGAACTCTGCCTGCAGAGGGGAGGGAAGTTACAAAGTGAAATTTTAGAAGGTACTATTCAACCTTAACAGGATGCAACAAAAGCATACCGAAATCGTATAATGTGGCTGGGGTGTAGTTCAGTTAGTTAAGTGATTGCCTAGCATGTATGCAGGAAAAAAAAGGCAGGGGTGGGGGTGGGCGAAGGGGGGAGAAAGAGGAGAAGAAAAGAGGGAAGGAGAACAGGAAAATATCAGCTAGTAGAGGTACAGGTTTGAGTGGCTACAACAGAAGTGTTGTTTGTAATATTTCCATCAACCTAAATTACTAATATAAAACAGAATTCATAAGATGAATGATAATCTATACCTATATCATGATCTTTAATATTTTCTCTAGAAAACTATATTTCTAGTGAACAATTCTATGGTCCTGAATCTTTTTCCATGAAGAAAGATTTTTTTTTTCTGCAGAAATAACTAATTTTTTCCCATCTGTCCTTACTCTTACAAAATAAGAAAAAGTGTCAAAACCTCTTCAAGAGGAAGAGAACCCATCAGGCCCCGTTCACAGAAGCCAGGACTTCTGCACTTGCAGATGGAGGAGGGGCCTGGGTGTCCTGTTCAGGGTCTTCCCCCATGGGTCTCACCAAATGAAAAGTCACTTGTTCTACTCAAAGTTCATAACAAAGACACCAAGCTTCTTTTTCCTGAAACCCTGGTCTAACATGCAGTGAAAACACCACTCCGCATACAGTTTGTTTCTTTTACATCAGGCTTGTATGTTCCAGAATGAGCAGACAAGCCTCACAGCCTCCCAAACTGCACCTTACTATTTAGGATCGTGATAAAATGGAGGTAATCTAAAGGTCCAACCCTTAGAAGAATAGTGATAGAAAGTGTGTTAAAGCTATGAGGTCAACTATGCTGCTGCTTTTTCGAGAATGTTCACAAGGGAGGTTCAATTAGGATGAGAAAACGTTCATGATAAAATAGCAAGTGAAAACTACTATTTAAAAAGTATATAGCTGGGCAATACAAGTTTTAGGGAGCATTTGGGAGGCAGAGGTAAGTGAATCAAGAGTTTGCGTCCAGAGTGAGTTCCAGCATGGCCAGTGCTACACAGAGAAACCCCGTCTTGAAGGAGAAAATTATATGTGAGGGGCTGGAGAGATGGCCCAGTAGTTAAGGGCACTGGCTACTTAATCTTCCAGAGGACACAGGCTCATGTCCCAGCACCCACATGATGGTTCACAACCAGAGTTAGCACCAGATCAATGGGCTTTTATATCCTTTTCTGGCCTCCACAGGCACTGCATGCATGTGGTACATGGACATACAAGTAGGTAAAACACTCATAACCATACCCATGAAAATAAAATGGAAATAAAATCTAAAAACGACATGTGGAGTATGAGCTGAACTAGATAAAATGCTTAGATTTGTATAAAAGATTTCTATAAAGAAATATTATAGATCCTGTTAACAGCAGTGATCTCAGGGTGGAGCTTTGATTAATTTTTATAGCAGCTTCATTGAGATAGAATTCCCATTCTAAACAATTCACCCATTGGAAACATTTCAACAGCTTTACAGAGCTGTGCAATCATCACTACCATCTACTTCAAACAGTTTCATCATGTCCAAAGGAATTACAGGGCTGCAAGCCCAGTCAGGAATGGAACCCTTACTTAGCATGCAGGAAGCCTTGGGTTTGGGCCCTAGCGCTGTGGGAAAGGAAAGAGGAAAGGAGTGGAAAACGGAAAGAAGGGGCTAAGGAGGGATGTTCTAAATGCTTAATCTATCACCCAGAGATTCCTCTCCCCCAGAACTAGCAACCACTGATCTCACTTTTGCTCTGCAGATTCCCTTGACATCATATAAACTTCTGCACCCATATTGACCATGTACCCATGGTTCATATCTTTCTATTGTTGAACAACACAGCATTGCATGTGTATTCGGTAAGTTGTTTATTCATTCACCATTGATGAACATTTAAATTGTTGCAACATTTTTTTAACATTGTAAATAATGCTACCAACATTTTTGTACATCTTCTTCAGGTATCCTAGGGCTATATGTAGTTTTATTTTAAAGTTTTGTTCTTCCTCACTTTCTATAAGGAATGGATAGTACTATCATTATTAGAAAAAAAAATTACTAATGAAAAATAACCTCTTTAATTTCCCTATGTACCAGTACTTCTTCTATCCAATCTGTCATTCCTTATTCAGCTCAAGCCAGATAATTTGTATTTAACTAAAATGGTTTTAATGAATGTTTGCTCTGAACGGAACCCTATACTGGGCAAATTAGAAGATATATAAAACAAAAACAAACAAACAAACAAACAAAAATCTAAATCCAGGAAATGAGGCCTTTGCTTTCAAACAAGGGATGCTGCTAAACTGAGTTCAAGTTGGGGGCAGGTTTGCTTTCAAGGGAAAACTAGAGCAAATTCTAGTTGAATTGGTCCTTCTTACCCCACCTCCCAGTACTGAAGAGTGAACTGCTCTCTCACTCAACACAAAACCAAAGTCTTCTCTCATCTATCTGTGCTGCATCAATCATTACAGTCCCCTGTTAAAGAGGTATCATCCCATTTCCCCAATGAGGAACCAACCACAGCAGGGAGATTAAGAGGCTCTTACATCACAGCTAAGACTTCACAGAACAGTAGAAATTGTGACTTTTTTTTTTTTTGGTAAACATACAATTATACACATGCATATACAAACAAGATTTGTCTCATATAGAAAATGTTGGGCTTTACCAAAAGGGTTTACAGGTGGCTGCGAGGAAAAAGCTACCAACAGTTTTAGCAGCTGCCATCCCTGTGAGCCGCAATAACAACAGAGGTCAAAAGCTATGCCA
Source organism: Cricetiscus sungorus (assembly GCA_030556225.1). Taxonomy (NCBI): domain Eukaryota; kingdom Metazoa; phylum Chordata; class Mammalia; order Rodentia; family Cricetidae; genus Cricetiscus; species Cricetiscus sungorus. The sequence continues at coordinate 29,978,333 of JANBXA010000588.1, forward strand.
TTGTTGCATAAAGTGGCATGAATATTATGGAGGTAACCAACTACTTTCTGATTGGATGTAAGGCCAGCTCTACAGGAAGAAAAGCATGTCCGGGACTATAAATCTAGCCAAGAACTCATGGATGGGATGCTCATAAACTTCAGGGGTGAACTGACTACTGTCATTTTGCTAAGTGATCATAGTATTAAATTACTCTCTAAATTTATTCAGTTCTCAGACCTCATCAGAGAAGCTTCTTTACACAATGGACAGTGGCTAGTACAGAAACTCACAGTGAAGAGAATGAGTGTGAGTGGAATTCTAAGCTATAAATGGAACATGTATACTATAACCTCTCCCCGTGACTTAGGACCATCGCAGGAGAGAAACAGAGAGATTCCAAGAGATAGGAGAGGACTCTAGTGATACAGTGTCTTCTGAAAATGGCAACACCACTGTACTGTTGAACACACAGCAGCTATGGCTGCCTGGTCAAGACCCACACCAGATCAAGCCAGCCTAGCATGAAGTGGGAGGAGGGTGCTGAGCTGCCTATCTCTAATTGGGGAGCTATGGAAATTGATGGCTTCTGGAAGTGGAGATTCAGTTTTCTTTAAGGATGTGGCCCTATGTAGGTCAAGCATACTCCAGTGGACAGACCCATACCCATAGGGAAACAGGCAGCACAAACTGGACTTGGTGGGTTATTAAAAAAAAAAAAGGAGAAAAAAAAAAAAGAGGAAACACAGGGGGTTAGAGGTATATCTTGAAAGAGGGGAAGGAGTGCAAATATGTTCCATGCATGTATAAATTTGCCCTGTATTTTTAGAAAAGAAAAGGTGGAAAAGGGTGCAGTTAGCAAGTGTTGCTGTAAGGTGGCCAAGGAGTCTACCTAGAATTTCTAGTGCAGAACAGCCTAGCTGCTAGAAACACATCCATCAATTCAAAATGTACCCATCTCAAGCACCTCACAAGATCCTCACATGAATGAATATCACCGTCACTCCTCAGGATACCTAAGCCACAGGGAAACGCAACCCACTTGAGCTCAGCAATGTATATTTAGAGAGTTGCGTGTGACACACAAATCCGGTTGACAGAAGAAGAGAAAGTTTTTTCTTTATCCTTTTCTCTATCCCATCTTTCCTCCTTTCTTCCTTCTTTTCTGAGACCAAGTCCCCCTATAAAGTCCAGTAGTTTGCCACCATGGCTGGCTGGAAGTTAACTTTTCTTAACAGCCATTCTAATTAAAATGCGTTTAAAAGTTATAAAGAAAAATATAATAAACACCCCTTTCCATAAGACATTAAGGTTTTAGGTCTTAAGGAACAGATGAACAGAAAAATCAAATTACATAATTTTAGGAGCCAATAATAGAAAACAAAGCTTATAATGGTCCTACCTAAGGGAAACATAAAATACTTTGGGAGAACCAAATAACAGCCATAAAAGCAACCAAACAATACTAACATTAAAATAAAGCAGGATATATTAGGAGACTGCAGCCTGTCCTGAATAGGACTCTGGACTGGCCATTTCTTGTCTCTCCACTGTATTCTTCCCTGAAGCTACACTAGCACATGACCCATGTGTTATAACAAAGAAAATGCCCCCAGTTTAAAATGAAAAGAGGACAACATTCATTGCCATCATTATGCCTGCTGAGGCTCCAGGGGACAAGAGCTATATAAACTGCTGTTACAGTGATTAGGGAAATAATGACAGCTAGAGTAATCCCTCCTAAAAACTGCAATAGGAGAGTGCCAGGAACAGAACGCTCTGGTGGAAGTGTGCCCATGTCCTAGGACCTGGAGAAAGGTGGATTTTAAAGGGCAATTCTTAAATGTTATTTGCTGAAACGACTTGTCTTGCTAAACCTGGTTTTTGTCACAGCTATTATGCCCTCAATTTCATGAACATCATGTTCGTTTGGAAAGGAAGAAGAAGAAGAAAAAAAAAAAAAAAAGTTGTTTTTGTAGTAATTGCACATCAATACCAGAGACCTATTATTTCTATTAAGTTAATTAACCTATTTTTGAAAAGTATACAAAATAGGTCACTTAAGTGGGTGTGACCCTGCCCAGTGAACTATGCTTTTAAACTGTCTCCAACTATTAAGATTTATAGACCCCTTTATCAACATCTTGGTTTGAAAAGGCTGGCTGAGTGAAAGGCATGCAGCACCAGGCTGAAACGGCTTTGGTCCCTATCAATCAGTCTATTATAACTTAATGATATTTAGATGATGTGATTAGATTTTCAAATTGAATGCTGTTTAATCTAAATTCCAGAGTGCTTATGTAATGCTGCCACATTTTAAAGGCTTCAGGCAAACAGTACAAAGGAGAGAAATTTGTATCTGCGATCAATACAAATACTGTTCCTTCCAGACCGAAAAAGTTCTGCCTTATATTTTGTTCCAGATTAGATGGAATAAAATTCCAATAGAGAGGCATTTCTACTAAAAGTAATAAGGTTCCAGGCACAAAGTGGTACTTCCTTTGGCTCTGTTCTCATCCAAGCATCTCTATTTCTGTACCACATGGCTGGCCCATGGCAGTGACTACACTCACACTCTGATAACATCTATCCAACACTTCCAAGCTCTTGCATTCTTAGAAAACCAACTAAGTATGTACAAATTAAGAGACAAACCAAGCTTCATAGCCAGCCTTAGCATCTGCAAGTTCAAATTCTATATACATGACATTTTTGTTCTTTCAAGACTTCTACTGCAGAAATTCTGTACAATGTCAAAGTCCCAGCACCTCAGCTTTCGTCACCCCTTAAGGCCCCATTAGTGACTCCAACACTTAAGAGTCTGTAGAGCAGCTTTTAGTGAAGGGGTGTCCACAAATTGCCACTTTAGCACCTATGGGGGCAGGGGGACTCCAGGCTTCTTGTTTTGTCTTTGAAGTTCTGGGTTCTGTTTCTAGCTCTATGTTTTCCTTAGCACATCTCTCTGGCTCCAACCACTCCAAGTAAACTGCATTACTTGCAATTTCCTATTTGTTATTTTTTCCCCCCACCAGCTTCCTATCTTTACACACTTTTTTTTTGCAGAAAGACTTTCTCATCTTCTTGGGTTCAAATCCTACACGTATTTCACAAGTTTAGATGTTCTATCCTACATGTGCCTGGCTATTTGGTCTTGAGAAAAGTGGATCTAAAGGGGTTTGAACTCAGAGACACCGGATATGACAAAGTTGGGGGTACTGAACCCGAACCTGAACCAAAATGAGAGAGAGCATGAACATTTACTCCCTGGGAGAGAACACATCCTAATATCTTGTCCCCCTCTCTCCCTCAGCCCCTCAGACTCTGGCAATCAGTTGTTTTAGTCACTGAAAATTAGGAACTTCTCTAACAAAGAGATGACATGCTCTGACACAGACACCTGGAAATCCCCCACAAAACATTAGGATCTTCTTTCAAACTGTCTAATGAAAGTATAAATTAACAAACCTGTCTCCACACTCAGGCCTGTACTGGAAATTAACTGTGTAAAAATGTGTTGCTTTTGTTTATGCTGTGGAATAGCACTTTAAAGGTGTGCTACATTTGTTTATGCTGCATTTGTTTAATGATGTACAGATGGGTTGTGTTTGTTTCACCTTGCCTGCCTAAGGCACCTGATTGGTCTAATTAAAACAAAACAAAACAAAACAAAACAAAACCTGAAGGGTCATTAGGTAGGCAGGAGAGGGATAGGTGGAGGGTGTGGGTGGGCAAGAGAATAAGTAGGAGGAGACATCTAGGCTGGAAAGAGAAGAAAAAGAGAACAAACAGAGGGACATGCCTGGGGCCAGAAATCACATAGCTGCTAACCAGACATGTGAAGCAGTGAAAGTAAGATATAAAGCAGGAAAGAAAGGTAAAAAGCCCTGAAGCAAAACGTAGATGAAGAGAAGCTGGTTAACTTATAAGAACTAGCAAGAAATGAGCTTAGGCTACAGCCCGGCATCATAACTAATGAGTCTCCATGCCATGATTTGGGAGCTGGTTGCTGGCTCAAAAGAAAAAGCTTTGACTTTATGGGTGTGCATGGATCCTTACTATTGGATGTGGAAGGGTTGCCCAACATCATCAGACTTTTGAAGAAAGTCTACACAACATGAAAGACAAATAACAAATCATAACCACACAGGTATTAACTACCTAAACAACAAACAAAGAAACAAAACAAAACAAAGAAACTATGTTCTCAATAAACCAGTCATGTTAAACTTCTAAAGGATATTTCTAGGAATACACATAGAAGATAATTTGCAATATTTAGCATTTTACTTCAATAATATCTAAATAATAATATAAAGGCAGAATCATTTTATTAAATTGAGCTCACCAGAGGAGTAACTAACAAAACAATATAAATTTGCCTCATTTACATATTAAGTGCCACCCTAGTGTCACTGTCACATAAAACCAAAACCCAACTTCTCTGGACTTCAAAATTATCTTCCATCTATTCTCTATGTTCTTTTTCCTTCCCAGTACAGTAATCAAAATTCTGCTCTTGGTGAGCTTACATGAAGAAAAAGCTACCCGTTTCACTAATGTACACCTGACTTGATACGTAGCTGCAAATAGGTTGATATGTCTTTCTAAGGCAATAAGCTAAGAGGAAAAGGATGCTCTAGGAGGATCAGTAGATCCAGGCTCAAACTCCATCATCACATGTCCTCAGGGATATCAGTGAATTGTTCTGAAGTTGTATTTTTTAATCTCTAAAATATATTTAATGAAAAGTATCTGATATAATAATTTTGAAAATTAAGATAATGCTTATGGAAAGACTTTCTAAAGATGTGTGAGGTTTAAGGAGCTCCCCACCCCTCCACCCCATCCCCACTCCCCAACCCCCACCCCCAAGACAGAGTTTCTCTGTCCTGGAACTCAGTCTGTAGACCAGGTGGGCCTGGAACTCACAGATCCACCTGCCTCTGCCTTCCAAGTGCTAGAATTAAAGGCATGTGCCACCACCACCCAGCTGTTTAAGTAGCTTCTTAATAAATGAGTCCTCATGGCTAATTTTCAGACTATGAAATCTGTGGGTAGGTATAGGGACTGATATGACTACAGTCATATCAATTAGGTAAACACCTAGTCTACCCACCACATCAAATCCAATATGAATTCTTCCTAAGCCATAACAGACCAACAATGAAAAGAAGTAAACCCGAGCAGGAAGATAATGATGAAGGATCTGAATACATCTCAGCCACTGATCTCAACATGGAAATGCAAAACTGAACAGGCAAGGGGTTAGGGAGGGAAAGACATATGCAAATGCAGTAACTTTCACAGGAACCACGAGAGAACTACATGAAGAATAGGATGAAATTCAAGGATGCAGTTACCAATTTCACTTGAGTCCCAAAAGCTCTCATGGTGGAATGTTTTGGGGTTTTGTTTGTTTGTTTTGTTTTGTTTTGTTTAATAAAATTTAAGTGTTTTCCAATCAAAGGAGCAGGTAGGGGAAAAAAAGCATATTTAAGGGATACAACAAAGGCTACAATAAGATTTGAGAATAAATTAAGTGAAAATCATTGGGACTTCAATAACCAAAGCAAATGTGATGTTCATCTCAGCTCACAAGGAGTCACCACAAATCTTAAATCAGGACAATATACTTGCAATATTAACCTGAATACAACACAGGGATAGCAATGAGACCAGTCTGGTGGCAGGAAGGTAGACAAGCACAGCCTGATTAAAGTCATAACAAGAATGGACAGAAAGGACATAAAACATTAAGGTGGTCAAATGTACAGACATTAAGGGAATATGGTTTGGGCATGATGTCTTGGAAGAAAGGTTAAGTGTGATTCTAACTGGAGAGAAAAGTAAATTAAGTCACTAGAAAATATTGTTGCATAGCCAAATAGAGAAGTTGTCTGGTTAGCTGGACTTACATGTTTGGAGACTAGTAAAAAGGTATAGAAAGACAGATGTGGGAATCAGTAGCAGATTACTGCTCATTGGGCACTATGAGTTTTACAACATTTATAACAGCTCCCCCCATCACTTTAGCTAGCCTGTCTTACCATATAAACAGTATCTAACCATCTTTAATCGAAGATATCTTGAAGATGCAACTACATTTATAGCTAAAAGGATCTTAAATGAAGAGTTGGTATAGAAAATAAAACTGCTCCTCCAGAAAGACATGCTATGGATTTTACTACCATCCTGTTCTAATTTAAATACCGTCTCAATTATCTAGAAGGCAGAAGCAGGAGAATACCTTCAGCACAGGAGCTTGGTAGAGGTCTGGGTCACATAGCAAGACCTCGCCTTAAAATATATATACATATATATTAACATATATATATATATAATAAAAATAAAGAAAAAAGTAAATAGGACAAATGATTGTTAAATACAAGTAAATATAATTAGATGAAATAAATATAACCCTTATTTAGTATATATAAAACATATTAGTATATATTATAAAGAAATGTTAGTGAATGTAATAGAAAATAATAAGTAGTATGGGAGAAAAATTCAGTGTGCAAATAGTAGTAGTAGCAGTAGTAATATTTTTTACCCTTTAAGCTATAAGAACTTGATACTTTCATTAGTTTTAAGGATATGCCTGTCAGGTAGGTAAATGGATAGAGCTTTTAACTTCTCTGCACAGCTGCAGAAACTAAAACATAAAAAGAGTACAAGGAATGCACCTGGCCTCCCAGCAGGTCATTAAAATGAAGCTGGAAAAACATAACAGACTTCAGACTCCACGTTTGCACGTCTCCTCCACACTATCTGTGTCAAACACCACCACTCCTGTGGTGTTACCATTGAGTACCTGCATTGAGCTCATGGCACTGTGCCAGAACGCTTTCTTATGGAGTAAGGCACCGATGCAGAGATATTACAAATGGAGATGTGCAGATTAGGTATTGGCATCTCAGCTATGTTTTTGTGCTCGGTGTTTAGTAAATTAGCATTATTATGTATCATGGGAAACGAAACAGAATTCCTTGAGCTATTTTCAATCTCAAGTACAAAGCCAACACAAAACATATTACATTTGGCAGAGCAGGCAGGTTTTGATCAAAGTAAAGAAGAAAGTGTAATGATAGAAAAGATGGCAGGAAACAGAGATATTGGGTCACTAGTGAAATCTAGTTGAGGCTTGGAGTGAAAGGAAGTTACTTTGATACCATAGTGCTGTTGCCTAGTATGAAACAATGGTCTATTTCTCACAAGTTCTCACCAGACAAGCATGCACATCACAAAATAAATAGTTCAATTCTTAATGAAACCCTTTCCTCCAAAGACAAAAATCTTGACGAGTAAAGAATTAATTTCTGTTACCTACCCTCTTTAATAGTATACAGGGGGACCACTTTCTCAGGGCTTCATCCAAATCAAACCTTTAGAAGGCTATTATCTCTGTATGGGAAAGACGGCATGGCCCTGGGCAGTCTTCCCTCTGGGTTGAACCACAGAGATTCCCAGGTTTTTATACACAATATTAACTAGTACAAGTTCCCAATGAGTTACTCACTTTTGGTATATAAGAATAAATCTCATTTTAAAGTGATTTTCACAATCTCCCTACAAAAAAAAAACATCTGAAAGCACTTAACAGCTACACTTATACCCCTGGTGGTTAAAAGAAGGTGGAAAATCCTCTCTGTCTTACTTCATAAAGGTTATTGAAAATGCCATGCGATTAATATTATTTGTTTGGCATTGAGTTAAACTCCAAAGGTAACACTTAGCCACTCTCTGTTTACCAAGTTAATCACCAGATTTGTTTACTTTGTCTGATTTACTAAGACAAATACGTTGAGTGTCTGAAATGTTTTATCTGGCCCTGGGAAAGGAAAACGAAAGGAGTGTTGTGCATTTATTAATAGATAAGTACAAACAGGCCCTATCCTATCAAATGAACAGCTAGGACCTTTGGCCACTGTTTACTGAAAATAAAATTAGCCTTGGCTGGCAGGTACTTATCAGATCTGAGAATAATTAACTACCCACATCTGGTACTCCTTACTGAAAATGCTAGTGGGACCCATTACCTTTGGTAAGGGTTTTATTTCCTGACCAGCTAACCTCCCCCTTACATAGTACTGGAATGCATGCTTTAGTCCCAAACACTCTGCTGGAACATTTCCACGAGTTCTTTCCTTACTTCAACCCAAGAGAAAGACATGTTCAGAAATCCAAAATACATCTTCAAGACATGCTTGGTTTTCACAGGATGCTTACCAACTCACCACTGGGAATTCCCTGCCCCATGGAGTCCTGGGAACTTTGCAAACAAACAAGGATCGGTTTGAGTTAATCAATAATAACATTTTGTACTTTGAATTTTGTTTTTGTGTTTTTTAAAGGACTTCAAGAAACTACACTGTGTAGAATAGAGTGAGTATAGTTTTCAAGGTTCTAGAAGCTCAGGAACTAACAGCTTCCATCATTAGCCAGATGAAAAACCAGGAATAAACTCAGGTGCCCCTGTGTCTACTTTATGTGTTTTCTATTCTAACAATTCCTTTACTGGGTAATAATTTTCACAATTTTATTAAGGCAAAGGAAATGCTCTGAGGCATCCTTTTAATAAGCGATACATAATAAGTTCTTTTCTATTCATGTAACAGGGATTAAGAGGCAGGAAATTCAAGGCCTCTGCAATTAGCTTGCTGTGAAATCATAAACAAGTCACTTGTTTGTCAAGAGACCTCTCATCTCTGTGCTCTCATCTCAATGCTGGGCTGAGGAGCACCCTTCTGACAGTGCCAGGGAAAGTGTTTGCAAATCAGAGATAAAAATGTCAGCTCTTCAAGACCCTCCCCCCCCCCATAGCTCACTAAGCTCAGATCAATAATAAATTGTGCCATTTTACGGCACACCAATTATTAAGGTATTTTTCTGACATGTTTTGTAGATAAACGTTGTTCCTCTTAACTCAACAGAGGAATTTGCATGAAAACCGTGGGTAATCTGAAGATCAGCAGCTGCCCTGTTTCTAAGGAAACTGCAAATTGGATTCTATTAACAATGAATAGACAGCCTCTCCAAACACACAAGCCTTACTAACACACACTAGGTGGGTGGACATCAGATATCTTAGTGGATGAGAACCTGAACTAGAAGCCTAAGGATATGGAGCCAGTAATTAGGGGGTTGAGAAACAGAAAGAGGTAGGAATAATAGGCAAGAAGGAAATTTAATACTGAAGAGGGAAGAGAGGCCAAAGAAAAGGAGAAGAAACAGAAAAAAAAAACCAAAAAACCAATGAGCATTCTGGGATTAAGTAGTGCAGTCAGGTGAAATAGTGGGGCCTACACCACGTGGTGTCACAGGAGCATCAAGGGCTGAGGAGAAATGAGAGGAGAAAAAGCAAGGCAAGTAGGAATTATTGCCTGAAATCTGAGGAAACATTAGTTGCTCTGGATAGGCCTCAACAGAGATGAAAAGAATCCAAGAGGAATACATTAATAGTTGTAAGCAGGAGCAGCCCTGAGGATTTAGAATGTGGCACTAAGAAATTACTTGTACAAAACTGGCAAAATTAGAAAATGCTAAGCCTCAAATAGAACTCCAACAATAACTTTGGGTTACTGGGTTGTGGAAATTTTCTGATGTGAATGCCATCTGTGGTATGGCTCCAATCATTCAACTGTTTTACTGAAAGACTAGCTGTGGTCTAACTTCCCAGGTTTCATTTGGATATATCTGCTCAAGTCAAATATCAAGGAGGAAAATGGTTTCAACTATTTTCATGTCACTAAATATGGAGGGTGATTTCTTTGAAGAGCTAAACAGCTAGAATGCACTAAATTCACTTCTGTCTCCATCATTCTGCCAGAAAGCCCTTGCTTTCACAAGGCCAGCTTTCATGGAGATATGTCAAAGTGCCTGCTTTTACATGGCTTTTACAGCTTTAGCACATGGCGTTGTGGGGATGGCACAAAGCACTCACTAGTAACAAGAAACACCCATTGTCTAGCACAAAAAACTCTCTTATTTTTATGGCCATTTTTTTTTAATGCTTTGGCCAAGAGCTTCTAAAATAGTTATTAATAAAAAACTAAAATAGTTTTTTTCAAGTGTAGAATATTTAAATTTTTTAAAGGCTTCCAAGACAATCTTAATTATTTGTTTAAAAAAATATCCATTATTAAATTTAAAATACCCCCATATATATGTGTGCATTATACACATATATACATATGTACATGTACATGAATATGTACAACTGAAGAAAAGGTCTCATCCTTTTCATTCTGTAGCTCAGGCTGGCCTTGAATTCACTATAATTAATAATAATTTTCTTGTCTCCTAAATTCTGGGATTACAGGCCTGATCCACCCCATCTGAGCTTAGATTTCCACTGAGGAAAATTTATATGGCTTATTTTTTGAATAAAAATTATTTCTGGGTAGTTAACCTGTATAAATTAATTTTACAGTATTTTATGCCCTATTTAAACTTACTCATTAAATGACAGTCAATATTCTAAAGCTGGATGCTATGAAATTTAAATAAAATTGACTTATAAGGCTAATTTTACTTAGATGTTAAAATTATTTCAATCTTGTTCAATATTAATTCTTTCTTTCAAAATTTAGGTTATGGGTAATTAGTCTAGAACTAGAGCCTAAAAAGCAGGATTTCTCACCCTTGGCACTGTGAACATTGTAGGCTGGGTAAAGGTTTTCTTAGAAAGAGTTGAACTGTGTGTAAACCACCACTGGCCTTTACCCACCAGCATGCCTACTACCTCCATGCATACTCACCACAAGCCAAACCATCTCCAAACATTGCCAAATGTCCTTTAGGGGCAAAGCCATTTCCTTGGAGAGTAGTGATTTACGAAACAGTAATCATCACAATTTCAAGTGTATGGATACAACAAAGCACTGGGAAGAGAGAATGGCTTTGCATGTAGTCAGCTATGGATGATATTCAGGTTCCATCACTCACTAGCTGTGTGGTCTTAGGCTCCTTAGTTTAAGGAGCCCCAACTACCTCAAAAGAGGAAGGGAATGATCACATTATAGTAGACATTTCTCTTTGCCTGCCCAGAATACCAAACGCCACACCTCTTCGTAGTACTGGGAACTGAAGTGAGGTCTCACACATGCTAGGTATTCCAGCTTCATTTCTGTCGATTTGGTTAAACACCATGACAAAGAGCAGCTTAGGGGAGAACAGGCTTCTTTTCACTCACAATTTAGGTTACAGCCCATCATAGTAAGGAAGCCAAAGGGATGAGAAGTTAAAACATCGGTCACATCACATCCCCAGTCAAGAACAGAGAGAAATTAATGCATCTATACTTATTTCTCAGCTTACTTTCTCTACACATTTAAAGAACCAACCAACCCCAGGTTATGGCACCACCTACTTTTAATTTGACGGTCTTCTCCTATGAATTAATGTAGTCAAGACAACCCCCCAAACACGCCCACAAACCAATCTAATTGAGTCATTTCCCAGGTAATTCTACCTGTGTCTAGTTGATAATTAAAACTAGCCATTACACCAGGCAAACTTTCTACCAACATGCTATAGCCCTCAGCTATCTTTTTATTTTTGCTTTTGAGGTCAGTCTCTATAAGTTGTTCAGAGTGGCCTTGGTCTCTGTAGCTCAGGTTGGACTTAAATGGAGAGAACCTCCCCAATGCTTAGGATTACAGGCTAGTACCACCAGGTCCAGCTGTAGGATCTTATGGGGGGGGGGTGCTTATGTTATCCTTTCTTCCTTTAGAAAAATTACATCTCTTCTGCCCCAGGGTAGAGCATATTTGACTAGTGAAATAAATGTATCTCTAAGCCTTACTATCTGATTCAGGGATGAGCATGTGAGTTGCAGTGAGCCAATCAGACTCAATTCTGCAACCTCCTGCTGGAGCAATCAGGAGAGGTGCTCTTTCTGCTCAGGTACCCAGCTAGTAGCATGGAGCTTCAAAATGGGGAAAGAAGAAAGTGGAGCCTGAGGAAGCAGTGCTTAATGTTATAAATCAGGTCTATTCCCAGATGCATCAGCAGTGCTGGGTGCCTTAATCCCTTCTTTGTAAGTCTGTGTGACTTAGACCTGATCACTTAGGAAAAAACGTTTGCCCAATATAATACCTATCTCAACCGTTTGTTGAGAGAACCAGGCACAGTAATGAATGTAATAGCCTAGAAAGAGCTTCCTTCAAGTCCTAATCCATACAAATCACACATACACGATTATCCAAAGGCTCAAAGCACAATACAGTGAAGGAGAAAACAACAGATCCCCTGACTTGAGTTCAACTTCTTAATAAACTAGAAAATATCCCCAAATGTCCTTATTTATTTCAAAAGACTGAAAGATGGGATTTATAGTTTGTAAATTAAAGTAAAACAACAGGGCCGGGACTGGAATGAATCATTTACTAATTAAGATAACTATTCAATACAATAAAAAAAATTAATGGTGAAAGTCCATGATAAAAACAGAGTTAAAATAGCTAGCCTTTCATTTTTGACTCAGGCTCCAATATAGCTTGGCAGGGAATAGCAAATACAATTACATTTCTAAATTGTTCCAAGTGGAGACATCATCTAATGTTCAAAAGCAGTCAAGGTTTCAGCAGCAGGGGAGATGTAGACGAATGAAGAATTCTGAGTGACAAGTGAAGACACCCAGGTTCAAGTTCCAACTTCACCAGCACTAAAGAATGCAGTGTTAACAAATTACCTAGCCTTTTTGATCTTGAGATTTTTCTTAAATAAACTGAAAGGCCTATACCTGGTTATTAGTTACACCTAGCTCTGAAGTTTTACAATTCTACTGTAAAATTGATTGCTTTTGATGACCAGAAATAAATCTCACCAAGCATGCTGTAATTCCTGTTCAACATTTATGCTATCTGGGAGCTTATGAAATGACAAGTTTCAACTATTCAAGTACACTGAGAAAATAAAACCCAGGTTAAGCATTATTTGGGGGGGGAAAAGAAGGCGGAGCGCTCATACATGTTTCAAATGCCATTCAATTACAAGGCCCTACAATAGAGAAGTCGGCAGCTTTGTGTTGTGGGTATAGGGTGGCATGGTTGATCTGTGTCTCTAAAAGCAAAAATAGTTCACAAGGCCACCCACTGACAAGTCCATTGAAGCAGAAAGTAATCGGGTTAATAAATGACTCCTTATAATTTCCAAATAGGAAAATGAAAATCTAAAGTCAACAACTGTGTGACAGGGTGACAAGCAAGAGCAGGAGTAACAAAAAAGAGAAGCAGTTTCTAACATTCTGTCTGAGGTCAAAGTGCTGACAGTAGCAAGGGTCTCAATACTGCAAACTATAAAGGCAGAACAGGAAAGATTAAAATTTACTTTCTGCTTCCACGAACACAAACTTTTATTCTTCCTTCGTTCCTTCCTTTCTTTTTCTGAACTTTAAAAGTACTCTCCACTGAGATTTACATGCAAAATTTCAACCACAGATAAAGTATATATGACAATGTAAGTAGCTGTCCATTACATTATAGCTAGTTTCAAGAATTATCAACTCCTGGCCAATATTATCCCATACAACTGTAGTACCTTTACCTAAACTCATGAAGGGATGTTCATTCTAAACTCAAATTAAGCAAATATTTTGGAAACTTCAGTTTCCATATTGGGAAAATACAAACAATTATTCTAACCTCTACACATGAAGTTGTAAAAACTGACCATGCATTTAAAGGATTTTCTGATTCTGTGATAGGTGATTGTTACAAAATAAGATGGAAAATGAAATTGTCTGTTGTTTAAATATGTCTTTCTTCTAGTCAACAGAATATGTTTGGGGAAAAATTTATTTTTCATTCTCCAAGCACCTCTTTGTGGCCACTGAAAATATCAGCACTCACTTTGAGTAGATAGGAAATGAAGTAAATTATTAAACTCATATCAAATGAAATATCAATAGCAGAGGCAAAAAGGAATCCACACTTTCTGATTCTCTATGCTCTATCATCATTAAATAGCATTTGTATCATTACTACGTGAAAACAACTCTTTTCTTTAAAGCAAATAGACTTATGCTAGTGAAAAGAGAAGTTTCTATGTAATATGTGGACATTCTAATGTGTTCACTGACTTTAAAGCTCACTATGTAGGTCCAGACAAGCACATTCCTTGCTTGGCTTGGCTTACCTAAAGAAGACAACAAGAAATAAAGGAGGAAAATTAAACACACCTGTGCCTCACTGGAACTGAACAATTATAGTTTGCCATTTCATAGGCTTGAAACTTTAAACCATTTACTTGGCTGATGCAAAAATTACCTCAATGTTATACTGAAGAATTATACCACTTGGGCCTACTCCATACTGCCAAAGGCACAGGTGATGCAACTTCCAGCTCCGAGAGCTTTTACAGCATTTACCAAGTCATTAGAACTCTGTATACTTTAGACATTTTCCTTCCGAGTCATACAATGGTCTTGTTCACTGAGTTTAGTCAAGGCACGTTGGGATCTGGTAGGAGAAGCAGGGGGCAAAGCTGTGCAGAGGGTGTGGTGGGAAGTCCGTCATGAGCTAGTTTCCCTGAAAGTTGTCTATTAGTCATCCTGTGGGATACGCCAAAAGCAGAAGACTTTTTCTTATGGTCTCAAGACGAGCTGGCTGTGATTGAGCACTGTCTTCTAGGACTATCACAGAGAAACCACCGCTTATTAAACCCACAGACGAGTAGTTTAAAACTCTACATAAGAGGGGGGTCTTCTCCGGCAACTTCATGCCAACTTGGAAGGTAATTCTGTGACTTTCTGACAAACCAAATGTCAATTCACAAAATTTTAAAAAGTCCAAAACAAATACACTTACGACATATTTGAAAAATAATGGTTACCAACATGATTGCTTTTCTTCAGGACATGGAACTCTTGTGAACTGCTATTACTAAAATAAAACAGAAATTGGAACTAAAATCTCCAGCTTCAGCTTTCCTAATCCTAAAATCCAAAACCCGAAACTATGCAAAGGCCAGGATAATGCCATGAACATTTCACACCTGACCTCAAGCGACAGGCCATCGGGCACATTACAAGTATTGTACGAAATGCTGTGAGAATGAGGTATACAGGAACCAGGAACACAGGTGAACTGCACATTTAGATTGGGTCCCCACCCCCGTGATATATCAGCCTGTAAATATGCAAATATTCCACAAACCAAAGGAGCCTGAAGTTCGAACATTTCTGAGTCCCGGCATTTTGGGGGTAGAAAGAACAGAGCCGGCACTCGGGCAGCCCAGGTTCCTATCTTCATTCTGCTCTTACTAGTTCTGTTGGGCCAGGTTGAGACACTTCACAATGGCGGCTTTTGCATCTACCAAATTACCTAAGTGGTCTGCTGGATATTTGAGATTACTAAAATTCTCAGATAACCTAACTCAATTAACTTCTATGTAGCATCTGCATTATTCACAACATCACTGATTGTGTAAAAACTGTTAGAATGTGAAGCAAAACAGAAAATGAAGGACTTACACCTAGCACTTGTTTATAGACATGAGTAAAACAAGGAAATCAGAAGAAAAGTAAGGGTTTTTTGTTTGTTTCCCAAATCCCACTTCAGGCCGTATTTCAGGGTTCAGAACAGTCTTCTACGGAGCGTCGACCTACAGTGGGTTTTAAATGTTTGAATATTTCATCCTTTGCTCTTTCCCCCACCATCCCAACAGCAGTACACGAAGTAAGTCTTGTATAAACTACACTACCACTTTGAATCAAAGAGATAGTATGGGGTTAGATTAGGAACTCTTAATGTCAAACTCTTAATGTAAAGGGGTGCAAATGCTCCTGAAGGAAAAATAAATGTTATCAAGGCTTCTATTTTGAAACCATCAAGAATCAACTTGGGGGCACCATTAGCAATAAGGAGAACTTATAATTCATTAAGTTCAAACATATGCTTCCCCAAACACTTCATGAATAAACATCACATAGTAAGTACATAATGACCCCATTTAGAATGAAATTTAAATATGACTTATAACTAAGGCTGACACCAAAAAAAGAAAAAAGCCTATGAGAGCACTGAATATACATCTTAATTGCCAAATTATAAGATCCAAGCAGGGCCAGATAGGCTGCTAACAGCTTCATCTAGGCTGGTGATAGTTCTTCAAATGATCGACTGACTTAAAAGAGGGTTTATCCTAAAGGCTAACAGAAGGCAGTGTAACTTCTCCCACAAAAGCATAGAAAAACAGCACTAACAGTGAAATGATCTGGAATTTTAAACATTGAAACACAAAGGCTTTTCCTAGTGGAGATGAACCCCTTCCACCTTGTAAGGGCTCCACCAGCATCATCGACCTCAAACACTTGGTTCACAAAAAAATGTGATGACACAGGAAATCATGTAGAGACAAACAAATACACAAAAAACGGCATTCTCTCTTTCTCTCTCTCTCTGGCCTGGAGCAGCCGCAACAGAGCAGTACTGGGAATAAACAACACGTTAAGGGCTTAATTTTAAAGTCTGCTTAACTGCTCACTCCAATTCAACACCCTGTGTCCTCTTCTAAGTAGGGCATGACACGGACAACAATCTCCCATTTATGCACTTCTTACTTCACTGACCTCTAAAACGTTGCACGCTAATTAGTCACAGGAGTAGGCAGCATGAACTCCAAACCTTCCTGTATTACTAGCCAGGTTTAGGCATCTCTGCACTGAGGACTTAGTCAAATCCAAACTCACACTTGTAAATTGTAAACTTCTGGGTTAACACTTTGCAATTAGTCACTGCTACATATCTACTTTTGAAACTATAAAAAGATAAAAGGTTGGATTTTACAGACACTGATTTAGCTAACATTACAAAGGGGATGTAAGACCAAGAAAAAGATGATATGCATTTCTTTAGGTTTTTTTCCCCCCTCTGTCCCCTTGCCAAAAAGAAAAACAAAAAACCTCAGCAACAAAAATCATTTGTTTCCCCAAGAAACACCGAAAAATGGTAAACAAAACAAAATGAACAAAACAAAAATCTGTGACCCATTTACTGTTTCAAGGTTGTGAACCCTGATTATGACACCAATGAGGACCCCTTTATCGTCTTCTTTATGTAACACAGTGCATAAAACTTCCCGTTAAGCATTTGTCTTAAGCATTTGTCTCCTCCACAACCCAATAACCTACCCATTGAATTGGTCCACAGCCCTGACAAGGAAATCTGTGTGCAACTGTCTGTAGAGGATGGGGAGGGGGGGATATATTACCATAATTCTGAAATTAATCCCTTTTCTAATCCTCCATTGCTGACTGTTTGGCTACTAGACATCTCTGTACTACTGCAAAGCTACAGGATGTGGCCTACAGAAATTATGTTTCTGACCAAGATGGAACAGCAGTAACAAGACTGATCCTACTGTCTAAAGCAATCAGAACTCACATTGCTGTTGTTTTGAGACAAGGTCTCATGTTGCCCAGGCTGGCCCTTGTTCTCACTGTGTAGCTGAGGCTGACCTTCAACTCTGGACCCTCCTATAATCTCCCAAGTGCTGGGATTACAGAGCATTTTCCACACTTTTGGCAACAAAACAAATTTATATATTATAAATCTTTCACCCAGAAAAAGACAAAAACAAACAAACAAAACAAAACAGAAAACAAAGAAGGCTGCCTAAAGATTGATTCTGAAAAAGTAGAAGAAAGAATAAAATTCACCTAGATTTTTGTATCCATCAAAAGCAAAAGTGACTTTTGATAGCTTCGGGGAGAGAGAGTTTTCTTCAATGGTGTGACTCCTGCAGGGCAGGCTGTACTCCCAAGAGCAGTTCAGCAACACAAAGAGGACTCCATGGGTTTAAGCAATGAATGAAAGAAGAAAATGCAAAGTTAGATGGGCAGGTAGGTGAGGGTAGAGGGTAGATCTGGGAGGAGTTGGGGGAGAGAGGTGGCTATGACCAAAATACATACTTTCATTAATTCTTTGAGAATTTTATACTATTTTAAAGTGAAATAAATACTTTAAAACACACAAAGCTAAAAGACTTAGAGGTCCAATCCCATTTATGTAAAACTCGTCAAGATGAAATATAATTTAGAAAAACAAAAATGTGCAATTCTTTACTTGAAAAGGAAAGATAGGAGTGGCAGATGGGAAAGCCATTGCCACATTATCTTCATTGTAATTATGATAGAATACCATACACATATGTCAAAATTTACCAAGTCTTACTAATTGTTCTATTTGAAATGTTTATTAGATGCCAATAAGGATTCAGTATTATTGTTTTAAAAAAAAAATAAAGAGAGCCGGGCATTGGTGGCACACACCTTTAATCCCAGTACTCGGGAGGCAAAGGCAGGCAGATCTCTGAGTTCGAGGCCAGCCTGGTCTACAAAGCTAGTTCCAGGACAGGCTCCAAAACTACAGAAAAACTCTGTCTCAAATAAAATAAATGAAAGATTCCCTTGAATTTCCTGTTTTGATTCTATGTTCAATTTTTATATAAATATATTTCATATAAAATATACTTCTATCACTTCCCCATTTCTCCTTTTCTTTCCTCCAGTCCTTCCCATATCACCTCCTCCATCTTTCCAAAGTATTCCCTCACTCTCAAATTGATAGTCTCCTTTATTTGACTATTAATGTTTTACATATGTATGTGTCTCTCTATGACAGTCAGTTGTTTAAAACACAAAGAACTATTTCTTTATTCATCATTAAATTAACAGAACTTATTAAAAACCTATTATATGTAAACCAGTAGACTAGGAACCACTGGATGCTATAGGAATACTATCAAATAATAAGGGCTAAATAATACTGATGATGATGAAGGATAATGGTAGGTGTCATTTTCTTTTCTAGAGAGTGAAAAACGCTCAGGGAATGTCTAAACAAGAAGACCAAGTTTAGGATCATGAACAGCTAATGACAAAAAGCCTTAAGGCTTGGAAAATTAGCTCAGTAGGGGAGCACATATTGTAACCTCAGCATCTGGAAGGCTGATGCAGGAGGATTATAGTAAGTTCCAGACCAGTTTAGTGTACATAATGAGTTCTAGGTTAGCCAGGGCTACATTGTGAGACCCTGTCCCAAAAAAGAGAATGAAAAGAAGGAGAAAAAGAACAGTAAGAGGAGGGGAGCAGGCGAGAGAACAAGGAAGAGAAGCCAAGTGGGTAAGTCACAATTTCAACAACACAGATGTCAAATAGAAGGTCTTAAAGTTTACATTTTTAATGATGTTCTCATTTTCAACTAGAGTACATTAAATCTCAGTGGGAGGCTGTGAGTTTAATAAAGAGCTGATCATAAAAAGTGGCATCCATATCACAGACACTCATAATATATTTTCTCTATGAACATTAAAGAAGCACAGACTCTCATTTGATTGAATTATTTCTCATGGGCTTATGTATCTCAATTGATTTTTCTAAAATTTACCAACTTGGACTTGAGGCCAGAAACCTCTGGCTGTTATGCCTCAAGCGGAGTAAGGCTCCTGAAGAAATTCTTTTGCTACCACAACTATTTGAGTGTGGTTCTAAGTGGTAAGTCTCAGCGATTACCAAATTCCTCTGGTCTGATCCTGAATCTGAATGAACTGAAAATATAGCTGAATAGCACCTTCTACATCCAGCCATATTTGATTATCCAATATCCCTTCAAAATCATGTCTGCTTATATCCTGAAGGAATTGCCAGCTAGAGCTCTTAATGTACTATGGCATAAGGCACAAACAGGCACAAGGAACATTCTCTGCACTCTCCAGCTACATGTGCACTTTTCCCTAACTAAAACTTCTATCTAAATCCTGGAAAGGTTACAGTTTCCTTTATAACCATGTCAATGAGCTTCGGAGTCCCTTGGCAGCTAGAGGTTCCATAAGGAAGAGCCACTATGTGACAACTATCTGTGTTTTACTTAATTGAAGAAGTAAGGTCTTCCATTGTTGACTAGGATGGCCTTGAGTCCCCAGGCTCAAACGATCCTCCTGCATCAGCCTCCTTGAGTTCTTGGAAGCAAAGGCATGCACTATGTTGCCTAGCATGTCACACGTAACTTCTATCTGAAAACTAAGCCAACTAAACTCTTCATTATTCTACTTATTCCCAAAGTTCTTCTGTCTTCTTCACACTCAAGCCCACTCCAGGAAGCCAATTACCCTGGTGATCTAAGAAGACCTCAGATGAAATCTCCTGGACTTCCTTTTTGAACTTTTGGTCTTTGCTAATTTCACAGCTTTGGTTTTGTAGCTCACCCTTCCCAACCAAGGCTGTAAAGCTCAGAAACTAAGTCTGCTTCCTTTTAAGAACAGTGTCAGACACCTTTTTGATAAATTATAACTTCTTATACTCCAGACCAGTACAGATGATTTTACTCTAAACCATTTCTCACAGAGTTCTATATAGATCAGAATAATACTAAATTGCCCAACTTCTGAAACAGTCTGAATGAAACATTTTACATGGATTATAGGTTTACAACATAATGAGTGTCTAAATGAAAAGGAGAAAACAAACAAACAAAAAAACAAAAACAAAAAAGAAAAGGGGAAAACAAAACCAAAGTTACTTCAGATGTCTTCTTTGGGTACAAAACATTTTGGACAAGATGCACTAATGCTGAGTCCAGATGAAAACCATAAAGAACAGGAAATGCATACACAGTTATGCTATAAATAATTTCAGGAAT
Source organism: Cricetiscus sungorus (assembly GCA_030556225.1). NCBI lineage: Eukaryota > Metazoa > Chordata > Mammalia > Rodentia > Cricetidae > Cricetiscus > Cricetiscus sungorus. The sequence goes on from JANBXA010000588.1 coordinate 29,998,954, forward strand.
TTATTTCCAGGCAATTCTCTCCATTCATATATTAACACTAAATTAGAAAACTAGTACTAAACGGTAGAGGCGCAGATAATGCCTTCAAGTTATTATTTAAATGATCAGCAAATGTTTATGGTAATTTGTTAAACAGGATATGGGTAGCAGATACATTATATATGTTATATCATTTCATATTTACAATAACTCAAATGTATTAGTGTTATTAATATTCCTAGAACATGGAGAAAGAAACAGTTCCCCCAAGCATTCCTCCCTTGCCCAAGTTACCCTGCCAGCAGGTGGCAGAACTAGATAATCAAGCCCAGATGTGCCTAGTTCTAGGGCCCATGTCCTTCACATCGGATGACCTGTTGGCTGGAGAAACCATTATCAGTGGTTTGAAAAGTTCCTACCTCATTAGACTAGGTGGTATAGAGGAAAAACTTTTGATCATGGTCATGAAGCTTGTGAGCCTATGCTCTGGCAAGTGTGAGATCTTAATCTCTTCTGTTTCTTCACTTTTTTTTCTCATCCATGACATGAAGAATTCAGATAGCTAACATCTAAAACTCTAGCTCTTAATAGCATACTATGATTCTATGCATTATACACCATGCAAAAAATATGGAAATGGAGGGAAGATAAATAAGAGAAAGTTTAATTGGATACAAGACACAATATAGCCAAACTAACTATACAGGCAGAGATGAAGAAGAGGCTTTGTGGAATTATGTTAGCAATACGATGAAGAAGACATTACATAATGCATAGCAAGTAAACAAAACCTATATTGAAAGGTTTTACCAACTACACTGGTGTGTTTCGACTTAACATCAAGCAATATTTTAACTAGTTAAGTAAAACACAAAATACAGACAGCCACAAAGAAATGTCAAACCCAAGTACAAACATATTTTGAGTTTGTTTTTTTGCTAAATGAGATTCTGAAACCCATGTGGAGTTCCCCTTGAAACAAGTGTGGGTTGGAGTTGGCAAGTATAGAGCATAGCAACTCATGGAGGTTCCAGAAAGAGTGACAGACAAGAACAACCCATTGTTTCTGCAAAAGCTCTACTCATCCACAAAAGACAATGCTCAGCAACAGAAGACAATGACTGTGTGGGGCTTTTGTTTGGTTTTGCTTTCCACATTGGGCAGCAGACAAAGACAAAGCATGGCAGACAATTTAAAACTTTCATAACACACAGCTTCTCCTTGTATCCAGCCAAGATTCTTCAGTCACATTTCCTGATTCTTCCTGGATTTTCTAAAAAAATGAGAAAGTGCCTCTTTGCTTAGCTACCATCACCAAGAGCCAATAGGAGGTGGATGCATACAGGAGACCATCACAGGGCAGAGGTGAAAGGCCACCACAACAGCTGGGGCTGGACAGATAACAAATGGCCTGGAATGTGCAGGGCCTTGGGGGACCTTACATTTGGGATGTCCAGGCTGAGAAGGAGCCAAATTTCTAAGCTTGTGAGGCCAGTGGCTCTGTCTTGGTCTTATCAGTCTTAACGTCTCTCAATAGATAAATATGTTTTGTGTGAAAGAAGAAAAGATGATGAACAGTCTGGCAAAAGAAAACAAGACAAACCAAATCTTCCACAGGATGTTCACAGACCCAACTGCCAAAGAATGTGCAGGGGGTGGGGACTCCCCAAGAGGGAGGGAGAGGGAAAAAATTAAAGCCATCAGTGCTGCTAACATTTGCCAAGAAGCTGAGTGAGAGTACTGTTGAGGTGGTCTAGAAACTAGGTAAAAATGACTGCAGTTTCATAGTCCAGATACCCTACCAACACCCTGTCACCATCCCCACCAGCCTGTGCCTCCCCAGAGGCCCCCAGAAAGCAGCAGCCAGGACACAGTGACAGCTGGAAGGAAGGGAGTTAGGCAAGGGCTTGGCATAAACAGAAATGTAGCCAAAATGCACAAGTATGAAGGGAGAGAGACCATTTTCCTGTGTGGTTTGGGCATGCGGTGTGGGAAGCTGAAAATCAGAGCTAGCCAAAGTTCTGGGCCTTGACCGCCTGAAGGACTTGGCAGGCTTGGCCTTTCTCATGGCAGCCGGGCCAGGAAATGAAGCTCTCAGCTGTCTGCTTCCATGTCTTTCTCACTGTCACCGTTTTCATGCCCAACCCCTGGCCCATTCTGTGTTTTCTTCTTCTTTGGGGATTAGCACATCCGTGTGGTCAGAATCCCAGAATCCGCTCTGGTTACTCAGGGCTGCACTGTGCACCATTTCCTCACACACCATATCTGTCAACCAAGGACTTGGAGAGTGTGAACTCATGTCATAGCATGAAGCAAACAACAGGAGATTTTTTTTTTTTCTGTAAGAGACATTAGAGAGCATTCGATCCTACCTCATGTTACAGATGGGCAAGCTAAGCTAACACTGGTTAAGAGGAATAGGGGAACTTGCTAACACCACATGACTACTTAAGAACTGCGAAGTAGGGACAAGCACCCAGTCCTTCCACCCCCTAGGGAGCCAGGGACCTTTCCACAAACATCAGTCCTCTTTAAGGTTTCATTTCAGGCAAGAGAATCTACTCTCATCCTCCTTGTTAACACTGGTTTTACAAGAAACATACCCTCTCTCATTCTCACTCTCTAAGTTCTGAGCAAGAATGCATCTCTCAGCATATTAAGGTTGGCAAGTAATTTTTCAAAAGGCTTGCTACCTCCCCCAGAAGAAAGGAACAAACAAACCTAGAGACATATAAAATTTAACAACACGAGAAAACAACAAACGTAAAACCCAGCAGCTGGGGTGGGTGGTGGCACACACCTTTAATCTTAGCAGTGGGGAGGCAGAGGCAGGTAGATCTCAGTGAGTTCAAGGCCAGCCTGATCTACAAAGTGAGTGTCAGGACAGTCAGGGCTACACAGAGAAACCCTGTCTTGAAAAACAAACAAACAAAAACCCCCCCAAAACAGAAAAAAAGGTGCCATGATAAAACTTGGAATTTTGGGTTTCATTTATCACACGTAATTGTTGGTCACAAGAAGATAAAGTAAGCTATGGCCTCAGCTTTCCCTGTTAATTTTTAAAATAGCAAGTTAATTTCAAGCCATGGAGACATCTTTCAAGTTACGTAGGTGTCTTAGTGACAAAACACCATGACCAAAGCAATTTGGGGAAGAAAGGGTTCATTGCACTTCCACAACACTACTCATTATAGAAGGAATTCAGGACAGGAACCCAAACAAGGCAGGAACCTGGATGCAGGAGCTAAGGCAGAGACCATGGAGGGGTGCTGGTTACTGGCTTGCTTCCCATGGCTTGTTCAGCCTGCTTTCTTACAGAACCCAGGACCAACCCAGGGATGGCCTTATCCACAATGGTCTGTGCCATTCCACTAATTAAAAAAAACCCTACAGGCTTGCCTGCAGTCCAATCTTATGGAGGCATTTTCTTAATTGAGGTTCCTTCCTCTTGGCTGACTTTATCTTGAGTCAAGTTAACATATAACTATCCAACACAATAGATATTTTAAAAAAAAATTCTAACTTAAGGAACAATTTTAAAAATCAGAATAGGGACTTGGAATATGGATCAGTTGATAAAGAAAGTATGACTGGAGATGGGGTCTCTAGCACATAAAAGGTGTGCTGGCACAGCTGCCCACCTGTAATCCCAGCACTCGGAAGGCAGAGGCAGGGATCCCTGAAGCAAGCTGGTTGGCAAGACTAGTCAAAACAATGAGCAGCTTCAGAGAGAGACCTTACCTCAGTAAGCACACTGGAGAGAAACAGAGAAAGACATTTGTTGTCAATGTTTGAACTCCATGGGCATACACAGGCGTGTGTGTGTGTGTGTGTGTGTGTGTGTGTGTGTGTGTGTGTGTGTGCGTGTGTGCGCGCGCGCAAAAAACAGAATAGAAAGTGAAATTTCCCTCCTTTCTTCAATCTGATTTCTTTTACTCCAAAAGCAAAGTATTTTTCAGAATCACAGAATCCATGTTATGTGACATTGAAAAATAACACTTTAGTAGAATAGTGAAATTACTCATTTTCCTTCTTTTATTCTTTAATATTTAAATCGTGTGCTATGACAGTCTCTTATTATCCAGTTTTTAGTCAATTACACACACACACACACACACACACACACACAGGAAAATATAAACAACATGTAAGGTTTACTACTGTCATTGGTTCCTGGCACCCAAGGAGCATCTTGGAAATATCCCCTGCAAAGAGAAGGAAGAATAACTGAATTCACATCTGGGAAAAGTAGAACAAAGTTTCTCTTCTGACATAAAGACACATGAAAATAAGTGAGGAAAACCAAGATGTGAGTGGGCCAAGGCAGATCAGTAGGCACAGTGATAAAGGGTGCTATGAAACACCAGAGGCCAGGGTGGCCTCTGGATCAGCCTGACTTCCCAGGTCCAGGACAGAAAACTGAAGGTGACAGCTGAAATGAAGGGGAACAGAAAGAGGCAGGTTAAAACAAACATCAAGCCTTGCTGGAATGAGAGTGTTTCAGTGGGACAGCACATGCTGAGCACAAGCACAGAGACCCCAGCTTCAATCCCCAGTGCCACACACAAAAAAGAGTCCCACCCTGATTATTTTCATGTTTCCTTATGTGCTTACTGTACATAAGATATACTCTATAAACTTATTTGGCATTATTGTTAACATGAAAATAAGACTAATAGGATTACCATAAAATGAAATATCAAAAGATGGGTCAGGGACTGGGGAGATGGCTCAGCTAGTGAAGTGTCTGCGGCAGGGAGACCTGAGTTTGGATCTCTGGCACTCATAAAAATGCCAGGGGTGGCTGGGCACGTTTGTATCCACAACACTGTGGGGTCAGAAACAAATGGCTCTCCAGAGCTCACTGACCAGTAACTAAGTGTCAGGGGTAGGGGGAGAGAGTAACCAAGAAAAATATTTAATGCCACCCTCTGGTCTCCATATTTACACACACATGCATGCAAATGCACACACACACACACACACACACACAGAGAGAGAGAGAGAGAGAGAGAGAGAGAGAGAGAGAGAGAGAGAGAGAGAGAGAGAGAGAGAGAGGGAGGGAGAGAGGGAGGGGGAGAGGGAGGGGGAGAAGGAGGGGGAGAGGGAGAGAGAGAAGGAGGGGAGAGGGAGAGAGAGGAGGGGGAGAGGGAGAGAGAGAGAGCCAAGAACATAACAATGAATGAAATACCCAAACATCAGAGAACATGGAAACTTCCCAGCTATCACAGAAGCTTGGCCTACCCATATTGATGTGAGAACTTAAGCCATACACAAGTCATTGTGGCAGATGCATGATGAGTGGCTGGTCTTTCTTATCACCGAAATCCCTTCCTGAGGACAAATAAAGGTCTAGAGTCACAGCCTTAAACATTTTATTACTGGAGCTCTGTAGAGATTTTACTCCTAAAGACTATGTTTACCATATTAGAAACCATAACTGATGACTTTTAAGGCATTTGTTTTGTTAAAATCATAATATAATAGAAGCCCATAACACCTTAATATATAACATCTTAATAATATTAAGAAAAAAAATCTATTTTCTAAAACAAGATTTAGTGAAAGAATAACATCATTTACATTCTTACAAATCTGTTTAAGGTATAGCCTGTTAAATACAGTTGGCTTCTAAGATCAGCCTTGACATCAGGGTGTATACAACAGAGTAAGAATAGGAAGGCAGATGATGTCTTCTGATGCATCTGATGAGCATCACTTGGCCTCCTGGGCCTCCTGAGAGCATCTCAGTGGCCTCCAGGGACCCAAGATCACATACATGTTAAGAACCATGGTTCCCCTAGCAATAGAAGTGAATGTTTAAAACTGGGCAAACCCAAGTGTGGATTCAGACTTGTAGCTTTAACTTCAGGACCAAGGTCCATGGCTTCATCTTGTAATTCTAAGATTGGAGTTATAGAGAAGCTGAGCTGTGTGGATGACCTGGTCTCTAGCACAGTGAATACAAAAGGTTTGGGATAGGCAGAGTTTGGCACAATGAGAAACCATTCACCTTGTTTCCTTGGGAAGTCTCAAGGTGTTTTGTTTTGTTTTGTTTTTTTAAAACAGAGCATCTATTAAAAGAGCCCCTTCATTCTCAAAACTATCCTAATTTTGGTGATAAATTTTATGGTCACCTTGGAGATGCCCTTTAAAAGCAATGGCAGGACTGCCTCTTCCCACCATGCAGATGGATAGAAACAAGCCATACTGGTTTTTGTTTAAATAGTGATATTTCAACAACGCTGGGGAAAAAAAAAAACCCTTTCCAATCTCTTCGTTTCTGTGTCTTTTGCCATTCTGAACAGTTCTCTACAGCAGCCCGAGCTGTTTTCTTGCTCTGTACATAGTTAGAGTTTGAATGATGGGATGTCACTTTGCTCAAATGCCTCAAATTGGTTGAAACGTAACTTGTAAATTAAGACTAGCAATTAACAGACTGAGTTAACCACTAGTCTAACAAAACATTCGGCAAAACCCTGCATACCAGTTCACCTCACCACCAGAAATTGAAGCAATACAGAAAGACAAGGGACTTCTTTGAAGCAATATTAAGTCTGCCAAAGCCTAACCCCAGGAGCATGGCAGGGGGCATGAAGAGGACTGGAAAGGAAGGGCAGTAAAATCTGCTTAGTAAACCTTGAAACTGACATGAATTTGGCTTTGAGTCCCTGAGTGCCAAAGAAACCTTAGCAGTTATCCAGGGCTTTTAGTAAGGAGGGCAAAATTATAAGAACGTTTTTATGAGTTGTGGCTGGCAAGCCCTAGCCTGTTAAAAGTCTTTAAAAAACCAGTGCCTTGGTGGAGGTAACATTTAGTGTTTACCATAGCTCTGGTTGTTAGGGGTTACTGCTAAGGTCCTGGTTTTCCATGACATCAGCAACATTCCAAAGGAAGTGTGTGTCAGTGACTTTCAGTAATGACTCCTTTTTCCAAGTGTTCGAAGCCTCTGCCAAGGCTGCCCTACACCTGCACACCAGCTGAACTGGAGGAAAAGGAAAAGCAGACAGATTAAGTGGGATTTTTGTCTGGATTCCTTAATGAGACTAAAGGCTTTTCTTCCTCTTGTGTTTGGTTTTTGTAATAAATTGATGCCAGTCCTTTTAGGAGTGACATAGCTCCTCTTTAACTTTTCATACACTCCTCTGATTCTCTGTCATGACCTCTCACTGCCATATTCTGGAATGAACTTGGGAGAATTTTTCTTCTGCAGGAAAGGTTTAATGCTTAATGGGATGATCAACATAGCAGGCTGGTCCTCTCGGAGAGATTTCTGAGGGAGGCATCTGCTCATCCCAAATTTACAGAAGACAGAAGTAGGAAAGAGACCTTGTAGTGTGGTTGTTCTAAGAGTCACCTGGCTTTCAGCATCCAAACCAGATGTATGCTCTCAAGGCAGCAGTAGAACTTGTCCTATGGCCTAGCTTCACGGAAGTCAGGAGTGTGGTTAACCTGTCTGGCAAGCACCTGGTGGCCACCAGGGGGTGGGTGGGTGGTGGGTGGGGGCCAGTGCTGACCCTGCACTTGTAGAAAATCTTCCTTCCAAAAGCCTGAAGTGTACTCTCAACATCGAGTCATCAGCAGTCATGACAACCATCCGAGTAAAGAGGTGGCAAATATTAGTTCAGGTGGGAGACCGGGTGTGTGGGTGACAGGAGAGCTCACAGAGAGCTGCCACCATACAGAAAAGCAAAGGTTTTAGGGGGCCTGCCCCAGCTCTGTCTACATTACACTAACCCGCTGCTTTGGACCAATCAGAGAGTTGTAAAAATGGACATTTTGTTTATGAGGAAAAGCTTCAAGGTATCAAAGGAAAACAGGAATATGGAATTACACAAAGGGCTGTTCTCTTAAGGGTTATAATACAGCAATGGGAGTTTTCCATTTAGTATCTATTTCTGTGAATGACATCTGGTAGAAGGTACAAGCTGTTTGTACCTCAGTTTCCTCACCTATAAAAACTAAAATCAGTTAAAATACATCACAGGCATTTGAGGTTTTAATGATTCATGCTTTGAGCTGCATAGAGATTTTTTTAAATTTCCAATTTTTATTTTATGTGTATGAGTGCCTTTGTCTATATGCATGTCTGTGTACCATGTGAATAGTTGGTGCCTACAACAGAGGCTAGAATAAAATGTCAGGTCCCCTGGAACTGGCGTTACAGATGGTTGTAAGCCATCATGTGGTACTGGAAATCAAACCAAGGTCCCAGGAAAAACAGCCAGTATTCTTAACCACTGAGCCATCTCTCCAGAGCGACATGGAGATTTTTAAGGGAAGAACTCTACAGTGGCTTTTTAAAAGTGCTTCTTTTGCAGTATATTACATAGTCCTAGAGGTTGTGTCTCTAGTTTTGAATATATATGTTCTCAGAAAATAAGAATCAATTCCTGTGCTTTAAAGACACTTCTAAAATAAAACCCCCTATAATATAGCATCACTATGTTCATCTTGCAAGAATAAGGAAAAACATTTTTTGATAATTTTTTTAAATTTAAATTTGAACCAAACTTGTTTTATGTGTCAATCCCAGTTCCCTCACCCTCCCGTCCTCCCCTGCCTGTCCCCCACCGGCGCCCACCCTATCCCCCTTTTGTTTCCCAAGGAAGGTAAGGCCTTCCATGGAGAGTCTTCAAAGTCTGTCATGTCATTTGGAGCAGGACCTAGGCCCTTCTCCATGTATCTTGGCTGAGTTAGTATCCATCTATGTGGAATGGGGTCCCAAAGTCCATTCGTATACTAGGGATAAATACTGATCCCCTACCAGAGGCCCCATAGACTGCCCAGTTCTCCTAACACCCATGTTCAGAGAGGGGGTCTGGGTCAGTCCTATGCTGGTTTCCCAGCTATCAGACTGGGGTCCATGAGCTCCCCCTGAACAAGGAAAATTTTTAACATGGCAGAGGCCGTGTTCAGTGTTGCAGACAAACTAATAATAAAGGCTACTCTACCAATTTCTCTTTGATTTCAAGGAAAAGTATTGGATAGACTGACTATGCGTAATTTTTGGGTTCATTTGCTGGATTAAACTATAAAAATTTGTTTATATGAATCTACATAAAGAGTTTTTCTGGTTTTAGTTGCTGATTTGTGTATGTTGGGGGTGCTGTTTTTGTTGTTTTGGGGATTGTTTTAAGGCAAGATCTCACTCTCTATAGCTTATGCAGCACTGAACTTCTGTAAATTTGCCAGCTTAATACTCTTAAGTATTACAGGCACAAGTCACCATGACTGCCTTAGGTTCCAAGCCTCAATTTCCAGGATTAATTATTATTATTATTATTATTATTATTATTATTATTATTATTATTATTAGACAAGCTCTTACTCAGGTTGACCTTGAACTTGAGATCCTTCTGCCTCACCCTCAGAAGAGCTAGGATTACAAATGTGAGCCTTAAACAAATTTTAAGTGTTTTACTATTATAGTTTATTAACAAGAGATTGAGGCAATTTTAAACACATATTTGATTGGATGTTCTTGAACACAGGATTAACAAAGTTATGTCTAAAACCAAATTCTACAAATTATTTACCTAAACTGGGAGGCAGAAGGGAGAGAAGGAAAAGGAAGCAAAGGAGAAAAGAAGAAAAGGAAAGAAGCTTGTAAATCCCAAAAAAAAAGAGAAGTGTGTATGTGCATGGGGCGGGTCTTTTCTTCTTGAAGATAAAAGATTTAATGAGGTACTCTAAAATCCTCAGCAAAGCTCCTTGGGTAATTGCCCAGTTTTTAAGCCACACTAATTTTTCTAGGACCAGTTGCTGTTAAAAGCTGTTAAAGTACACACAAAAAAAGCAATGTAACAAAACAGCAAAATATGCTTCTGATTTTGTTATGCTACCAACCTACACTTATTCAAAAATTTAACTGCCAACCATCTTTTATCTAATGCAGACTTCATCCTTCACCACCCACCCTTTGCCACATAAAGCAACAATGTCATTTGGAGTAGAAATCTCTGGGAAGAAAAACCTGAGCTCTGGGAAAAAAAAAAAAAACAAACGTTCAATGGGAATCTGCCTGGAGCTCTGCAGATTTTCAAGCTTGTCCTTGCCTCTTGGGTCTGGAAGCTAGACTTTGGTGCCCGGAATATGGCTGGATGAGGGAGGCAGCCTCAAATCACACCCTGAGGGCTAGGAACAGAACACATAGTCTACAGTCTTCCAAAGAGGACTGAAGGCTGGCACTGGAGAGGCTCTTTTCTCATTGGCTCTTGATGATGTCATAGCCATGTCTCCAGGGCCCAGGAAATTCTCCGTGACTAATGGAGCCCTCACTTGTGAATACACATTCCATCTCAGAGGAGCAGCAACCGTCTGTCAGGGCAACACAGAAGGCCCAGTTAGGGAATGCCAGTCAGCCATGCACTGGGGTGGGGGTGGGGAGGCTCAGAAGTTCTGAAATGTGCTGTCCATTCACCTTCTCAGAAAACCTTCAACTATCTAACCTGTGGCCTGCACCTAGTGTGCAGAACAGAAACTCAAACAAAAAGCATTCATTCCAACAGGATAGACAGACATCCTTCCAGGTTTCTAATATATTAGGTAAAGCAGGCTTTGGATTTTTTTTTTCTGTAAAGGACCTGATATTAACAATTTTAGGCTCTGCATGCCTCACACAATCTTTATTGAAGCTAATTACTTCTGCCCATAAGGTGCAGAGACAGCAAGCAATGCTATATAGTAACCAAGCACAGCAGTGCTGAGATAAAACATGACTTAAAAAGAGCACAATCAGACTGGCTTCGGCCCATGAGTTATTATTTGCTGACCTTTATATTTACTAAATATTAACCCATCTCTTCCCTGCCACCTATATGAACCTCAAATAAAGGTACAGTTACAGGAAATGATAAAAAGGCTTTCCCACAATGTGCCTTTCATGACATTCCTCTAGGATATAAGGAAGCTAGAACACTTCTCTGTAAACTTGGAGACTATAGGCTCTAGACACAAATGTTTGGGTATAATTACTGTCTCTGTTATCACTGAGTACACGGCCTTACATAAGTTACTATGTCCCTCTAAAAGCTGGCTTCCTCATCTACAAGATATGACTCTGAATGACTCTGAACTGCCTGATCAGTGAGGTTGGGGTGAAGTTCACTGAGATAACATCTGAGCAAAACTCAGCACACTGCCCAAGACACTTTAGCACTCAACACTAACATGCCATTAACATCAAGGTTTTTACAAGTGATCACAATTACCATCCTTGACTGCAATTGCCCAGACAGGAGCAGCATAAACACTAGCACACTGAGAACTCCTTTCCAAGTCCATTAATCCCTATTAATGCCATCACTACATTAATGGCTACACACAATTCCACACTGAACACACAACTGAACTGTCCCTATAGTTAAATAACCGGGCTGTGCACTGTCTGTTGTCATCATGGACAGCACTATGATGAATGCCCCCAAACATACGCCTTTTTGAACACCGATTCAATTTTATACTTGGGGTCAAAGATGTAAATCTGAGTATTTTAGAGAATTGTCTGTTGTTCTGCCAATTGGCTCTGTAGAAAGGCTGTACTTGTGTCTATTTCTACCACTCCTGTAGGGATCCAGTTATTATCTTTCTTGACAATCCTATAGCTACTTTATTTTAAAACTGGAAGAAAAAAATGAAAACCTGAACTTGCTGAATGATTTGTACAATTTTAATAAAAACATTAAATGTTTTCTTTGGCCTACAAGTTTATGAGACATTTTAATAATTATTTTGATTAATGACAGATCTTTCTAGAACTATATGATTCATAAATATTATGATGATAATCCTACTTTATGGTGAGAAAGCTGGAAGCCAGAAACCCACTATAGATAGCCAAAGTTCTCCAGACAAAGCAAGTGATATATGGGAACACAAAGGGGAAATAAACTTTGCTCTATGTTGGGCTATGCAGGGTTCATCAGAACATCTCAAGCAAAACAGCTTTGCATAGCAGAAGAAATGTGCCTTTTCAAGACTCATCTGACTTTTCCTTCTTTTAGCAAATAGAAAATGTTTGAGCCCTTTTATTTTTTGATGTAAAAGTAAAACATAAATAAGCCTAAACATTTTCTTCCTGAGGAAAAAACCCAAATCACATGAGTTATTCAAGGAAAGCCATGGATTCCTTCATTCACCCAGTCTCACTGTCTTTATTTGCTTCTTAATACTCATCACAATTTGAAATTGCATTACTTATTCTTCTAATACTTCCAAATACTATAAAAACAGGGATCTTGTCCCATTTGTTATCTTTTAAACAATACCTAGCTTACAATAAACAACCTGTACTTGGTCATCGGATGAATGGACTATGTACTTTCCTATCAGTATGAATTGCAAGGCTGGCCAGCTTTGGAGTGGCCACCTGGGACACAGAATGAGTTTCAAGCTTTCCTGGACAATGAATAAATAGCCTGAAAACAAACAAACAAACAAACAAACAAACAAAGAAAGAAACAGCTTCCCAAGTGAGAAGAGCACATTTAGCAGCAGGGTCCCTGTCTGGTTAAGCCTCAAGAAAATCTCCACTATTCAACTTTGCCATATGCTGACACATTCTGATCTATCAGCACTTCCCATCATATCCTTTACTATGAAAGGTAAGTGGGTGGGATCACTGTTATGTGACTTTATATCACTTTCTATGTGACTATATTGGTTTTATTTATTTGGTTTTGTTTGGGTCAATAATTAGAGTGAAATCTAATATGTAAATTGACTGTTGAACACCTACCTTCCCCAGGTTATTGATCTAGTCATACACAGCCCAATACATGACCATGTGCTATATATGGCTCCGTAAATTAAATTTTAAAAAATTAGTTTCTCAATTACAGCAGCCATTTTCTTTTAAGTGCTCAAAAATGCCATGTGTAGCTAACGGCTTACTGTGTTGGACAGTATGAACATAGAACATTCCTGCTATTTGCAAGAAAAGCTGTTTTGGACCAAGTAAAGCAAACAACTCACATGACAGCTGTTCTATCTTCAGTATTGAACAGTGTCAATTTAGGACAAGATGAGAATGTTGAAATATTATGGGATCTGGTGTAGCTAGCAAAGCCTACTTCATAAAAATGGCTAAACACTGAAAAGAATAGGAATGTGAAATGAAACAACTGAGCTGAATTATTTCCAACCTTTCACCTTCATTATGTAATAGATGGAAATGTCCTTGTGGCTTATACCATTTAGAGATGGAGATTTTATGTCATACAAACTAGTAACTGAGCTTTATTTTTCATTACTCTATAATAAAAGAATTCCAGGGGCTGGAGAGATGGGTTAAGGGTTAAGAGAACTTGCTACTCTTGCAGAGAATTTAGGCTTGGTTCTCAGCACTCACAGGGTAGCTCACAATTATCTAAAACTCAAGTCTCAGGGGATACAATGCCCTGTTCTGGCCTCCACAGCCACTGCATACACGTGGTGTACATACAAAAATGCAGGCAAAAACACACATAAAAATAAATTTAAAGTTTTTAAAAAAAGAAGTTCAAATCCACCAAAATACTGCTTAAAAAAATCTTTAAGAAGCTTCCAGAGCACTGAATCTTTCTTTCAAATCTCAGCTAAAGTACATCTGCGGATATAAGCATCTAAGTTTCTTTCTCCCTCCTCATATTAACCTATCACATTCCCCTTGAAATTGAAAATGAAAGAAGAAAAAATATTTTAGAAATAAGATTTCAGTCATGAAACTTTCCACTCAATGGAGGAAACAAGAAACTTCAATGGCCAGAATTAGATCGGTCCCTTCACCTTACAATTAAGGAAAGTGAGATTCACAAAAATAGATATTGATCAATAAAACAGCCCACAAAGATGTTCCCATCCTCATGTCCAAATATGCTACCTTACATGGAGAAAGGGACATGATTATGTTAAGGATTTTGGGGTGGGAGATCATCTTGGGTCAATCAGAGAGATCCAAAACAGCTGTAGATCTCATAAGGGAGGCAGCATATGTTTAAAAATCCTACTACTCAGAGGTAAAGCAGGAGAATTTCCATGAATTAGGCCAGTCTGGGATACAGAGTGGGTCCAAGGACAGTCTTGGATATCCTTAAGCAGGGTGTGGTGGGTTAAGATCAGAAAGGAGATGTAACAATGGAGCTAGAGATTGCAGTAATAAGCTTTAGAGTAATAAGCCATGAGCCAAGAAGTGCAGGCAGTCTCTAGAAGCTGGCAGATGAGTAAATGAATTCTTTCCTATAGTTTCCAACAGGAAGACAGCCCTGCCAACTCGGCCTTTGAGCTTCTCACCTCCAGATCTTCAACAGAATAAATTCATGTTGCTTTGTACTATTAAATCTATGGTAACGTGTGCTAGGTACCAATAGGAAACTAAAGTAGTGGCCTTCCCCAAAGTTATTCAAAGTATAAGAACACACTTTTTCTGACTCTAGTCCTAGTTTTTTTTTTCTATCAAAAATTTTTCATCTACTTTGTTTATCTATACTGCCCCTCAAGTTTCAGTTCAATGCCTTTATTGTGTTACATGGGAAGATGCCCACCTAACCACAATTTGGGATTATTTGGTATGTCAAAAGCGAAGTCTGAAACTAGAGAGTCTATATTTGGACTCAGGCTCTTAGTAACTGTGTTTCTTGGAGCATGCTCCTAGCTCTGTAGTACCTCAGTTCCATCATCTACAAAATGGTACTAATAACACCTTTCTTATAGGTTTATCATGAGAATTTAATTGATTATTATTTTCAAAAATCACAAACTATGTCTTTGCTACAATAATGTAAAAATATAACAAATCTACCTATAGTTTGCCATTTTATTTTTGATCTGATTACAACAAAACAAAATAGTAAAGGCAAAACAAAATTGTTACCTAATGAGATAACAATTTAGTTCTAAACTAAATTTCCATTTAGAATGTTGACTTTTTTAAAAAATAGAGACTCATTACATAACTCAGGTTGGCCTTAAACTTAATATGCAGCCCAGGCTGGCCTCAAACTCAGGGTTATCCCTCTTTTTAGGTCTCCTGATTGCTGAGACTTGAGGCATGTGGCATCACATTCAATGTCAGAATGTGGATTCATAACTAATTTTGACTTTTAGATAATAGTTTGGAACCTATTATAGAATCTTTTCCTGAGTGTATGGGAAAATCATTTAATCTATAGAACTAAAATGGAATCAAGCTTTTATAAATGATATGGGATTAACATTTGAAAGAAAAATGTAAACTGTGAAAAAGGAATTTTACTATCTGGCTCATTCAAGTAGCTGGGCTTTTTGTTATGTAAGAAAGAGGAGGCTAGGATCTCATATTTAGAATTTTCCATCACTCTAAGGCAACATAAGGCTTTGCAAAAATATTTTCCTAGCTGGAAACAGTAATTAATATAACAGTTTCCTCCGTATAACGTATTCTCATATACAGGCTTGTAAGAGTGACTTCCTTGGATTGGTTTTCATCTCCTACAGCATTAAAATCAGTCACGTATGATTGAAGACATGCTGCGTTTTGAAGAAGCAATAATGATTCTATGGTAGATGGGGAATGAGGACACTCAATTGAATCCGTAAATCACTGACAGACATCAGGGGACTGTTCGAAAGAAGAACTGAGCAAAGTGGGAAGCCTGTGTGGGCACAGCACCCACATCTATGCTGTTCACCATCAGAATTCCAGTGCAATTCCTACACACTGGAAGATGCTCTATAGTTTTAGAACAAACCAGCAGGCTCCCTTCAGGAGAGCCTAAAAGCAAAGGACATGTAAACAAAGCTGCATTTCTTTAGTGTGAGATGTCTATTTATACAAGTCAGTGGTACAAGCAGAATCACAGATCCATTTAGTCTGTAAAGACATCTTGCTTCCTTAATGGAACTGAATTTTCCTTTTCTGCTTAAATAAAACACCACAAAAGAGAAAAACATGTGTCTCAAAAGAGTCAGAGATACAGAACTCCACTGCATTTGAATATTCCCACTCATCTCCAGTTTAACTACACCCACACTGGTAACATAACATCTAGGCTAAGGAAGAAGGTGAAAATCTAAAATTCTTTAGCTCAGTCACTAATGTGAAAAATCTATTCTTCATTACTTAAAACAGACATCTTCATCAAAAGTTAAAACTAACCAAGTTGGCATCACACAGCTGTAATCCAGCACCCAGAAGACCAAAGCAAAAAAAAACACAAGTTCAATGATAGAGACTGTCTTGAGCAAAGGCTACAGCTCTGTGAATGGTAAAGGGAAAAAAGACAGAGTACACTTGGAGAAAGTGTTTGCAAAGCACTTATCTAGCCAAAGACTGACATCTAGACTATAAAGGGAACTCTCAAAACTCAACATTAGAAACAACCCAACTAGAAAAGAAGCAGACATCTCCCAGAAGGGACACAGATGACAGTAAGCACATGAGAAGATGTTCAGCATCATTAGCCATTAAGGAAATGTAATTAGCCATTAAAATCAAATTGAGATATCCCTATTAAAATGGGTAAAACTAAAATTATTGGTAACATCAAATGTTAGAGAATATGAGAAGATGGACCACTTGTTCTGAGACTTTCTGGTGGAGATATAAAATGGGAACAGATTTACTTCACAAGCCCAAATTGCACTCTTAGCAAGCAAATGCACACTTATTTTAACATAAAGTGTGAATATCAATATTCTTAAAAGCTTTATTCATAATAGCTCCACACTGGAAACCAGTGTGTGTGTGTGTGTGTGTGTGTGTGTGGTGTGTGTGTGTGTGTGTGTATGGTTAAACAAGCTATGGTATGTTGGAATTATAAATATTAGCAATAAAAAATGAACAAACCTTGAGGAAAGTGGAAAAAAAGACATATCCTAAAGATCCACACTGTATCATTTCATTTATAGACTATCTGTGAAGCAACACAGTTCAAGAGATGAGAAATGGATTAGTGATTACAAAATTTTAGGGCAGTAGTTGAGGTTAGAATGGCTGCAAAGGGTTAGTACCTGAGAGTCTCTGAGTGACTGCTATTTTGGCAGTGGTGATAATTAAATACAGCTACATGTGCTACTAGAATGAAAAGCACACCAATAAATGCAAAAGTAATTAGCAACAAAGTAATCTATGTATTGTGCCATGTCAGCCTCTTCTTAGTTTTGTTGTTTTATGAGATTCATGCAAGGGAGTGACACTATGGGAATCAGGGTACATTCCACATTTCTGTACTTTTTTTAAAGGTGAGAATTTTTCAATGTATTTTTATCAGTTCTTTGAGAATTTCATACGTGCAGACAATATATCTTAAACATATTCAGCCCCTCTCCTCCCAACTTCCAAATCCACCCACCCGTCCCTTCATGCCCCTTTCTCTTTTTTATAACCCAGAGTCCAATTCATGCTGTTTGTACAGTGTGAAGCCATCCACTGGAGCACAGACACTGGCTCTCTCTCCTCTAGCAGCCATCATCTGGCCACAGCCTCTTAGTAATGATAAGGATCGTAAGCCACTTTGCACTCACTCTGTGCTAGAATGCTGACTGGCTTGGGCTTGTGTAGGTCTTATGCAGGTCACTGCAGTTGCTCTGTGTTCATGAGTACAGTGGTCCTGTTGTGTCCTCCCCAAGCTTTAGTCCTTACCATCTTTCTGGCCCTTCTTCCACAATGTTACCTGAATTCTGGAGGAAGTGGGCACAACATAGAGGTCCTATTTATGGCTAAGCATCCCATGGACACTTAATCTTTATACTTTGATGGTTGTGAGTTTCTCCATGAGCTTCTCTCCAGTGAACAAAGAAGCTTCTCTGATGAGGATAAAGAGCTGCACTAACATATGGTTACAGGGATGTACCAGAAAGCAGCTGGATACTATGTCAATTTAGCAAAATAACCATAGCAGATTTGTCTCTGCAGCCCAGGAGCTCACAAGTCATGGGTTCTCGACCAGATTCACAGTACAAGACATGCATTTCATCCTGTTGTAAAGGCCTGAAATCTTGTCAGAAATTGTTAGTTGTCCCTATAATAATTATGGCACTATTGTATCGATGGACATATCTTGCCTTGCCAGTCATTTTTATAACTCACAAATTTCAGAGCTGGGTAGGACTGTTGGTAACTTTTCTCTTCCCTCACAGTGTCTTCATGTCTTATGAAAGCCAGCCACTGGGGAGGAAGCTTCCCAGTGAGTACCAGCTTTATCTCTCCATACCAAAGTGTAACTGTGTCCAACAACAGGGTCTTACCATCAAACTCTCGTGGACAGCCAAGAACAATAGCAATAGTCTAGATATTTTTTGGAGGTCTCTGGGATGCTCCTGAACAAAAACTCAAGAAAGGTTACCAAAAGCAAAGTGGGAACTAAGCATTCCCCCAGGCCTCAGGTCTGTCTTAAGAAGGCATGAAACTATAAACAAGTTTGCTGAAGTTGGGCTTTAGCAGGTTTGCCCAGAGTTGAGCACCTGGGTCAAGTTCAACCAGTCTTAAGACCTTTCTCTCTAAATATGAGTGTGTTTTTCTGTAGTGTGGTAAGAGGGGAAATTCAGACACCCTGAATGGTTCACATGATATACAGAAAAACCAAGACTGCTGTGCAAGAAAGCTAAGATGATTCTCAGAGAAGCAGAGTTAGGGATGATAAAAGGAGAAATAAGGCCAGCTGCTTTTGAGTCTTTGCCTCCAGCTGTTTGTGAGGCCCAGTGGATGCCTGTCCTCCCACAGCTGGACTGTCCAATCCTTTCTATTAGGAGATATTTATAGACTCCTCCTAATAAGTACTTAATAGTATATTTTCTCTTTGAATAAACCTTAGGTCATGCCTCTACAACATGCAATCAAAAGAATAACCTATGATAGATGAGAAGTTCACAATGTTACAATGCAACCCTAATTGCTAGAACCTTCTTTGTCATGGTAAATCACAGCAAGCCTGCCTGGACATCCTCACATCTTCCTTACCCATCATTTCTATGTACTAGGGGCCCATTAATCTGGGAATCTCTACCCTACTGAATGCAGCCTGCTGAAACTTCCCATCAAGGTGGCCTGTCTTTCTTCAACTGGAAAAAAGATGAATATTATCTTTCTTCAATTGAAGAATTAACAAACAAAGGCACCCAGTTTTGAATTCAGAAAAGAAAAAAAAAGGCTGAAAAAAAAAATCATGGAGTGTGTGTCTGTTCCAGTACTGAAGCTAACTCAGGTACCCAGTCAGATACACCACTGTTTATGTTAGCTAATTAGTTTACACAGACACAGAATCTGAACTTTCTTATAACCCCTTAGTTTTTTCTTCTCTTTTTAAGGCTAAGAACTCTTTGTGGGAAACAATTTCATGTGACTTGATTTCTAATCTGGAATCTTGTTGATGTTCACCTAAATTATTTCTAAAAAAAACATTCTACTCACAGAACAGTCAAAGAAAAAAATGGTTAACCCTTCACAGAGATAGGAAGATCTAGCCATGCACTTCTATTAATGAGCCCTAAAATCCATGGCATATGTCATGGTGACAGATTTTTAATTTATAGCCAGCTAAATATTTTAGTCTTGTACATACTAACTTTTGTATATAAACCAAACGCTACCCTGCATTACATAGCTTACATCTTACCACTTCAGCCTGTAAGTCTTAGCTAAGTCTGTAGAGCTCGACAGTTTTATTCTCTAATAGTGTCTAACTATTAGACACTGTTAGAGAATAATTAGAGTTTTATTCTCTAATAGTATTACTAATAGTCATAGAAATGACTACTAGTAACCAGTGTTCTCTATAAAGTAATTCTACATTTGGATGTTGTATAAGAATCAACTAAGTAGGGTGGAGAGATTGATCAATGGTTATGAGCACTAACCGTTCCTCCAGAGGACCCAGGTTCAATTCCCAGCACCCACATGGCAGCTTATAATTATCTGTAACTCCAGTTCCAGGGGACCCTGACATCCATGGCAAAACACCAATGCACATAAAATAAAAATAAAGAAATTAAGAATCAACTAAGTAAACTTATGTAGAATAATCCTTGACCCATTAATATTCAAATAAGTAAAGCTAGAAAATTCCAAGTGTCTAAAGAAATAATATATCAAATAAAAATCACACATACTTCAGGCATTCAGACTAGATGTTTAAAAATGGCAGATTTACTCCACTGGATCTCAGCCTTCCTAATGCTGCGACCTTTTACTACAGTTCCTCATGCTGTAGTGATCCCCCCTAAGCATAAAATTATTTCTTTGCTACTTCATAACTAATTTTGCTACTGTTATGATTCATAATGTAAATATCTGATATGTGTGTGATATGTGGCCCCTAAAGGGACTGGGACCCATAGGTTGAGAACCTCTGGTTTACTTCATCACTGCCTACTATTGAGCAGCCCAAGTATTCAAATGATAAGGAACTTGTCAATGTTTCATATTTAATTACCTGATTTTCATGATATTATTTCTGTTCAAAATATTTATATTGTTTAGAGGTCTCAACACCAAAGAATCAAATTTCACATAGAGAAGGCTTCAAGAGACTGATTTAAAAAAAAAAAATCACTAGATTTTAGTTTCTGAGAAATTCCCCCTTTTAATTTTGATCTTGGTTTTAATCTGAATATTGGAAGAACAAGACTGATAGTAAAGCCATAAAGAGATGATGCCTAAGAGGGTAGATAAGCTGTCTGGACTGGTTCCCAATACTTTGTTTCATCTTAGTGGGTTTATCTTCATCCAGGATGTAAACTTAGTCTTAAAATTCAATCTTGTCAACACAGCAAGAGGAGACCCACTTCAAATACATTCACAGCAGCAGATGAACACAATAACAATGCCAATTTGTCAGCCTCCAGGGAGAAGTCCAATTGCTGTATAACCAGGAACTTTGGAGTCAGTCACACCAGCCTATGTCTTCCCATGAGAGGCACCCTCTGTGAATCTCCAAGCAAGCTTCAGGAGCAGGGAGCAGTCCCCAGAGGACAGAAGGAAAGGCAAGACTTAACAGCTGCCTGGGAATGACTACTACCAATAGTAGGGACACGCTCGGATGAGAACTGCTGGCCAACACCTTGATTTCAGTCTGAACAGAGCTTGGCAGTACTTCCCCAGACCCCTGAACCCCGGAACTGTGAGCTGTAAATGAGCACTGTTTATAAACTGCTCAATTTGTAACCACACTACAATAGAAATGGGCACGCCTATCAGCTAAGCCAGTTCCCAGCTGCCCTTCAACTTCCTATTGTATAGATTCTCTTGAATTAAAACCATGAATAAAATTAGGCAGGTGGTGGTGGTGGTGCACACCCTTAATTCCAGCATTTGAGAGGCGGAGACAGGCAGATCTCTGTGTTCAAGGCCAGTTTGGTTTACAGAGCTAGTTCCAGGACAGGTAGGGCTGTTACACAGAGAAACTCTGTCTTGAAAAGCAATAAAACAACAACAACAACAACAACAACAAAACCCATGAATAAAATTAAAATGGAAAAGTTCATATTAACTCAAACAAAATGACCAGTTAATATTTTTAAAGCCATTTTCCTAGTCTCCCAAGTCATAGTTCACCAACTAGACTCCACATCATATGGGAACTTTAAAGATTTACTTTAATTTTGAATTATGGGTATGTATGTTTATCTGGGGGGCGGGCATGTGCATGTGCTTATGGGAGGCTGAGGAGGCCAGAAGGCGTCTGATGTCCTGGAGCTGGAGTTATAGATGGTGAGCCACCCAATATGGGCACTGGAAATGGAACTCAGGCTCTCTGCAAGTATAGCATGTGCTCTTAGCTGCTGAGCCATCTCTCCACCCCCTCACTTGGGAACTTTTTGTTTGCTTGTTTGTGTTTTTGTTTTTCGAGAAAGGGTTTCTCTGTATTGTTTTGGAGCTGTCCTGGAAGTCGCTCTGTAGGCAAGGCTGGTCTCAAACTCACAGAGATCTGCCTGCCTCTGCCTCCAGAGTGTTGGGATCAAAGGTGTGCACCACCAACGCCTGGCCACATGGGGACTTTTAAAAGGTACAAATTCTTGGGCATTGGAATCTGGCAGCAAGGCCTCCCTCCAGATCTGTATTCCGCAATCCCTCTCACTGACTGTAAGGCACGCTGGATAAAAGTTGCCAAAGCACATGTGGGGGAGGAGGCACTCAGACTTTGCTGCTAGAGCCAAGGACAATCTTTCCTGACTGACACACTCTTTCCCTGGGAATGTTAATACCTGCTGTTTACTTTCCAGTCCACTCTGTGCTTTTGGGATCAAACTCTTCAAGACAAACGCTGAAAATATCCTGTGGCTTAGCACATCTAATTTCTGAAAACACTGAGCAAAATCGTCATTTCCCTCACTACTGAGAAGCACATATCTTGTTTACCAGTGGTGTGTAGGTTTCCCCTAGTATGTGGCTCTCTGCCTAAACAATAACTCATTATATTTAAATGGTTTTTAGTTATGTGTTGTCCCTTTGAAGTCTTAACCGACAGAATTTTTACAGTTTCAGAAGCCAGTGTTTGCCTGGAAGTGAGCATCCTTCCTTGTTACATAGAGAAATCCCATGAGTCATAGCAGAAAAGCAAGTATTTAACTAGCTCTCAAGAGACCTAGCCAAGGATGGGTTGTGTAATCTTACACAATCATTTAAGACTTGAGGGCTTCAATTTGCTCACAGGTAAAACAAAAAGCCCAAAATGGTGGTCCTACTCACATTACCTTTTCTGAAAGTCTATTTCTCTGGAGGAGGTGTTTAAGCATTAGGAAAACAAATGAGATTAAGTTCCTAATGGAAGGATGCAGCATCATTTTGGGGAGGAACATGGAAACAACCAATACCAGACTCACATTCTAGGTCTGCAATATCATCTTCTAAGAGTTCTAACATCTCTCTGAAAAGCCATTGGACCTCACTAACTTTTTTCAAAAAGTGAAAAGAACTACTTTTGTTTGTTTGTTTGTTTTGTTTATTGAGACAGGATTTCTCTGTATAGCCTGACTGTCCTGGATCTCTCTGCGTAGACCAGGTTGATTCTTATTCACAGAGATCCACCTGCCTTTGCCACCAGAAAGCTGGGATTAAAGGGTGTGCACCCCCCACACCTGGCAAGAACTTCTACTTTTAAGTTAAGAAATCCTACAGGTTTTTAATTGCTTATAGATTCAACTTGACATTTCATTCAATAGATACTTATTGATCATCTCCCACTCTCTCGAAGCACTATGGTACGAACTTGGCATACAGTGAGATGGTACAGGCAGGGTGCTTACATTTCTTAGGTGGGAGATGGGGGAACAGACCACCTAATAGACAATTCTATCATTAGGTATAATGGGAACTCAAAAATTTTAAAAACAGTAACTATCAACTTGTAATCTTCTATGAAAGATGACAAATTACCAACTTTGGGTTTTGAAGTAAAGAGAAACAAATATAGCCTTCCTGCCTTGAATTCCTGACTGTAACAAAGCAGCATACTTCATTAGTATTTACAGTTCTCTAGAGATGTACATATATGTATAGTATAAGATGAAACGGTTAACTGAAAGTTACTGCTTTGCACTATAGCTAACTGTGGAAAATAGGCTTCTACCTTTCCAAATTAATATACTCCAGGTCAAGCCCATTGAAATGAAGTCCAACATTCATTCAATATAACTGTAATGAGTGTTCTGTGTTCCAGCACTATGCTAGGCCATGGGGAAATACTGATGAAAAAGTATGCTTCTACCCCCATGGAATTTACAATCTAATAGGAGAGGCAGCTATATAAACAAGCCATTCCACAGTATGTGAATGGTGGGTGCTTTTGAGATCATACAATCGCAGTAATGAGAAAGCAGTAAGCAGGCACCTTCAGACTGAGAGGAAACCAGGTAAAGTGGGGGGGGGGGAGGAGAAGCTAACCCAACAGTTTGAACATGTAGTCAGAGGAATAAAAAAAAAAAAGTATGATAAAATTCTGACTCTAATTTCAAAAGTGGATGGGAAAGTGATGAAAGAAACGGCCTGGAGGCAGACAGATATGAGATGAAAGGTCAACACACTTTCAAAGAGCAGAGGATGCCTGCATTCTTTTCAAGGAGGGCACTGAGGAAGGCTTCATAAAAGAGGTGGGAGTTGAGGTGGCTCATGGGTTTATATTCTGGAAGGTTCTATTTATACAGCAGACGTAAATTCTTTCAGCTCTGCAGAGGTGATTTGAAACTATCCTTGAGTTAGTTACTTTACAGTTTTCACAGACGGACTGCAATAAGCAAATATCTTTTCTGTAGAAAGAACCCACCCAAACACCTTGACATTTTCATTCCACGTACTTCACACATGGTATCTTTTATGTCTGGGAAAGTAGACTAGGAAATGGTTCGAATACCCAAGGGCCTCCAAGCATATATGTTGGAAAGTGTACCTAATTTCCAAAAAAGGTTGAATTGCAGAATACATAATGATTGGAAAACAAGCTGCTCACTCCTGGGTACGGACCAGATGCTGGAGGTTAGGCATTAAGGGAGGGAAAAGCACCTCGGCTGTCATGAGAGTCACTGCACAGCCTCTTCTTCAGCCCAGCAATTTTAGACTGACAGAGGTGTCGCCAACATAAAACCCATTTCTATTTGCCTAGAACCCTTCTGACTGTGACTTGCAATAATGCCTGGGATGATTTAGGACTACAGGATACAGATTAGTCCTTAAGGATGGCGTGCAATTCTGCAATCACTGCCAGCTTCCCCACCCCCCCAGCCCCCACCCCTGCCATAGACAAGAGCTAAGTGGCTATCCAGAAGAAGAAAAGAGCATGAGTGCCAATAGAAAAACGGCAGCAAAAGCAGTAGGATAGAGGCCATATAAACAGGAAAAGGACTAGAGATGGCTATGAACACTTAAAAGTCCGGTGAGGATATTTTTGTTGTTACTACAGGAAAAAGCAACATCCGCAAAAAGAAACTACATGACTATGGAATACACATGCATACAATGCATACAATACAATAATGTACAATTATTGTGTCAAAGTCAGAGCTAGCATCACAAAATCCCTGGGAAACCATATGGATTATTATGAATTATTCTGCTGCTTTGGCTCCAAAGGTAGTTAAACAACTGTTTTGTAAACTCTATTTTCATATGTCCCCATGAGACCTTGAGGCCTATTACATTTCTTACACCTTTTACACGACTTCTAGAATGGGTTTCACTAGAAGTGGAAGGGTTCACTGTTGTTTGGTTTTGCGTTGCTGAGACAAGGATTGGCTGTGCTACCCTAGGCTCAGCACGAACTCCCAGGCCCTCCTGCCTCAGCCTACAGGCATGAGCCACCAAGCCTGTCCAGCAGTAGAATCTTAAAAACAAGGTATCATCAGATTTTATTGCAGACTATGGGTTGTTTAAGATTGATTTACTCATCCCCCAAGAGGGATTTGCCTTCAAAATCACATTTTTTTAAAGATAACCCTAGAAAGTAGGCAATACCCCTTCTAGACAACCAAATGAGCTGAAGCTGACCCGCACAGAATATTCCTAAAAGCCCGGGTGTGAACATGTTAACCCAGAGCTTGGTGTCAGCTGAGTTTGCCAGCAATGGTAACTTTACTCGGGAAGCCTGGTTCCAAGAGCTATCGGATTCCATTCACATTATACAGGGCACTGTGAATCATGCTGCCAGCTACTTAGAAACAACTGCCTGTGCTTTTTCCATTGCATCTGTTCTCCCAGAGCTCATGGAAATAAGTGCTGCCACGGCCCCTTGATGAGCCAGCAGAGCCCAGTCACCTGGCAGCGATGACTGGCCTCTGGCATCTGAGGAGACTATCAACCAGAGAAAATGAGCGGATCAAAGAGAAGTAAACACAGGACAATCAATTTCACACTCCGCAACGGTCTGCGATTCCAAGTGCCCAATACAGAATTAATTTTGTTTTTGAGTGCTGTGTAAATGAATGCTACCACCCCACTCTATATTCACACCATTTTCTTGTATGCCTAGGATAAGGTTCAGCGGTGTTCCCACAGGCCCGAGTGCTCTGTAGAGCATATGATTCACTGATGTAATATTCTAAGTAAGGACACATTTCTCATCCCAACATGACATTATGTGGGAAAATTTAGCTTTGTCACCTGTTTTTCATGAGAGCTTGGGAAAGTTGCATAATCTCTTTCAACTGTACAGTTATCTCATCTTTAAAACAAGAATAAGAAAACCCGGTTCCTTTTTTCCTTATTATTAGTAAGGACTTACAAGGCCTAGTCATCATTTAAAATGAACAAAAAAAAAAAAAAAATCAAACTCAGTGACACTAAGAAGCTAGTTTACTCTTTTACCGTAGGAAAAATATCTCTATGGCCTCAAAGAACAAAGTCTCCACGTGAACTATCTGAGTGCTGCATCACATCACTTGTACACAGAGGCCTTCTTTGTCTAGTTAGAAACCAGAAGTTACTGCATCTTGTTAATCTGCCACTGAATATTAACGGACACAACAATACCAACTAACACATCCACTCTGTCATGAGGAATGCAGGGGCTTGACCAAGTGGGATGATCCTGCTTACTCAGAGCCCTTATAGCTCAGGGGTAAGAATGGAAAAACAAGGCTGACTCCATGTTATTTTAATAGGATTTTCTGTACTATTCTTTGATACCCCCTGATCTATTTTGTCTATTTAGGATACCATGTTGATGGTCATCCCCTCTGCTATTCTACCCAACAGTATAATATTCATGCTAATGTCAGGTATATTATTCAAATGAGAGAAAATGAAGAAAAGTCCCTTAAAATAGAATTCTAGTGAAAGGACACATGCATCTAAAATTAACAAAATATCCAAAAAAGAGAAAACAACTCATCACTTCATTAATAGTGTGGTACTGCACTTAAACCAACCCAGTCTACAGCAAAATTTAAGCATCTCCAATAACCTAGTAAATAAGGATTTATGTGTGATCAAGTAATGTTTAAATTTTTACCTCTATGAGAGGAGGTAGCATCTTTTTTCAAAAATTTAAAAAACATTCATGTTTATTTTTCTGTGATTTGTCACTGCTTTCTAGCAAACTTTGGTGTAGGTTGTTGACACTGTTTTCTTGCTTATTTGTAGATGTTTCTCATGGTTTATAAAAGAAGTCTGGTCTGAAATATTTTCTTCAGATTTTCATTTGTCATTTGACTCAGCTTATAATGGATTCTCTACCTATACATTAATCTTCTTAAGTATTTGATTATACTATATTTTATGGTATGTAGGTTTTGTATTATATGTTGAAAAGCCTTTCTCACGCAGAGATTATCTTAAATGGTCTAACTTTTTTCCCCCCTTAAAATACCCGATTATGCTTTCTATAATTAAATAATTATTCTACTCTGCTATTTGAGGATAAGGCTATCTGTCAGTACACTACACGAAAGACAACATAACACAGTGATTAAATGCAGACTCCAGAACGAACTTGTTCTATACATAAATTGTGTGGTCTTTCTGATGATATTAATATTACTGCAGTTAAGTGAAAACTGGCTTACTGGAGGTTTAGAGGAGTTTCAGTGCACATGGTACTTATAGAAGTACTTAAAATGTAACAAGCAGTCAATAAAACCCATACTATTATCATTGGGTTTTAGGGAGAGAAAGGAAGATTGAGAAAGGATCTTGCATGGCCCACTGCTGTCCTTGAACTCGCTATGTAGTGGGAGATTACCTGGAACTGCCTGAAACTCCTGCCTCTACTATCTAAGTGCCGGCACTGAGACATTCACTTTGGTGTCTGGATATTAAGAATCTTAATCAAGACTTAAATGGTAGACTGGGAGATGGCTCTGAGAATCACCATCTTGCCCTTGCCCAGTCCTTGCTCAGCAAGTCTCAGGAGGAGAGTTTCCGTCTCCAGAAGCTACATAAAAGCCAGGCAGGGGCTTTTATGTAGAGAGAGATGGTTTAGCAGATAAGAGGTGTTGGTGATCTTCAGAGGACTGGAGTTCAGTGCCCAGTTCCCACACTGGGTTCATAAGTACCTATAACTCCAGCTCCAGGGGATCCAAGGGGATTCAGACATCCAAAGGGCACATGCACATGTACAATTCCAAAAACACAGACACATAATTAAAATAAATCTTAATCCAGGCAAGTTGGTACTTGCTTGAGATAGAGGGGATGGATCCCAGATCAAGCTAGGTAGGCTTGACTCAATAAGTTCAGAGTTCATAAAGACTCTACCCCCAATAAAGTATCTTTTAGAAATATGGTCCAGCTAGAGATAAAATATAGGTCAGAAACAACATGGAAAAAAAACGTTCAGAAAGAAAAATCTTAGAAGGAATATCTACCAATACTTAGTAAACTAAAGCTTGGCTTGCGATCGTGTACCCATTGTGTACCCACTGGCACACTCAGAGGTGGGGGATAGAAGACAAAATCAAGAGCCCAAACAGAGTAAAAGGTGAGAGTAAACTCCTCACTTTAGACTGTGATTCCAAAGCCTCAGTAGGTAGGAGGAAGAACCCCTGATGAAGAGACCTACCTTTCTTAATGATGGCTACAAGCTCACAAAGAGAAAGTGTGTGTGTGGGGGGTCCTTTCCATTCATACATTCTTCATTCAACAAACATTCCCTGTGTGCCTGTTTTGTGTCAGGTACATTCTACACCTTGGGTAATGAAAATCTCAAGTAACAAATTTCCCCAAGAAAATTTCTAACTAAAGCCTAGATGATATGGTTTAGGGTAAGAAATCTAAGACACCCACACAGACACAGATAAAAGCTTTAATATTAGAATATTGGTTTGCTGCCATCTCTTGAGGTGCAGAGGCAAATAACAATCTCCTCTCCCTTGAGATCTTCGAAGAATACACTCTAAGCACTGGCCTCCAAAACCTCTCAGAGTTTCCTGCAATAGATGCTTCGGAGCCACTAAGGATTAAGTCAAAGAAGAAATCATAAGAAAAGGAGAAAATACTTTGAGTCAATGACACTGCTATTTATTCTTATTTGAGGGGTGCAGCTACAATGGTACTCAGAACAAAATGTATATTGCATGGTTAAAAAACAACAACAACAAAAAAAATAACTTAAAATAAAGAACCACAAGTTAGAAGGACAAAAGATAACACACACACACACACACACACACACACACACACACACACACACATATGATGAAAGCCCAAATAAGGAAAAGAACATTAATGAAAGGGGGGGAAATACAATAGGGAGAATTTTAAAAATATAGAAGTTAGGTACTAGCATGCGAAAGACCCTGCACTTAATCCATAGCACCATAAAAACAAGAGGCTAGGAATTTATTCTTGAATAAACTAGTAAGATTGACAAATCTGCCATTTAATTGATAGAAAGTCTAGAATTTTAAATTTATATACATATATTATACATAGATACCTTCGGCATTTCTTGTCACTAATTTGTAATATTTTAAAGTATGTGTGCAGGGTTGGAGGGAGAAGTATATGAGAGGGCAGGTGCTCTAGGGGCCAGAGGTATCAGACCCTTTGAAGCTGAAGTAACAGGCTACCCAATGCATGTGTTTAACAGCCTTGCCAACTCACTGGTCTCATTTTTAATCTTTTAAGTTGATGTCATATTTGTACTTATTTACAGAGTACAGTTTGCTTGTGTGTGTGTGTGTGTGTGTGTGTGTGTGTGTGTGTGTGTAAGTCAATGAGTAAATTAACATTTCTATTACCTCAGGATAACTTTAGTTGACAACAATGTTATAAACATTTAAAGGTTTGTAAAACAGAAATTTACAATTTTAAAAGGAATTAAGTAGAGAATAAGAGGAAGCTGGATAAAGGATATATGGAAACTATACCATTATACAACTTCTTCCTAAGTCCAAAGTATTTCAAAATAGAAAGTTAAAATGAAATATCCTCACTAATTTAAACTTTTTTTTTTTAATTATAGACTCAATTTTGGAAACAAAACAAGGAAAGAAAAACTGATGTAGAACAAAGTCTAAAAAGAAAGCTGCCAATCTATCTGAGTAATAAATTTCTTTGCAAGGGAGGGGCTAATTAA
The DNA here is from genome assembly GCA_030556225.1 of Cricetiscus sungorus. Taxonomy (NCBI): domain Eukaryota; kingdom Metazoa; phylum Chordata; class Mammalia; order Rodentia; family Cricetidae; genus Cricetiscus; species Cricetiscus sungorus. Next base: position 30,028,893 of record JANBXA010000588.1, read on the forward strand.
AAAATGCTCAAGACTGTTTTCTTTTACAGTTCATAAATGACTTATTTAAGGCATGCCATAGACGAGTTCTAAAAATATTTTTTTTGTAATGACAACATCATTGGATCCGTTAAAGTGTGAGTATGTTAAAGGACAGGGCACCTTATGAAATATTTATTTTTAAAAATCACTCTTCATTACCTTCTGGTCACACCTCGAAGTGTAAAAGCAGTTTTTGGATACTCTGCAAATGAGAAAGAAAGGAAAGAAAGAAAGAGGGAGGAAGGGAGGGAGGGAGGGAGAGAGAGAGAGAGAGAGAGAAAGGAAGGAAGAAAGGAAGGAAGGAAGGAAGGAAGGAAGGAAGGAAGGAAGGAAGGAAGGAAGGAAGGAAGGAAGAAGAAGAAGAGAGAAAAAAACTATCTCCCTTTGCCTTCTAAGGTAAGGGTTGTAGTGTTGTAGTTATTTTCAATTTCTTCTGTTATGGATAATCTATACATTTTACTCTTTTGGAGTTTTGAGAAATTTTTATTACTTTTTAGTATAAATTTGCTTTTCTATAGGTGGAGTAAGGGGGAAAAAAGAAAAAGGAAACATAGCCACAGAGAAAACGTGGACAGGCAGTAGACAGGTACTCGTGCTAGGTCTTCCAAACCACACCCTTGTTGGTCTTACCATGACTCTAGCTAGACCTAACCAAAGATCCCCTAGTTAGTCACTAATATGTCAGCCATTCCACATGCCATATTTCAGTGAGAACTTATAACCATTAGCTAAAATACTTAGCTAGTCATTCACTGGAACACAAGTTGGAAGTCACTGAGCCGCTATTTAAACACACATAAACAATTGCCCAGTGGGCACCACTCCCCAGTCTAGAAGGGAACAGAAACATTTTATTTATCTTCCTGATGAAGCAGTGTGGTTTAGGATATAAACTCAAACCTTAAAATCAATGCCTGAAGTTCTCTTCCTTTTTGCCACTTAATTTGCCTGCCTTGCATATAAAACATATGTAATAACATTGTTACCTTCCAGGAGACTTAAGGAAATTAATGATAGAGTTGTAAAACATTTTGCAAACACAAAATGTTACATAAGTGCTTGCTGGTTCCTTGAATGTACTCATTATGTTGCCTCCTTTTAATCTTAATATTTGCTTATAACTCTACATTTGAGATTTCCCCAAGGAAGAAATTTCAGCTTCTCTTGCCTGTGGCTTCACAGACTTTTCTTTATATAAGCATAGTCCAGCTCAATAGGATGCAGAGCCAGGAAAACACATGAGGGCGAACCAAGTGGATCAGTGGTCACTGACCTCTGAGCCTATGGACATGCCACATGCACCAAGGTGACACATTCACTCAGCATTTCCAGCTTGGAATTTCAACAGAAATGGAGTAACAGAGCTAATACTATGTAAAAGGGCTCGATAGAGCGCCATGCTTTCTGAATGTTCCGTTTCAAAATGAGACTGTATTTTCTCACTAGTAGACTCTTCTAAGGATAAAAGACAGTTTTACATCTGACCAAGATTTAACTCACTTGGCTCCCATTGTTCTAATTATATTTATTTTCTTGATGAAGTTCCATTTTTACCTGGCCTGAAAGAAGCTTCTGGGAAGTTGAAGGCTTGGTTTCATACTAAGTTATGCACACAGTTAAGTGAGATCCTATATGGAATATTCTGCTCAGTACCTGATATGTATAAACAAGGCATCAAGAAATATTAATTTGGAATACATGTGATGAGAAAGTGGAGTAGGCTACTAGGAGAAAGGGAGAAGGAGGATTGCAGAGAAAAAAGGGAAGAAGAGAGGGACGATGGTCAACAAAACCATATTAGGAACCCATGATAGAAACCATTCTTTTCTACGGTGTCTTTAAAACAATTGAAAAAAAAAAAAAAGGAATTTAAAGAGCAGTAATGGTCAGGTGGTGGCACACACCTTTAATCCCAGCACACAGGTGACAGAGGCAGGCAGATTTCTGTGAGTTTGGGGCTAGCCTGATCTATAGAGATAGTTCCAGGACAGCCCAGTCTGCACAGAGAAGCCTTGTCTCAACCCCCCCCCAGAAAAGAAAAGAAAAGCAGTAATGCACATAAAATATGTAATTAATACTTCTGTCAGATCATTTGATGTTCAACTATTGAAAACTTGACAAACATCAGTATCTGTGCTTCTATACTGGACACATGACTGTGAAACACAACCTGAGAAATACATAGCCCATATTTGATAAGGACAAACCTACAGGAAGGGACAAAGCTGACAAAACAAATGTCTTTGCCATGATGTTATTATGTTCATTTAGTAGAAAACAAATCACAGACATCATCAAGGAGAACTGCATAAATTTTACAAAGTGTTGCATGTATCCCTCAAAAGCTCCATTTTGAAGATGATCACAGGCCTCCAGGATGGCTCAGGAGTAAGGCACCTGCTGCCAAGCCTGACAGCCTCTTAGAGCCCTAACACCCCATATGATCGGAGGAGAGAAGCAACTCCTGCACAGTGTCCTCTGACCTCTACATGTGCATTGTGGCACACACACATATACAAACAATAATAAATAAATAACTATCATATAAAACAGCAGATTAAAAAGTTGCCATTCAATCGTACTACATAGATTGCATGGTAAAGGTTTTAGTCTATGACCTAGACAGTATACAGTCTATATGAATGGGACAGATGAGTGTTTTCCCTGCATATATTTAAGTGTACTGTAAGCACTCCTAAAAAGGACTTAGAGTGCCCTGGAACTGAAGGTAAGGGCACTTGTGTGGTGTGGGTGCTGGGCACTGAATCTGGATCCTCTGCAAGAACAGCAAATGCTTTTAACCAGTAAGCAATCTTTCCAATTCCACAAACAGTTCCTAATAATGCAATTTAAATTATGTAAGAGAAAATAGTTTCAGATGTTATACACATGCATAGGTTCGAAGCAAACATGCAGAATGGGTGTAGGATCCACCACCACTCAGGAGTGGGTGGTTGTCACTAATATTTATGACAGATATTTCAGATAAAATAATACAGCAAGTGGATGCCATAACTCCAAGTAATCAGGAGATACAGGAAAGAAAAAGCAAAACCTCATTGCCAGATCTAATCTTTGTTGGTCCTTCATTGAGAGACTGTAAACAGAGTTTGAGTTCATTATTCATTAGATTTGTTCTGCAGAGAAAGTCTAATGCAGTATAGTGGGGAAACCTTTTGCTAGGAAAACAAACACTTGGCAAAAACATTTGATTAAGACTGGATAGGGGGTTGGAGACATGATTCGGTGGTTAAGGGCACCTCTTGCAGAAAATCTAAACTAGAATCTCAGCACCTAGACCAGGTGGTCACAACCACCTGTAACTCCAGCTCCCAGAGACCCAACAGACTCTTCTGGATTCAATGGCCACCTGTACTTTAGAAGAAATACCCCACACTGACAGGCAGGCAGTCTCTAAATAATGCAAACAAGAAAACAATGATATTATACCCTCTGAACATATACTACATCTTATATCCTTAACAGTTTTTACTGAAGTCTCACTTTCTGAGTGTTAACCATATTGGCTTAAAAGCTTCTGTGATGTACTACACGGTATAACCAAAGACTATGGCCTGAAGTGCGGATGCTGCCACCACCTTTCCTTCCGAAATCTACTCAGATGGAAGCAGCCAAGACCCAGCTGCAGCCTAGCTGCTGGCTTTGATTTCCTATGCTGAACCAAAAGCAATCACCCTTACTTCAGCTCATTGAGACTTAAACCCAAATTACTATGACCAAGGCTCACCGTGTTAAAATGTGCCAAGAAATCTGAAAGACTATGACTGAGGAAACATGTCTAAGGTTGTTATAACTCCCTCTATGTACATTTTTGTTATCTCAACTTTGTCATCTCATACTGAAGAACTGGTTATACTAAGACGGGTGGAGAGCAAAGGAAATAATGACAGTGACATTCAGAAAAACCTTCCCCCCAACATCAGCCAGATCATTGTCTTCTCAAGAATAGGAACCATAGCTTATCAGTTTTCTGACAGTCTTAGCATAGCATCTTGCACAAGTGCTTAATAAAAGCGCTCTGAATGATAAGAAATGGAGTACAGTGACAGAAATAGTTCTCCAGGTGATGTTGGGGCAAGGTGAACTATATAGTCTTTGATGCAGAAAAATCAGTAAATTATTCGCCTTTCCACTGTACCTTAGTCAGTGTTTTCTTGTTGTGAAGAGACACCATGACCACAGTAACTCTTATGAAAGAAAGCATTTCAATAGGGTTGGCTTACAATTTTAGAGGTTTATTCCATTTTCATCATGGGGGAAGCATGGCAGTGTGAAAGCAGACATGGTGCTGGAGAAGGAGTTGAGAGTTCTACATCTGGATCCACAGACAGGAGAGAGGGAGAGAGAGAGAGAGAGAGAGAGAGAGAGAGAGAGAGAGAGAGAGAGAGAGAGAGAGAGAGAGAGAGAGAGAGAGAGAGACACACACACTGGGCCATGGCTCTGAGTCCACCCCACAGTGACACACGTGCTCTCCATCCTAAGTGGTGCCACTCCTGATAACTAATCATTCAGACAATATGAACCTGTGGGGAACATTCTTATTCAAACCACCACACACAGAATGGGTACTTCAGGATACCCTGGTCTACTGTGGAGTTAAACTGGGAGAAAAGGGAAATATCTCATAGAAGTTACCAAAAGCAGTTCCAGAACTAAGAAGCAAACGTTCACACCAACATGGTCACTAGTAAATCTACAGCTTACTTTCAGGCAATGCCTCTGCTTTGGAAGACTCTTTCTGAAGACTGGGAAACCTTCAGGTGCCTCTGACCCAGCATCCATCCCCTCACTCTGTGAGGGTGAAACACATCTGGTGAGTGTAGGGGTAGAGACACAACCATCATGCTGTCCTTGCTCACATAGATAGTGCAATCACAGCAGAGAGGTGGGGAAATGGTAAGGGTGCATTTTCTCCACTAGTCCTAGCTCCTGGGTGAAGAAAGGCCTGGGTCTACAGTAAAACCTACTGATACTTTGGTCTCTTGTTCTTGTATCTGACCATGGCTTATAAATAGGAAACAGCAGGATGCTGGGACGTTCCTATGGCTCAATCTGAATGCACCCCCGTGCTTAGTGCCATTTGCCATTTCTCTAGAAACCCGTGAGCAGATACCCTGGAATCCACACTGTAACAGGAGCTATAAATGAGTACCCTATGATCATGTGACTTCCAACCTTAGTCCAAAGAGTACTGTGGGTTTGCATTCTAAATTCACACACACACACACACACACACACACACGAAATGCTGAGGGAAAAGCAAGCAAGACCTCCAAACTGGGTTCAAATGATTTACAGAAGAGTAAATGGGGTTGAAAACAAGAAAATACAACATAAAGAGAGGCTCCAGAGATAAAAATCCGTGTGAGTGAAACATTATTCTAGGATCCCTAACTCTGGATGCTAACCAAATTTCCTTAGTAGATGGGTTATACTTTAATAATAAAACCCGACAAGGCTTTCCCTATACAAGCCAACCCCATACAAGCAGGGTTAGAGGACCTGGGCAAGGTATTTAGCACAGATGGCTTAAAATACACCTATACAATGGGTAGCAAGATCCCAGGAGCAGAGGGGCTCATCTGACAAATAACATAACTTTAGTACCTGGGAAGCACAAAGGACAATCACAAATCAAAGGTTTGGTGATGTGACATTCTTCACCACTGACAAGCATCTGCTTTGAGTCTGTTCTGGGATATAATTGCTCCCTTCTTGCTGGCAGCTGTTTCAGGAGACCCGGATGGCACCTCTGGCAAGCTGCCCAAGGTAGCCCTTCCCTGGGTGTTGTTGGCAAGAACAGAGGCACTGGGTAAAGGAAATGGTTTGGTAAACATATGTGAATTTTCAGTTTAACCAAAATCAGAGCACTTAAGACATTATAGTAGGTTGGACTGCATTTAGTTCTCAGAAATGTAAGAACTGTCACACACAGGACATGTGAAAAGAAGCCTTGAAAGCAGACACCTCCCCACCAAGAGCAAATAATAACTTGAGATGAAGGAGCTAAAAAGACATAACAGTGTAGTCACACGAGAGTTTGAGTATGTAAATGTGCTTGCCCTTTCTACGGCTGATATCCTGTTTCTGAAAACGTATTCCTAGACAATTCTCCTTTAACAGAACCCCAGCAGTCCCTGACAGCTCTTTCCCAAACAGCTGGCTTTCATTGAATTTCACTTAGTGTGCAAGCAGTTTCAAGTTGCATGCCTGAGCACACTGTGAAGAATTCATTTTCTCTAGTTTCCTGGTGACAATGAAAGAATTTAACAATTAAAAAGGAAAAAGTTGAACTTTGCCCTGAAACTCAGCTATCCTGCCAAAATGGTGAGTTAGGCAAGTGGTGGTGCCAAGGTTGTCTGGTTCACCACCACCATCATCACCACCACCACTGTGCTGCTGCTACCACTGCCACTACAGCCGTAGCCACCAACACCACCGTCACTGCTACCATCTCTGCCACCACCACACCAAAGGAGCCTGAGCAGATCCTTTCATTCACTTATCTTACTTGCCTTTTGTAAACCTTGTTTAAAAAAAAATACACATTCTCAATAAATAAATTTGGCCTAGACCTTGATAATTTGAAAAACGAACTTCCCTAGGATGGGGGTGGGAACAACCACAGAATTTACAACTTAGGAAATGGAACTAGTCAGATAATAGAATTAAATAAGTCTGATCCTAGAATGTATAGGAGGATAGTATGGCAGTTTTTGGTAAAGGAGCTAACTGGCTTCTTGACAGAGAACCATAATACTGTGTAATTGTTAGATCGAAGGCACTCTTCATATGTCTCCCTCAACATTATTTCTTGGACACACATACTCCAGATACTATTCAAAGTTCTTTAGATATTCTAACTGGTAGAGAAATTGTTATGCAATAGAGTTATATAGATTAAGTAATGTCCTTAAAGAGCTTGGTGCAATTCTTTATGCTCAATAAATACTAATAATTACTATTTGCATTTATGGTCATGAAAAACAAAATTTTCTATTAACAAAACTCTGGACCCAAAGATCTAAAAAGCATATTGCTTCCCTTCACCAAGATACAGAAGCAACCTTGAGATTGAGATGACAGTTAGTTAGTTAGTTAGTTAGTTAGTTAGTTAGTTAGTTAGTTAGTTAGTTGGCAACTCTGGTGACACAGCAAGAGTAAAAGAGGCCTGGGATCGTCTTCATCTCTTTTGATTGATTTTGGTTTGAAGTCTAACTTGTTAGATATTAGGATAGCTTCACATGCTTGCTTCTTGGGTCCATTTGATTGGAAGATCTTTTCCCAACCCTTTACCCTGAGGTAATGTCTGTCTTTGAAGCTTAGATGTGTTTCTTGTATGTAGCAGAAGGATGGATTCTGTCTTCGAATCCATTCTGTTAGCCTGTGTCTTTTTATAGGCGAGTTTAGAATCTTGACCACAGAGTCTTGTACAAGAGAATTTTTCTTATTTAGTGGTAAAATATCTAGCATACATATAAAAGAATGACTTGTTTCATATTTAGGGTACATCTATTTAATTTCTACCTAATAAAATAGGGAAACATAAATGAGAACAATGAATTAACCTTATCAGAGGAAATGAATGCAAGAATTTTATAAGCACAATTTCTCTAATATGAAAAAATGGCAAGTGGAATGAATTAGCTCTTAAAGAGAATTGTTGTAAATTATTAGACTTTTATTATCTCAGATGTTTTCAGGTGAAACATTATGCTAGGAAGAACAGGTGATGATATAGCTCATGACTCTACTGAAGAGCCAGATGGTGTAATAATTACATGTTTTCCAACTCGAGACCATATCATCCTTAAAAACTCAAGTGAAGCAGTAGACATGACACCTCTCACTCCTGCTGACTTTAAAAGTTCATTAATCTAGCCTGGTTTAGGTAAAAGGGATTACCTATTCATCTTGATTCCAAACTGATTTGAATAACAAATAGTAAAACCAACCTTAAATATGCCATCTCTACACAGAACCACTGTAATCAACAACTAAAAGGCAAGTCGAGAACTAAGGAAGCTAAATTGGAGGATTCTATTGATTGAGTTTGAAGAAAGACTAACCATGAAAAGGGAACTTTAGGAAAAGCAAAATAGCTGATTAAAATTAGCAAGTTAAATGTGGCTACAAACTGAGGTTGTGGTGTAGAACTCTCCCCAAGCATGCCAACAATTTAGCAGGCACCATCTACAGGGATATTTAACATTCAATTGACAAGAATCTAAAATACAACCTACTTTAAAAGGGAGGACCAGAAATGAACATCTTGTGTTATCAACTACTACTGCTCACTCTCCCTCCTAGCCAGCCCTACATTTTCATCACTAGTAAGCATACCCAGGCCAAACACCACATCGAGAACCATGGCTCCTTGCTGTCTACACACTAGGCCCCAAATAACTAGTTTCCTTATCCAATCACTCTCAGTAAGGAGGCATTACAGAAGAGGATTCCCAGCCACACCCCTGGGAACATGAAATGGAACTCTAAAGGAAAAAATGTCTTCATTGAGATTTTATCTTCTGTCTAAGTTTCTTATTTCCCTAAGAAAAGTTGCTTCCTGATCTATAATGCTCTGGGTAGGACACTCATACTTCTTACTAGCATTGTGCCAAAGCCCTTGAAAAATAAAACCTACTTGAATATTCTGTTTAGAAAAGAAAGACAATGTATAAATTCATATCATAAGCTGGGCTCACAGCCACATTATAAAAGTCATATGCAACCTGACTGTGTTCTATCAAACCATGAATCATTTCTACACTGACCTCCAGGACTCCTGTGCTTTAGCCAGGAAATATTTCTAGTGTGTGGTCATCAAGAGCCATGAATAACAGAAAATAAAGAAAAAGACGTTTCTAAATCAAATGTGTACTCTTGAAAATAATATTTGCAAGTGATGTAATCATAATAGGTCACTCTGGTTTGGCAATTACTATACCATTAAGGTTTAAAAAGATCAAGAAGGAAACATGACATCATATTGTCTTCTGTATTGCTTGTATGCAATAAGGCCAGAATGTATAAAGTAAGGGAACAGAAAATACAGATATATGTGAAGAAAATTAAGAGCCAGGCACAATGTCACATGCCTATAATCCCAGAATCTGGGAGGGAGAGGCAGTCCAAGGGCAACCTGGACTGAATGGTGAGACCTATCAAAAATTAAAGTAATAAACAAATAATTAAAATAATAAAAATTAAAGTTCCTAATAGATAGTAAGGATTGAGATTGAAATAATCCACCTATAAACAGATACTTGAAAAAGTAGATTGAATCCAACCTCTCAAAGCCAAAGTAACAAGACAGGTATATTTAAATACAAGTATCAGTTTTATTAAGATATATAATGATATAACATTGTAAAGTATATACTTTGGTGCTTTTAGTATACGCAAAGATATGTAACCGTTACTAATGTCCAATTTCATAGCTCTAATTAAAACAAACACTTCCGTTAGTAGGCCATTCCACATTCTCCCCTTTCTCCAGAGTGTGGCAACCACTAATGTATTTTCTGTTCCTATAGATTCATCTATTCTGAAAATTTCATATGCATGCAAGTATATAATACAGTAATTGTGTGGGACTGATCTTTTTCACATAGCACAGTGTTCATCCAACATGTATCATTTCTTTCATCAACAAATAATATTAAATTATGGATGTACCACAACTTGTTCATTCATTTGTTAGTTAGTAGACACCTGGGTTGTTTCTACTTTATGACTATAACAAATAAATGCTACAAAGAATATGTTCAAGACTTTTGTAGAAATGTTTTCTGTTCTCTAGAGCATACATTAGTTTGTGGACTTGTTGGGTCATATGGTAACTCTGACTTTTTAAAAGAATGTCAAATTTTTCTCTATGCACTGTTTTACATTCCCATCAGTAATGTATAAAGGTTCTATATTTTTTTTGTACATTCTTGCCAATACTTAGTATTGCCTATCTTTTAAAATTATAGCTATATATCAGTAATGAACTACTGTTTATTGTGGTTTTAATGTATATTCTGCCAATGAATAATGCAATTAAGTGTCATTTTTGTGTGTTTAATTGGTGATTTGTGTTATCTCTTTTGAGAAATATATATTCAAACACTTTGTTTTTAATTGGGTTATTTTCTTTGCATTGATAGGCTGTAAGAATTTTTATATTTTATGGATAGTAAGTCTTTATTAGATGTAAATTTGCAATCTTTTTCTTCTATGGATTGACTTTTAATGTCTTGATGGGATATTGTGAAATACAAAATAATAATTTTGATGCAGTCATAGTTTCATGTTGGTAGCTTTAGATGTCATATTTGGAAAGCTATTACCTGTTCAAAATCATAATGTTTACATCTATACTTCCTTCCAACAACAGTTCAACAGCTACAGATCTCATATTAAGGAGTCTGATCCATTTGTGAATGGTATGAAATTACTCAATTCTATTCTTTGACATGTGGTTGTGCAATTCTACCAGTGTTATTTGTTAAAGAGATGACTCTTTCTTCACACTCTTTATCAAATAGAGAGTTGGCTCAGTGGTTAAGAGCAGTAGCTGCTCTTTCAGAGGACCTGAATTTGATCCCAACATCAACATAGTGGTTCATAATCAGTAATAACTCCAGTTCAAAGGGATCCAACATCCTCTCCTGGCCTCTGAGCATATGGCATACACATGACAAACATAGATGCAGGCAAAACACCCACAGACATAAAGTTTTTTAAATTTTTTAATCAAATGACCTTCAAAGGAGTTTATTTCTTAATTTTCATTTGAATTCATATTTTCTGCATGTCAGCACCATGCTGTCTGGAGGATATGTTCTTTATGAGCTTCATAGCCTATGATATGTCCCTGACATTTTAACCACATCCATAGTCATACATGCCCAGGTGATTCTTTAACAAACATCTTAATAAAGAGAGTTAGACTACAGGTCTACCCTGAAGAGATAGAACAGAACCCAGTATAGACTGTGATCAAATAACAGGTTAAAGTAAAAGTTGATCAGTCACAGGCTACTGAATATTTCAAACTGTTCTCCTTTAGCCTTTGCTAAAATATAAGAAATATCCATAAATTATAACACTATCTACTCTTAAAGATGCCATATAGATTAGAAACAACCTGGCAAAGCTTCTTAAGAGCCAAGGCTTCCTCATATTCATGATTATTAACCCTAGCCTCTAACCCCTAGACAAGCACCTTGGGTCTAGCAAGTTCTCAAGCATAAACAACATTATGCTCTGGTGAAGTAATAACTAAACTGAACTGTAATGATACCATACATAAGGGTCCTTACTGCCAAGGTTGATGACCTAGATTTAATTCTTAGAACCCACATGGTAGAAGGACAAAACTGACCTTTGAAAGTTGTCCTTTGACTTCCACAAATGTGCCATTGTGCACACACATCCATTCAACAACTATGTAAATATAAATAAATTTAGCTAGAGACAAAGCAAATCTGAGAAAAATGAGAATGTCACAACTCTACTGTGACACCTACACTGTAGGTCATCTTTAAATTAGGTTAAGCTTTCTGGATTTTGTTGAATATGGGAAAAGCTAGAGAATATTGTGCCAGATAAGGAAAATGTTCAAGTGATCATAGAGCAAGTTCAAAAAAACAAAAACAGAAATCAAAACAAAATATTATGTCTACTTCACACTGGTTATAATGGCATAATTACATGAGAAGTGCTGGGGAAAGTACTATTTTTTTTTCAAAATTAGGATAAAATATTCCATAGGTTGTTATTTTTAGTAAATTTTCTTAAGTTCATAAAAAGGAAATTAGAAAAATTTAAAAGAAGAAAGCCACAAATAAAATTGGCCAGACAGTTCCTAGGATCTCAAGATTCTCAAAACCTCATAGAAATGTTCAATGTTAGAAATAAGAAAATAGAACAATCAGCGTACAAACTGAATTTCAAGTTCAGATGACCATCTGCAGATGCAGAAAATGCCTTCTCATGTTTCAACTGATCACCTTTTCAGGTCCTGACGTTTTATCTTTTGAAAACCATTAAGAGGAGGTACTAGCAGGAAAACTCTGAAATGCCCTAAATGTGGCTTTACCAATTACTAACTGTTTGGTTTGAAAGTCATTTTTACCACTCCTATTTCATTCTCATGGATGCAAATCCAAAGAAGACACTTCTCTAAACTGTCACACATAAACAATCAAAAGCATAAAATAAATGTAAAAATGTCCTTCCTGTATCTTCAGACCTAAAGTCATCCCCCAAGGAAATCACTGTTTATTTATTTTTAAGATTTATTGATTTTCGGTCTATGAGTGTTTTGCCTGCTTGTATGTCTGTGCACCATTTATGCAGTTTTTGCAAAGGTCAGAAAAGGGTGTCAGAGGCCCTGAAACTAAAGTTACAGGTGGCTGCTAACCACTATGTGGGTGCTGGACATTGAACCCAAGTCTTTGCTCTTCACTGCTAAGACATCTCTCCAGGCCTGAAACCATTATTTATTACTAGCAACTTCAAGTTTTCTGCATACAGGCAAGTCTAACCATTCAAACTTACACACAGAAACTTAAATTTCATATTGACAAACATAAAGCAAAATAAAATTATGCACATCTCACATTTGATTATCATTGCTTGACTCTAAAAGAGAGAACAGAAAGCCTGAGAGTTAGAAGCAACATTAGAGACCATTTATAGGCTTTTGTTTCATAGCTCTGGTAATGAGGCAAACTGTTAAGAGCTAGGCACTCCTAGAACTACCCTAATACCACTGAGGCCTGAGCACTTTATTCTTTGTATGTATTAAAAAATACTGCTGTTTATTAATAGAACCCAGAATATTTTTCTCAATGGGAGGTATTAAATTGCAGAAGCAACACACTGCTAACTTTCTTCCACTGTTTGTAGCATGAGGGGGGAGGGAGTAATCTAGTTTCTTCCAAAACAACAGTTATGCCTCCTGGGCAGATTTAACAGATGTATTCACACCTGTATCCTTAAGATAATAAGCAAAAATCAGATATAAATCTTATGAACTTAGCTAATTCCTGGGCATGCACAGTAAAATCATAGATTTAGTTTTCTCAGTTCAGTCCCTTAAGAATTCAGAGCACTCTCATGCCCCAACCTGCCCATCTGTGTGATAAAATAGCAGGGTCTCATTAAGAAGAGCAAGAAGCAAAGTTCTCAGATTCATCCAGAGTGAATGAACTCCATGATGGATTTCTTGTAATCCACTTACAAGAATCCCATGGGCCAGATTTCACCCGGTTGGTATGTGAGAAGAGACAAGATGTCAATTGCATCTAGAGATGCCCCTGCCCACAAGCGCTGAGTTTGCTGAGACTCCTTTGTACTGACAAGGGACTCAGAGACCATGCTAGAATGTGCAGTGCAGTGGCAGTCAGATAACAGCATTAACGGTGCTGCTGAAGACGAGCTTCCAAGTGTCGATGCTCAGTTTACCTGCTTTTTGAATCAGACCTGGTCATATTTATGAGAGTGGCCATCTGTACAACAAAGACTTTATTCAAAGAACTACTATTCCTTTTCTGAGTTCTTTCAAGACAAACAATAAATGCAGCTCATAGCTGAACCTGGAGAGGTTCTATAGAAGCCAGAATTGTCATTCCCAAGTTCACATTACATAACTGTCTGCTGATTCTTTAAACCTTTCGCAGTCATACAGAAAGTGAAAACTACCCCTTAAGCCTGCCTGGCATGATGCACTGAAACTTCTGTAGATTGTTAGCAGTAAACAAAATGCCAAATAAAATCTCCTAGGTATAACTCTTCCCTCTGAGTATGTGATTCCCTTGGGTTTCTGGGAACTGTCTTCCAAGATAAACAGTACTAATGTCACACCAAAGAAGGTTGCTTTGACCCTTCTCAAAACTGACCAGATGAACCCTGTTCCCTACCATGACCACAGAAGGAGAGACCCCAAGTCACAATGCAAATCCAGACAAATGCCAACTAGTGTTTCTAATAGAAAACAAAATATACCAAACCTGTGAAATTTCCTATAATTTTAAAGTATTGAATAATTATATTGTCCACACATAATGATGATCTAAATACATTTTACATTTAATGTTAAATTTTTGTTTTGGTCTGTGGTGGTTGTCTGTGCACACGTTTGTGTGCATGTACATGTGTGTCCACATGCATCTAGGGCTATTGTACAATATGGGTTTTTTCCTTAATGATGTTCACATTATCTTTTATTTCTATTTCCTTATTTTTTTTTTTTTTAAAATAGGTCCATTTATTTACTTCAAGTGTGTGAATGTGCTCTGACACTGTGCTCATACAGAAGTCAGAGGACAGTTTGCAGGAACAGGTTCTTTGCTTCTACCATGTGGGTTGCAAGGATAGAATTCAGATCATCAGGCTTGGCAACAATGCCTTTACCACTGAGGCATCTCATGAGCTCACCCACCAGTCCATTCTTATTTCTTCCTCCTTTCTTTCTTTCCTTCTTTCTTTCTTTCTTTTCTTTTCTTTTCTTTTTTGAGACAGGGTCTTTTCATTGACTTACAACTTACCAATCAAGCTATACTACCTAGTCCTCAAGGATCTCCTTCCTGCCTCTGCCTCCCTAGTATCAGGATTATATACTGGTACTCTTTTGTAGTGAGTCTGCTTTTTATAAAGGTAGAGTGTAGGATGAGATTGAACTCAGGTCCTGACAACTGCATGGCAGACACTTTAATAACGGCGCCATCTCTTTACACCCTTAAATTTAATTTTTAAAACTTTACTTATTTTTATTTTATATGCATTGGTGTATTTGCCTGCAAATATGTCTGTGTGAGGGTGTCAGATCTTGGAGTTAGAAACAGTTGTTAGCTGCTGAGAGGGTACTGGGAATTGAACCCTGATCTTCTAGAAGAGCAGTCAGTTCTCTTAACCACCATCTCTCCAGTCTCTTAATTTTTAAATACTGATCCTAATCAGAATTGGTCTGTGTGAGTCAGTCAATAATATAATCTCCTCTCCTTTGTCCCTTCCTTTCTCTATACTAATATTTTTAATTGACTTTATGTACTGGGAAAAAGAGAGGGATGAATTAGTGTAGTGTAGGGGTGGGACCAGGCAGAAAGCAACTTAACCATAATCACAGCAGGCCACCCTGTCTTCAGAGGAACAAGAGTGGAGCAGCTCAGTTACAGGTCCCTAATCTAACCCTTCTGGCTTTGTTCTTCATCTTTGGCTGCCAGACTTTTGGGCTACCAGCTTTGTTTTTTTATTATCCTACTCTCCGCAGCAGGAACAAAACCCACAACAAATTAGAACTCAATGTGATGATTTATTCCTAGTTTCTTATAAAAGATGTGATGGTAAAGGGCTGAAACTGTTTGGATGACTCATGAGGTTCTGAACTATAAAGGAATTCATTTCCTGCTCTTAACTTAGTCTCTATAAGTCAATAAAGAACTGCTGTATCTTCCTTCACTGTACATAATACTGAGTTCTCAAAAGTTGAAATGACACACATTGGTATAGGAAAAACAGCATGGGGAGTCAGACTTTGGGTGGAGTCCCCAAATGCTTATACACTGGTGGAAATCTCATCCCCAAGGCAGTATCTCTTCCTAGGACTTCATTCTACCCTCAACAAGGGGAAGATGACCAGGGCAGCAGGGAGAGAACTCCAAGGCTCCATAAAGCTAGGACAATAATGAATTATTTTTAGCCAGCTGACTACCTAAGTAAGGCCCTCTGTATTACCTTTATTCATTAAATAAAATTATACATAAAGAATTTCCAAGGTACAACATTAGGATGAAAGACAAGGATCCACACGTAGGACACAAGAGTGTAACTTACGGAGCTCTAGGGAAGGCCCATACTAAAAGTCCAAGCTCTACCTTAAAAAAATTATAGATTTCAAAAATTAAACATTTGTGTCATGGGCCAGCATTTTCCTATGTGATATACTATGGAATCTATACGCAAATAAACATCAATCATGATTTATAAAATAGGACTCTTTGGTTTTTTGTTTTGGTTTGGTTTGTTTTTTGTTTTTGTTTTTTTGTTTGTTTGTTTGTTTGTTTGTTTCCTATTTTTTAGGCAGTTGCTTCCTATATATCTCTGGCTGGCTAGCTTTCTATATAGCACAAGTTGGCCTTGAGCTCCCGGTAATCCTCCTGCCTCAGTCTTCCAAGTGTTGGTTTTACAGGTGTGAGCTGCTTTGTAAAGCTTCATATCATAACAAAGACCTTTCTATTTGATCATGCTTCTCTTTATACTAAGGACACTGAACTCTGTCTTCTTCCGTGCCAAGAAAATTCACACGTGTTTACATGGGCAGACTATTCCAAGCATAAGCAGAATCACAAGACAAGTGTCTGATCGGGAAGAAAGTCAGAGAACTTCCCTCTCCTTTGAAATGTTAACTCCTGTCCCGGCCCTCCCTCTCACCCCACACACTGCTCATAAAACAGTATTTATTTATCTTTGATTCTCCTTGGGATGCCTGGAAAAGCCTGTGGGGTGAGCTGCCTCCTTCCAGATTTGATCGGTTTCCCTCAGTTGTCTGCCAGCTCTAAACTTAGAAACTAAACCCTTTCTGCTCAAATGGGCATTCTCAATTCAAGAGCTGGGTAACCTCACATGAATCTCATCAAAACGGAACAATAACACTGTTGGTTGCCCTTACATCACAATAGGTCTAGTGTTATTTGTTGGGTTGTCACTCTACCGGTCAGCTGCCACCAGATTTGCAAATTTGCTTAGGTCTCCTGCCCTTCTCTCTTCTTCTCCTCTTCTTCCTCCCCCATCCCCTCCTTCTCTCTCCTTCCTCCTCCTCATGCCTAGAACTCTTAACCTTTAAGGGCACAGGGACTTATTATAGATGAATTTTCAACTTACTCAGAAGAGTGCCCTTCTGGTTATTGAGGAACTTCCACAGAGCCTAACTACAGTAAAAAGGTGATGAAACAAACAGAATCCCAAACTATGACTGTGTGTGTGCATTTCTACTGCTGAAGACAAAGGGTCCTATAAGCTGGGACACACACATATACTTGAGAGTTTCCTTTTTAAAAAGATGTATTTTTTTTTTTTTTTGTAATTTCTGTGTGTGTGTATTTGCAAACTCAATGTATACAGGTGCCCATGGAAGCCAGAGGGAGTGTCAGATTCTCCAAGAGCTACAGCTACAGGCAGATATGAGCAGTTGAGCAACAGCAATAAATAGTATCTATATCTAATTATAATGAGGGAATTTTATATGTATCTACAGCCTGAGTCAAACCCCAGACACTGAAAACCTAACACACTTCCACACATTCTTAAGAATGAAGATTACATAAGGGAAGAGCGAGGGTTTGTGGTCTGAAGTGGTGCCCTTCATGCCAGGGGCTTCAGGTTGAACCTGCAGGAAAGAATATGAAGTGATAAGCAGTCGGGGAGAACAAAGGGACTTTCCCATGCTGGGCTTTCCAACTTCAAAAACATGAAGCAATTAAAGAAACAAAGGGTTTGAATCATGGTATATACTGTGGAAAAAGAACAGATGGCACGGTTAAACAATAAACAATGCTGATGTTGAACAGTCTAGTCCATGGCTGTCTCCAGAGTCCTTAGAACAGTGTCTGCTACTTAACAACTGTATAGGAATGCTTTGCTCTCTGACCAGAACTGTCCCTCCCCAACATGGTTCCTCACTTCACTCAGTTTTCTGCTCCAAGGTCTCCTCTTTAGAGCTGCTTTGAGACACAAATGTGAGTGAGTGTGCACACCACACACACACGCGCGCGCGCGCGCGCACACACACACACACACACACACACACACACACACAGAGATTCCTTTTTGGAAGATGCATTTATTTTTATTTCTGTGTATGTGCATTTGTAAACTCCTGGATGAGGTGCCCATGAAGCCAGAGGGAGTGTCAGATCCTCCAGCAGGTACAGTTACAGGCAGCTGTGAGATGCTCTACATGGGTGCTAGGAATCCAAGCCCAGTCCTCTGCTTGAGCAGCAAGTGATGTTAAGCACTGAGCCATCTCTCCAGCCCCAGAATTTCCTGCACTTCTTCATCTTTCTCACCACAGTTAACGTAGGGTTCTGCTTTTCTTTTTTTTCTTTCTGTATTGCTGGAGCTCAATCCTGGGGCCCCCTGCATACAAAGAATGTGTTCTACCACTTACCTAGGTCCCCAGTTCTATTTACTTACTTCAATATAGCCTGGGAAAGTACTATTTTGCTCACTGTATCTCCACCATCTCAAGCAATATCTAGCACACGATAAGTGCATATAAATGGTTAGAATACAAATTTATTCTTTCATATGTATGTAGTTAGTCAATAAACAAGCACTTGTTACTCACTAAATGTTAGCTGCTGCCTAGGAGAACTTGTGTTGATCAAGAGAAAGCATCCAAGTAAGGAAGTCCAATATGGGATGAGCTGTGAGATTGTGCACCAGGAACTCCAGGGACAAGGAGGAAAGGCATCTAGATTGAACACGCACGTTCTTCCAGGGAAATTTTCCATCGGGTATTTCAAGGGACGAACAGGAAAGGTGATATAGGCGTATATCATGGAAAGCAAGATAGTGGAGAAAAGGGTGGGAAAAAAACCCAGGAAGATTCAGACTTAGTGAAAGACTCTTGATGCCCAGCTAATCCTGGAAGCTGGAGGAAGCTCTGACAGCTTAAGCAGAGGAGTGACAGATCTCCTAGGCACATTGTAGACACTGTGGATACAGGACCACAGATTACAAAAGGATAGAATTGTAGATTCAAATGAAGAAAAAGCTCTAAATGGTTTTCAGTGTGCTTAAAAATATATGTAGGCTTGGGAAAGAAAAAAAAAAGGATAGAGAAAGTCCTTTAAAAAAAACAAACAAACAAAAAATATATAGTGGCTGGGTGTGGTGGCACACACCTTTAATCCTAGCACTCCAGAGGCAGAGGCAGGCAGATCTCTGTAATTTCAAGGCCAGCCTGGTTTACAGAGTAAGTTCCAGGACAGCCAAAGTTACACAGAGAAACCCTGTCTCAAAAAACCAAAAAATAAAAATAAAAAACAAAATAAACCAACCAAAAAATAAAAATAAAAAATAAAATAAGCCACAAAAGATGGGAAATATACAGAGAATCTGGATATGTCATTGTGTTGTCTTTGAGTTGTTTGGTTGCTGAGAAAGGAGCAACAGTTGCTAAAAGACATTTGATTATAAATGCTGCAGGATTAATCCAACCTACATATTTTAAAAATGCTTTGACTTCAAAATTTAAGCCTAAGAACATGTTACTTTGGAAAAGAGGTTTTGTTTTTGTTTCCACAGATGATGAAAAGCTGTGGATTCCTTTCAGACTAACATGGTTTGATCAAGCAAGACTCCCTGAAGCAGTGGCCCAGGTGATCCAACATCCAAAACAGCTGAGATGATACAGCCTCAGACTACTACAACCATGATTTGGCCAGGTTTCTGGGTTTTCTTAAACTACTCTTGGGATTGATAGCACCCCCAAATAGCCAGAAGTAATTTGGAGAGAAGTATATCTACATTTCCAAATATTGTTTATAAATGTTTGTTTTCATTTTAAAGGGGTTGATTACAAATGGTTAATGATCACAGCCGATCTCTTTTTAAAGAATAAAAGGGAATAGGAGATAGAAATGAATACTCTGCATTGGTATGAATTTTGGTTTATTGATAAAAATTTAAGGTCAATTTTGTTATATGTATATTTTTACTCTTAAGTATTGTGTTTATACAGCACTTCTTTTAACTTTTTGAAATTATTTTTTCTTATTTTACATATCGATCCCAGTTCCCTATCCCTCCCATCCTCCCCTGTGCCCCCCCCAGCCCCTGTCTCCCTCCCATCCCATTCCCCACCCACTCCACAGGGAGGGCGAGGCCTTCAAGGAGGGATCATCAAAATCTGTTAAGTAATTCGGGGTAGGGCCTAGGCCCTCTTTCCTGTCTCTAGGTTACAGGAGTATCCCTCCATGGGGAATATACTCCCAAAATCCCTTCTTGCACCACGGATACATCCTGGTCCCACTATCAGAAGTCCCACAGACTGCCCAGGCCTTCTGAGACCCACTTTCAGGGGATCTGGGTCGGTTCTATGCTGGTTTCCCAGCTATCAGTTGGGAGTCCATGAGCACCCCCCTTGTTCATGTCAGCTGTCTCTGTGGGTTTCTGTACCCTGGTCTTGACCCCATTGTTCATCACTCCTCCATCTCTGCAACTGAATTCTAAGAGTTCAGCTCAGTGTTTAGCTGTGGGTGTCTGCTTCTGTTTCCATCAGCTACTAGATGAGGGCTCTAGGATAGCATATAAGCTAGTTATCAATATCATTACCAGGGCAGGACATTTAAAGTAGCCTCTCCACTGTTGCTCAGATTGTTAGTTGGGGTCATCCTTGTAGGTCTCTGGACATTTATCTAGAGTCAGTTTTCTCTTCAAACCTATAATGGCTCCCTCTGTTATGGTACCACTTTTCTTGTTCTTGTCTATTCATCCACTGACACAATCTTCCTGGTCCCTCATGTTCTCCTCTCCCCTCATCTTCTCCCCTTCTCTTTCTCCTAACTCCTTCTCCAATCACTGTCTCCCCCCCCAATATGCTCAGGATATCTTGTCCCTTTCCCCTTCAGTGGGGGACCTTGTATGACTCTCTTAGGGGCCCCCTTGTATCCTAGATTTTTCTGGAGGTGGAAATTGTAGGCTGGTGATCCTTTGCTCTATGTCTAAAATCCATATATGATTGAGTACATACCATGTTTGTCTTTTTGTGACTGGGTTACCTCTCTCAGGATGATTTCTTCTAGTTCTATCCATTTGCCTGCGAATTTTAAGATTCCATTGTTTTTTTTTTCTGCAGAGTAGTATTCCATTGTGTAAATGTACCACATCTTCTTTATCCATTCTTCAGTTGAGGGACATCTAGGTTGCTTCCAAGTTCTAGCTATTACAAATAATGCTGCTATGAACATAATTGAACAGATGTCTTTGTTGCATGGATGTGCATCTTTTGGGTATATGCCTAAGAGTGGAATTGCCAGATCCTGTGGTAGACTGATTCACATTTTCCTGAGGAACTGCCATTCTAGTCTCTAAAATGGCTGTACAAGTTTGCACTCCCACCAGCAGTGGAAAAGTGTTCTCCTCTCTCCACATCCTCTCCAGCATAAACTGTCATTGGTGTTTCTGATTTTAGCCATTCTGACAGGAATAAGATGGTATCTCAGAGTTGCTTTGGTTTGCATTTCCCTGACTGCTAAGGATGTTGAGTACTTTCTTAAGTGTCTTTTAGCCATTTTGGATTCCTCTATTGAGAATTCTCTATTCATTAGTTCTGTACCCCACTTTTTAATTGGGTTATTTGTGTTTTGGTGACTAGCTTCTTGAGTTCTTTGTATAGTTTGGAAATCAGGCCTCTGACAGATGTGGGGTTGGTAAAAATCTTTTCCCACTCTATGGGCTGCCATTTTGTCTTATTGACTGTGTCCTTTGCCTTACAGAAGCTTCTCAGTTTCAGGAGGTCTAATTTATTAATTGTCAATCTCAGTGTCTGTGCTACTGGTGTTATGTTCAGGAAGCGGCCTCCTGTACCGATTTGTTCAAGGGTACTCCCTACTTTTTTCTTCTAAAAGGTTCAGTGTGGCTGGATTTATGTTGAGATCTTTGATCCATTTGTACATGGTGATAGACATGGATCTATCTATCTGCAGTCTTCTACACACCATCATCCAGTTATGCCAGCACCATTTGTTGAAGATGTTTTCCTCCTTCCATTGTATAATTTTAGCTGTTTTGTCAAAAATCAGGTGTTCATAGGTATGTGGGGGTAATGTAAAAAACTCTACCAGGGAACTCCTATAGGTGATAAACACCTTCAGCAAAGTGGCAGGATACAAGATTAACTAACTAAATAAATAAATCAGTAGCCCTACTATATAAAGATGACAAAGAGGCTGAGAAAGAAATCAGAGAAACATCACCCTTTATAACAGCCACAAATAACATAAAATACCAAAAAAGTGAAAGACCTATATAGCAAGAACGTTTTGTCTTTAAAGAAAAAAATTAAAGAAGATACCAGAAAATTAAAAGATCTCCCATGCTCTTGGATAGTAGGATCAACATAGTAAAAATGGCAATCTTGCCCAAAACAATCTATAGATTCAATTCAATCCCCATCAAAATCCCGGTACAATTCTTCACAAACCTTGGAAAAACAATCCTCAATTTTATAGGGAAAAACAAAAGATCCAGGATAGCCAAACAACCCTGTACAATAAAGAAATTTCCGGGAGCATCACCATCCCTGACTTCAAACTCTAGTATAAGGATATAGTCCTGAAAACAGCTTGGTATTGGCACAAAAATAGACAGGTAGACCAATGGAATACAGCTCTTTTAAAATGTAATGTATAATAAATACAGATTATATATAGTCACCTTTAATACTCAAAAGTTATGTTAGATTTTCTAGATATAAAGAGATATATTTCAAATAGATAGATATTCTTCAAACCTTTCAAAGACCGACAGAATATGACATTTAATTGGTTCAAGGTTTTTCATGACAGTGAGACACAACTGCTCCTGGCAACACCAATTACATCAGAGGGAAAGATGGGTATCACAGAAACTCCTTACAGAGTTTGGCTTCAACATGGCAGAAATACCCATTTGGGCAAGAAATGGTGCTTGTCTAGACTGTTTGACTGTGTGCTGTAGAAACTGGACATGAAGGACTTACAAGAAAGTGACTGCTTAACTTGCCAAAACAAGATGGGACAATCCTGCAGGGTTCCTGCTTCATGGAAAGGGTCTGCCAGACATTCTGCAGGACAAAGAAAAAAATGGCTAACAAACTGCCAATAAAGGCAGGACAGTTTCAAATTTCCTCCTTCACTGAGAAGTCTGCTAGACACTCTTGGCCTATAGACTGAAGATGTATGCACCAACATTACAGAAGAACTTTGGGTGATTATCCAGGCACAGAGATGTCTCTGTCAATTCTAGAGTTTATAGATTATCCCTCTGAGGTCTTGGATGGAGATGAAGACAGATAGTTGTGGTTATGGTATTACTGAGTTATAATAAAAGATAAGACTCACAAAGATAGGATAGATGATTGAATATTTTCTTTCAATTTTGCTAAATGTTAACAGACTAAATATTGTTAACTACAATTCTTACTTGGTAACTTTCATTATACATAATTTTACTATGTTAAAGTTAAAACTTTTTATTTAGACAGAAAAAAGGAGATGGGGGATGTCCTTCTATACATATGTTTCTACTATTGGTTGATGAATAAAGCACTGATTGGCGAGTAGCCAGGCAGGAAATATAGGCGGGGCTACCAGACCAGGAGGATTATGGGGAGAGGATGCAGAGAAGAGCCACCACAGAGAGATGCTATGTCTCTACAGGAAGAAAGGATGCCAGCATTCTCTGGTAAGATAAGGCCATGTAGAAATACATAGACTTGTAGTTATGGATTAGTAATTTAAAAAAAAAAGCCTGAGCCATCCACCAAACAATTTGTAATTAATATAAATCTATGTGTTTATTTGGGGCTAAACAGCTGTGGGAGCAGGCAGAACAGAAACTCTGTCTAAAAATGGTGCTCAACATGAGTCACGAACCCACAACCCTGGGATTAAGAGTCTCATGGTCTACCAACATATCCCCATCACAGAATGACTGGTTTAATTTTCCTATTTCTATGCTATTCAAAACATATTCAATTTGACTAAAATTTTTTGGGAAAACAAAACTTATTCATAAAAATTATGAATCTTTAATAAGATTCATATCTTTAATAAGAAATGTGAACTAAAAACATAAAATTAAAAGGATGCCTATTTTTTTTTTTTTAGAAAAATGGCTCTTTAAATATAACAGTTCTGAATAGTTGAAAGAGAATTCAAAAATTAACAGTGGAACACACACACACACACACACACACACACACACACACACAAACACACGGGAAGGGGGCACAATACAGAAAAGGAGGATTTTGTAATAGTTCAGATAGAAACAAGGACACTAAAAATATCCATCCCCAAATTCATTAATTCTCCAATAAAAAAATTAATGCTGGTTTTATTAAGAAAGACCATGCACAAGGCACTGGGAAAAGATAATAGCAGAAAATGGAAAAGACTCAGCTTCGAATCTACATGTAGGTTAAATTTAAGGACCAGGTGATCAATTAAGCACAGGGTGGCAGGACTGGCACATACATGACTTGAAAGAGCAGATTCAGGAGTGCCATTCACCAAAACAGGAAATGGTGTGGGGAAGGGAAATGCTACCTTAGAGAGAAACAGTATCTGAAGCTTCAGATGGTCTGGAGTGCCATGTGAACACCCACTTAGACAACAGGTAAGAAAACATGCTGAAAATTATTTAATTACATATAAGTTATCCCAAACCTCTGTGGTTGGCATATCGTTGAGACTCCAAATTTTCCTATTTCTATGCTATTCAAAACATATTCAATTTGACTAAATTTCTTTGGGAAAACAAACTTATTCATAAAAATTATGAATCTTTAACAAGATTCATATCTTTAATAAGAAATGTGAACTAAAAACATAAAAATAAAAGGATGCCTTTTTTTTTTTTTTTTTAGAAAAATGGCTCTTTAAATATAACAGTTCTGAGTAGTTGAAAGAGAATTCAAAAATTAACAGTGGAAATGAGGAAGAGAAATATAAATAAATGACCTCCCTAGAAAAATGTGATTTAGTTATCAACTCAGGAAAATTTAATTATTCTTCCATGTCATTTGCATATTTATATCTTTCACCAGCAAAATGATTACAGTAGCTTATAAAAATTCATTCAACATAAACAATTATGCAATAGCAGAGACAGTTTAACTCCTGAGTAATTGTTAAGTGAAGACTGCAAACATAGCTCTAGTCTTCCTACCAAGCCAAGGCAAAGAAGAAACACAGCCACATGTAAGATTCACAGAAAGTACATGAAGGAGGAAGTGGTAGAGAAGGATGAGAGGGAAGGAGAAGGAGGGAAGATGGGAGATAGGGATGGATTCCCACAGAAAGTGAAAGTGGCTGAGTCCAGGTATGTGGCTTTTCTGACTTTATAACCTGGCCTAAAACTAAACTGCAGACAATTTGAAGATGTAGATGAAGAATAATGCCATTTGTCATGGGCTGGTGTTTCAGCAACTGAACAATATCTAAAAGAATCTTAAATGGAGATTGTCTTCCTTCCTTCCTTCCTTTCCTCCCTCCCTTTCTTCCTTCTTTCCTCTCTTCTTTCTTTCCTTATAAACAGAGCCTCACGATGTAGTCTAGGCTGGCCTCCAACTCATAGAACTTCGTTTGCCTCTGCTTCCTGAGTGCCAAATTAAAAGCATGCACCACCACACCCAGATAAATACACCTTTCTATAATGAACTTAAACATGTCCACATCTTTCAGATATCCTTTAAAAAAATTAGGCACTTTATGAAGAACACCATATTACAAATATGAATTTCAAGATATAGCCAAAGGGGAAAAAAATGGTATGAGCATGTAGAGATATGGTAAGATTTGGAGTAACACCTGGTTCCAAATCGCAGTTCTGCTAGTCGATATGGTGTCAACATAGGAATTTGTTTGGCCTTTCTGGATCTGCTTATTTCATCTATAACATGCAGGATGTAAAGAGGACCAAATGAGATAAATTTTAAGTGAGTACAATTTTGGGTATGTGGACTTCCAAATAAATGGAGAGAGGGACAAAGTAGGCAGTGGGAGAAACAATTCAGAAAAGAAAGCATCCATGAAATTAAAGGTAAGAAATATGGAGCCCGTATCTCCAAATGAGGACCCCTTAGCATGTTGCCCATAAAACATGGTTCTATGCCACACCATATTCCTTGAGCATTAGTAAGCTGAAAATACAATTCTCAAGGCATTTTCATGACCAAGACCTTTCACCTTCCGTCAGTTGCACATAATTAGTCAGCATTCCATGTTTGGTATAAACAGGAAGAACCTACACATCAATGATAAGTGCTAATAAAATCACTCATTCATCTCATTTCTATGAAACCACCCACATATTGCTTCTGTGTATCATCAAATTTCAAATGTAGCCAAAAGACGTGTATGATAAATGACTTAATTATAATCCTATACTTGCCAGGAAGAGAATTTTAATTTAACAGGCAGCATAAAGAACGACCAGAGCCAGCTTTCAAGGGTAACTACTCATTTTGTCTCATGGCAGGTGTACACATGCTTGAAGACCCATCTGCTTTCCTTCTTACAGATACCTAAGCGAGAAAGGAGAAATTACCATTTCTCCCACAAAATGTTTTAAGTTTAAAGAAAAAAAATCATACTCAGATGTAGCCACTCCAGGAGCATTTTTCTTTGTAGATGTTTCACTTATGAGTTGTAACACTTAAGATATTTTACTTCACCTTGTCTTCAATTCAAGATTTTGGGCTTATTATTGATGTAGTTTGTCTATCACCTCCCCTAAATTATATTGGCCGTATTCCAAACTCATGGTTGACCCTCCTTTATCCAGCACATGATAATGCCATTATTGGGTTTTCTTATCTTTGTCTCCATTCTTCATTATACCTTATTCTATTTTTTTTTTCTTATTTTACATATCGATCTCAGGTCCCTCTCCCTCCCTTCTTCCCATTCTCCCTCCCTCCCATGCTGCCAGACCACCCTCCCACCCCACCCCACCCAACTCCACAGGGAGCATTATCCCATATTCTATACACCAAATAAGCAAATGCTTCATTTCCTGGCATCAGTCTTTATTTCTCTGAAAATATAAAGTGGTGTGTGTGTGTGTGTGTGTGTGTGTGTGTGTGTGTGTGTGTGTGTGTGGCGCATGCATGCACGCACATACGCATGTAGTAACATGGATATATGTGCACACATGTGTATATGCATTTATATGTGTGTATGTGTATTTTAAACTTTATATATAGTCATGTGCTATAGATAATCTTTTCTATATTTTTCAAACAAGTCTTCAAACTGTACCCATAATATAATAAGGTCCTCTGTTTCACACTAAACTGTTACATCTTATTCAAAAATATGATTCTCCTATGTCAAATAATGTCTTTATATTCAAAGGTACCTTACTGGTGAAGTAAAGCCTAAACTTAAATGTGATTAGAGTTGTGGCCCTGGATCCTAAAAGCATATACTAGAATATTAAAAGGAAATAATATGTGGAGCTGGGAGGTAGTTTGCTAGGTAGAGTGTCTGCTTTGTAAGCAGAGAGGCATGAGTTTGGATCCCCAGATAAACATAACAGATGGGCTCAAAGGTGTTATCCTGAAATCCTAATGTGGAAAGACAGATGAGTGAGTAGAGCCCCAAAGTTTGGGCTCAGATTCACTGAGACCTGTCTTCAATAGGTACAGGTATAGAGAAGGGCACCTGACATCAATTTTTGGCCTCCACCTGAGCACACATGGGCATATACAAAAATACATGCACATGTATATTCACAACATATGCACACAATAAATAAATATTTAAGAATTTTAATTTCATTTTGAAAAAGGTAAGATGTTCAATTAACTTAAAATCAAGATCTACAAATATTTCTCCAATAAGTCACAATGGTCAAAATAAAATAGCAAAACTAATACATAGAGAGAAGTACTCAACTTCATTAGTAAACACAGAAGTACAACTTAAAATTAAATACCATTGGCTGGGAAGTGGTGGTGCATACCTTTAATCCCAGCACTTGGGAGGCAGAGGCAGGTGGATCTCTGTGAATTCAAGGCCAGCCTGGTCTACAGAGCTAGTTCCAAGACAGGTAGGGCCATTATACAGAGAAAAACCTGTCTTGAAAAACCAACAGAAAAATAGGTAGATAGACAGAAGACAGACAGACAGACAGACAGACAGACAGACAGACAGACAGAATTTTATGTCATTTAGTTTGGGAAAATGAGAAAGTTTAAAGTAAAGTGTTAGCCAACAAACACGACAGTGGAAATGTTCCTATACTATTCATGCCCTGACTCCAGGGAGCAATCTGGCAGTACTGGTGATACTTTGTGACCGTCAGAATGTGATTTTGCAATTCTATTCTTCAGTCCATATCCTGAGAAAAGCAGGCTATCCTTACACCAATGTTTATGGTGACAGAAACCAGACAATTATTTTAAAATATAAAATGAAATGACTTAAAGCTAGACTATGAAAACCACTCTCATTTCCAGAAAGTGCTTTAAAAAGTCTAGAGTTAGGGATGTAGGTGTTTAGCCCAAGTAACACTGGGTTGAATCCCTACAATGATGAGCGTACCATGCAATTCACGTAGAAAACAGCACTTCACATTTGCATACCATGTATTTTTATAGAATCAGAATGCATTTCATTAAATTACTGAATAATTTATACAAGCTAAAAGCCTAAATACCTCAAATGCTCTTAAAAATATTATTTAGCAGTTGGTGCGATAGCTCAAAGGGAAAAGAAGGGCATTTGCTCTCAAGCCTGAGAAAATGCCTGAGTTCAACCCTGGAACCACATAGTTGAAGAAGAGGACTGACTCCCAAAAGCTGTCTTCTGACCTCCTTATGAGCACAATCGTACATGTGTGCCCACAGATCAACCTGCTTACCCAATACATACATACATGCACACACACATGCATGCACACACAATAATAAAGTATCACTGAAATGCCATAGCAATAAACTTTGGAACTTGCTTAAGGAATTTCAAACAACTTGTCAAGAGTACTCATCTGAGTCTATTCCTGCAACTACAAAGGGATAACAATCAAAGGGTAGAAGAACTGAGTTTTCCAAGGTTAGGGAGATCATTCAGCCCCACACAATCCCTGTGTTTACTTTCTTGTGCTACCTTAAAATAAGCATTGCAAGCAGTTTCCAAGAGCTATAGCATACAAATGCTAAACATTTAACAAGATGCAGTGCTCTGGGGACTCCAAACACTCGCTGGAAGGGTCTGATGAGTATCACTTTCATGTCAGCATTACACTGGATTATGAAATTCACAGACATGTAGCTCTGAAGTCACAGAAAGGTCTCTAAGAACTTAGGTATAAGACAATAACTGGGCTACCCTGAAAAATCTAGAAACTTAACTTGAACCATAAACATGTAGCTTACTCTGTGATTTTAATTTTTAAGAAATGTACATGTGTGTCTGTGTTTGTACACATGAGGGCAGGTACCCTGGGAGGCTAGAGTTATCACATCCCCTAGAGCTGGAGTTAGAGGAGGTTGTGAATCCACAGTCCTGTATACAGGGAGTCCACAGTCCTGTATACACTGAGGTCCTAGGGAAAAGCAGTAGGAACTCTTAGTTGTTACCGATCCATCTCCCCAGCCCAGTAACAAACTTTAGAGTCACTAGCTTTCACTTACTTCCACAAACTGTAGGTGCAACCCTGAGGTGACAATCACTTGCAGTGTGAAATCCCACAAATATTTGCTGTTGCTCCCTCCCAAGAAGCTACTATGTTCATGCTTGAAACATAGTAGGTCTTTTCCAAAGCCTGCATTTCACACACACACACACACACACACACACACACACACACACACACACACACACACACACACTTCCCTGACATACAGGTCACCAAAAGAACTGTATCTCAAGGAGGAGAAAGTGGGGGCTGGGAAGGCATGTGTAAAATATAAAGGAGGTGCTTGGCAAGGATGCAATTCGAGAGGCCCAGGCAGATTGGGATGTATGGCTTTGTTCCATCAAAAGGTCGTTTGAAGCACAGTATTTTATTTTTATAGTTGGGTATTGAGTTCTGAGGTCTCTGATACACTCCAGGGAAGCAGCAAAGGCTAGTCTCTGCACTGTGCCAGCCCCCTGCCAGGTCACTAATGAAGATGGAGAACTGTGAGTGCACCCAAATAAAACACAGGAAAGGGTGAAAAAGGACTCCGAGTTACGTCTATCCCCTTTATTCCAGAGGATCAACCTTTTCTGTGCTGAGGGACTAATGAGTCGTGAACAGGAGGTGGGAACAAATCACACAGTGGGTTTACCGGGAGGAACAACACGGGCTGGCTTTTGTGTTCAGTGCCCAGTTCAGTTTTCAGAGCATTTCCCAGCAAGGACCAAAAGCAACTTGAACAAAGGAAACATCAGTTAGATACTTGAACTGTCTCCATTAATACACTAGAGAATTGGGTCTGGCGCTTCAACATCGGAATGACTGGTGAAGCCGGGCAAGAGGATACAGGTAAAGGGGCCCAGGAAATCAAATGGGAAGGCTCATTAAAAAAAAAAAAAAAAAAAAAAAAAAAAAAGCATAAGACAATGAGAGAACTTTAAACTTTTTCTCGGCATTATTCTGAAACTTCTGTCCTTGCTAAAAGACAAGAACAACCAGCCTTTCGGCAAGCTTTTATAAGAACAGAAACACAGCCCAAGAAGTGACTTGATTTTCCATCCTTACCACTTAATTAGGAAGAGCATTTATGATGTTCAAGGTTTTAATTGCTTTTGCCCCTCCTCAGGCCCCTTCTTCAGTTACGCCCACAGAGCAATTGAACTAGAGCCAGACATCTGAACTGCTCTCAAGAAGGGGGGAAAAATAGCCACCAGCACAATTACCCTAGACATTATTCTCACACTTCCCATCTCTCTCACTTCTCTCTAGTTATCTAGTCCTTCCCTCTCCCCTCAATAAAACAAAGAAATGTAATAAAGAATTTTAAAGCATAATAACAATGACAACTTTGTTAATATAGGGCAGGCTGGCTGCAGGCAAGCCACATGTAGGTTGTGTGACACCAGGTAAGTCTGGAATTCTAGACTACACCTGGGCCCCATACCCAAACCTAATCCAGTCCTAGTGCAGCATTCCAGCATATTCCTGATACTCCAAACAGAGACAGGGAATCTGGGGATCCGTGAATTCCAGGACATGCAGAAATCATGTACACTATGCTAAAAGTTCCAAGTCTTGAAAAAAATGCCAGACCTGTTATTCCCTCTGAAGGCCCCCAAATTAGAATCCAATCATAGCAGTAAAATATAGATCTTCCTCATCATAAACAAGTCTCCAGTTTGTAGAACATCAGTACTAAAATTCATTCTTCTCTCTATGCTCTGGATTCATCTTACTTCAACTTGTCCAATCCCCATTTCCTCCTCTCTATGGACCTCTGTCTCCTAGACTGCTTCCTATGACTATGTGAATAAGTCCACGGCCTTTCCTCAACCCATGTTTCACACCCTCCATCCTTCTTTCCATAGACAAAATACACAAGAGCATCGCCTTCACCCACTCCCCTCCCATTTACTCCCACCTTTGACCAAATTTACTAAATCCTTGCAAGCACCATCTCATCAGTAAGGCTTTTGAAAAGTTGCTGATGCTTTTTAAATAGTAAAACCAATGTCACCTTCTTAGTTTTCATCTCATTTGACCTCTTAGTTGAGTATGTAGCACCATAAGGTATGTCTAATAGGTATGTCAAGTAGAGATGATCTTGTCTCCCAATGGGGTGCTGTTACTGCCACCCAGTGGGTAGAAGCCAAGCAGGCTGCTAAACAGCAAAATATACCTTCTGAGAAACAATCAAGTCTAACATGCCAATGGCACCAGGTTCTGTAGCTACAAAAGCAAGGCACTGCCATGGTAGCATTTTGAAACCCAACTCAGCAACCTGAGTATGGTGGCATATGCTTATGATGCCATTGCTTGGGGAATTGAGGCAAGAAAATCACAAATTTGAGACTAGAATGGGCGACATAGTGAGACTCTATCTTAAAATAATTAAACAAAAAGTGCTGCAGGGTTAGACTGTCATCAAAGACCAACAATGCTGCTTATTTACGCTGTAGGATAACTGACCACCCCTCTTTTCAGAGTAAAGCCTGAGGAGTGTCTCCAATGTCAAAGAAAGACAAGATAAATTAAATAATGACTTAGTAAAGACAGGCACAACAACTTCTAATAACAAATTCCTTGTGGAATTTCTTCCTCTCCTTAACTCATCCCTACCACCCAAGTAAACACAATAACAAAGACCCCCAGGCACAGAGGCACACACAGTGTTTGAACACTGCTTCTCATACCTTTTTACAACAAAAAGGTTGTTTCTTCTGCTTGCTTCCACCTGATTGTTTTAATTTAATGAACCTCAATAGTGCTAGGGAGTAAACTTTACTCTGTTTACTGTCTGTCATACTTCATAGGCTCCCTTTCCCCAAGATTGAAAGTAAATACGTAGACCTTTATGCCTTTCTGGAGAAACAAACACAGAGGCAAAAACAAAAATCCTAAACAGTATCATATCAATTTCTACTAGCTTTCTTCTATTAGTTTTATTTCTTAAATACCACATTTTAACAAATGAAGCTTTTTGTAAAAATAAAAGCAGGCAAAGAGAGCAGGAGCTAACAGTACAAGTGCAAACCCTAGCGACTAACCATCTCAACCTCCCTTGCTTACTATGACTAGATTCCTTTCTGTATTTCCTGCATATGATATGGTCCACAATTAGGGCAGCTTCCCATATGCCTACAGCTCTATTCCATGACTGCGTTGTCTGCTACTATGTTCAATCACTACCATAAGAATGGTGGTCATGAAATACACCAGCTGTGTCCTGTGTAGGGCTGTTTGAGGGAAATGAAATGACAAACTCGGGTCTGAAATCAAAGTAACACTGTTTTGTCAGTCTGTAGCCAGCTTTCCCTATAAACTGAGATGGTTCCTGTTTTGTCAGCCCTACCTGATCAAGGACACAGGCTCCCTTCTCACTCCTTGCACCTCACCCAGTGAGGGTTCTTTCTTCCGACTGAAACATAGCCTTTGCAAGAGGAATCAAAACTCATGTTAGCGGTTGGAGATTTCCTATTCTGCCCGTAGGTGCTGAAACCCATAATGATTCCAACAATAAGCAACACTTAAGATGAGTTTCCCGAGGAAAGGGGCTAGATCTAGACAGGTCAACAGTGTCCCTTATTGCCAGATGTCTGCATCTGGAACATACTTCAGAGGTGTTAGAACAGAATAAATATCCTTTTAAAAGAATTATTTTATGTGTATAGGTATTTTGTCTGCATGGGTGTCTCTGCACCACATGTGTGCCTCATGCCCACAGAGGCCAAAAGAGCTCATCAGATCCCTCAGAATTAGGGGTATCGGCAGTTGTGAACTGACATGTGGGTTCTGGGAATTGAGTTCGGATCCTCTGAAAAGCAACTGTTTTTAGCCACGGAGCCATCTCTCCAGCTCAATATCCTATTGTTGGTACTAATAATGTGATTCCTGACTACAGCTAGAAAATTAATTCAAAAGGGAAAACTAAACAAAAGACCATGTTAATAAGTGAATGGACGTAAGTGTACTCACTCATATATAACAGACTTTGAAGACTCCCTATGGAAGGCCTCACCCTTCCTGGGGAGCAGAAAGGGGATGGGATGGGGGTTGGTGGGGGAACAGGGGAAGATGGGAGGGTACAGGAACAGGGGTTGACATGTAAAACAAGGTTTATTCAAATTTAAATAAAAAAATACATAAAAAAATGATAATGAGCAAAATTTGTGTCTGAAATTTTGTGTCATGTGAGCAATGAGCAAATTTTGTGTCGAATTAAATTTTTTTAAAATTCTGCTAAGAGTGCCTAACAAATAACCAACTTTTAAAAAAACACATATATGGCAGATTTATCCGCTTCAAAACTCTCTTTGCAAACCACAGCAGTATTACAATGAAAAGACAGCAGCGCTAAGGTTGAGCAGTGTTGCAGTTTGATGTGAAGCATCCAACACATACATGTTCAGTTCCGGTACTGAAGGCTTGGTCTCCAGGCAATGGCACTTTTTCTGGCAGCTGCTGAGCTTTGGGAATGGGAGGCATGTCTGAAAGAGGTATGAGAGTTACAGCCTGGCCTCACTCCCACCACAGTCCTCGGCCTACTGTGACCATTCTCTGCCACAGTGTGACCATTGCGTCTAGCTCTGCCTCAGTGGCTTCCATACACACCTCTGTGGCCACGGTGGACTTTATTCCCGAACAGTGAGACAAAACAAACCTCTGCTTCCTAGAGTTGCTTCTGCCCTGTATAGCAAAAAGGAAGTGTGTAAAAACAATTAAAGACTGCTAATAGAGTTTATTTTCTCTACTCTCAAAAGAAGAAGACAATTTGAAGATGCCTTATCCCTAACCTATTTGTCCATCGGTACCTTGAGACTCCCTGAAGTCACTGTCATTTCCACAGCTGTCACTGAAATGTCATCATAAGCCTCATGCTCATGTGCCTGGTACAACACAAAGTCCAATACAGACAAAATATTGTTTCTCCTTCACAAGTCAATGTTTATTATGTTAGGAAATACATACATTGTGAACAAACATGGTTACACAGTTGAATTCCATAAAGTAAGCCTCTGTCATAGCTCTTCTCCCCTGTGACTTCATGACAGAATAGTGTGACCTAGACAGGTTTCTTTCGGCCATAGATAAGAGAAGTTGAGGATGCCTTTCCAGGTTGGGACTACAGCCTTACTGGAACATTCTAAGAAACATCTCTGGAAGCATTTGAGTTTCTGTTCACCTTCAAACAGGGAAACACACACACACACACATGCACAAATATATACACATACATACACACATACACACAACACACACACACACACACACACACACACACACTAACCCCAAATCCACCACCCATGGAACACTCTTTAGTGCTCAAAAGAACAGTAAGAAATAACTGCGTCCCTTGGTTAGCATATTAATAACTAGGATAAAACTTTCTGAATTCTATGAGCCATATCACATTTTTTAATCATTAATTTATAATTATAATTATTTAACAACTGTCTTCAAAACCAGCAAGATGGTAACTTTTTCCATGCTATGCTACACAATATTGGGTCTTCAACCAAGTCCCTATTGTATTATACTAAATCAGATCAAAACCAAGGATGGCAGACAGCCTTATAAATGGTTATGCATTACTTTGTCTCTGTTCTTTTGTGTGTAATTCTATCAATGAATACTGTCTCTAAGTTTTAATGTTCTCCTTTCTGGTATTGAGGTATTAATAGTTTATATGAAATTGCTGGTGATAACAGATATTGACTACTAAGATATTTTTTCTTTTTCTCAGCCAATACCAGACAGACAGACAAGGCACATGCATGTTGAAGGTGGTGGTAAAATGTCTTTTTTTCAGATGAAAAACAGACTTTCAGTCGATGCTCTCAAAGAGAACCTATACTGATCAAACTCAACCACCAGTCAGGGCACTAATTCAAAAGGGAGCCTTCAGGTCAAAAGAAGGACAGAGGGGTTTTTGGAAATGGTAGGCATTTGCCAAGAGCAAACGTTTGCAAAGCACCACCTTTACCCAGTCTGCCTCTCAGACTTGGGACACCCTGCTTACTAAGCCCTTTGATAGCCTGGGCCTGAGATTTACAGACACTCCAAAGCAAATGCAGCTATTCAAACATTTGCCCATATCTGCAGATTATCTTAGGGACTCAAGTACATTATGAAATGTGATTAACATACTTTGATTTTGAAAAAATCCAGAGAAGAAAAAGAATGTAAATAAAGGAATGGAAATATATATACACAATTGGACATTATGGAATCAGACACACAGACAGAAAATAAACAAGATTAAATTAACACATGTGGGGATGGACATACTAGCCCATTTATCCTTTATATCCCCCAAGAAGTACATGAGAAAGCAACTCTCTACCCTCATTTGTAAATGAGAAAGTCAGATACATCATGGAAGAAAACACAACAGGCTTTCCAGGTTTCAATGAGAAGGAGTGATGAGAACAACACAAGGACACATTATCTGCTGCCACTTTAAACTGTCCCCACCTGTTCCATAGAAGCACTCTCTCTATTAGCTGTTTACTGCCTGTTGTTTAGAAATTCTGTGGCCTTTCTAATAACTACCAAGTTATAAATAGTTATCACTTTTATGCAAGCAGAATATAATTTTGGCCAGGGATAAAAAAGATTTGGGCAAAAGGGGGAGAAAACATAATCAACGACCTCCAGCAGGTTTATGTGTTAGGGAGAAAGCGTTCATGTAAGAGAATGCAGGAGACAACATATACAATCTTACATCTGTTTGGAAATAGAGGAGAATGAATGAAATCATCAGTATCAAGATAAATGGCGTGGCTGCAAACTCAATGAGAAAAAATGTTCACTTGAAAAAATGTATTTTTAAGATTTCAGATGTGCTACAGTTGCACCACAAGGTCTTAAGATTTCTTTAGGCTGGAGAGATAACTCAGTGGTTAGAGCATTATCTGCTCTTCCAGAGGACCCAGGTTCAATTCCCAGAACCCACAGGGTGGTTCACAACCATTTGTAATTCCAGTCCCAGGAGATCTGACTCCCTCTTATGGCCTCTGATGGCATTGCACACATACAGTGCGCAGATGTACATACAGGCAAAGCATCCATACACATAAAAACAAATAAATGTTCTGAAAGTTTAAAGATTTGGTTTTACTTTATGTAAATGAGTGTTTGCCTGCCTGCAAGGCTATGCAGTGTGTGAGTGCTTGGTGCCATGGAAGCCAGGAGACAATGCTGGACACTCTGCAACTGGAGTTAGAGGCAGCAGCGAGCCAGCAAGTGAGTGCTAGGAACTGAACCTGAGTCCAATACAAAAGCTCAGTGGCAAGTGCTTTTAATCACCGAGCCATCTCCACAGCCTTAAAAAAAGGCTCAATGTACTTAGACTAAATAATACTGAAACAAAATATTCCTATTTAGTTAAAAAATATAGATTTGGTAATTCTACTTTGTTTGTTTGTTTGTTTGTTTTTTGAGACAGAGTTCCTCTGTGAGCTTTGGAGCCTGCCCTGGAAGTTGTTCTGTAGAACAGGCTGGCTTCGAACTCATAGAGATCTGCCTCCCAAGTGCTGGGATTAAAGGTGTGCACCAGCACAGCCAGCTTAATTCTCAATTTTACTTATACAACAATATTATATCTTCCAACAAATAATGAAAATGAAAACTCCATCATATGACTCTGCTTTCTTAAACACACCAGTGTTTGACTGAGACACTACCTACTGTGCTAAAAAGGCATCATCAGTGTAAAAAGGAAATAGAAAATTTTCAATGTTGTCATGAAGAACACAAAATTGCAGACATTTGTTTAAATGACTAAGCATTATACAAACCAATGGGAGAATTAGTTTCTAAGCAAAGTTTTAATACAATTCAATCATGATTTGCCAAGATTACATGACATTTTTTTAAAAAAGGTACACAGATCATAATTTACTTACAAATGTTTTGGATAAACATGCCTGAGTTGATCTTTCCTAAAGTTCTATCTGCAAGGTGGAAAGTTAGCACTATGTAAACAGTAGGAAACAATGTGACCAAATATTATTTTGAAAGAAGGGCTCTGAGAACCCTTGTCACAAAAACTGATTATTTCCTAAAACCAAAGAGATTGCCAAACCAAAAAAGGACAGCACATTGTGTGAACTCCTTTGTGATATCAATGTTTAGTAATCATTTCAAACAAATATAGAATTTTAAATAGACCAAGTTATAGTTAAATGTGTAGCCTTGATAGAGCCAGTGACTTATTGAACTCAAGATCAAGTATGTCTTGCAACACAGCTAATCACAGCTAAAGCCAGTCTCTTGGGAAACATCCCAGCAATTCCCTAAGTCAGCTACTAATTATCTTTAAAGGGTTCTAACATGACATTGTAACAAGACAAGTTTCTTACCCCTACCTGAGAAGGTAAAAGAAAGGTGAGGGATTTAAAGCCTAACACATATGTCATACTATTTTTACTCTGTCACCTTTTGTTGAAAAAGGATTCCACTGACACAAAGAACTAAAGCGGAAATTGAGTCAGAAATGATAGTTTTAAAACCTAAATACATCTTGAATACAGAAATAAGAAATTCTCACTCAATCAGAATAAATGTACCCTAAAAACAAATTAGATTATATAATCATAACACTACATATAATATCTTCACATCATGTGACATATTTGGGTTGTGTGTAGCACATGAACAATTAAAATGTTCATTAACTTTTATATTATTCATGAATTAGAGCAAGCACATGTTTTGATGGGGTATATTCCAAGCAACACAAGAAAGATGGCTTAAATCTAAAATGTTTCCTATAAGTTCATGTTTGTTTGTTTTTTTAAACATTAATTTCTTTTAATTATACTCATGGGGGGGTACATGTGAGCAGATACCTGTGGAGAAGCTAGAGGCATGAGATCTTCTAGAGCAGCAGTACAGGTGTCTCTGAGTTGCCTAAGGCAGTTGCTGGGAACCTAACTTTAGGTCCTCTGCAACAGTAGTAGATAATCTGAACCAAGGGGCCATCTCTCCAGGCCCTAGACTTGTACTTTGAATGCTTAGTCCCCATCTGGTGGTGATACTTTGGAAGGCTATGGAGTCTTTAACTGATGGGGACCAGCTAACAGAAGAATGTAGGAGTAACAAGCCTTTGAAGCTTATTGCCTGGCCCTTGAATCCTGGTCTCTCTCTGTTTCCTGGTCCACAGCCATGTGAGCAGCCTCAGCCACACACCTCTACCACCACTGGCTGTCCTGCATCATAATGCCTTCCCGGCCAGAATGGTCTTAAATCTTCAGAAACCATAAACCAAAACAAACCTTTCTTCTCATGAGTCGTTTCCCACAGGTATTTTATAACAGCAACACAAAAGTAATTAAGAAAACATACAACTCAAACTTTTGTTTCAAAAGAGAGCATTGGAGCTGATTGATGTGGTTGGTATGCCTCTGTGATCACAGCATACAGCATGCAGGAGGCTGAGACAAAAGGACTGCCTTAAGTTTCAGGCCAGCCCAAGCTACACAGTGGATGCAAAGTGAGCCTGTGGTACATGTGAGACTTTATTAAAAAGTAAATAAATAAGGGGGCCGGAGAGATGGCTCAGTGATCGGGAGCACTGGCTGCTCTTCCAGAGGTCCTGAGCTCAATTCCCAGCAATCACATGGTGGCTCACAACCATCTGTAATAGGGCCTAATGCCCTCTTCTGGTATACATGTAGGCAGAACACTGTATACATAATAAAGGAATAACTTAAAAAATAAATAAATTAAAAAATAAATAAATAAATAAGCTGGGTATTGGAATTTTTGTTTCATCTTAAGCTTATGATTGCCTGTTTGGAATTATCTACATAAACATTACATGTGTGGATATTTTTGTGTTTAATATTGAACTTGGAACTTCTCCAAAAGTTTAAATGGAGCCTTACAATAAAATTAGTAGGCTGTCCTTACTGTAGATGAAGCCAAGCCGGGTGAAACTAGAAAATGAGCACTCTATTCAGCAAAGGGACTGTAAGAGAATACAGAACAGGAAGATGTGCTGTCCGCTACATTCTGCCCCTCATGCAGTATGGCTCCTTGTATGCCATGGTCATACAAGACATGCTGGTGATCTGAAACAGAGCCACACAATCCAACACCCAGCTCTGCCCACCACTGCCATTTGGGAACTGTAATAACCATCTTTTGAGGTCTAGCCTGTAACTTAATCTATTTCCCCTCTTAGAAATGCCCATACATACTCAAACTTATTTTAGCCCTATTGCTATGACATGGCCCTACACTTTGGCCATAGCTAACTCAAAGAAAGACTCATGACTCAAACTTCGAAAGCCAGAGACTCTCAACTGCAAAGCACTTAGGCTAAACCTCTCACCACAGACACTAAAACAAAGGGTCTGCAGTTTCTCAAGGTGTTTTAGCACAGTGGTTCTCAACCTGTGGGCTGTGACTCCTTTAGGGGTCAAACGACCCTTTCATAGGGGTCACATGCCAGATATGTCACATATCACATACCAAATATTTATATTATGGTTCATAACAGTAGCAAAATTACAGCTATGAAGTAGCAATGGAACAATTTTATGGTTGGGGTTCACCACAATATGAGGAACTGTATTAAAGGGTTGAAGCGTTGGGAAGGTTGAGAACCACTGTTTTAGGCCCTCGTGGGTAAACAAGGGAACTCTCTTTTAAACTATTCCTTGAATTCTGAAAGTGCCTCAAGCAGTTTGACTTTGAGGTAGAAAATGCCAGAAAGGAATGAAAGCAAATGCTAGGCAAGAGCCCACCTATAATCCCAGCACTTGAGAAGCTGAGGCCAGATGATCGCTGGAAGTTTGAGCCTGGTCTACCCAGCAATGTCCAGGCCAGCCAGCTATACAGTGAGACCCTATCTCCAAAAAGAAAAAGAAAATCAATCAATTAATCAAACAAACAAACAAAACAAACAAACCAAAAAAAAAAAACCCAGTAACACTTGTTTATAAAATAAATAAAAAATCAAGTCCAAGTTGTTCGTTGTTCTCTTCTGAGCCATTTGAATGCATGCAAAATATTATTCTTGAAGAATGCTCCTTGAGTTTGTCAGGAAAGAAACCCTTTGATAGCCTCCCTACAAAGTGGCTTCAGATAACTACTCATTAAACTGAAAAAGCCAGTTCTAACCTCTTGGTCCGTATCTACATAGATCTACAAATCTAAGTATGGGATACCTATACTGCAATAGATTATATTTATATATAAATACACATGTCATATCTTTAAGATACGTTTTCTAATAGTAGAATTAGGAAGTCAGCTTGGGAGGAAAAGGCAAGCAGATCTCTGTGAGGTCAAGAAAGAACAGAAAGCAGGGAAGGAAGGGGGGAAAGCTCTTTAATAATATTAAGATTTCAAAATGATTAGGAATGGTTTATTTTTCAATAAAGTTAGACAAGCATGGAACAAAAGGGATTAGCAGCAACTGTTTTCTGACTATATAATCTAATTATCCCCTAATACACACGCATTCTTGATGAAAAAAATAAACATCATGGTGTTAATGCCCTTTAACTACAGGCACTGATAAATTAGACTTCCTCAAAGCTGAAACATGGTATTCTTCAACAGATGCCATCAAGAAAATAAGGAGGTAAAGCGAAGAGGGAGCTAGAGACGTCTGAAGCTTGGTTCTGAACAGCACTTGCCAGAGGTGGAAGTCCAGGTCAAATAAAGAAGGACTCCGTCAGTGAGCAACCAAGAGTGTCACCTGTACCCACGACCACCTGTACCCATGACATTCTCAGCAGCAGCGGCAGCAGCAGCAGCAGCAGCAGCAGCAAGCTTCTGTGGTGGATTTCCAGGTTGAACTGAGACAGACACTTTTAGCTGAGACACCAAGAGGTGGTCAAAGCAGTACTGAAACATCAAAGGTAGTGGAGATCAAGGAAAACAGGACCCATCCATTGTCTGTGACGCTTCAGTCAAGCTGACATTGTGTCTAAGTGACCCTGTATCACACCTTTATTGATACCCCTCCCCAAGTATCGAGGATCTTGAAATTTTACTGTTAAACGGCTGTTGTGGAAGAGCAATCATGACTGTGGGTAAGAGGAGGAAGATGCTTCAGCAAAGAGACTGTAGAAGATGGAAGAATCTCCATTGGCATGTTTAAGGCTTTTGACAAGCATATGAATTTAATCCTCTGTGATTGTGATGGGTTCAGGGAGATCAAGCCAAGTAATGCAAAACAGCCAGATCATGAAGAAAAACGGGTCTTGCTATGTGGAAAGAACTTGGTATCCATGACTGTGGAAGGTCCGCATCCTAAAGATACTGGTATTGTTCGTGTACCACCTGCTGGCACTGCAGGTGGCCCTGGGGTTGGGAGGGCAGCTGGAAGAGGTGTACCAGCTGCTGGACCTATTTCCCAAGCTCCTGCTGGATTAGCAGGTCCTCTCCGAGGAGTTAGAGGTCCATCCTAGCAGGTCACGACTCCATAGCACTGTAGCAGCTGCTGCAGTTGCTGCCACCACCAGCATTGCTGGAGCCCCAACCTGGTACCCACCATGGGGTAGGACACCTCCTCCACCTGTAGGCAGAGCAACTCCACCTCCATGAATTATGGCTCCTCCACTTGGTATGAGACCACCCATGGACCCACCGATTGGCCTTCCCCCTGCTCAAGGGACACCTATAGGCATGCCCCCTCCAGGAATGAGACCCCTACCACCAGGAATTAGAAGCCCACCTCCCCCAGGAATGTGTCCAACAAGACCTTAAGATATGATTGATAAATATCAGCCTTTCCTTTTCCTGCATTTTGTCTTGTGAAATTGTGTAGCCTGCAAGCTATATGACCCATCCTTACTGTATTAATTATAGCTAATAAATGCATAGAAGAATTGGGAAAAAAAAGAAAATAAAGATAAGTCAGGCAGTGGTGGTATATACATACGTTTAATCCCAGCACCCAGGAAGAAGAGGCAGGTGCATCTCTGTGAGTTCAAGGCCAGCTTGGTCTACAAAGTGAGTTCCAGGAAAGTGAGGGCTACACAGAGAAACCCTGTCTCAAAAAGTCAAGGAAGGAAGGAAGGAAGGAAGGAAAAGAAAAATACAACGGGTGAAAGAAGGAACCAGAAGTAATATCTAGGTATAATTTAAAATATGATAACACAAGCCAGCAAAATATTTGGAACTCCACAAAAGAAAACCCTAATAGGCCAATAAATACAGAAAAAGATGGTCAATGGTATAACAAGAAATATAAGTTCAAACTCAATGAGATGCTACTTTCCATTCACTAGAATGAAAAATAAAAAAGAATGGCAACTGGGGCATAGAGTGTTAATCAGTGGCACAGTCACCACTGTGGAAACAGTTCATCAGTTGCTAGTAAAATTAACTATAATTCACTACAGGGTCCAGCAACTTACTCCCAATTAAAACAAGCATTTATACACACACACACACACACACACACACACACACACACACACACACACACACACCAAGAACCCTTTATTTATACATTTATAAAGCCAAAATGGAGATGAGAAAAATGTCTGCTATTTGTACACAGGTATTATCTAGTAATTAAAAACAAACTACTCAGACATGTCACAAAATCATTATCCAAGCTAAAGAAACAGACACAAAAAGAATACATATTACTGATTCCATTTGCATGAAATTCTAAAACTGACAAAACTATTCTGCTGTGATGGAAAAAGATCTGATTGCTGTCTGGGGAACAGGGTTGGGGCTGCTGCACAGGGACACAAGGACATTCTCTGAGAAGATGGAGATGTTTTATATCTGATCATGATGATGGTTATAAGACATATATTTCTCAGAGATCAGTGGCCTGTAGCCTGCATCAAGAATTGTAAATTAAAAAGAAAGTCATGAAATCATGTTAGTTCTCATCTCATGGAAAAGTTGTTATAAAGCAGCATTACTGGCCCTACCTTGCTCTCTAGATTCCTGTCTCCACCACATGAGGTCTCTTTTTTTCTTTTCTTTTCTTTTTTTCACACTGTCTTGTCATCGTGACAACTACTAATACATGCCACAGCCAGAGATTCTCACCAGAGTCAAAATCAGCAGACCATTTGACCTCAGATTGTTGGTCTCCAAAACCTTTAGCCAGCTAAGTAAACCTCTTTTTCTTAATTTAGAACCAAGCCTTTGGAATCCTGTTATTATAAAAGAAAATAGGTCAATACAATAAGCCACATACTTTTTTTAAAATTAGATATAAGTTTAAAAAAAAACCTGACCTGCTCCAATTATCTCATTATAGAGACAAATACCTTTCCTTCAGTGTATTGTAAATGAAACTGAGAAAACTAAGTACCAAACAATAATATAGGAGGGAAATATAAACTAAACTAAACATATGGCCCACACCCCTGTTTGTCAGTACTCAGGAGGCCGAGGCGGGAGGATTACACATTTGAGGTCAGTGTGGGCTGCGCACCAATATCTGAAAACAAACATAAGCACTTTGTTTAGTCCCACAACAACTTTTCACACACTTTCCGCCCTGAGAGTCAGGCTGGGAGAGCAGATTCCCTAGCTTTTG
Organism: Cricetiscus sungorus; assembly: GCA_030556225.1. Taxonomy (NCBI): domain Eukaryota; kingdom Metazoa; phylum Chordata; class Mammalia; order Rodentia; family Cricetidae; genus Cricetiscus; species Cricetiscus sungorus. The sequence goes on from JANBXA010000588.1 coordinate 30,072,850, forward strand.
AGATGTGGAGGTAGGAGGGTTACAAGTCTGAGGTCTGCCTGGGTTATACAAGATATAAGACTGTCTCAAAAGGAGAAGAAAAAGAAAAGGAAGGTAGAAAGGAAACCAAAAGCTATCAGTTTGAGAAAAATCTAAAAGGAAATACATTTTCTGAGAAGATGATAGGTTTTATTTGTATCATTTAATGTTTTTATAACTATGAAAGCATGATTGATCCTATTAAGAGGAGAAGCCACCAGGGTTTCTACTGAAGGAGGAAAAAAAAATGCAGTGCACATCTGTGAGACTCTGAAAAAAACTTCAATATTAAATAGACCATAAATATATTAAGACTCACTTTTCAAATGGTTATAAGTGTGTTTGACATATTTTATGTGTTGAATGAAAATTTTAAGACTGCCCAACTTTATAACATGATTTTGATTTCAAATCTCATCTCCCATATCCAAACTAATTTGTACAACTTTTCAGAAAATGATACACAACTTTAAACTTCATTAAAGCTGCAAGCATGTGTTTAAAAGTCAGCAGCTGGCACTGAAAGCATGTAGACTAAGGTTTCCATAAACACACTCTAGGACTCATAAAGACAGGTCTGCTGATTACGGTGACAGAGCCAAAGGTCACGGGTGATGGCTTCCATCTTCTCTTGAAAGCCTTCTTCTTTCTTCTCTTGCTCTCCTTCAAACCAGCAATCTTATCTCTTTTGTTGTAAAGTAAGTTTAAACAGTTCCCACCCAAATCCAGGGCCATTAAGAGCATTCATGTTTTGGGGCCTACCCCACCCAAAGTAATCAATATATCCTAAGTAAACACTAGGCTTAAGTACTGACCTGAAAAGAAAATAAGAAAAAGCTTTGTTAATTGAAAAGAACTACAACGCTGGAGGCCACTTCAGTAATATTTTTAAGGTACAAAAAAGGTCATTGAAGGCGGTCTCTGGCTCTTTAGGTAGCCCTATTCCAATGATCACAGTGATGGGTGTAGCTTCCAGGATCTCTTGACGCTTGCAATCTTCAGAGCCAGCACCGCCAGACAGTTTCAACCTGCTGCCATCACCTTCCATCTATTTCTCAGCTGTGGATGATTACAGCAATGATCTCCACCTCACAACTCAGCAAAGAGCCAGCCCCAGAAACACCTGGTCAGGACTGTGAGATTTCCTAAGTACTGCCATCATGTTTAAATACCATGTTGTGAGATAATGTCTTGCAAGCAGTAGGTCACTCAAACAAGGGCCACAACTCAAACGCTTACATTTTTAAAGGTTCTGAAGGGACCAGACCCTCACCCAACCCCCAGCTTTAGCAGAAATGACAAGCTGCAGAAAAGACATGTAGGCCTCTGACTCAGCACCTCTGACCTTGCAGAGCCTGAGCTAGTCACTAGGAGGTCAGATACCCTCCTCCTGGCAAGGAACCAATCAGAAGTTAGCCGGCAGGACTCTGGATGTGCTTTATGGCTTTGGGCATGCATTACAGTAAAAGTGGCATAACAGTGACATGCAGAGCATAGCAACAGCCCTGACCTATAGGCCATAACAACCAGTTGACCAGTCAACACAGGACAGGTCACCTGAGCCCAAAAGTACACCAATCCTGAGACTGTTGTGTACCCCTAGACACTCCTCTTATGCTGCCCAATATGTTTCCATGCTGTTTCTCCAGGTCCTTCTCACACCAGCCACCATGTTGGAGAGATGAAGGGGCCAAGTTAATGCAGTTAGCTCATTAAACAACAATAAAAGACTCTTTGCTTTTGCATCGAAATAGGTCTTCTTGGTGATTAAGGGGTTTCAAAATGTGGGCACATTTCCTACAACTAGAGCAGCTTACAGATTTTGGCTGTATTATATAACTTCTCCTGATTACATGCTTCTGGCAATGAAAGAGATCTGTTTACTTGTTTATTTACACATAAATGGGTATTAGAGAAACATGATAATTCTTGCTGATTTGCAGATAAACAGCATAAGTCTAAATCATTTACTATATACATTATGAGAAAACCCTCTCTTAATAAAGGCAAAATTGTCCCTAAAAGGGGATAAAGTATGTTTATATATCCATATTTACTGTATTGGATACATGACAGGATTTTGGTTTTGTTTTTTATCTGGGGACTGAACCCAGAACTCTACCACAAAGCTCCTTTTTTTTTTTTTTTTTTTTTTTTTTTTTTTAATGTTGACACAGGATTTCACTAAGGGATTATGAACTCACTGAGTAGCCCAGGCAAGCCTTGAACTTGGGCTGCTCCTACATCAGCCTTCCAAAAAAGCTGTTGTTGCAGATCTGAATCATCAATTGCACATTTAACACTAAATGTAAAAAAGATATCACAGGTCATTTAAACCAACGCCTCTGTATGCAGATAAGCTTTCTTCGTTTGACAGGCACATCAGTTCATTCCCAACTTCTTGGGTTTGGAGGGATTGCAATAACGCACTGTTCTCACTAAGATTCAACTAATTCTCCAAATTTCTTGTAATTTAACTGGGGCATGGGTGGGGATAAGCTCAACACAAAGACTGGTGTAGGAACTGCCACCTTCTTATGGTACCCTGCACAGTGGAGTACTATTATGTTATAAGAAAAATGGGAGAAAGAAATCTCTATGGATTGATATGGAATAATTTAAAGAAAAGATACATTGTTAAGTAACATCACAGAATACCATTCTGTGTAAAGAAGAAGAAAGCAAACCCAAGGATATGCTTAAATAAGAAATATACAGACCGCCAGCAAAAGCAAGCACAGAAGGAGTAAAATGAAATTGAAGCCAGTTGGTATAGGGGATGGGAATGGCAGGACCTTCTCTGGGCACATTGCTTTTCACAGACTTTTGAATACATGTTGATATTTATATCCATACACCCACACAGCTACCAGAGGATGAGAACAAACTGTAAAATAAAATCTAAATGGAAACAAATGAACCGAATTTTAACTTCAAATAACAAAACCATACCAGAAGCAGTAAGGGGAAAGCAGAGAATAAAATTCCACATGTCGTTTTTTAAAATTAAATGTATTATTGCTGTGTGCATATGATGCGCAAGTATACGTATGCACGCCACAGCACATTTGTCAAGGTCAGAAGACACCTCTGTGAAGTTGGTTTCTCTCTGTCTACCTTTACATGGGTTCTAAGGGCTGAACTCAGGTTGTCGCAGGTTTGCAGGGCAAGTGCTTTGCCCAGAGAGCCAACAACCTGCCCCGCCCCCAGGAGCTTTAACACTGTTTCTGTACTGTATGACTAAGGCTAAAACCTTAAAACACTAAAACTTTATACTGAATGCAGGTAACAGCGTTCTGTTTGAAACCCCATGATGGTATGAGTGTACAACAAGTGTGCCTGGTGCCTGCAGAGGACAGCATCAGGGCCCCTGCGACTGGAATTAGGGGTGGTTGTTAGCCATCCTGTGGGTGCTGAGAACCAAAAGTGGGTCCTCAACAATAGCCACAAGTGCTCTTAACCAAGGAACCATCATTGCAGCCCCGTGAAGGTCAGTTTTGTCAGCTTGATAGTCTAGAATCACCTGGGGAGGAGTCTCAGGGAGTGTCTCGAGCAGGGTGGCCTGTGGGCACATCAGGAGGGGTCTGTCTTGATCATGGAGAAGACCTCCCACTGTGGCTGACACTAGTCCTTGGCTGGGGCATCCTGGATTGTATAAGGGTAGAGAAAGTGAGCTGAACACGAATGGACATGCATTAACTCATCACACCCTGCTCTTTGCTGTGGATGTGGTAAGACTAGCTGCTGCTTTGCAGCAATGAAATCTAACTGGATTTCAAGACAAATAAATTCTTTCTTCCTTAAATGGTTCGTCATGAGACTTCTCACAACAACAGAAAATAAGACCAAGATGCTGCCCCAAATGTGTAATAAGAATCTAATGATAAGGAAATATTAGACAAATCCAAATGAAATCTTTTTATACTTTTAATAATAGGCCTGTGCTTGGACAAAAATATTAATGGTATAGTAGACAAAGGGTGACTAATAAATTGTTACAAATTAATGTAGATTTTAAGAGGCATGGTAGCTGAATGTAACACATGATTTGAGATTTTTAACTTTATAAGGGTATTATTAGAAAGCTGGAAAATGCTAAGTAAGGTTCACAGACAACAATGCTTCAAGAAATGCTCCTGTTGTATGCTGACAAACCCATCCTAACCCACCTCACATCATAGCAACATGGGGTACTGCTGAGTATCTACTTCGTGTTACTGGGATCACATGACAGACCAGTACTTCAGTACATTGCATTTGTCCACGGGAAGGGGAAGAATCACACTTATACTAGCCCGAGAAAAAAAAATCAAAATTCAAAATACAGTTTCTAAATAAGTGTATCATTGCTGGGCAGTGGTGGCATACAACTTTAATCCCAGCACTTGGAAGACAGAGGCAGGAGGAACTCTGAGTGATACACTGCTTACAGATGGCCTTGAGGGACAAGTGGATTCCCAAGGCATTCTTGGACAGAGGAGGACAGGGAAGAAATGTCTTAAACGATGAATCTAGAATCAGGACACAAAGAAGAAAGAGAAGCACTAGAGAAGGCCAGGGCTCTGGACTCCACAGCTGGACCAGTGCTACCTCTACCCACTCTAGTGTGTTCAGGGAAGCACTAGGCTAGCCCAGGACCTCTAACAGCTAATAAGTGTCCAAGTGACTGATTCTGGACCTACTTCTGTCATATAAGCTCTAGGTAGGCTGAACTTAAACCTCTATTAAATACCTCATGAATTCTGTGATTAACCACTATCTAAATATTTTAACATTCATTTCTTCCCTTGCACGCTTGTATCTAGGCACTAGAGGAGTGAATTCCCAGTAAATATTTCTCTATCATTTTCAAAGCAGTCTTTACTCTGATTAAAATATATATATATATATATATATATGCTGACATACTAAGCACTATATATATATATATATATATATATATATATATATATATGCTGACATACTAAGCACTATATAAAAGGATTCAGGTAAAAATATTCCATTCTTTAAAGAAGATTGTTCCTTGTTTCCCTTTAATATTAAACCTCAAAAACTCATGAAAATGTCTAGCTTTCTCTCTTACACTTTAGACTAATTTACAGACATTCCCTGAAATACAAGCTCAAGGCTTTACAATATGACATTTGTACAATGCTTAATGTTACACTGTAATTACTCAAACTGAAAGCCAAAAATACTTCAAAAACTTAGCAGGCCAAGAAAGTGTTTATTTAGCATCATTTCAACTGTGTTACACTGACATGAGTAAAGATTAGAAGGAGGGATCTCAAGATGGTTCAATGGGAAAGGCTCTGGTGGCCAGATGACCTCAGTCTGATCTCCTGAACAAAGCAGAAGGAAAGAACTGGCTTTGCAAGCTGTCTTCTAACCTACACACACAGACAGACACACACACACACACACACACACACACACACACACACACACACTCACCTGTGAATGAATGAATGAAACAAAATTTTCTTTTAATGATCAGAAAACAAACAAACAAACAAAAAATAGTGGCTCTTCCAGAGCCCCGCCTGAGAGAGTGATCTAGGATACAGAGAGGCCACACCCACCTGGGTATCTTCAAGACAGCCCATCAGTGGAACAGCCAGCTCAGCACAGGCCCTGGTTCCTTACTCTGGTGGAGGACTCATCAACGGAGCCAGAGGTGGCATCTGTGTGCTTCAAAACCCATGTGGACCAGGTCAGTGGGTCTCTCTAGGAGTGTGTCAGTGTCCTACATCACCACAGATGCGCAGTTGCAGCTGTGCCATCTGCACACAGGCATGACCACCCTAATGCTGAACCAGGGCAAGAAGAATCGTGTGAGGTGTTTGCTGCCTTAGTGGGCTTCAAATCGACCATCACAGCCTGTTCCTGAGGAAGCCACACCAAGCCAAACCACAGGCCACAGGGTGATCTGTAGGACAGTTTAGAGCAACTGAACTCCAACCAGAACTACATCCTGACAGCCTCACAACACAGTGCAGAAGACACAAAGTGGCTGCTTCGGTTCCGGAATGTGGGCAACACGGGTTCATCTGTTGGCACCAGCACACCTCACAGTGCTGTGCTGAGGCTAAGTGCCCTCGTGTTTGTGAGGTCCTAGGAGTCCCTTTCCCCGAGTATGTGATTGCCATACCTGCCTTTTAAAAGCAGTAACCTTTTCTATTTTCTCCATACACACCAGAAGCCCAGGGACATTTTAAACACAGCTTTTTGAAAGATAACACAATTAAAAATAAAGACCACTAAATGGACTCAGTACGTTGCATTTATATATTGTATGAGTATGGATACATGTAGTCATAATAATTAAAGAAAAGGAAAGGAAGAGAAATGCACTAAGAGTTAGGAGTCATTATTGGGAGTGGGTGAGAGGTAGTTGCTCTTTGGTTTTCTTTATTCTTTTTCAAATTTCCCACAATGCAAATACCTTTCTTTTATAATCACTATTTGAATAACTGATTTTTCTTTTTTTTTTTTTTTTTTTTTACACATAAGAGGAGCCAGTGGGGGATTTCCTACTCTGGCAAGTACAGACTGACAAAACCTTCTGTTTGAAGCTTTGGCTCCCTCGAAGATGAGGCTACAACTGTTCCATAAATCTTACTTTCCTCCTCTAATATTTGGTCCTTCTGCTTCTTCAAAGCCTATGTAGCTGCTACTCTTTAAGGTCTCAGAAAATGATAATTTAAACTGCATACGCACACAAACAGATCTCAGGCTTCTTTCTAAGAAAAGCCTTCATTTATCTACATATATACTATAACAAAATGTCTTATACTGAATATATGATGTAAAATGTCTTTTAATATTATAGGTAAACAGGAATTTTAAATATCACACACATAGACACAGAGAGAGAGAGAGAGAGAGAGAGAGAGACAGAGAGACAGAGACAGAGACAGGAAAAAAAAGAGACACAGAAAGCATAACAAAAAGTTGCAATACACATAGAATAAATACTGTGCTTACATCCAGCCTCAGCTCCTTCCAGTAGAACAACACATTTGAGCATTTTAAAAGGTGACTCACAGGTCTGCCCTTGCCTTTCAACCTCACCAAGTTGCACCCACTACACAGATTACAGTTGAACATGTAAAATAAAAGTGTTCCCACTAGTGAGTGATACAGCCTCACTAAGTCAGAATTAGTAGGAAAAGGAAGGAAGGGAGAAAGGAAGGAAGGGATGGATAGATACATAGATAGATAGGTTAAGGGAAGAAAGAGAAGGGAGGGGGGTCAACATTGTTTACTGAATTGTATGTTTTAATATAACCAGAAAGAAAGTTTAAAAAGAAAACCATGAACTTTTTTTGCGTGCAAAATTAGATACATGTGCATGTAAACAATGTCTTAGACAAAAGCCAATGTGGCTCTCTGTAGATTTGAAGGCACAGTTCTGACTAGCTAAATCAGTGGTGGGATAAGAGCAAGGACTTAAAACAGACTCTGCCTTGGAGGCATTTTAAGCCATTTGAAGAACACATTGATTGACACAAAGAAGAAAATCATGGAGACCGACCCAGATAGGCTTATAACTTTTGCCTCACCAAGAGGAGTGAGAGTCTATTCCTCTCGTGACTGAACAATTCAGAGTTACAATTTCCCAATAGTCCCTGCAGATGGGTTTCAAAATAATCCCATAGATTTCCTCAAAATACTTCCTTCTGCTGGAGGATCATCCGCACCTTGTGCCCAGAGACTGTGGCAGTCACTGAAGCTACTTGTCTGGGGTCTCAAATGCTAGGGAGCTGGTGGTGGACAAAGAAAAACCTGTTTCATCGCCATGTTCCCTGCAACCTGAGAGGCAGTCACAAGTTGGGCGCCATATTTCACCACACCTTATTTTCTGTTTTTTAAAAGCTTATGGCTTAATCCTCACTCAAAGCTGCAGCATGCACCTCCTCTTCCTGCCAACTCTAATGGAAAAGTCACCTTGTGGCACTTTATGTAACTCCAGCATTGTCGGGGTTTTGTCATCTCCAGCAATTTGGCTTTGGTGTCACAAATTTTATGATGACTTCGAATTTTGTCCTTTTTTTTTATTTATTATTCTTATTTATTTCTCTAGAAGGGGGTTGATCTCCACATCTAGCTGCTGAAACCCCTTTTAAACATGCATTGTCAGATTAACTATTGTCCCAGGGTTACAGATCAATCCTGTGATTTTTCCAAAGTTTCATAGGCAGTGCCAGAGAGGTAAAGTCTGTTTTGCTTTGTGAAGCTCTCCACATAGATTTGGAAACTATTCCTTAGCTAAAGACTCCAACTTCAAATCTTACAGAGAATATTGGAGAACTGTGTCTCCCAGTCTTAGAAAAGGGAGCTTCAAAACACCATATTCTTAATATTTCTCAGACATCACACATCCTTTTGAGGGCAGCATCCTGGTGTCATACAAATGAATCACCAATTAAATTCCACCTAAAATATCCCTGAATTAAAATTCAAAGGAAAGTGCTTGGCAAAACGCAAGCTAAAGTCTGCCAAACCCCAAACATCTGAAAACAAGTAAGAACTCTGGCATGTTTTACCAAGTCCTAAAAGCCAATGGCCACCTGTGTTTGGGAACATCTGCATGGTTTCTTGGTTCCTTTTGCTCACATCATGGTCTGTGTCAAAGGTCAAGAACCACCAACCCAGAGAATTACTAAAACCGAAGCTTTGGGTAAACAAACGTCAATCTGCTGAGCTCTGTGAAAAGACTCACAGTTTGTCTGCTGAAAGGTATTTTTCCCATTCAAAGAGATTTCAGCCTCGGGGTTACCTCTCATCCAGCAGTGCTCACCTACATTCCCACTCTTGTGGTTATTAGAGCAAATCACTGGACCTGAGGAGGTGGTTTCCTACATTTTAACAAAACCATTCAAGTCCTACAGTCAGTTAATCCCTGGAAGGCTTTAGGATTCCATTCCCTGACATGTTTGATAAATATGGAAACTGAAAAAATGTTCTGACTTGTTAAAAAGTTTTTCAGCCTTCTTAGAGCAAGCTTTGGCCCCAACATGCACAAAGTGCTGACTTGGCATGCCTAGAAGCCTCCATCACCTTCTCTATTGTGTATACATTGACAACCCCTGACGCATAAATAAGTCACACTTCACAAAGAAATGTTTATTTTATGCTCTCAAGGGGACTCTCCTTTCTCAAGGAAACAAAAGTATGGCAAAGAGGAGGGAAAAGGGTGTGTACTAAAAAATGTGGCAGAAAAGAAAAAAAAAAGTTCACTTCTAAATGATTGCAAAATTGAAGACCATTGAAAGAAGTCTGGGCTTAGGAGAGGGGTTTGTCTGGAGTTGGCAAATAAACAAACCTCTGAGTCTGAAATAACTGTGGTAAGAAACAGCTATACTTCTTTGTTTCTTGCTTAACAAAATGTAATGAATAATAGAGGGTTTTTTTTTTTCTTCCACTGTTCTGACAATGAATACAAGTTTTCTTTCAGTACTTTCTTTAATTCAAATGAGTCAACTCCCTTTTAATCCCATTCAAATTTTAAAACATGAAATACAATGTATATGACCACTATGCACTATATATACTATATATCAGGCCATTGGTAACCAAGAAAGTTAAGTCCCGGTCTCGGGAATAGGCCAAATTTCTATTCTCAAATAAGTAATCATTTCTGAGACAGAACAAATAACTAAATAACCACCATGAAAGAGGGCCTCTAACTGTACAAACCTCTGGTACAGTTTACTAACTCCACAGATACAGGATTCAAAGGAAAAATATAAGGGAACCACAAAGACAATACACTGATAGAATGCTGACGATGTACCAGAACACTTTAGAATAGCAGCCAGCTACATCCATCACAGACACAATGGCTGCTTCCAGGAGATTACCATTATGGGGTTCTAGCCATCAAATGCCTTAAACTTTGACCACTTCCAGAAGACTGCATTTACAGGGTCTCCCGAGCCTGCTGATTATAGAAAACATGCAATTATGAGAGAAGCAAGAAAGCACACAGCAGAAGGATGCATGGCGAAAGGAAAGCAGGCCTCATGAATGAAAAGGTAGCCACATCTTTGAGAGCTATGTGCCAGAGAACAAGACCAAGGCAGGATGATGTATGTACATACTATCAAAACCTTCCAAGAGAGTTGGGTTTGCTCAGTGGTAGAGCACTCACCTACCTGTACAAGATCTTGTATTCAATAGTAATGATAATAATCTAACATGGAAAGAAAAAAAAACTTCCAAGAATTAGCACATGGTCTTCAAACAATTCTCAGGATCAATGTTTGGAGAAGGCAAAGAAAGAATAACATGACTGTGACAAGAGCACACACTGTGGACTCTAAGGAAGGACACAATAGCAGAGATGAATAAAAGATCTCTAGGCCTCATCTTGGTACCCCAATTACAGAAAATGGACAAAAAATGATACTAGAGGAGAGACATAATCAAAATGACTTGGGATATTATCTCCTACCATCCCATCAATACCAACTTTCTTTAAAATAGTTGTAACTTAGAAAAATATAGAACAAGGAAAAATAATACTGCAGAGAGAAAAGGTATGCCAAACTAGGGACCAGGACATCCATCTGTCATGGGAGGTAGAACAACCAGGTGTCAGGAATCCTCAGCTTTTAGTGAGTGGGAGAATCAGCTGGGGGATCTTATTAAACCCTAGATTCTGATTCAAGGCAAGCAGAGGGGACTTCAGGCTTTCATCACCTACAAGGCGAGAGGATACACTGCAGTACTGGGCTTCTGATCATTTTAACGCTTTCAAGCAATGGATGGCCCATCCTACTCACATACTGCACAGCTACACTAGCAAGCCATAAGATGAAGAAAAACAAAACTTGTTAGCTATAACTATTTTGCCCTTTAACACATAAGCAATCTAAACTACCTCTTCCAAATGAGATAAATAACAGAATTGTTTTCCCAATAAAAGATAAGGTATGTTTTTTTTTAATATTCAGTATTATGATGTTTCTCTTTCCCAAAACGTTTTATAATACCACTTTATGTAGATGACTGAGCATATTATAAACACTGTACCCTTTAATAGCAATCTTTAGAGCAAAGAGAAAATCTGGGGCCATATAAGATTTCAAAAGGAGGCATCATGTTTTAAGGAGTATTGTTCTCAAAAGAAACTGACGCCTTTGGAATCTGATATCTGAAGGGCCTGAAACAACACACGTTTAATATAAGACCTTTTCTATGTGGCTGATATACTTGTTCTAGCTGATGAGAAAATGAGAACAAATGTGTGCCAGAACTTCATTTATTCAATTGTTCATAAGATGGACACATAGTTGATGACTAGAAGATAGCTCTCAAACACTGAAATAACTATTTTCTCAACTTTTGCCATATTCATAAAATAACTGACATATAGACATGATATTCCTTTAAGTTTAATATACATTATTAACATTTCCACCATCTGTCTGAAGTCTGGAGAATAAAACTAACAAATCTGATTTGTTGTACTTGCTGACTTCCACAATGTAATTACTTCTACCAAGGCTGATTTGAAATGCAAACATGTCAGTGACTATGAGGCTGACTAGAAAATCAGAGTTATAAATACAATTACATAGTGTTTCCAGTGATCTGTACCCACAATAGACACAAATGGCTTCAAATGATCAGATAAAAATAAAATGTAGTAAGATAATTACAAAATACTGATTTTTGAGGACTATTTAAAACAATGTACTTAGTGGTAAGTTTTATACTTTAGTATCTAATGATAACTAGCTCACACAAATTCTGAAAGTCTAATCATTAGCTTTCAGAGACCAGAAGAGCCTGATAGAGGCAGAAATTGGCTATGAACCACATTCCACATACCAGATTTACATACCATTGACTTCTTAAAAATCAAAAAAAAAAATCTCTTGAATAAATCTGATAAAGTGTGTGCTAAAGAGATGACAATAATAACAAAAAAGTAAATCTACAGGTATTATAATTCGTGTTTTATGTGCCTGAATTTATAGTTAGCAGGAAAACTTATGAAAAATGTCTACCATCAGGCTTTTAGGAAATCAAATAATGAAAGTACCCACATCCATTTTGGGGAGTGAAGTGTCACATGAGCAAAACATACTTTGGGGAGTGGGAACATCAAGCTAAAAATAAAGATGTTTACATGAATTTAACAAATAAAATTTCTCAGAAAGTTTTGATTTACGAAGGGAACAAAAATGATAGAATCAGTCACTTAAAACACATCATAAAGATGTTTTCTCTAAGACAATTTCCAAAATATGCTTTTGATGGCATCGTTTTATACAATACCAACTTTTTAATTTGTAGAAGATAAAAGAGGAAATTACAAGCAAATCCAAAGCTATTTCACTAATCCTTTTAGCCAAAGTAAATCACTCAGTGAATTAAAGAATTTATATTGCATGAAATAGTCATTTATGATGGTAACTAGTCCTTGTAAAGACTTTCAAACATGGGTCTGAACTGCTCTGGCAAATCTTTGAAAAACAAAAACCTATTAAGGTACTCCTAGTGCCCTGGAAAAGTTCAATTACCTAGTTTATATGACAAGGGTGGAAAGTCAACCACCTTCCATTTCACAAAGAGCCCTGCTTATGTGAGAGCTTTCCAAAACCTACTATAAAGTCTGCTAGAGTTGTTTATTTCAAAAGTAAGTCTTCAAAGCTGAGGGAAATGTTTATCTCTACAAGATGGAACATATGGAAAGATTTATAGCTGTCAAGTGCTATTACACTACAGGACAAACATGCATAAGAACAAAACAGCACTGAGAGGCAGCCACAAGCTACAGGTACTGGTAGTGATGGAGGAGTGCACAGAAATGACAACATCTAAGACACCCATAGGACATGCACCTAATCTGGGCTTCACAAAACAAAGGCATGAGATGGGTTTCATTGCTCCTTTTCAATTGCAACTCTGGTTTAAGCATAATGTTAATTTGAGAAATAATCCTTTAAAAAAAAAAAAAGGAAAGGAAAGAAAAGCATTTTCTCTCTTGCACTAAGAATTCCAAATAAGTATCTGGATAGTAAAAAAAAAAAAAAAAAAAAATTATTTCAAAAAAAGTAAAAAAAAAAACAACTGAAACTTTAAAATAAAGTTGAGTGGTATTTTGAATGGAAAATACACAAGGCAAACAGGTTGGCATTTTAAAACATTTTAATCTATAGCAATATAGATTAATGAATTGACTTAAAATTTAATCTATTTTTCCAATAACATTCAGACTTTATATTAGTAGTAAATGGTTAAATGAAGATTAATGAGAATCCACTTTAAAATGCAGGATTTTAGGATGGGGGCAGGAGAGGAAGATTCAAGTAGATATAGTGTTTATGTAAGAAAATCTCAAAATTGATTTTTTAAAATATAGCCTTATAGTTCTCTTACATTGTGTCCTAGTTTTCAAATAAATATTGTTTCAAAAGTCTGGCTACCACATATAAAATCTGAATTTTAAAAAAAAATCAAATTTCTCCAAATTTTCAACAGTGGTGACCTGAGGAAAAAAAAATCCAAATCAAGCAAAAAGAAAAAAAAAAAAATACAGAAAAGTAACTCCCCCAAATAAAATGCCTCTCTGCCCAAAGCTCAGCTCATGGCTGCTGAAATGAGGCATTAGTGCTGTTTTCTTCAGTCCTTTACAGTACCAGGCACTAGGGTGGGGTCACACATTTTCACACATGCTACATGCCAAAGGCCTGTTTAGAGCAGGATGGGTCTGCTGCGCCTGAAGCTTAAAAGCCAGGGTGACTAAACAGTCTTTTTCTGCAGCTACATTTGTCTCATTGTATGATCCAAGTGAGATTTACCTGGTCTGAACTTGGCTCAAAAAAACAGAGTCACATGGTACCAGAACAATGTGAGGCTACAATCAACAGCACACACGAACGCTTTGATCTATTGGTGGGGCATTCTGACACAAAGCAGGGAAGCTTTGAGAGATTAAGGGGACACCAATGGTGGCCAAGGGGAAATGCCAGGAGCAGATACTGCTCACGGGAAAATGCCTGTTGACCCTACTTGCTTATTTTCTAGATAAATATGGTCTTTGAAACTAAACCCACAAACAGCCATCTAGATTGTATCTCATTTCCACTTTCTATAACATCCACTTAAGCCCTTGCTACAAATTACAACTTCTGAACAAGAGACAGGCAAAGAAAGGAGACTCGTGATTAGAAAAGCAGGGGAAGGAAACCAGGGAGCTGGGGTCATAGACTCAGCTCCTTTACTTTAGAAGATTTAGAACGTTACTATTACGAAGTCACCAGGCCTCTCTCTACAGCCCCCTCCTGCCTCTTTCATGAGAAGCTATCACTACGTCTGCCAAGATTTCTTGGTGGGAAGAAGACTTTGGAGGACGGAACAATTACATTTAATTGAAACTTAGTTTCTGGACACAGGCCAAGATTCGCATTTAAGTTATTAAGGGCTGTTGCACAGTGTTTTCCGTTGGATCTTCTCTCTAAAGGTTCTCAGGTCTGTAATTCATATAATTTCCATTTTTAACTAGGAAGGTATAATGATGGCAACAGCTTAGCTCTTATGTTCCCCAAAGTTTAACTTACAATACTCCACACATCTTAACTGCCAGACTCTTAATAAGCTACTATATGACAAGAGGGCAGCACTGACAGGAAGTGGGGAGATGAGGGAAAGGCGCTGATTGCTTTCTGTTCCCTGGTGAGCTGTGGATATATTTTTCTCACAGAAACGGGATTACACATGGCAGCTAGGATCCTGTCCTGGAGCTTTAACGTTGTTAACATAATGAAAAGGAAAGCCTCTTCTTGCATATTAGAACTCATCAAGAGAAGAAGACTCGTGTAGAGTTTTTTTATACACATTTATATCTCATTCAAGAGTGGAACTCAGGTATGTTCATTTTGGGAAACATTAACTTTCCTGTATTAGTAACATTTTCATGTAGATAAAACAGGTGCCAACTGCTGTTAGTGTCTTGGTGAGGGGCAGTGTGCTGTATCCATTTCTCCCTTTCCTGTCTGGCTTGAACTTGCACAGGTCTGGTGTAGTTGGCCAACACAAAACAAATTGGTGGTAGCTTTTTTTTTTTTTTTTTTTTTGGTCTTACTGATCTTTAAGGTCCCGATGCTGACCCTTACCAGAGAAGAGTGTGAGAAAATGGCATGCTTGGCCCTTTCTCCCTGGAGGACCGGGATCGGGGAACTCCTCCTGGAGACTTTAAAAAATACTTATCATTTTGGCTAACAATTGGATCTTTGTCCTAAAACAGCACATGACACATTCATTATCAACTCTTAGCATTCTTGTAGGTAAACAATCCTTACTGACCTAAAACCAGCCAGGCATGGTGCCACGGGCCTGCAATCCTGGGACTCAGGGGAATGAGCAAGGGAATCATGAGGCTGAAGCAAAGTCAGTCTGTGCTACACAATGAGCCTCTCTCTCAGAAAACAAACAAAAATAAATAGATAAAAGTAAATTGAAAAAGACATAAAAACAAAGCAAAAATGTTTAATCTTGGAATCACTAAGTGTGCCATCGGGTCTTTCAAACCAGTAGTTTTGAGAATAGAGGTATTTCTAATGTTTTAATTCAAACTCTCTCACCACACCCCCATGCACACACCTAAATATGCACACTGTAGAAAGGAAGGAAAACAGAGAGGAAGCAAGAAAGGAAAAGTAAGGAAGAAAGGAGACAGAGGGGAAGGGGCCTGGGACCTGGGAAGACAAACAGATTTGTGACAACAGCAACGAGAACACGTGTATGTTAGTGTAAAGCCAGGCCCCATGCTGAGAACAGAGATGATACACTGATGAACAGAGATGACAACCAAAAAGGACACAGCCCCTGCTCCTCAGGATCTTGGGAAGAGACAAGAAACAATATACAGTCAACAAGTGCTGTGATGACAAGGTAATACGAGTTAGCCATGAGATAGCAGTCTATAAGAGAAGTCACTAGAGAAGATGATGTTGAGGTTGATGCCAGAAGCTAGGTAAGAAATGTACAAAACTACCCCTAAACTACAGTACCAAATACTTAAATATTAGAGGTCACACCAAGAAAAGGCCAGGAAAACTAACATAGTTATTCCTTGTACCTCAAACTTAAAAATAAAAAAAACAAAACAAAAGATTTTTTGAGACAACATAATCCAGCACAATCAGTAGCAACTGTCTAATGCCAATTTTTCAAAATTAAAGAAACTGCTTCTTTTTTATTTTATACTATGTTGTTGTTGAGACAAGGTCTTGCTGTGTAATTCTGGCTAGCCTGGAACTCACTATGTAGATCAGGTTAGCCTTGAACTTCAGAGATCCTGGAATGAGCTACTACACCAAGCCTAAGAAAATGCTTCTCAGCTAAATTACATTAATCCCCTTTCCTAGCCACAGAGGGTGTATTCCAGGATGCTATTTAAGGATAGTAATAAACTTTACATTTACTATAGTCTTTCCTATACACCCTACTTATCATGATATTTAATTTATAGACTGGACACAGAGATTAACAACTAAGTAAACAGAACAATGGCAGCGATATGGTAAGTGTTATTTTTAAAATCTTATTATAGGGCTAGAGAGATGGGCTTGCTGCTGTTCTTCCAGAGGAATGGAGCTTGGCCCTCAGCACCTACACTAGGTGGCTCACAACTGCCTCAGATCCAGAGATCCCACATCACCTTCCAGCACCTGCACACCTGTGCATAATATACTCACACACACAGAGACATCAGTAAAAAATTTTCATCTTTAGAAAAACTATAAATACTATTTCTCAATTTTTCCATTGATATTTTAATACTGTAATTGATCATGAGTAACTGCATAGGAAACACCACCACAGACCAGGGAAGACAGGTTACCCAGGTCATCCCACAGCTTTGCCCTGTCAGGAGTAAGTAGGCCCCATAACCTAGTCCAGAACACTGCTGAGTAGGAAGAAAAGGATGGCTAATCCATCAACAGGTTCACCCTTCAACAGTCCCCATGAGGAGAGAGGCTTGTAGAAGAAGCAGTGGGGCAGCCAAATGAGAGCAAGCCACAGCCATCCAGCCTCCCAGTGTGTTCTACTCAGCTTCTGGAGAATCTGACAGCTTGGTGGGTTTCATTCTCTTTGAGGGTGTGCTGAACTGAAGACCGCATGATAAAAATTCAATGTCTTAATTGAAAATTTCACAAAAATACCCGTGTGGATGTAATCCAACTATACTAAGGTGACTGAAAGCTGGCAGAAACACTGATGTTAAAAAGGCTTTTTATTCTCAAAAACATCCAAATAGGAAAAAAGAGGCACCAGTGCCTATAATTCAGAGTGGAAACAAACATAGGTTTTAAAGCAAGGGAATGTGTGAAAACAGAAAAATAAGGGCATGTGTTGAAAAGAAGCATTGTTATTTTCCCCATCTGACGTTAGAAGAAATATTCAAAACTAAATGCAGGGTTACCATACATAGCTCTAAATCTTAACACATGCTGTTATATATGATGGGTTTCTCACAGCTGAAGAATTTGTCATCATTTAACAATATGTAAAGCCAGGCCCCATGCTGAGAACAGAGATGATACACTGATGAACAGAGATGACAACCAAAAAGGACACAGCCCCTGCTCCTCAGGATCTTGGGAAGAGACAAGAAACAATATACAGTCAACAAGTGCTGTGATGACAAGGCAATACGAGTTAGCCATGAGATAGCAGTCTATAAGAGAAGTCACTAGAGAAGATGATGTCGAGGTTGATGCCAGAAGCTAGGTAAGAACCAAACCACATGGACAGTGAATGATGCACAGGACCATTATGTAGGCAGCTAATATGCAACCTACAGCTGGGTGGAATGAAAAGAACTGAATCCCAATGGAACAAAGGCATGGACAGGGCCACAGGAAGACAGCTGAATAGGGACTAGTCAAGATGCCCTGCCTCTAGAACAGAAAGAAGTTCCTTTATTTAAAAAGGAGAAGCAACATAGTGAGTGTTCCACTTTTGAGAATACTGCACAGTGTATTGGAATAGTATAGCAAAGGGTTGAATGGTGGAAGGCTACTGCCACAATGCTGTGGAGGCAACAGGGATTTGGACTAGAACGACGATATCCAGAAAAGAGATGCAGAAAATATTAGAAACTAGCTGAAGGTCGTATTATCAGAGGTTTGCTTGGTAATGAAATGTAGGGAGGCCAAAAGAAAAAATATACAGGCTGGAGCCACTGAAGTTGTGGGAGGCAGAACAGTCTTAGAAGGGGAGAGGTGGAGAAGAAAAGAGATTAAGGATAAATTCTGGAATGCTCCCAAAGCTACACAGAAGTAAACCCCAAAATAAGTAGGACATAAAGAACTCAGAGTAGTTGTGCCAAGTTAAAAGAGACCATCAAGTCCCCAGTTTAAGTAGAACAAATTTTCTTAGTGTGAAAGAATAAGGTGGGGGTCACAATAGAAAGAAAGGTTATCATAACACAAGACCTTTCAATAAACCAGCCGGAGTTAGTTTTCATGCGTTTTATCACTTTTTACATTTTTCTAAAAGTTTTTATTTTGTTTTGCCTATATGCATGTATCTATGCACCATTTGCATATCTGTTGCCCTCTGTTGCCATCAGATATCCTGAAACTATAGTTATAGATGGCTTTGGGCCACCACTGAGGCTTGGGTGCTGGGAACCAAGCCTGAGTCTTCTGAAAAAGTAGCTAGTGACTAAGCCATTTCTTAGAATCCATTTTATCTTTGTTTTCTTCAGAGACAGGGTTTCTCTGTGTAGCCCTCACTGTCCTGGAACTCACTTTGTAGACCAGGCTGCGATTAAAGGTGTGTGCCGCCACCACCCAGCCTTTTTATCACTTTTAATATACACAGCAACCACACAATGCAGGCATTATTATTTTCATCTGACACACAAGGAAACTGAGGCTGAGAGATCTCATATTCTTTGTCCAATGTTTCATAATAACAGACCTTACACTAAAACCAAAGTGGAGATTGAGCATAGTGGCACATGCCTTTAATTCCAGCACTAGGGAGGCAGAGGCAGACAGATCTCTGAGTTCAAGACCAGCATAGTCTAAAGAGCAAGTTCTAGGACAGCCAGGGCTACATAGAAAAAAACAAAACAAAACAAACAAACAAAAAACCAAAAACCTGTCTAAAAAAAAAAAAACAAAACAAAGCAACAATGAAAGAAGAAGGAAAAAATGAATTAAAGAAAATTCCCCATGTGAAGATTTGTTGATCTGATGGCAGATGGATTTTTCCATCTGAAGATTTCCTTTCCCATCTTTCCACTGACTTGGAATTAGTAACTTGCTGACCATCAAAACAAAATTGACATGTGAGATGATTAGAAGATTGAAGTTAATTTTTTCATTGAACCAATGGTTTTGGTTGTAGTACCTACTATTCATTGGGTACTATGCCAAAGACTAGGTTGTAACAATAATGGAAACAGGAAGAAAAGAAGGGAAGAGAGGGGGAGAAAAGAAGGGAGGGAGGGGGCTAAAAGATTCCTTTCCCATGATCTGTCTCTCTCTCTCTTTTTTTTTTTTAGTAGATAAAGACCTCGAATGAATAATTAAACACGTAATTTTCCTGTATGATATGGGAAAAAGGAAAATGAAATGGGTAATATGACTCAGTGTCCACGGAGAACTGTTTACACAAGGTGTTATGGGGAAAATATGTGTGAGGAATTAGACAACAGCTGAGACTGGTGGGAGTCCATCTGAAACATGTTGTCATGGAGACATGAAGAGAATTAGTAATGAATGAAAAAGGACAGCTGACTAACACTGAGGGGCTAGAGGAGGTGGGTGTCCACAAACATACAAGACCATGGATCACAGGCTATAGTTTTCTTCAATGAACTGAGCAGCTCAGGAGCAACTGCAGAAAAATCTATGTCGTTCTCTGCTAGGAACTTACTAGACAGACATAACTGATAATAGGTCATCAGAGTTGTATTTAGCAAGAGAGAAGTTAGAGATACTGCCTGTGAAATATAAAGCAGGACAGGGAGGATAGCAAGGAACCTATTCTGCAGAAATCACAAAGTCCCTTTGGGTTGAAAAGGTGGTGCATATACTGGAAATATATGGAAGTTATAGTCTGAAAGGGAAACGTGTTCACACATTCACAGAGACACGCATGCAAGACCAAGAGGTGGCTGAGTAGTGACGGAGGGCGGAAGTGTCAGAGAAGGAAACAGATTCAAAGATGTGGGGATATTTGTTTGTATTTTGTTTTAAGATAAAAAGGGTCATGGGGAGCATGAAGGTGTAAGATGGCAAAGGGTAGAGAAGGGTTGCTGAGTTAGAGGTCAACTGTTAATGACTGCTGGGAGAGAAGTCAGTGCTAGTTTGGCTGGACTGCAAAAGTGTCCCCAAATGGAATGTTTACAGCAGTGGGAATAAAGTGATGACCTAAAAGTGGCAGGGAATATTGGGGAGGGGGGGAGCCCATGACAGTAATTAAGGTGGGAAGATAGCAAGTACCCTCTCGGAGTGGCTACAGGGAAACAGTATCTTGGGGGAGAGGCAGACCTCAGCCTAGGGAGGAAGGTTCTGAAAGTAGCTAGCCAATGCCAAGACTGGAGCCATGCCTGCCTCAACTACATCTAATGCTTGTGTCAAGGAACTCTTTCTCACACTGTGATGCCCATGATGCCCTGGTTCTTCTAATGTGATAGTAACTTAGTTGGAAAGAAATCCAAGAAAACTATGAATCTGAGAAGAAGAAAAAGTTTTATTAAAAATAATAATAATTAATTAATTAATTTAAGGCGATAGAAACTGCCACGTTGACCTCTGCTGAGCAAAGAGGTTTATTTAGAGTTGATTGAACAAGCAGACTCCATTTCAGGACCCAAGCAAGTTTGTGTTGCCACATCTGGTTATGTCCTCAGCCTTCTCTATGCATCACAAAGCTCTCTGTAAATTCATATTAAAAGAATAAGACTAACACTCCTTTTCATTTGTTCAACAGCCCCTCAATAACATTGGTCCATCCAAAGGTTAAAGAAAATACTTGGTCACAAAATCATGGTGCAAATTGTTTTTATTTCCGTGCAAAGGTGTTCTCATTTATGAACAGAAAGGGCACATTACAAGAAAATATGCTGAGTATTATATCATTTTTGTAAACAGTCCATGGTTTTGTTTTGTTTGCTAGGGTGCTGGTGACTGGGCCATAGGCCCTGCAATTGCAAGGCAAACAATCTATCACTGAGCTGTGTGCCCAGCCTGGTTCTTATTATAGTTCAATATGTATATATATATAATACATAATTTTAATCACTCTCAAGAGTCCAGTTCAGTGACATGGAACACAGTCACTTAGCTGTGCAGCGACCACCACTATCCATCCCCAGTACCAATAACATGCTATGAATATTAAATATCAACAGCTGCATGCCAAGAATGTTAACAATGAACCCTTCAATTTCAGTAATTTTTTTTCTACTTTTTAGTACTCCGTATCTTTTGATTAGTTTTTCCTAAAAGAAAATGTGTTCTTGGTGTAAACTTGTCATTTTAGACTTTTAGATACTGACAGTTTGAAAATTGAAAAAGGGAAGGACTAGGAGCCACACTGGTTATCTTGCTTAGAATTAGACTACAAGGTTTAGAAATGATCTCAAGAATTTCAACTTTTCTGTTTGTTTACAGAATAGAAAAAAAGCCACACCAATTGCTAATAAATACACCATAAAAGAGATTACTGTTCATCATCAAAGAGGCCAGCAACTGATGAGAGCAGATGCAAAGTTCTAAAGCAGAACATTAAGCTGACCTCTGGGAGTCCTTTGGAGGAGGGGAGGAAGGACTGGAGGAACCAGAGGGGTCAGGGACTCCATGAGAAGAGGGCCCACAAAACCAACTGACCAAGACTAATAATGGCATCAGGGAGCCTGTATGGGTCTGACCTAGAGTCCTCTGTATATATGATATGGCTAGGTAGCTAGGTGTTCTTGTGGGATTCCTAATAGTGGGAGCAGAAACTGTCGCCGACTCTTGCCTGCTTGTGGGACTCTTTTCCTCCCACTGTGTTGCCTTGTCCAGTATTGATGTGATGGTATGTCACAATCTGGTCTTATTGTGGCTTTATTATGCCATGTTTGGTTGGTGTCCCTGAGAGGCCTGCTTTTTCCTGAGGGGAGGGTGGACTTGGGAGAGAGGGGAGGTAGGGAGGAGGCTAGGGAGAAGGGAAGAAGGGAAAACTGCAGTCTATATGTAATATATGAGAGAAGAATAAAAAGAAATTACTGCACCAGAGATCACTGTTGCTTGATCAACAGTGTACCAAAGGGTACCAAATTTTCCCCTTCTTCTTAGTAATGAGAATCCTCTGAAGACAATATTTCCTGATCAGATCATTGTTAGTAGTTATAAGGGACTGGGAGTTAGACAGAGTCCCCGATAGGCAGACATGTTTACACCAAATATGTGGACCTATCAGCCTCTCTGTTCTTGTTCCAACTGGTCGACCCTAAGTTGGAGAAAGAAGGTATATTCAAAGACCCTTAAAGCCTCATTGTCAAGGAGAGGCTTCCTGTGTCTCCTTCTGCTTTGTAGAGGGTCTTTCTCTCCTTTGTGCCTTGCTGAATGTGCTTCCTCACCTCTAATAAAAGCTTTTCTTGACTGGCTGATTCTGTCTTTTGTTGTCTGCTGTGTCTGAGATTTCTCCCATTGCTACCTGTTATGTTGGGAAAATTCCCTGCCTTTTAATTCTTTAACTGACAGTGGAAATGCATCCAATCAAGACCCTAAGCTGTAGTTAGTCATTACCATGTGACACATTTTAGCCAAAGAAGAAGTACTATGCATAATTTCTAAGAAAGTTCTGAAAAGCAGGAGGCACCCTCTCGTCCCTCTCTTCCTGCTAAGAGTAATATTGATGGGATAGATGAAGTTCTAGCAGCCATCTTGAACCACAATGTAAAAACTCCAAAGTTAAGGAAACAATAATACAATTGTCTCACTTTTGTTAGTTAGAATTGTCCTAATATAACTAACTGATAATAACTGATGCTATTGCCTGCTAAATCACTTTCTTTTCAAGCATCTGTTATAACACTCTATCAGCAAGAATCTAAGCTGGGACAATGAATCACTCAGTAAAATGTTTGCCACACAAGCTTGAGGGCCTGAGTTTAGATCCTCAACACATACATAAAAGTTGTAAATGCTGACCACAGTGGTACACAACTGTAATCCTAGCACCAGGGAGACAGGGACAGGAGGGACCCCAGGGGCTTCCTGGCCAGCTGATCTAGATCCAGCCAAATCTGGGTTCAGTGAACGGTACTGTTTCATTAAAAAAAAAAAAGAAAGAAAAAAAAAGAAAAGAAAAGAAAAGAAAAGAAAAGAAAAGAAAAGAAAAAAAAAACCAAAAAAACCAATGTGGACAGTGATAGGGAAAGACACCTGTCAACCTCTTGCCTCCACAGACAGGTGCATCCAGAAACATGTATACATGCATACACCACACACACACACACACACACACACACACACACACACACACACACACACACACACACACACACCCATACTGCAGTGATCATAAAAATCATGCTATTAGAAATCATTAAAATGACCAAATCAAAGATGACCAAATTTCAACCTTCTCTTTATTTGATTTCACTACAGGATCAGCCACACCAACCATTACAATATTCCAAAACTCATCACTCCACTGTCAAGTTTTCTCTGACTTCTCTTTACTTCTTTTCAGTTTCCTTGCAAGGCTCCTTTACAACCTGGCAGCCAATCCTCTAAACTGTTCTGATCCAGACAGTGTGTTTGTGTGTGTGTGTGTGTGTGTGTGTGTGTGTGTGTGTGTGTGGTGTGTGTCTGTGAGTGTGTGTCTGTGTGTGTTTAAAGGCTATTTTGGGAATAAAACTTTGCCCCCAAACAATTATTCACTCAACTATAAACAAAAGACTGATAATTAACTAGCCCTTTACAAAATACTTAATATGTGTCAGGACTAGTACATGTCTTATCACTAAGATAGAGAAAATATCTTAATTTCAGAGATGTGTCCAAGGCCCAAATAATAATCCAGGATGTCACAGCTGGTAACTGGATAAACCAAACTTTGGATCCTTGCATATTAGTAAATAAAGTCCAAAGTACTTTTCGTACTGTCCCCCTGATACAAGTCTCTCAAAAAGATAACCATGTTTCACGTAGAGAGCATCATCAAGACAAACAAAAGGTTGAATGAATCTAAAAGTTAATAACAGTATATGAAAACAAAAAAAAAACAAAAAAACAAAAACAAAACAAAACAAAACAAAAACAAAACCAGTGGCAGGCATTCCCAGGAGGGAAGAACATTGAATTCAGGAGATCATGGAATCCTCCTGTTTCTTCTCTATAAAAAAAAAAAAACTAAGAATTACTTTTAAAACCAAATCCTTGTTGAAACCTGTCCACAGCAAGTCACTAAAGTGGAAGAGATATTACAACTCTGGGATGAAGAAAAGCTTATGGGAGCTTGCTCTGACGTTTAAATTAGTGCCTTTAAAAAGTCATCAAGCAGGCATTTCCTTCTCCACCATGTGCGATGGGTGTTTGTTTCATCACATCTTAATCTTGAAGGGGAAAATTATACAGAAGCTTAGCTTGTCTGCCAAAATTAACCCGTTATTGGCTAAAAAAGACAGAGAGCATAGTTAAAACTATTTTCTAGAAGTGTGTGAAATTAGATTATCTTGGTTTTTTTTTTTTTTAAGATAATTTGAAAAGATCTGAGAAATTCCTTCACGAAGTAAGACAAGCTATAAATCCAAAGAAAGTTTTAGCCACCCAGAGATTAGACAGGGATGTAGAATTCACTGGGCCCAGGCTGTGTTAGAACCACACCTTCAATTTTCTTAAGTGACAACTATTTAGTTACAATACAGTTTTAACATAGCACTCATGGATTTTTATATTTTTGGTTGTGAGCCTAGCCTTTAATGGCTGAGCTACCTCTCCAGCCCACTTACAGATCTTTACAAAATTAAGTAGCATTTCTATATAAATTACAAATCCACCATGGAAATCTATAGTAGCTCATACATAAAATCTAGGGAAAATGAATTGGATATTAATCTATTAAAAAGCGAATCCAGTTTGTATATATTTTTCTGGCTGCTAGATTAAAATAACTAACTTCTGAAATTAAAATGTATATGTATTTGATAATATCCTTAAATGCAGTAAAAATCTAGGGATATTAGAATTTCATTTTATGACCAAAAGATGACACTATTTTTCATTATATATATGAGGAACACTGCTGGAAATTTGGATGAGAATAAAGAAAACAAATCTATGTTCTTATAATCTTTAAACCCTAATATTTACCTCTGTTAGCATGTTTACAAGAAAATGTTGCCATTCTATATGAAGCAGATTTTCAACATTCTTTTTTTTTTTTTTTTGTCTTTATTAAACTTATGGCATTTTCCTGCTGTTCCTTCAAAGAAGTCACTTTTAATTATGGGGAGCATTCCAATGAATTTATGTAACCACAAGTCACTTTAAATAATTGGGTTGCTTCCAGTTTCTTGGCTGTTATTAATAACGCCATCTGGAATATTTTTGTGCTTTGTACAATGTGTAGGTGACTTCCCTAGTACAATTGCTAGCACTGAAATTACTAGCCAGAGTCACATAGAGATGAAGGTAGTTAACTGTACTGGATTCATGGATCCTAATTTCTATTTTCAAACATTTCTAAATTAATTATTAAATACATACACCGGCAAAAATGAAATTCTATAAATGTACAATTATATAAATGATATCAAGGATAAGAAGTAACCTCATCAATTTCTTCTCATGCTACTTTCCTCTTATTTTTGCTGGCAGGCATTTGTCACAGTTGCATCTATTTGAAGGGGACACTACATAACAGTGTTCTGCTGCACACACCTCTTCCCAATTACTTATTCAGTGACATCATGACAATGACCTGAACTGTCCATGTCAAACATTCACATTCTGGAAAGTGGAAAATGCTATTTATTGTGGTTTCTTACCACCATATAACCCCAGGAAATTTCCCTGACTACTCACATAGTGAACTATACTGGTATTTATTTCAGCCTCACATACTATCTTTTTACAAATTTACGCCTTTTAAAAACCTTTCAAGAGCAGGGGTGCTGAGATGGCTCAACAGGTAAGGGCTCTTGCCACCAACAAGTCATGTTCAATCCCTCGAACCCAGGTGGTACAGAGAGAGAGCTGACTCTTGCAGCTTGTCCTCTGGTCCCCACACATGTGCCTTCCACGTGAGTGAGTGAGTGAGTGAGTGGTGAGTGAGTGAGTGAGTGAGTGAGTGAGTGAGTGAGTGAGTGAGTGAGCGAGTATTTAAAATAATGTAAAAGAAATATGAGTAAAATAACTGTAAAGAGAGGGCAGCAGAAGCTGACATCTAAGCATCTTCATCAGTGTGGCCCCTGTTACTAAGTCACTCCACAGATCATTTGAGCGAATCATGCCAAGTGGCTGTTAGAAATGCAGAAATGTCTAAGACAGGCAAAAAAACGATGATTTAAGATAGAAAATAAGAATTGCCAGGCCATAAAATAAGGCAAAGATCTGAAAAGAGGATATATTGTGGGAACAATTCTAGAGTGTCTATAAAAATAACAAATGTTTGGAATTATAAATGGTATCACATAAAAGTGAAATAATTGTTTAAGGCTAAAAAAAAAAAACAAAAAACAAAAAAAAAAAACCTCCCTACTTGAGGCTGGATGCAGCTCGGAAGGAGAAAGCTGGCCCAGCATGGATAGGTTCTGGGCTCCACTCCCAGCACAGGAAGAAAAAGCACTAACTAGTTCTTATTCCTCTTCAAACCCTGCCACTCATCACACGGTGTCCCTCTACCAAGGCCGCCACGAACAGAAGAGACCTCTTTCTGTTCCTGTCACCTCCCCTAGCTCTCACTATCTTTGGGTTATAGCGGATGTTCAATAAATGTGTGTCTTCAATGAGTGACTGAAGACAGATTGGTGAACGAGAATTCACGTTCTGGTCTGATGACATGATGAGCATTTTCATATACTGAGCTTTTTTTTTTTTTTTTTTTTTTAACCAATAACGCCATGTGTGAGTGCTATTTTTATCAAGAAGAAAACCCAGCCAGTCTACAGATGAGCAAAGCAAATGAGTCTAAGATTAAGGAGCTAGCTGGCCAGCTATCTGACAGTATCCGCACTGCAGCTCTGCCAGGCTCCCTAACTAAAGCCCCTGCTCTTTACCACGTGGGCCACACCATTTGTTCTGTTGCTGTGATAAAACACTGACCAAAAGTTCTTAGGAGAAGAAGAGTGCTTATCTGATCGTATAGCTACCAGGTCACAATCCATCACTGAGGGAAGCCAAGGCAGGAACTCAAGGTGGAAAAATGGAGACAGGAGCTGAAGCAGAGAGCATGGAGGAATGCTGCTTACTGGCCTGCTCTCCATGACTTGCTTAACTCAGGATCACCTGCCCAAGGGTGACACCACCCACAGTTGCTTCTCCCGCCCTCACACCAATCAACAATCAAGAAAATGGCACATAAATATACCCACATACCCGCCTGATGGAGGCATTTCCTCAACTGGGTTCCTTCCTCTCAGGTAACCGACTCATTTGTATCCAGTTGGCAAAAACTAACTCTCACACCATCTGTCAAAAAATGCAGCGTCCATGGAGGGATAGAAGTCAGGATTTGACTCCTTCAAATAAACGAACGAGCAGTGTCAATTCAGGACCCAATGCCAGATATCCTTTCACAGACATTCCTTGTTTTAGTTTGCCTTTCTTATTCATTCTTATAGTTGAAGTATAACACAAGTGTTAGATGTAAAACTCAGCGGAGTTACACCTCACATTCAGATCAATACACAGTCATCTCAGGAGTGTCTTTATGTTCTGCACACTCGCCCTCCTCACCAAGTGCCTGCCCCTCCAGCTTCCAGCACACAGGGAGGCTGTGCTTATCCTGAAGAAACTCACTCCTGCATGAATTGCATACTTCCGAATTATGTTTCCAGTCACCATCAGAAGCTCATTTTCCTTTGTTTTATTTATTCTGTTATGATTTGCTTTTGTGACAAGACCTCGCTATGTAGCCCAGCTGACCTTGAACTCAGGTGATATTTGCCTCTGCCTCCTGAGTGCTGAGATTTCAGGGGTGCATTTCACTCTGCCGGGCTCACTAACATTTACAGGGCACAGGTCTCTACTTTAGACACCCAAAGTAAAGCAAATAAAGTAAAATGTGTGAGTCTCAGCAGGTTTTAATTATATGAATTTCTTTCCATTTCCCCCTAATACAAATGGCTTTTATAGAATAGCATTATTTTTTAATTAGAAGGGAAATACCACGTAAATATTCTAAAAGTGTTTGAAATGGCTCACTTGAGTTTATACAAGGCTACGTGAATACTGTTCCCTTGGTTATGTTCAAAGACAGGAAGATACAAGTGTAAATGTGTCCCAAATGTCGCAGGATGGAAGTCACTTAGCCCATGCTTAGAATAGAACACAGAGTTGAAAAAGAAGATTGAAAAACTCCAATTGCTCAGAAATGGACAAATCTCCAAATTTATCAGGCTCACCAAAAGCAAAAGTGAATAAATAAGCTTTTAAATATTCCCAACAATCATTCACAAAAGTCATATTTCTCCACCAACTGACAGTGGTGTGGGGAGGGGAGAGCCAACTGTGTCCTTGACAAAATACTCTAACCATAATGAAAGCTAAACTACAACTCAAATTACTGATCTTCACAATCAGCAGGTTGATTTCAATACCAAAATAAGAAAAAATGGCCAGTAAGTAAAATTACCACTGTAAGACATTCATAAAAGGACACAGAATTAATTCGTTACTAAAGTCTCATAAATCGGCCAACATTGCTATCAAATATAATATCACAACAGAGATTAGAAAATATTCCTTTTTAATTTTATTTTTATAAACTTTATAATAAAAAAACTTGCAAATTAAAAAACATCAAACACTGAAATTAACCAGGGCCAAAATCTATACATCTTAATTACCTTCATTACATTTAGAATAGCATTCTGAATCTGTGGAGCTTCACACTGGATTTTACATGTTCGCTATCAAACATATATTATTCAATTATCCACCACCAAAAACAAAAAATGTATGACATAGTTAGAATGGAGCAGAAGGAAATTTTCTTAACGCACAAACAAAAAATTAATTTAGTCTTAAAAAAATTTCTTCTACATTGTCTTTTATTTTTATTGACTTATAACTTTTTGTTTTGTTTTCTTTTTTTATTTTGTTTTTTGGGGGGATGTTCTATTTTGTTTTGTCTCCCACCCCCACCCCAAGACAGGGTTTCCCCGTGTAGCCCTGGCTATCTTGGAACTAGCTCTGTAGACCAGGCTGGCCTTGAACCCACCTATCTCTGCCTCCTAAGTGCTGGGAATAAAGGTCTGTACCACCAACATGCCTGGCTCATCCTCTATGTAGTCTTTTTGGCTTACTCTTTTTGGATTTTGTTTAATTGTTATAGCATTTTTTAAATGTACAATTACCTTTACCTTGCAGATGCCACAAAAAAATATGCTGGCTCTCCACAAGTTCACAGTTTATGTAAAAAACCATGATAAGGTGACTCTTATAATGTAACATTAAATTAATACACTCATTCTTAGTATAATTTATAGAGCAGAATCTATATACCAAATTAATCTCCCCCATCCCCCCCCCCCCCGCCTCTTTCTGGTCAGCCCATTATTATACACTAAAAGCACACACTTCCCTGAATTGTTTTGATAAATGAAAATGTAGGCCAAACGATTCATCATGCCATTACAACAATGAAGGGACACTCTAGAATACTGTCTGAGGAAGTTACCTCTGTTGGCTCCAACTGCTTCTCCAAGTATGTATGCAGACATCTCTGTTTGTTTACTGAGCTTAGTGACAGTGCACTGTAACCGACAAAACACTGAAGGCTTCTAACCTTTAGTGCCCGTGCTTTGCAAGAAAAGGTTTTATTATTCTTGGCAGGAAATTATGGGAAATAGAGAGAAAAGGCCAGACTTCTTTTGTGGGTAAGTGAACTGGAATTTTTAGGAAACTGTTTTCCTCTAGAAATTTGTCTACATACAACTTAATCAACAGATTTTACAGCATTTACAGCTCTTAACAGATTGCGTCTGCTTAAACATATAAACTCTTTCATCACATCAAACGCAGGTTCAGAGTCCAGTTATTTAAGTGGAACTGGTAAGCAGAACACAGCTGCAGTTAGAGAGATGCCAAGGGGACTCAATCCTAGTAGCAAAGCTGGTTTCTGCTCCTCACGTGCCAGGGATGATGCTGCTTGGGGCCTGCTCCTGTGATCATCGGAGCCTGAGACTCATGACCTCACTCAGTGAGATGCCTGCTCTAGTGCCAAAGCAAACACAACCGTTTTCATATTGAAGTCCCAAATTAGAAGGAAGCTAATTACTTAAATTTAAATTGGAAGGGAAATTTTTCGAGAGCCTATAAATCAGAAGGCCCTTAGAAACTGGAATGAGTATAGGAGTGAGGAAATGAACTCATGTGTATAAAAACAAATTTTTATTCACTTTGCTCAAGAATGTAAAAGTAATGTAAGACATCCTAAGCTGAGGTTTGCACGCAGTCCTCTTTACAGACGTCAGATAGGAATTGATTATTGGTAAGTAAAGCAGACATGTCATGGTAATAAATTAAGCTGTCCCAAAGTGCAATCAGATAAGTAGTTAAAGTAATCAGTAGAGGATAAACAATCCATTCATTAAAATCACAACCTTCCAATATACTTCTTCCATTAATAGCAAGACAAAGAAATCTAAGTATTACCCCAGGGCCTCTGAATTTTTCCTATTTTGTACATCTAGACTTTTCACCCAGGAAATCATCCAAAATAGGCAAAAAAAAAAAAAAAAAAAAAAAAAGAAAGAAGAAAAAAAAAAAGAAAAAGAAAAGAAAAAGAAAAAGCAGCAACTAAACATACAGAGAAATCTACTCACTCAATAATTAATACTTTCTGAACTTCTGTTACCATTTAACTGACAGACTATGCTAATAAGTTGTGCTTAAATTGGGCCATCCCTTGCCTGAAACCTAAATTTTATAATATAAACTTAAATGCTATAAATCTGCCAAATCCTACTTTTCCTTAAATTAACCCAATATAATTTTAGACCAAGTGCTCATAACAGAAGCTGCCTGGAAGACAATGCTCCAAGGACACACTTTGACAGTGCTGGGAAAGAACCTAATGACATTTAAGCATGAGAAATACTCCCACACCGACAAACTCGAGCCTGTAAGTCAGATCTTTAAGTTGTGCTACAAACAGGAGCTATTTGGTCTGAATAACATGAATAAACAATTCAGGACTTAACCAATACAACCTAAGATGACCCAAAGTCTCAATAATCTGCCTCCTGTCTCTCAACTTCAATAGAACTTAGACTTGAGTCACATGGTAGGGCAGGTGACTATTATTTAAGTCTTTTTTTTTTTTTTTTAAATTCTCTCCATGTTTCTTAGATCTTTTTAAACCCACAGAAATGTTACAGATATAGGCAATTCCTGTCCCAGAGTTGCAGAAAGACAGGCTCCAGTGAGAAGAAAACAGCTTTTGGTGACACTTGATTCTTAGAACTATGGCCAACCACTAGAAAACAGTGAAATTACAACAGCAACAATTGAAAGGAAGTATGTGAGTATTTTAGGCAGGATGGATTAGAGAAACTAGAAGAAAAACAAAGTCAAGTTATAATAGTTACTACCCAGTTGTTGCAAAAAAAAAAAATTAGCAGACACCTGAGCTAGTAGGGAAGAAAAGCAGAAATGGGCCAGAAACAACCAAATAGATTGAGAGAGACTGTAGACAATCAGCAGTCAAGGAAATATCATTTGTGTGGGCCTCCATACATACAAGAAGACATGTGCATATGCATCTGCACACATCATCACACACAGAGACACATGCACAATCTGTACCACTGCTGCGGGATATTTGGTCACACTGTGAACCCTGAGTTTGCATTAATTAAATAAAACATTGGGTCAGGAGGCAGGGTCAGAAACTAATTAACAGGAAGAAGTCACAGAGTTGGGGAGTCTGGAAAAAGGATAAAGAAATGCACAGGAAGTAGTAGGGAGGGACTTTGAATTTGGTGCTCTTTTCTGGTTGGGGACAGCAGAAGAGACTCTCTCTTGTTGGGTCACTGGCTAAGGCGGAAGGTCAACTGGTTGCTTCTCAGCCTCTCTAAGCTAGCAAGTCTTCACCCCAGCATCTGACTCCTCACTTCATTGGTAAAATAGAATGATAGAGACTTAGTTAAAAACTACATTTGGCTGCAGGCAGAGGTGGTTCTGTTGGGACGCAGAAGGCCCACTGGGCTTTGGTCCAAGAAGCTGACCAGTGATTGAGGAGTTACAGTTAGTAGCTGAGAAGCAATAGATTCAGATGTAGCCTCTATGCCAACAATAAAGCAATATACCACATATATACAAACACCCAAAGCATTAATAATTTACTAAATATCAGAATAAGAAAGAATGGCTGAAAATAGCTTGGTGCTATTAATTTCTCCCTGTTTGTGATAAATGTTTGCCAGCATTCAGTACTGTGTCAGCCCCAATGTAGATTTATGTAAAAGCTCAGCTTATTTCTTATACCTTACAGCATGTTCTACACATTCAGTCCTCAAGGGGTTACTTTACAAACTGTGGGCCTGTAAGGGTTATTAGCAATAAGATAGAAAATTGAGCAAGTTTGTACCATAATTTTGTAGAAAGAAAAAAGAATCTGCTCAATTCCATATTTCATCCATGAAAAATCTGCAATACGGGCAATTTCTAAGAATAAATAAAAAAAGGAAAGAAAAAGAAAATCATTAAGTTCTCAAAGTACTCATAACTTGATGCATCAGGCAGACAAAGTCCATAATAGTGAAGTTTGACCATAGTGGGAATTATCACATACTGGTAAACAACATGTTACAGGTCCAAAAGACGATACAATCAATCCTGAATAGAAGCCAGAACATTTTAAGATGAGTGATGGTGAAAGTAGTGAAATTCGTGCCAACTTGTGGTACTCTTTCTTCAAAATGCATCTTGACCTACCCCCTAAATCTCTCAGTACTAACAAAGCCCATGCACTGCCATTTTTGGCCTATGATACTTCATCAAGCAATGACCCAAGCTAATCCAGTCAGCTTCCAAAGTCTTCCCAGACACCTTTCACCATGCTACTCTTACTCCCAGAGGGCTCTGGAGACTGCCAATGACTTTGAGACTCAATCATTTGCTCCCCAAACAATCACTTCTCAAAGCCCTCTCCTACCTTTCACCTGAGCTCCTCTAAACTTGGTCACGAGGATTTCAAGTTATTTACCCTAGTTAAAGAGAAGACACAGCTCTGTTGTCAAAAACATGTGGTACTTACTTAAGGCACCAGAACCTCTACTACTCCTATGGGCTCTATCACTCCGCCAATACATAACACTGAACAAGTCCACCTGAACTCATAGTGATGTAATCTGAGGAAACAAAGCCAGTCTCCCGAGGGGTGGGGGGTGATATGAGGATGTGAGGATTTGTGTGAAGTATTAATAGTGGGGCAAGTATATAAACATCTGCATATTTTGTGAAGATGACTATAGATCCATATTAGGTAATATCACTTTGTTACATAATTGGTAATCAATATAAATGTTCAGAGCTTAGACAGGGGAAGAGAGAAAGAACAATAGATAATTGTTTAGTCTATATTCACAGATTCTGCAACCCTGCTGAGACTACGGTGTTGTATCCTGATTTCATCAAGTCCACTGAAGCTTAAATCCATAAGCAAAAGCCCAGTGAGCCTTTTAGACTAAGTCAGCTTTTAGACTAAGTCAGCTTAGAATGGCAATAATCAACCCCATTTTTGAATGTCTAAATTTGGGAAATTTTAAGCTCTCTCTCTCTCTCTCTCTTTTTTTTTTTTTGCTGTTTTATAATTATATATATTGATTTGCAAGAATCTTCCTAGCCTATCTGTATTGACTGTCTATAGCAATGCTCTCCAATCAACACTTCCACGATGATGATATACACCAAATGTGTTCTATCCAACATGGTAGCCACCAGCTCCTGAAGCTACTGCACATACATGACATAGCTAATGCATCTGCAGTACAACTTCTTTACTTTAATCTTAATCTAAATCTAATCAGCCACAGTCATTTTAGATGTGGCTACCATGTTAGACAATTTGGGTCTAGAGTAAGTATGCCACAGACAAGATTCCTTCCCACAGATGCACACACACAACCCTGGTTCACCTTGATACTACTGGCATTCCCTCTGTCCCCTATCTCAGTGTCAAACTCTTCATCTTTCCAAGCTAGGTCATTAGTAACCTTTCCACGAACCTTCATTCCTTTTATTTTTTTTGAGAGAAACAGAATAAAAAGAGCTACGGATCAGGAACATTGCAAACATTTGAAACCCAGAAATACCCTCTCTACATCAAATTAACTAAATTTTAATCAAATACTGTGCCTCAATTTTCTCAACTATAAAATACTAATACAAATTCAAATCTTGCAAATTTGTTGTAAAGATTGGAAATTCTGAGTAGGGGCTGAAAAGACGGCTCAGTGGTTAAGAGCACTGTTTGTTCTTTCAGAGGACCTTGGTTCAATTCCCAGAACCCACATGGTGACTCAAAATTATCTGTAACTATAGTTGCAGGGTCTGATGCCTTTGCAGGACTCCATTGGCACCACATGTGTTTGTGGTACACAGACATACATACAGGCAAAACACATACACATAAAACATCTTTTTTTAAAAAATTCTGAGTAACATTATCATGTAGCCAACATATTTGTTGCTTA
The DNA here is from genome assembly GCA_030556225.1 of Cricetiscus sungorus. Taxonomy (NCBI): domain Eukaryota; kingdom Metazoa; phylum Chordata; class Mammalia; order Rodentia; family Cricetidae; genus Cricetiscus; species Cricetiscus sungorus. Next base: position 30,107,762 of record JANBXA010000588.1, read on the forward strand.
CATAAATCTGTTACAAGCAGGTTTTTCCCTGCCAGTCTTGACCCACCACCATGTCAGCCTCCAATACCACACAGAGACATTGTATTAGATATAAATCTGTTGGCCAGGTAATAATTTCTTACCGGCTAGCTCTCTCTTAAATATTAACCCATTTCTATTAATCTAAGTATTTCCACATGGTCTCATCTGACCGGAGAGAGGGCCCAAACCTCTGTCCTCTCCAGACTCTACATGTTGACTCCTCCCTACTTAAATACTAGGGAAGGTTTTAATGACTAATCTCCACTGTCAACTTTACTACTCTTAGATCACCTGCAAGACTGATGAGGCACACCTCTGGGAGTGTCTGTTGAGGACTCTTCCAGAGAGAAGTCCCAGGATGGATATGGGTACAACCATCCCATGGTCTAAAGGCCCAGACTCAACAAAGTAGGAAAAGCAGAAGGATATGCCAGAACCGACATGATTCCTTCTGCTTCCTCTCAATCATGATGTGATTTGCTCAGCCATGCCTTCCATACCATGATGGACTGAACCTTCTGAAACCACACTCAAAACAAAAGGTTTCTCTTTTAAATGGTTTGCATCAGGTGGTGGTCATGGCTACAAGAAAGGTAACTAAAGCAAGAGGCAGCACTGAGGTTTTCATTGCATTTCCATAAGAACTTAATAAAGGATATGACATTCCTTTATTCATTCATAAGTATAACTGTTTTTATTCATTTATTCATTCAAAGATATCATACAAATATGGTAAGAAACTGGAGGTAAAGGACTGAACAAAACAAAATCTTTGAGCTTGCAGACTTTATATTTGAGGGAAAAAGAATTAAACAAGAAAAACCATATATAGTATGTATTTATAGAATGAGAGTATATACATATGTACATATATTGGAATATAAGTAGTATGAGTGATAAAAAAAATAAAACAAGTTGTAAAGAATTGGAGAATGTTATTTTCTAGAGAAAGATGCATACATAACAAAATGTTTATATAAATGTTTATATTAATGTTATATAGTCGAGCAGAGAACTATATATAATACAAAGACCAGCTATATGGCTATATGCAGGAAGAATGTTTGCAGGAAAGGAACAGAATTGCTGGGAACAGACACACTGAAGATCCCATACTAAATGCAAAAAATGCATGCATGAACAAAAGACATTAGGGGCCACAAGGACTATGCAACTATGCATTACCATGATTCAATGAAAAGCACAATGCCTTAGAAATTAAAAAGCAAAATCAGACAGCATGGTGGCTCACACAACTGTAATTCTAGCACTTGGGAGGTGGAAACAGGAGGATCAGGAATTCAAGGCCAGCCTAGGTTACATTAGATCCTGTCTCAAACACCAAAAAGAAATGGAAATAAATAAATTCCCTGAAGAGAAGAGAAAAATACAAAGACAGTAAAGAGATGTTGTTTTTGCTGTACAGATAAAGATATGGAAAAATTAAAGAAAAAACTACTAAATTATAAAGCATGCATTTAAACCCATAAAGTGATACCTAATGTCACTGTTTTATTAATATGCCATTTTCTCCCTTATATTAAAAATTCTCCAAAGAGAACCATGGGTGCAAGGACTATGGGCAATTCTCTGAAATGCTCTCAAAAGCAGTGTGACAGGATATGACAGAGGAAAGCAAAATATTCATGCTGGACAAAACACAAAAATTTCACTAGAATTAAAGAGGCCATGATTAAAATGCAAGGAGATATTTGGGGAAATTCCAGTTTAAAAACAATAAATAAAATGCACAACTTACTGAAAAAGTGATATTTTCAAAGTGAGACAGAATGAAAGAGAACTGTTTAAAGAACCCAGCATTCAGCCCATCAATAAAGAAATATCTAGAGGAGTTTGAAAAGGTGTAAGATGGGGGCTATAAGAAGCAAAGAAGAATAACATGGCCGCCATTACAGATATTAAATGAATTAGTGACCAGCTAGCAAAACACATCAGGATATACTGGTACTCTCTGCTTCCATATTTTCTTTGTTGTAATTCTTAGGATTTAAAATAGTTCATCCCAAAATGGATCTCTATCACTAAGCAATCTAGCCCACAGCTTCCAACACATTTGCAAATAAAGAAAATGCCAGAACCATAAGGGGAAAATTCTCACCATATCATAATAATCAGTTTTCTTTTTTTTTGTTTTGTTTTGCTTTGGTTTTTTTGTTTGTTTGTTTGGTTTTTGTTTTTGTTTGGTCTTTTGAGACAGAGTTTCTCTGTTTTGCTTTGGAACCTGTCCTGGAACCAGCTCTGTAGACCAGGCTTGCCTCGAACTCTCAGAGATCCACCTGCTTCTGCCTCCCGAGTGCTGGGATTAAAGGTACCACCAACACACAGCCAATAATAATCATTTTAATCTGTGTGAAAATATACTACTCATAAGTGTTGTGCTTTTTTTTACTAATTACCAAGCAATATATATTCATCCTTGATATACATCCATTCTAGATTATCTGGAAGGAAGGAGGGAAGGAAGGAAGGAAGGAAGGAAGGAAGGAAGGAAGGAAGGAAGGAAGGAAGGAAGGAAGGAAGGAAGACTCAGAACTACATAAGAAAAAATGTATCAACCTTACTGCATTTTCAGAAGGCTGTCTGTCAGGATGATGGGTGTTTGTTTTCATTCATTTCTCTACATATGTCTGATGAATCTTGTATGTTTTTTGAAATTTTTAGCAAACTTACTTTTCTCCAGGCTGGCTTTGAAATCATGATCGTCCTGTCTCAGCCTCTGGGGTTCTGGGATATGTCTCCCCAGCTCACATGTTATCATGCTTTTTACAAAGTCTTGTATCTTACTATTTTTCAATGGAGAGCAATTGACTCCCTTAAGATATGAAAATTAATAAAGGCAAAATATTCTGCTACAAAGAAGCAGCCATCCTCTGTTGTTGAGTCCAGATTTATCAAAGAGGCAAGGGTGAACAATGCTGTACTTAGTACATGAAAATAATATTATCTGGGAATATACCTCAAGAGGACCAAGGGAATCACTCAGTTGAGCACTTGCCTGGCATGCACTTGGCCTTGGCTTTGCTTATTAAAAAATAAACATCTAAAAATTAAGTGTTGCTTCAGTTATGTGTCAAACTTTGTAGGTTCCACCAAATGTCCTCACTTCCATTCCTACCATCAAAACTGCCTGAGCAATCCATCCCATACTCACCCATTAAAGGCATTAAGTTCTTTAGCCGTGAGACATAAGACATCATTCTAATTTGCATTTACTTAATTTGTGTAATTTTCTTTTTCTTTTTTCCTATTTCCAGTTATACTCTGTAATTTCTAAAAAAAATATGTATCATGTGATCATTTTTCTATTACAAGTTAGGATTTATTTTCTGATTTAAGTACACTTCAGAGATATCTATCATCATCTTATAAATATTTCTATAAAGGATGCTTTGAATGCAATAATGAAAGGAAAAAAGAACCAATTATAAATAATCTGTATAAATATTTCTCCAAAAGAAAGATATACAAATTAAGATCTGGAAAATCTGCCAGTAGTCAATATAAAAATGCAAACCAAAATTCACAATCGACAGGACGGCCATTGCAACATTACTCCTTTCCATTTTGTTTGAGAGTATTTCATTTGACAATCCAGGCTGCCTTGGAGTTCACTAACAATAGTCTAAATTGTACAATCTCCTACCACACCCTCCCAAGTGCTAGGATTGTAAGCATGAGCCACTATTATACCCAGCCCCCTTTTTCTTTCTTAGTTGCTACTATTTTGTTTTTTGCTTCTTTTCAAGCCTAGCCCAAACTGTCCTAATGTATGGCAGTCTTCCTGACTAAGTTTCCTGAGTGCTGGGACTACAGGTATACCACTACACCACAATAGACGCTATATCTCTTTTGTTTTGTTTTTAACTTTAAAAGCCATGAATGTAATTCAGTGTGGCCAGGTACTCATTTAGCATGTGCGAGAAGCTGAGGAGATGGGACAGAGAGTGAATAGCGGTTAAAATTTAAGGTGACAAAAACACAGAAAAGCTGAAACTCTCATATATTGCTAGTAGGAATGTAAAATGGCAGTGGTGCAAAGGAAAACAGTCTGGCAGTTTCACAATTATACACAGGTACACACACACACCTATGTATGTAATTAAAATTTCAAACTCACTATGTAGCCAAGAATGACCTTGAACTTCTGATCTTCTGCCTCCACCTCCCAAGTACTGGAATTACAGGTGTTCAATAATACCCTGGTTTTATAACCATAATTTTGTGCATACTAGGCAATCACTCTACCCACTGAACTACATATATTTCCAGACGGAAAGGAATACTTTACAATGGTGAATTTTATTATATGTGAAATACACTCACTTTCAAAAGACTAGAAACAGAATAATTTGAAGCTATCCTGGGCAACAAAGGAAGCCTCAAAAATAAGCACAAAAATGAATAGTGTGGCAGTCCAGGAATTTATGAGATCATTAGTGCTCTTTTATTAAATTATTATCATTGCAGCCTTATTACAGAAATATACTAAAAACATATGAAATTTCCATCAGTAAGACTGACTAAATTATTTTGTGATTATTAATGTTGTTAACATTATGAAACCATTTTAAAATGAGATATTTACATACAATCAAGGACTTCTTAAAAATTCTGTTGTATGAAAATTTTGAAAAAACAGAATTTTTCCCCTTGATGTGATAAGATATCCCAAACAAGAGAAATTCATTGTTGTGCATCACGGTCCGGAAGTCACAGAAGCCAGAGCTTAAAGAGGTCACATTACATCCCCATCAGAAGACAGGGGTAGTAAGTGTGCTAGTGTTCAGTGCCCACTCTCTGCTCCCAACTAGGATAGACCTCCACACATCAATGAAACCATCAATACAAGTGTCCCACATACCAACCCAACCTCATCAAACCTTCACTGAGACGCCAATCCCAGCTGACTCCAGATCCTACCAAGCTGGCAACGAAAATCAATCATCATAGCTACCAACTCACCCTATGATCTGTAAAGGTTCAGTGCTGTAGAGACAATCTCCAGGCCACTCCTAAAAACTAATTATAACAGAAATCCACCAGAAACTCATTTTATCTGAGAACGTAAGAGTGGTTCAATGCTAGGAAATCTATTAATAAATGTACTTTAGCAGAATAAGAGCAAAAGCACGTGCGATTTATCACTGTGGCTAGAAAGACATTCATAAAGCCCTGCATTGTTTTATTACTTAAGGAAAGAACTTTTACAAGCAACAAAACCTTCTTACATGAAAAGCTCTGTTTGGGGTCTTTTTCGTATTGGGACAAACAAGACACCGTCATCACTGTGCACACTTAAAATGACAAAGTATGAGATCTGAACCAAAAGAACTTCCGCTGCATATGTGAATCTCCCCATGGAAAAACACAGGGAAATTTACAAACTACTTTAACAAGTTAGGAAAGCTAACTATAAATCTACCTATAAAAACCAGTCTTTCTACATCAATTGTGTAATAAAAGTAACTCCTGCTTTAAAAAGAAGAAGAAAAAGATACTTAAAAATCATGAGTAAATGTAACAAGAAAACAATGTCAAAGTCTTCCGCGATGGAACTCTTGAATAAAAAAACTCCTAAGTAGAGAAAGCATTTCCATGACTGAATATCATAATCTTCTCAGCTTATGAACTCAAAGTCATTCCAATACATCTCCAAGAGGACTTTGAGAGTGAACACTTTAGAAAGGCAGACAGACAGATGCCTAAATGACTAGAGCCAGACACAAATAAGAACTTCTTTTTAAAACACCAAATCCTACATTTCAAGGCTGACATCTGAATTTTATTTATCCCATTTCTTATCAGTGTCAGAGGAAACAACCCCCACCCTATTATGTCTTCTAAACCAAATAATATTAAGTCAAAGGTCAGATGAGTTACCCACTGAACAAATGGACCAAGAAGCCACTGATTCTTAATAGTGAAAGAAATATTAAAAGAGGAAAGAAATCTATCTTTTTTTCTTGTTTCCTCAGTTCTGTGGCATTGTGCTTTACTCGGGTGCTCTATCCCTGAGCTACAGCCTCAGAAGGCCGAACAAATTCTAAAGACAAATATTAACCTCAATGAGATCAGACGCTGAAGTTTAGAACATACTCTTAGAAGCATAGAAAACACGTTAGGTACAATTTCACAAAGCCCATGACAACACTCACACTAAATGAACATGCCAGAGTTAAGGAAAGTCTCTGGAAGGCTCCCACACTCCCCTTCAGTAAACCTAGAGAGTCAATCCTACTGGAAAAGGAGAGAACCAGGCAGGCAAGAGAGAAAACAACCCATTAATGAGACCTTCAGCTCAGCTCTCAAAGAGAGCTCCTCTTTCCTCGGCCTCCCAAGTGCTGGGAGTAGAGGCACGAACTACCACACCCAGCCAAAACTTGCTTTTCTTAAAGCTCTAGACTATATTAACTTCGTAAATATGTATGCATGATTCCCACTTGTTATATGTTTTAATCCATGTTCACTGAAATTTCTTAAAAGTAGAGAGAATGGGATTGGAGAGATGGCCTTGCAGGCAAGAGCATATACTGTTCTTGCAGAGGACCTGAGTTCAGCTCCCAGCACCCACATGAACGGGTGCTTGTAACTCCAGCTCCAGCGGATTGAACAGCCCGTTCTGGTCTGCTCAGACACCTACATTCACATGCTCATGCCCACATAGATGTACATGCATTTACATAATAAATAATAAAGTGAACATCCATGTAACTCAACTAGTTTCATTTGCTATTTGATGCATAAATTTCTTTTATTGTTTCACCCCCAGAGCCAGTTCAACAACACCCTTAAGATCGCACTATTTAATTCTCAACACAGGCAAACATGCTAGTCCATTGTCCCTTCTCCCCTTCCTCCCTCCCTCCACCCCTACCTCCCTCTCTTCCTTCCGTCCTTCCCTCCTTCTTCCTTCCTTCCTTCTTTCTTCCTTTCTTCATTCTTCCTTCTTTCTTCCTTCCTTCCTTCTTCCTTCCTTCCTTATTTTTTCTTCCTTCTTCCTTCCGTCTTCCTTCCTTTCTTCTTCCTTCCTTATCTTTCCTTCCTTCTTCCTTCCGTCCTTCCTTCTTTTTTCCTTCCTTCTTTCTTCCTTCCTTCCTCTTGCTGAGGACCTAAAAGTTTGGTTCCCAACACTCACATCTGGTAACTCACAACAGCCTGAACTCCAGTTGCAGAGAATTCCAGTATCTCTGATCTCTGAAGGTCTGAAGGTACCTGTATTTTTTACTTTCTTTCTTTTTCTTTCTTTTTTTTTTTTTTTTTTTTTTTTGGTCTACTTTTGAGATAGAGTTTCTCTGCATAGCCTTGGCCATTCTGGAACTCACTCTGAAGACCAGGCTGGCCTCAAATTCAGAGCTCTGCCTTTCCTTTCTCTGCCTCACAGAGAAATCTCAGCTGAGATTAAAGGTGTGCATTGTCCAGCAAAATAATCTTATTTTTTTTTCTTTTTAAGAATAAAATCAGAGTCTAGAGAGATGGTTCCCCAGTTAAGAGCACAGGCTGCTCCACCAGAGGATCCAGGTTCAATTCTCAACACCCACATGGCAACTAAACATGACCTGGAAGTCCAATTCCAGGGATCTGGTACCCTTTTCAGTCAGGCTCCATGAACTGAGGCATGTACTGTGTAGTACACGGACAGACCTGCTGGAAAAACACCCAAACACATAAAAAACAAATAAGACAGGAGTGTGGGAGGAGTCTGAAGGAATGAGAAGGGAACCAGCAGGGGGTGGGGAGAAAGGGTAAGTAATGGCAACAGTGGGCTAGATGCTATCAAAATACCTTAATTACATAAATGAAAATGTCAGGATGTGATCCATTACTTTACACAATTAACATAAAAAAGCATAACAAAAATGGGGTTTCTAGATTTCCGCACCCAGTTCCTACTGCCAGCTGCATTTCCTCATGTTTTTTATAAGGAACAAGAGGAGACATAGTTACCTAATGCTTTAGTTTCCTTGGACTAGTTTTCTTTTCCCTTAGGATATTATCTAGAGTTACCAATCTTGAAAGTGGTTTCTAGCAAGGATTCCCTTTCTCACCCTCTCTAAGAAAACCCAAATGTTCAAACCTTAACACGCCCATCATCTGAAGTAAAAGAGTAGTTTCATCTAAGGCTGCGGGGGAAATACCTTCTTCAGGAGTGGGGGCTTTTCATGCTGTCAACCCCTTATCACAAGCAAGTACCTACTATAGGCCAAACACGCTGGGACGACACTGTGCAGATACTCAGAGCACCATTGCCTAGCTGCTACGTAGTAAATAATGGCACACAATAATTTGGGGGAACAAACTTTTGACAATAAAAGACAAACCCCTGAGCAAGCAAAAGAATCTGTTGTATGGAGAGAAAAAAAAAAAAAAAAGCAAAATTTAGGGTAAAAGCACACAAGACCATTATACTTCCTGACAGAATTCACTAACTAAGCTATTGGTCGAATTTTTAGCAGTTAAAACTAATTGTGAGGTTTTTGCTTTTTGTCGTTTTGTTTCTTTTTGTCTGACTTCCTTATAAGAAACATGAGAAAGCTGAGCACAGCAGCATCTCTAATCCCAGGACTTCCAAAGGCAGGCAAATCTCTGTGAGTTCAAGGCCAGCTTGGTCTACATATTGAGTGGGTTCCGAGACAGTCAGGGCTATGTAGAAAGACCATGTCTCAGAAACAAACCAAAAAAAAAAAAAGGAAAAATGAGAAAAACTGATTAAATAATGTTAAGGATCAAGTCATTCATATGACCGTTATTTGCAAAGAAAAAAATAACTTTGTAATTCCCCCTAGTTAATTAGGATCAAACCTAAACTCTTAAAAAGACTCATCACAGAAAGGACATACAACTGCCTGAACGGGGATAAATCCCAGGCTGAACAAGTAAATGCAAGCAAAGCAAATTTCAAACAAATACACCAAGTCCTGCAGGCTATGCACTGGCATAACACAGGAAATTCCAAGTGAACGTTCCCTACAGAGCAGCCTATGGGGGCTCCCACAGCATAGCCCCTCCCTCTATGGGGGCTCCCACTGCATAGCCCCTCCCTCTATGGGGGCTCCCACTGCATAGCCCCTCCTTTCAAGGTGAACAAAAAGAAAAAAAAAAGGCTCTTTCCTCCTTAAAACTTTTCTGGCATCTCATTTCTCTACCAAACACAGAGTAAAAAAAATCATTGACCTGCAGTATTTTTAAAATAGCCTTCTCAAAAATGTGTCTGAAATACCTATCACACGTGGAGACAGTCTGTCTACCAAAGAAATCAGAGGAGAATCACAGACTCTCCTAACTGAAACTTTGAATATCATCTAGTCTAAGGCTTTCTGTGTTCAAGGGTCCATGGGACTTAAGTGATTTTCCTGAAGTAAAGCTGGCAATTAGTGGACACATCAGGAAACTACCACACATAATTCTGTTGCCTCTGAAGGCACAAACCTTAGTACATAGGAATCACACTTTGCCCTTACAGTTTAAAATTCTGCTAATTCAGAAGAGTAATTGTTTTCACTTACACAAAACTAAAACATCACTCTACAAACTCACAAGTATAGAAAAAATGAGTGTTGAAGTTATTACACACTATAAACTACATTTTACAAGCCACATTATAATAGTGTAAGTGTACAGTAATCAAATGTCATCACATATAATTAAAGATAAATTCAACGTGTCAAAACAAAAGATCAAAGTACTTGTAATACTGTGGGGCCATCATTTTCAATGGCCTGTTCCTTGATCATGCCTTTAATTCATACAATTTGGTGAATCACCAAGTCTCCTGTACTACAGTTGGAATAAGCCCCCAAAGAAGCCTATTTAAGAAAAATCACAAGCATATACAATGTTCTCAAGTCACATCTGTGAAAAATAGTTTTCTATTAAATTTGACTCTGGGGGAAAAAAATAGGGTGTTGTTTTCATTTTCTACATCAGAATGTCATCTGAATGTCTGAGCTACAGGAAGGTCCTCGGTTTCATGGTATGGCAAGAAGAGCAGACATCTGAATTGCTGGGTTCCCCCCATTTTTTGGTTAGTGTTTTCTTTCTTTGCTTGCTTTGTTTTTATTATCTGCCATGTCCATGAAACACTACCCACCAACTAAGCACTTCAAGGAAAAGCAACCGATGGTAGTATCAGTTGGCATTATTCAAATAAATAAGTAGACTCTGCACTTCAATGAAAAAGAGCCGAGGGTAGTGTCACTCGGCATTGTTCAAATAAATAAATAGATAGACTCCCACTTGAGTTACTTTATTCCTCTAAACTTTGGCTGAACCACACTGGCTGTTACTTCACTGGGGAAACGATTGCCAAGTTCTCCACAGGCACATGCACACAGACAAACCACAATATGGAGAATGTCGGCTGCTACTTCTCAGACTCTCTGCTCAAGTATGTGCTGAGTAACGAAGAGTTAGTTCTCCGTAAGTAGGGATGGATGTACAGTCAGGACCTCAGAGAGAAGCACCCAACTGAGGAAAGAACCCTTCCCAGATGATGGCTGCAAAAGGCAGCAGTGAAAAGAGCCTGGGCGTTAAATAATCCTCATTGAAACAGGAAAAACAACATTCTAAGGGTTTCTGAATAATGAGACTTAAAATCCTAAATAGTCTTGAATTATAAATGTAAGCCCAATGTGGCCTTTTCCAAGCAAGTGAACGGCTTCAGAGAAATGAGGACCTCCCGTAATTAACTTTTCAGATGTTGACCGAAACAAAAAATAGAAAGAGATATTCTTGAACTTCTTGAAAATATTTTAAAATTTGGAATTAGTCACTTTCTTATGTCTATTTAATATCAAATAGAATATTTAAAAAACCTTACACACAAGATATTTCTACTCTTGAGAAATGTATTGTAAAAGTCAAAGGTCTTTCATGCTAATTTCAGTGCCCACTAAAATGCTGGGTCACCTGGAAATGCTCTCGGAACCTGCACATGAGAAGGCAGTCAAAACTACTTACTGCAAAAGGTTTCCTCGAAGGAAGAATACAAAGGAACAGCCCGTGTCAGTGAGTTCAGAATTCTCAGTGCTCTGTGCACATCCTATGTATTAATTATACTTTGAATTATCCAATTTCCTTTCCTTCCATTGTTTCCTGGACATCTCTTGACATCTTTATTCTGAGAGCTTATCAATCTGATACATGTCATTCTCTGTTAAAGTAACACCTCAATCTACAGAACAGCAAAGATGTTGGACATGGGCATATCTAATTTTTGTGAAATGTTATGCATAATGTGTTCTTGAAGATATGAAGAGTGAAGGCTAAATGGATGAATCATCCATCCACAAAGAATGTATAGTCTAGAAAGAAAGGCAAAAGTGTAACATAATGTGCAGGTGCACACAACAGAATTAAAATCCTAAAAGAAAATAAATCAAGATCCGGTGAAAACAAATCCCAGTGAGGCACTGTACAAAATTAAGAGTTCATACTCATAATAAATATCAGTGGGGAAGGCAGGGTGAAGCTAAGAATTTGATCTATTAAAGGAAGGTAAAGACATAGAATCTAACAATGAAAGTTTCTCTCAATACTTAGGTCAGTGAAATGTTGCTACAAAGGGTTATACTGGATCTAGAGGTAGCAACTGAACATAAACTATATATTGAATAATAACATATTGAATTTGATTACATACTTGTTCTTAAGAGATACACATTAAAGTATTTATAGTAAAGATCATAACCTCTGCAATTTACCAACAATTGGTTCAGAAAAACAGGACAGTATTATACATGCCTCCATGCATGTATATGTGTATTTAAGAAATTAAGAGAAAAATGCAACAAACTGTTAACAATTGATAAAAATATCTGAATGATTTATACAACTCGATTGTATTATACTCAGAACTTTCACTTTTTCATTTTTTTTTTACCTTAATGAACATGTAAGGGGTGGGATCAGGGGTGCACACCTGCAGTCCCAGCTGCTCAGGAGGCATTAAAAGAGGTCAAGAAGATGCCTAGAGCCAGTAAGATGAAGCCAACCTGTACAAAATGTGAAGACCACATCTCAAAGAAGAAGGAAAAAGAAAAAAGAAAAGATAGTTTAGTAACAGATTTCAAAAAGTTTTAAATATAAAACCATAGAGAGTTGGGAGAGGGTGAATAAGAACAATGTATATTGACATATGTGTCTGAAAAGGACATAATGAAACCCACTACTTTGCATGCTAACTTAAATACTAATAAAATAATTTTTTTTTAAAAAAAAAGGATTTGATAATTATTTAGGTAAAGAGTGACTTTGAAAGAATTCCAATAAGGTGGTGTCATGAAACTGCCAATGTTTATAAATAATCCATAGACATGTTTTACAGAATAAATTCAGAGAGATGGGCAAGTTATTATTACATTAGTTATATGGGATTGCTATTACCTCTAAGACAAATGGAATGGCTAATTAACACCTGGCTCTAACTGGAGAAATAGCTGTTGCTAAAGTGCATGCTACACAATGGTGAGATCTTAGTTCAATGCACAAACCCTACATAGGAGAGGGGGGACAATGCATGGTGTGGTGTACAAGCTTGTATTCTCAGTGCTGAGAAGACAGGGACATGTAGAGCTGGGGCTCAATGGCAATCTGGTCTAGACTAATTGGCAAGCTCTAGGACCCATTGAGAGACTCTGTCTCAGGAAACAAGGTAGACTCCAAATGGAGAACAACATCCAAGGTTGACATCTGCCTTCCATGTACACACATGCACAGGAACCTATATAAACACAAGTGTACTCACACATATACAAATACACACACACACACACACACACACACACACACACACCAAAAATGAAAAAGAAAACCCTAGCTCAGCCTATTAGTTTACGTGAAGAAACTATGTAACTGTTTCACATCTACCAATGACCAATGTGCTTTTCCATCAAGGGATAACACTCAGAAACTTTTAGTGCATTCCATTTGGTTGGTAATTGTCCCTTTATAACCAAAATTTTAGCTGGTCATACTCTTTCCCCAAAAATATTTTTTTTTTAAAAAAGTCATCTTAGGTGCTTATTACTATAACTGGGGTGGCATTTTAGAGGTTTGTTTTCATTTTTTTTTTTTTTAAGATTAAGGATAGACAAATCAACACAGAACTTTTAAATAAGTGTAAGTAACTCTCACACTTGTGCTCTTACAGTAGTGGTGGTGCTGATGCTGCTGATGCTGATAACAGTGAAGATGATGATAATGATGTTGATGTTTAAACCCATGCCTCTGTGTGTTAGGTAAGCAGTGTACTACTGAGGTATATATCTCTAGCCCCCATAAATATTCAGTAAATACCATTTTATGCATAAAACAATCACTTACAAATAGCTTCCAAAAGAGTAAAATTGCCTGACTTTCTCACACTGTGATACATAAATAGGGAGCTGTCCGGTGTCGTCTTTGTTGGCATAAATGCACAATCTCCTTTCATCCCAACTGGCACAAGAAGCCTCCACAGTATTCTTTTCCCTTTTTGTTTTTCTTTTTATATAAAGAGGCCGAAGGGATAAGCTTACTTTCATAATGGCTAAATAAAGCACAATGTATGAAACACATTGAGAACCTCACACTCTCCTTGACTGAGTTCCTCATTTTAACTACTACATTACTTTGGTTGAATCCTCACTTGTGGTAAAAAGCAAACATTTCTTTCCCTAAATTATACTACAATGAGTCACTTAACCAATATGGTATGTCTTAGTTAGGGTTACTATTACTGCAAAAAGACATAATGATCACGGCAACTCTTATAAAGGAAAGCATTTCATTGAGGTAGTGGCTCAGTGGTTCAGTCCATTATCATCATTGTGGGGAGCGTGGAGGCATACAAGCAGACATGGTGCTGCAGTAGCAGCTGAGAGTCCTACATCTTACAAGCAACAGGAAGCTGACTGAGACACTGGGAAGTATCCTTAGCATAGGAAACCTCAAAGCCCACCCCCATGGTGACACATTTCCTCCAACAAGACCATACTTCCTAATAGTACCCCTTCCTATGAGAGTATGGGAGCAATTACATTCAAACCACCACATGACATAATAGCATTATATGTTTTCTACAGATCCACCTCCTGTTTGTACAGGGTTTTGTTAAGAGAATACAATAAGAAGGAAAAAAAATACAAGGCTTTCAAGAAAGTACAAGATGAATATTTTTATAAAGACTGAGGTGGTATAACATAATAAAAAAAAGATGCAATTCTTTCTACGTTATATGAGGTACAAATCCTGCATATAAAAGGGATGACCAGGGTACATTAAATTATTTTGTAAAAAAAAATCTTCTTTAATGATTTTCTAACAACACCACAAAAACTCATAAAAAACCTTCAGACTTCATCATGACATATATGTTAATTGTTAACTTTGTGTGTATATCATGTTTATAAATAGTAACAGAAATGCTAAATAATGTTTTCATGGGTGAATTGTCTCTATGTATTTTAAGATAAATATTATTGCATTATAAATATCTGTACATCATTTAAATGGATAATTTGAATTATGTACATGCCTGAGAATTCATAATCACAGTTACGACAAAACATCCTTAAATCAGAAAAGTTTCTTTGTGCCTTTCTGTTAATACTTCCCTCTCTGTTCCCATTGCAAAGCAACTATTAATCTGCCATTCGTATAGATTAATTTTTTATTTTCTAGAAGTTTTACATGTGAAACATAGTTTATATTCTCTTTTAATTGGTTTCTTTCATTCAGCATAATTATTCTGAGAGCCGTTCATGTTCTTATATGTAACAGTAATTCCCTATAATTGCTGAGTAGTGTTTCATTGTATGTATATGCTATAATGTGCTATCCATTCACTATTTGTGGGTCTTTGTGTGACTTACAGCTTTTGGCTACACCAAATAAAGTTGCTAAGGCAATCATGTACTAGCCTAAATAAATGTATGTTTTCAATTCTCTTATATAAAAAAAAATAGAATGATTAAACCATATGGTAGGTATATAATTAATATCTTAAAACATTGCCAAACAGGTATTCAAAGTCATTGTGTCAATTTACATTGTCTACAGAGAGGAGTTTTGTTCCTTTACACACTCACCAACAGTTTGTATGGTGAGTCTTTTTAATTTAGTTTTAGCATTACAAATAGGTGTGGCATCTCACTGTAATTTTAATTTACATTTCTCTGGTACTGACACCAAGCTTCTTTTTGTGTTTGTCATCCAAACATTTTAAATGTCACAACAACAAAAATCTTGCATATATTCTCAAATTATTTACACCAGGCGTGTGCATAGTTTTTTGGTGCTTTGTTTTCCTTTTTAATGTTCTGGTTTTAAGTCCCCATCTCATCTATTCACATTCATTATAAGTATTGCAAATATTCTCCACAGTCTATGGTTTGTTTTAGCATTCTTTTTTGGAAAGATAAAATTTTAATTTTGATGTTCAGGATATCTATTGGTTCTTTTATAAGTTGTGCATATATAATAAACCTGTGCCTCAAGGCAACAAATATTTTCTTATTTATCCTTTTATAAATTTTATACTTTTATCTATGATCCATTGAATTAATCTTTACATATTATACAAACAGTAAATTGAATAATTTTCACATACATATCCAAGAATTTCAGTTCCATCTCTTAAAATTTAAAGACTAATCTTTCTCCAGTTAATCACACTTTTACCAATACTAAGTTGCCCATCTATTTATGCACCACTTCCTGGACTCTCCATACTCCGCTAATCTGTTCCTTTGCCTCTGTAGCGATCCAGTGCTTGACCTTGGTCACTCTAGCTTCATCCATCTTTAAATCAGGCAAAGGAAGTCCTCTGCTTATTTGTTGATTCTCTCTTTCTCTTTCTCTTAGACCCGATGATGGGAGATGTTATTCTGCATGTTTCTCTTAGTGATTAATGAATAAAGCACTGTGTGGCTAGTGGCCAGGCAGGAAGAATAAGCGGAAATACCAAAGGAAAAGAGCTCTTGGAAAGGCAGGCAGGAGCCCACCAGAGTCAAGATGCTGCTGCAGGAGTAACACCATGCCCGGCATTACCGGGCAAGCCACAGCCTTGTGGCAATACATAGATTGATAGGAATTGGTTAATAATTAAGACAGAGCTAGCCAATAAGAAGCCCTAGTCATCAGCCAGCAGTTTCATAATTAACATAGTGACTGTGTGTTCACTGGGGCTGTTGCGGCTTGTGGGACCAGGCTGGTGGGAAGAACCATCCGCTACAGACCTGGTACTCTCTACAGAGTCCTGGCTGGTATTGAATTAATGGCTATCCTTCTGCCTCAGCCCTTCCCAGAGTGCTGGGATATATATCACCACACCTGGATTTTAAAGCATAAGAAGTGCAGATTTTGGCAACATTCTCCTGCTGTATGTGTTACACATTTCATCTCTCAGCTTATATCTGATCATTTTTAAGATTTAAACAAATAGCCCCAATTTTAAACTTGATAACAGACTACGCATATAACACCCATTGTATGCTCAGAAGTGTACTAAACTCAATTCAAGGGCAATAGAAGACTGTGCTTCTACTGTACTGAACTCCACTTGAGAAGTACAGATATAATTTAACTTTACCAAAGTCAGTAAATCAACATAAAAATAACAGAGGAAATATGTGGTCCAAAAACACGATGGGAAAGCAAAACCCAGTAGGATTATTCTGAAGGCTCTCTAAAGGAAACTCTAAGTCGGGTTTGGAGAAAGGTGGTGATGAGACTAGGACAAATGAAGTCACTGGGAAGAAAGCGCCATGACATTTAGGTCATGCTACTAACACCAGGCAGGGCAAGCGGGGAGAGGGAGCAGCTAGGAAGATCATGGAGAAGGAGCTTCCAGTGGCCGTTCTGAAATGCCTTGAGGTAGTCAAGCAAAAGTATTTATTCACTTAAAGTGTTCAGGCCTGTTCAAAATTAGAGTTTAGCGCTGTGTTCTAACTGCACTCAATTAAATATTTTCAAGCCATATGCAGATCATAATTGCACTTTCAAATTCTACTCTTGTGAGGTAAAAACAACTCTCCACACTTATCTGGAACAGTAGTGCAGCCTCGGGGCTCTAGAGATATTTACAGTGAACTCCCAGGGCTTTCATTGCAAAATCTGCCCACTTTGCAGTTTCATGTTTATATGATAACTAGGGAGTAAAGTACACTCCCCGCCCCAACACACACACACACACACACACACACACACACACACACACACACACACACACACACACACACACCCTTCTAGCAAGATAAATCGACAGGCTTCCAGCATATGGAAACATTTTTATATTGTCAGCTCTGGTGGGGTAGGGAGGAAAACAATTTGCAAATGCCATTCAGTGAAATGTACACTTTCAAGTCAGCCTGATTAGACAAAGATTCATGTGGCAAACATTGCATTCAATAAATCCTTTCCCTTTTGTCAAGAAGGGAATGTTCGAATGTGTTTAAAATGCGGTCGAGTGATCAAGGAAGATGGAAATTGAGCAAAAACCGTAAGATCCTTCAGGACACGGGGAGATTTTTAGAAAAATAGTCTGAAATCTACATGTAAATGAACTGATTTTTATTTTAAAACCCTTATCCAAATGGTGAAGTGGCGGGGAAAGGAATGAGGCTGAAGGGGGCAGCAGCGAGAGAGGGCTAAGAAGACCCTGGAAGGGCTGCAGTACTCTTCTTTCCACACTCCAAGCCTGCCCCTCCCATCACTCCTCTACCTTCTTCCCACAAGCCAGGGAGGGAGACATGTGCAAGGCACAGGGCTGATGAGAGGACAACTAAGAAACGTCAGAGGGTGGATGTCAGCAGGGTGCTCTATGGAAGGGTGGGCTGCAGCCAGGAGGTGCTAACTGAGGCAATTAGACAGTAAACAGGCAAGTACTTATCTATATCTTGCCTTCCCAAGGTCACATTCCCCCAAAATCATTAGCTACAAGGATCAAAGGTAAGATTCAAAAGCTGTAACCGTTTCTACTCCTTAAATTTCTCTAATTCAAGTGTTTCTGCAATAAAGTAAGGATTTTTTACCCCCTAAACACACATATGCACAAATAACAGGGAAAGAATGGCTATTGTTTTGTTTTGTTGGTTTTTTAGTTTTGTGTAAACACCAGTAATTTAGCCACAAGAAAACCAAAACCTTTTCAAATAATAACCTGAATCACAGACTCAAATTATAAGTAATCCTAAAACCAAGCCTAAACAGAATATGAGATGGTTAGAATGGAAAAGTCAAATGTTGAATCAGTGTCTCACTCAGGCACCCCCAGAGAAGCAACCTTCTCAACGTAGATGGGAACGAATACAGAGAGAACTGCAACTAGACAACTTGCAGAGTGAGAGACTTGGGAGCATGGTTCCTAAGTGAGATGTTTATCAATCCCCTCCCTCGGGGTCCAGGAGCTCTGCAGAGGAGGAAGCAGGAAGACTGTAAGGGCCCGAGGGGGTGGAGGAAACCCAGAAGACACAAGGATTCACTCCCATATGAGATCACAGAGGGTACTGCAGCAAGCACGGGACCCTGCAAAGGTTCAAGCCAGATGGAGGTCCCGGCCTGGAGAAGGAGAAGTGAACACAGCAACTGCTTGCAAGGGGAAAAATCAGTTTTCTCCAATGGAGTCTCACTAAGTACATCAACCACTTAGGCCCCAAGGCTAATAGTAGATGATCAATACAAAACGAACTCAGCAGAATGTCTGTACACTTTTTGCTTTGTTTTGGGCTTTTTTTTTTTTTTTAATCATCTGGTCTTTTGTTTTTATATTACCATTTCTGATTTTTGTATTTTTATGGGTTTTGTTTGGTGTCTATGTGTTTTTCATGTGATTTTTCTTTCTCTCTTTCATTTTAATCCTGGTTTGTTGGGGGGGGATTTCTTTATATTCTAAAGAAAGAGAGAAAGAAGCCATGGAGTTGGATGGGTGAAGAGACGGGGAGAGATGGGAAGGAGAAACAATGGTCACAATATACTGTAGGGGAAAAACAAAATCTATTTTCAATTTTAAAAAAATAGGTCAAATGTGCCTCTCTGTACTCTGACTTTAACCAAATATTCTTCCTATGTCTTTAGGGGTGAAAAGCAGAACAGAAAAGTAGACAATGAGAGTTATGTCATAGCAAAAGCACAGAACGTAAAGTCACCAAGAGAGCCAGGCCTTCTTTGCCACTGGCTCCCTCTCTGACCTCCTTCTTCAGGGTTGTACTAGAAATACCAAGAATGTTATGAAACACAATTAGGCATATTATTTGTAGGCTATGTTTCAGGTTGTAAATTCATATTATCATTTTATTTTAATGAATGAGAAAAGGCTGAAACTAAATTTTAGTTATTTGCCCCTTTTTGTGTGTGTGTGTGTGTGTGTGTGTGTGTGTGTGAGCATCAAATTCATGATACTTCCAAGAGAAGACAAAAGCAAATTCCTTGTTTAATCTAGTAAATTCTGCTCATCTCAGCCAAATGGCTAGGCCAGCTCAAACTGAAGTAGGAAAGGGGTTAGAGCCCCTGAGCTACTTGCTAGTTAGCATCTGTCCTGCTCCTGGGGACTTGTACAGTATTGCTTTGACAATTGAAGGCTAAATGCCAATTTTGGTCCTTAGCCAGAAGGAAAAGTTTTTCTTTAATTAATCTCTTCATACAGCAATTCATTGAGAAAAGGACAAAATGTAGCTGCACACTGTACTCAAGTGAGCTAATCCCCATGAATGCTCTGGGAGTTATCCGTCATTCATCAGCATCACAAGAAGAAGTTTTTACAGCCAAATCAAGGTTCCTAACTTCTCAATCAGCCAGCATGCACTCAGAGCACACTGCAACAGGCACACAGGAAATAAAGGATATTGCTTTCCAAAAACTGGAATTCACTTTGGAAAGAGAAATTAACAAACCCACTTAAACTAATTAAAACTAAAGAAATAAACTGTCTAGCATTACATGTTAATACAACAAGAATTTGAAGTTTAGTAACTAGTTGGGCCAGAAATGTCTAAAATGGCTTTACAAGCGTGGAAAGGACATAATGAGATTTGAGTGGACAGAATCAGTATAAGATAAAAGATGAGAGGGGAGACAGTGTAAGTAAAGGAATAAAGCAAGAAAGTCAAATTTCTACATGTGGTCTTGGGGATTAAAATGGAGTTTAGTCAAAGGTGGAAACAATTAACTTAAGTCAAATAGGGGCTTGTTTAAAATTAAAAAGAAAAAAAGGGGGGGCTTGCGGAGCTGGAGTGATGGCTCAGTGGT
Organism: Cricetiscus sungorus; assembly: GCA_030556225.1. Lineage (NCBI taxonomy): Eukaryota > Metazoa > Chordata > Mammalia > Rodentia > Cricetidae > Cricetiscus > Cricetiscus sungorus. The sequence goes on from JANBXA010000588.1 coordinate 30,128,024, forward strand.
CAGAAGAGCTTGCTGACCACGTAGAAAAAGCCAGGTTTGATTTCTAACACCACCCCAGTTCCAGGAGATCAGAGCACTCTTCTGTTCTCTGTGGGTACCAGGCACAAGCATGGTGCACATACACATATGTAGGCAAGCACTCACGGGCAGAATTTTTAATAAATAAATATTTTTAAAGGAACAACAGAATAAATGGAGTAAGTTTGGCTTATGATAGAATTTCAATGCCAGGGAGGCAAATATAAACCTGAAGATTAGATCAATGAGTTCTAATTGGTTATTACAAGGGAGGCAGCAACATGAGTGTCTTTCAAAATGATGGTTTTAAAAACCACATGTGACAAAAAAATTAGAAGCCAGTCAAGAAGCTGTTGAAGCTATGTGTGTGGAGCCTAAACCACTTCAGACTGAGAGTGTCCATTTACCAAACACTGAGCATTGACTGTCTCGGCTTTATCATTCACATAAGACAAATGGGACATTTCTGGTCCACAGAAACAGGGATGACAAATGTTCCTAGTTTTAAGATTAACTTTAACCAATTTGTTACAGCAATCGATAACGAATCTAGACTGAAGCCAGCAAGGGGACATGCAGTAAGCAGGAGGGAGTCAGGAGTTATTGTCCTGAAGCCAGTGTTGGAGTGGGTTTTATATAAACTCTTAGTGCTTTTGCAGAACTGCAATTTCAAAGCTTTAAGTTTTCACGTCACTCCAGCTCCAATCCCAACTCAATCCACCATCTTATTTACACTGACCTCTATGATCCAAGATTCATAATCTTGCATGTTTTTATTTCCAAATTATCCTAAATTGGGGGTTAAAATATCAAAGGGCTTTTATAAGTGATAACAACCTAAAGTAATTAGGAAACAGTCTTTAAAAGACACTTAAAAAGTACAAGAAAATTCAGGGTTTTAAAAACTGACACATAGAGTTAACAATGAATGCTCAATCTTTAAGTTTATTCAAAGAACAATAAAATTTTCAATTTTAAAAATGGTCCCAAATTAATCTGCAATTTTGCCACTTAAAATATAAATAGGCCACTGCCAATCTTAAGAAGTTATAATCAGTACAAATTCTTACATTGAAAATGTTTGTAGGCTTTTACACAAAACAGCTGCCCCCCAGGACGACTAAAATAACACAAATTAGATGTAATTGAGTTAAAGGACCACACCAGGTTTGTAATTCAATTTGTCCTATGTGGTTTGAGTTTGGGGTTACCGCCCCCCATCAAACCACAGTTTGAAATTTTCATCAAATGAGAAGTACAGAGGAATAGATATATACAGGGAATATTTAGCATGAATAATATACATAAAATCCACTTCAACGGTGTTCAGTTTTTCATTGTTTGTTGTTTTAAGTCCGGTAGTGGCACACATTTGTCTGTTAAAACTTCTTGCTGCCAAAATTTCACTCTTTCACAGTGAATCCCATCAGTACATTTTACTGTGATCTAGTTTCATAACTTAGCACACTGTTTACTGACAAGAATAGAGGAGATTCCAGGTCATATTCAAACCCACTTCCAGGCTCTAATCCAAAATCCTCAAGGTCATTCATTCTCATGGGTGGAACCGGAGTTTTCATTGCTAACATCTCAGTGGCCTCAGATAGGACTGATTGTCCCTTGTTGATAGATGTGACTAATCACACTGTCATCACCATGTTGGTTTTTTTTTTTTTTTTTTTTTTTTGGTATGGGTCTAGCTATCAGTTAGTTCTTGAAGAATACTGAACTTGAAATTAACCAATCCCTAGCCTTATTTTAGCCCAAACAAAGCAATTTGACCACTGGGATTTTTAGGAAAAGAGTTAGACTTAAATTTAGTGTTGCCTTTCATCATGCCCCTTCCAGTAGAAATCATGGGTTTCAAGCAAAATTTGAGATCAGAGTTTTCCAAAAGAGTGGGTTGACCAAGCAGCTCTTAATTCGTGGTGTGATAATAATTCCAACCAAAAGAGCCTAATATGATTATCAAGTTTCATTTCAGACAATCGTATTTAACAACATTTCTCTGATACGTGAAGACTGAAAGAAACACAGAAATAAGAACATGTATCAGGGCTCAGGATACAGCACAGTAGTAGCATGCCCTCCTGGCAAGCACAAACACAGACTTGTTCTCCAAGTGCACTGTGCACTGTGAGTGTTGTGTGTGTGTGTGTGTGTGTGTGTGTGTGTGTGTGTGTGTGTGTGTGTGTTCGTATGTGTGTATATGTGTGTATGTGTGTATGCATGTGAGTGTGTACCAACTTGATAGCTAATCAGGAAACAGACTCACATTCTTTGAGTTTTTAAAATCTATTACAAAGTCATTGTGTCCTTGGGAAAATAAAATATGAATACTTTTACTGAGATAAACTCTGGTCTCTAATATTTATTTATTAATTTATTTTTACTTTGGTAAAAATACATACACGAAAAGAAGATTCCCTAATAACTTTTTCTTGCATAACATTCCTGAATACCTTAAAGCTGACCCTTCTAAAGCCTGACTTCTTCCCAACTGCCTTAAACTTCTAAAACCACACCAAAGAAATTTTAGCTTCTTTTTGCTATTTAGGCAATAGTGTCATTAATAATGTTAAATGATCAGGGAAAGTAATTTTTTAAGCATATTTTGTTCTAACAATATCAATATCATGAAGACAAAGTTTTTCTAGGTGAGGGACTATTCAATTCTTGCCTGAGGTATAAACACAACCTAAAGTATATGATGAACCTTCTTTAAAAATAAATCCAAGAATCAGAAGTACTACTAGTTAATTATAGGCATCTCACATAGAAATCAGATGCTAACTACAAAATGGTTAAAATTACTATTGCCAGCTAGGACATGTATAGGGCATGCAAACAATTTTAGATGCCTAACTGTTTTTATTTCAGATAAAGAACAGGGAGTAGACTTAAAGGTGGAGGGATGGATTATTGAGGCAATACTATCCCATGTCTTAAATTCATTTATATTGAAGTTAATTCTACACAGATTTAAAAAGCTCAGTTCCAATAAATTAAATGAATCTCGAATTACACAGCCATTTACCAAATGGAGTAACTGAGGCAAAGCAAACTGCTCTGATTCACCCAAGGCAATGTGTTAAGACTCCACTGTAGTTAGAAAATAGACAGCAAGTCTTTCCACCAAGACAGCATGATACAAACAGTCACATGGCATTTAGCAATCACAAAAGAAAAAAAACTCTCCCAGGAGCAGTCTGGAAACTATCAAGAACCAGGTGTTCTTCAAGACTCAATTCAAACTCAAGTACTGTCTACTGTAGTTTGTTGCCTTCAATCCACTAAGCCACAGTAATTTACGTGTAAGCATAAAGTTTTTAGTCAGTTTACATCTGCAAACAAAGAAGAAACAAAAATACAAGGCAAGTCCCTGGTTGTCCTCTCCAACTGTATCTCTGCCTACTGATGGGTTTCTAAAGCTGAAGAGAAGTAAAAACAGTAACTTGGTTTTTTTTGTTTTGTTTTTATCCACACAATCACATTCTATGAAGAATGCTAAATCTACAGACAAAAAGAAAAGTTATATTGGCATAAGAAGTATAACAAACTCAAGCTGCAAACTAATCAAATGCAAGTTATAGTTTTAGTTCACATGAAACTGCTAAAAAAGGAAAACAAAACAAAACAAAACCTTCTTACAACATCAGTTCAAAATATCTTGCAGCCACTGAGCCTGATCTGAAACATCCCAGAGTGATTTACCTCCACACTATAAACATGGCTGTCCTATCTCAGTTACAGGTTATACTTGCAACAAGTTTCATGTGTATTTATACATACTTGATTGTGGAACATATAGTTTTAAATTGCAAAGTTTAATATTTTTATATGGTAACAGAATAGACCCCAGGTGCAGAAAATACACAGTAAAGGCAATGGGACTTCAGGCAATCAAGTGCAGCTTTTGTTCCCCAAATCAACAGCAAACACTGGGAGACTCCCTACACTAAATGGCTGAGAGCAATTTGGAAAGAAGAAAATGAAAAAAGGAAAAGAGGAATTTCTTTAAAAGGATCCCTCTAAGAAATATCTACATTTATGTACAATTGTTTTTCCTTTATGAGAAAATACACTCATTTTTCTCATTAACAGGGTAAGAGTCTTTTTTCATGGTTTTATAACAACAAGCGACTAATCAGAAACAATAAAAATGGAATTTAGGAAGAGACTCTGACAGGATTTCTAACACAAAACACATTACACTGAGCAAAGGGGAAAGTTTACATAACTTTCTATTTGGAGGGTACCCACACGACAGAACTCACAAAGAATATTCTCGCAAAAATAACCATACAAATATAACTTTATAGAAGTCCAATAGGCAAGCAGCACGCTTCCATAACAGCAGCAAATGAGTGGAGATGTTAGAGTTGAAAAGAACTAAACGCATCCTAGAATGGCTGCCGCGGTGGCCTTAGACTTCAGCATTCGTGCAGGTTTTCATGAGTGTTCTCACAGAACACGCTTTGCCTCCAAGAAACAAAAACTGAAGTGACCTGCTCTGAGTACTTCTCTTGCTTTCAAGAATGATCTTAAACAGTTTAACACTTATCCTCCACCACCGTTCAATTGTATCTTCACCGAGGAGCATAAAATAACTCAAAGTGATGCTCTTTATTATTTCACAAAACACACTGGGGCCAGTTGAGGAAAATGATTGTTTACATGCTACAAGTAAACAAGGGGTACTTACAACTACAAAGAAAGAGTAATGGCCTGGGAATGATTCTCCAATTCCTGGCCCCAACCCTCTGTTCTGGTACCTGAAGGCGCCCTCAAAGAACCTGACACTCAAAGCATACTGAGTGCAAACTTTTAACAAGGGCTTTCTCAGAAACTCATGATCTTCTATTTCTTAGTTTTTCTATAATAAAAACAATCAGATATTGGCAGTCTGGTTTAAAGAAATCAAGAGTTTGCTGAAAATAATATTGACGATTATCAAGTAACTTGGCAGGTTTGCCTGCAACATTCAACGATCCTTATTAATATCCTTCTAGAAAGGGTGGTCATAAGTGGCACAAGTTTCATCAATTTCATTGTTTATGTTCAAAATTAGCTACAGCCTAAATCAACAACAAAAAGTTTCATTTTAGCAAAATGTATTCTCTGAAAACACTCTACTAGCTTAAGTGAATCCCAGAGCTGTGAAAGATTACAAAAGCCTCTCTTTTCACAGATTTCAAGTTTACTTCTTGAATTAATTTGGGAATTTTTGAGCTAACAGAAGCAATTGAGGGGTAGACCCTACGGCACTGAGAAAGGGACAAGCAGATGTAGACATATCACCAAAGCCCCAGGTAATCTTCAGCAGCAGTCATTGAGGAGTGGGGGGGGTCTAGAGTGTTAACGGGGTGTCCTCTGAACTTAATCCAACAGTGTCTAAGATGGTCTAATTTTTAAGGAAAGCTTTCTCCCTGAGCCAACAATTATAACTTTCGTCATATTTTAATTGGCCTCAAACCTAATACCGCCTTACTACATTTTTCCCATTTTTACCTTCTAACTGTGCATGTGCAATTAGTATGAAAAAAAGATAGAGTTAAGACAACCCCAAAGATTCTACTGTGTAGAAGCCCCCTCCCAAAAAAGTGATTAAAGCATCTGTATGAAGTAACAGGAAATGGTGTAGTTATAATCCAGATTCAGGATGAGAGCCAGGGTATGTTCCTGCCAGGAGCACTCCCACCAAGGCAGAGTTACATGTCTGAATAAGCCTGTTTATCCATTTGCACATCCTCCCCAAGGAGATGCACAAGAACAGGTCCATGGGGGTAGAAACCAAATGGCAGTGGCACTGGTTTCAATCGAGGGTGCGGACAAAACAGCGATTGTTGTCATGATGGAGGTGAGGGGAACTTTAGATATATCCTGAATATTTGTATATATTAATATACTATTTTTATAATAAAGCTAGTTGCTTTAAGAATAAGGCGTAGATAAAAAGGAGAAGAGTTGAACGTGAGTATGCATGAGTCAGCATGACAAGGCATAGGTGTGAGAATGGTTCCCCCTCTCTCTGTAAAAGCTTCTATTGTCCTGCATTGTGTCTGTTCTAAAGTCACCATATTTGAGTCTATTTGATATGTTGTAGTTGTTTTGGTTGGTTGGTTGGTTGGTTGGTTGGTTGGTTGGTTGGTTGGAGTTCTTTTGAGACAGGGCACTCACTCAATAGCCCAAGCTAGAGGCACTCAACAGTGTCCAGAAATGGTAGCAATTTTCCCACGTCAGCTTTCAAGACACTGGAACTGGAGAGTGAACTACACCAGCTTTCCAGGTTTGGTCTTAAAGTGTTTTGTTTTTGCTGGAGGTTGAACCCAGGACCTCACATGTGCCTAAGCTTATATTTGTCCACTGAGCTATACCCATAGTCTCAAAACTGTTAAATTTTTAAAATGCATTAATATGACACTCTTGGTTCTTATCTACTCATTGCTCCCTTGAAAGGTGAAATAGGGTAGAAGCCTTAGGTAGGTGCAGATGAGTTTTCTCTTAATTCTTGAACTAATCACCACCCCAGGAATCTTCAGTGCCTTTTTCCTTCCATCTCCATCTGCAAAACTAAGAGCCGCCTCTCGATTTTCTCAGAAGTTTGAAGCTAGACTGAATCCTCCTGCCTTTGACACTCCATGGCTTGTTTCTTTTGTCATAATCTGTGATTATTTATTGCTATTTTGTTTGGCTTTTGTTTTTGAGACACGGTCTTGCTACAAAGCCCAGGCTGGCCTGGTACTCACTGGAGTACAGGCTGGCTTCACTTTCAAGGCAATCTTCCTGCTAAAGTCAAGAGGTGGATTACACATATACCATTCATTCCCAGCTAACAGTAGTCTTTAAAACCCTAGCTTCCACAGTTCTTCCAATACTAGCAGCAATGAATAAGCCAGGACAAAGGATTCTGTTTGCATGGGGCAAGGACCAGCATAACCAAAAGCACAAGGAAACAGTGAGATTAGGAAACTAGGAAGACTGAAAGTAGGTAAGAGGCTTGTCAAAGAACAGTGAACAATGAGAGGGGTCTATCCAGGGCAGTTTTCCAGGGGATGGAGAAAAGGGAATGAACACTTTCAAAGGCAACTTCTGAGGTAGGGAAGACAAGGGGCTTCATTGATAGATTGGTCTCAGAGAAAGGGAACATGAAGACTCAAGATAAATGTGAGGTTTCCACTGGGATGATGCAGAACTCATTAATGAAGATTAAAAACATGGGAAGAGGGCTGGTGTATGATGTGTGCATGCAAAAATGAGTTTGAAGTTTATTAAACTACTTGGTAGGTATGAAATCTTTTTAAATTAATTTTTATTTAAATTGCAAACAATCCTATTTTACATACCAATCCTAGTTCCCTCTCCCTCCCACCCTCCCATCCCCCCACCAACCCCCATCTCACCCCCATCCACTCCCCAGGGAGGATGAGGCCTCCCATGAAGGATTATCAAAGTCTGTCACATTCTTTGGGGCAGCACCTAGGGCCTCCCTTGAGTATCTAGGCTGAGAGAGTATCCCTCCATAGGCAATGGACTCTCAATGTCCATTCATGCACTAGGGATAAATACTGGTTCCACTGCCAGAGGCCGCATAGACTGCCCAAGCACCCCAACTGACACTCATGTTCCGGGGGCCTGGTTTGGTCTTATGCTGGTTCCCCAGCTGTCCCCCTGGGCTCCCATTTGCTCAGGTCAGCTGTTTTTTTGTGGGTTTCCCCAGCCTGGTCTTGACCCCTTTGCTCATCACTACTCCCTCTCTATAATTGGATCCCAGGAGTTTGGCTCAGTGTTTAGCTGTGAATCTCTGCTTCTGCTTCCATCAGTTACTGGATGAAGGTTCTATGATGGCATTTAAGGTAGTCATCAGTCTCATTATAGGAGAAGGGCATTTAAGGTAGCCTCTCCACTATTGCTTAGATTCTTAGTTGGGTCCTTGTAGGTCCCTGGAGATTTCCCTAGTGCCAGGTTTCTTGTGTAGCCTATGATGGCTCCCTCTATAAGGTATCTCTTTCCTTGCTTTCTCTGTTCTTCCCCCAACTTGAACTTCCTGATCCCTCATGTCCTCTTCCCCCCTCCCAACCTCCTTTCTCCTACCTCCCCTGCCCCCTCCCCCCATGCTCCCAATTTACTCAGGAGGTCTTTTCCCTTTTCCCTTCTCCAGGGGATCCATGTATGCCTCTCTTAGGTTTTTCCTTGTTTTCTAGCTTCTCTGGGGTTGTGGATTGCAGACTGGTGATCCTTTGCTCTACGTCTAAAATCAATTTAGGAGAGAGTACACACCATGTTTTTCTTTCTTACTAAGCTCCTAAAAATAAGGCTCTTGGTTGCTAATTTGCCCTGTGCTGGGCACGCAGGGAAATGCCACGTGTGCTTAATTAAGTCTATGATAATGGCAACGATGCTAACCTGTGCCAGGAGAATCAAAACTTGACAATATTAAGATATCTCTTCAAAGTGTCTGTGTGGACAGAAAATTTGAGATAAAAATGGTTCGTTTCACTTTTCTGTCAAATTTCTTTTGCTCTCCAAAATAAAGGTGCAATAACAAAAGGGCTTTTAATAAGATCTGTTATTAGGAGCAGTCTGTATAGATCACTGTGTCTCTCACTATTGCACATTCCACACAGTCCAACAATGCAGTCACATCACCTTGAATTCTGTCTTGCACAGGAACCTATACTAAAGCCTGCCACACCTCTGGTCAAACATAACCCCAGCAATTTAAACAGCTTGAGGGGAAAAGAAGCGGAGGGGGTGGAAATCTCACTGCTGCTTTATTTTAAAGACCTTGCAGGAGGTATTGAGAAAAAAAGCACCATTTGCTCTGGTTAATGCTGTTGTGCAATATTTTCTGGGGTTTGCCTTGTAGGCATGTTGAAATCATGGCTAAATAAATCAGCTCCAGAAACAAAGAAGCAATATCCCCTGCCCCCGCCACTCTGAAGGACTGAGTGACAGCTTCATAGAAGAAATGAGTGACACATCTTCTCCAGGACTGCCACACTTTCGAGCAACTTTGTTTTTAACCCTCTGCCAGCTGAAACTTTTGTTTTATTTAATCTCCGTAACCACAGCAAATTCCAAATGTTTTACAAGTGACTGCTCTCCTCCTCACCAGAATCCCACTAACTTTCCTCTCTAATCCCTGGAGCTTGAAGGTTCAATAATGGCCAAACAGCTAGTCTCTTCTTGTGATAAAGAAAATGCTTATAAATTAAGTGTGAAGTGGGCTACTATACGGTTCTCATCTTCTCTGTCTGCCTCTCTTATTTTCTATCTGCTTGTGTATGTATGTGTCTGTGTGCACATGCACATGCTCACACACCTTGATGGCCACACAGATGACATCTCGGAAGAGTCAGTTCTTGGCCATTCACCTTATTTTGAGGCAGGGTCCCTCTTGTTTCTGCTGCTGTGCTCTAGGTGGCCCACAAGCTTCCAGGCAATTCTTCTGTCCCACTCCCATCTTGCTGTAGGAGCCATGAGATTACAGATATGCGCTACCACATCTAGACTTTATGTGGTTTCTGGGAATCCAAACACGGGTTGTCAACTTTCCTTGGCAAGAGCTTTTACCAACTGATCCATCTCCCTAGCCCTCCCTCTTTATCTAAAACAAAACAAAATAAAAAGAGCATTCATGTTTACTTTGGGGGAAACAACAACCTAGGACACCAGGAGATCTAGGCTCAATTTCATTCACTTTCCCTAACTTAATGGTGGTTTTCAAAGACCCCTTTAACTTCAACAAACTGATGCTAAGCACTGGAATTTAGCTCAGGATAGAATTAACATGCAGGAAGACCTGAGTTCAATGCCTAACCTCCCCCCCCCCACACACACACACACAAGTGGGGGTGAAATGGGGACTCTGATCAAAACCTAGTTAAAATTATCTAATAATATGCATAGCTTTTGACTATATGAGGTGCTTGGTCAAGAGTTATAAATTGTTTTGTTTATGAGAAAGATGCCACCACTTAGACTCAAGTCCATCTCTGTCATTACAAATAAAGAAGCTGAAATAAGGACCCATAAAATACCATGCTTCTGGTAAAAGTGGCAGAGAGAGGAAACTCATGGTCAATTTTAAAAGAAAGAGGCATAAAACTGTGCAAGCACAAATTCATTTTTTATCATAATAAATTCAATATAGCATTTTCATTACAGTTCCCTCATAGCAAATACTCAAATAGAAAATAACCCCCAAAATGCAGCAAAACATCTAAAAATCTCATCATTACCAAAACTATACAACAATCACTACATCATTCCAGACAACCATTCCCATATACACACAGACAAATGGAGATGTAGAAATAAATTTATTACTTCTGGACTAAGGCTATAGTCACTTTTTCAAAGAAAAAAAATTCTAATTTTACTTGAAATCTACAAAAGCTGAAATGAAGATAAAGTATTTAAACTTTTAAATGATTATTCACTCAAGACATATTAACTGTGAACAGACAGCAAATATACTTCCAGGAAGTATACCCAACAAAGTTTAATAACTGACTATAATAAAATGTCTGACAAGTAGACCTTTAAAATTATTCTAAATATAATGTAACACACACACACACACACACACACACACACACACACACACACACACACACACACACATTGAAAGTGCCCACAGACTCCAGACTCCAGAAAAGAGCATAAGATCTTCTGGAGCAGCAATTACAGATGGCTGCCAGCCATCTCATTTGGAAACTAAGAACCAAACTGCAGTCCTCTGAACCACTGAGTCATCTCTCTTGCCCAGTGGTTCAAGACCTCCCTAACACTGCAACCCTTTTAATTCAGTTCCTCATGTTGTGGTGGCCCCTGACCATAAAATTATTTTCATTGCTACTTCGTAATTGTAGTTTTACTACTGTTGTGGATCATAGTGTAAATATCTGTTTTCCAATGGTCTTAGGTGACCCCTGTGAAAGGGTCACTCGGCAACGCCCAAGGGATTGTGACCCACAGCTTGAGAACCACTGCCTACCCCTCTAGTTTTTGTCTTTTCACTTTTTCTTGTCCTGCTTTGGCCATGAGATCGACATTTATAAGAGAAACATAAAAAGCCCCCCAAGGGCCATCAGATTGGTTCAGGAGGGAAAGTCTCTTGTCACCAAGTCTGATGACCTCAATTCAATTGCTGTGGCCCCATGGCAGGAGGAGGGAACAGACTCCTCTGACTTCCACACATGCATGGCATGCAAAACATACATAAACACATACATAAACACACATGAACACCAAATAAATAGGACATTTTTAAAAATGATTAAAGAAGCTTCCCAAACAGTGGGAAGGAGCTGGGGCTTTTTCATCAAGGACTTTTGTTTTGTTTTGTTTTTCAATAAGAAAACAGTATTTCGCTGTTGCCAGTTGGCCAATGACAAGGCTCAAGTGGTCCTCCTGACACAGCCTCCCAAGCAGCCGGGAATGCAGGTGCTTCCCCCATGGAGGCTTATCTTCAGTTTTGAAAAAGAAAAGACTCTGGTTTTGAAATGCATCATAAGAAAACAAAATCTGTATAGAGACTGCCTGGGCTCCAGGCACAGTGAGCATCTTCCAGGCCCTCAAACATGCCATGCCCAGGGGTTTTACATTGCTTTAATCACGCCTCCTTCTCCTCTCCACTCAATCAAGCCAAAAGTAACCGAGCCAAACCTTACTCAACTTTCCCTAGGGGCGAGACTTTGGAGTTTTGCTTTTGTACTTTCTCAAACCTTTCTAGATCTTCTTTTCCCTTCTATGCTGGTGCTTGCCAGATCCCATTTTATCATCTACTCCCTTATCTCAATCTTTTATAGGACTGAAAGGGATCTTTCATCCAACTCTAACGAAGTACAAGCCACGTGGTGCCTTTGTTTCTATCTCTGCTGCTATGATAAAATACCCTAAGAAAAGCAACTTCAAGAAGGAAGCGGGGGCCTTTGCCCACAGTTCTCCATGGTAGGGAATTCACAACAGCAGAAGCTTGAAGCAGCTCTGGTCATACTACATCTGCAGTCAGAAGAAGACACCGATGAAGCTGTGAATGTTACTCAATTTCTTTTCTCCAATTACACAGTCTAGGATGCCAACCAAGGAATGTGGTACCCAAAATGAGCAGCTCAGTTAACATAACACAGATATCCCCCATGGGCACGCCCCGACCCATCTCCCAGGTGATTCTACAATCTGTCAGGTTGATAACACTGCCCATCACAACTCTACCGTTTATCAGCTTGACACTTAAACACATCACTTGTAAGTCATAACTTTCCACTCCTTGCTCCATTGGTCTCATGTTATTTCATAATGTAAAATACATTCCAACTTTAAAAGTACCCATAGACATTAACAGTTCCAACACTTTACCATGATTTCCTCAATCTCACACCTTTCGTGCCTTTAAAACCCATACTGTATGTGTGATCTTGCCCAGCTTGCTGCCAGCCTCAGATAGAGCCTGGTCCCCTTGGATGTGTCAGTTTCCTAGGCAGTTCTTTTGCAGAGCAGGGGATTCCTTCAGCTTAGGCTTTCTTCTTTTAAATAAACATGGATTTTTACAAGATGAAGTCACCAAGGAGTGGGATTCTACTCTCAAAACACCTTTGCTAAAGTTTCTCTTTAATAGTACTGATCATTTTAATAATGACAACTACTTTCTCAGTACTGGTCTATACTCTACTGTACTGAAAATTCTCTCTGCCAAACAAATCAGTGCATAATCTTCAAATCAACTTAAGTTCTCAAGACACAGGCAGAATGAAATCCGATTCTTGCCAAAGTACCATACTAATGGCCCCTAGCACCACACCTGATAGTCTTCTAGTTCCCCCTCTGAAACCTCAAGAGTTAGGCCTTCACTATACACATTTCTCCCAGCATTCTTATCTTTCAAGCTTCCATCTAAATGTCCCACTATGCTCTGCTTGCAGTACTCACAGACTTTTGCAGCCTCAAGTTCCAAAGTCTTTCACATTCCTCCCGAAAGCCAGTTCCAAGGGCCTAAGAACTGCAGGCAGGTTCAGCAACAACCCTACTTCTAACACCAATCTCTGTCTTAAGTTTCTTTTTCTGTTGCTATAATAAAATATCCTGACCAAAAAAAAAAAACTTAAGGAGTTTATATTAGCCCATCATTCAGGGTACAGTTCATCCTAGAAGGGAAGCTAAGGCAGCTGATCCTCGAAACAACTGGTCACATGACATGCACATTCAGAAACAACTGGTCACATGACATGCACATTCAGAACAAGAGAGTAATGAATGCATGCATGTTGCTTGGTCCCCTTCATCCATATACATACAGTTCAGTATGCCAGTCAGGGAGTGGTGATACCCACAGTGGGCAGGTCTTCCCGTCTCAAATAGCATAACCCAGATAATCCCCCACAAGCACGACCAGAAAAGCATCTCACAGGTGATTACAGTTCTATCGAGTTGACAACAACACTAGCCACCACAGCAGGCATTTAATGACATTTAGTGGAATAGATGAATGACAGGCCACTCACATGACTGACACAATTAAAATGTTAATACACCTCTAGAACACTATTTCCCAATGGGAATTTCTGCAAAACTAGTATCTAATATTTGTGCTGGCCAGTAGTCTAGCCACTAGCCACATGTGGCTATTCAACACCTGAAATTTAACAAATGCACTTTCATTCACTAGTCACATATGGTTAGTGTTGAACATATTTAACTGTTTAAATCTAGAGTCTCAGTGGGAATATGAAAAATTATACACAGCCTGGCTTGCTTACATGGTATACATACTGAACGCTGAAGCAAAGCTTACTGATACAATTCACATTATTCCATAAGTGATTATGTGCATTCTGAAGGCAGGAATTAGAGCTTGGCTTATATATATACCAAATAGTTAATATTTTAAAGCTTTTTTAAACATTCTGTTAAGTGGAGATATTTATGGCTCAAATTAAATAATATACCACCTGTTTATTTTCTTCTTGCTTTAAGAGCAATGGGATAAAGAACAAAACAAAACAAAATTCCAGGAACCAACAATAAAGGAAAAGCTAAGCTGTCAGAACTGAGCATCCTCTGCCATATCAAGGCCCTGCATTTCTACTTTACCTCCACTCAGTTTGGGCTGTCATCTTTGCCATAACCAGACTCCATCCTACTCATCCACACTCCTCACATGCTGTCTGTCCACAATTCCCTGCTCCAGAAAGCATTCATGTTAATGAGAGAACCAAACCTGTCTTGCCCCCATGATTAAGTCCTCTCTGTTGCATAGATGCTTGAACACTTATTTTCCCCTGGATGCAATATCTTATTAATCTTGCTCTTTCTGCAACACTCAGGACAACGTTGTTTACTAGGTGGGATTAGAATGTCTATAGCATTACTGAAGTCACAAAACAGCTGATGTAGGTTATTTGTTAAAAGAACAATTATAGGTATTGTTCAAGATGTCAAAAAACATCTGATTCAGAAGTCACATTGAAAGAAAAAGACAACAACAACAAAACATGCTTTTATTTTGCACCCAGAATCTCCAGAGAGTGGCGATCTACCACCAATCTCTCAGTCGGCACTCCCACATGTTAGACACCATGATATTTCCAACTCCTGCTTTAGTTTTGGGTCCCTCTTCCTCCTCTTCTGCTGCTCTTCCTTCTTCTAGTTCTTCAGAGGAATGCCGTACTCTACCTTAAGTTTAATGTAAGGTTGAATGTCTCCCCCATACCTGAAGACAGCAACTATAAAATCTGTCCTTCAAAAGTTATTTTGGACACAGGCAAATATCAACATATCATTTAGAAGCAAGCTTAAACACAGGCCAAGCACCCAGTTTCAATAAAATGTTGCTAATCTTTATAAGCACTCTTGCTTTGCTCAGGTACATCATTCATTAAATGCAAACATTTGTTAAATGTTTAAAAAAAATTAGCATTACTTTTTTCACTACATGTTCCTTCATTAATATTACAGACACTCTTCATTTACTCTTCTAGGCACAGATTTCATTACTGTTTGAAATATCATACCCCCATGTACTTAATATTGACAATTAAACTTCAAAATATATTACTACATTTAAGAAGTTTTGAAGTGTTTAATTCCAGTTATCATTTTTTTCAATAAATGGAACTGGAGAAGCTTTTGTACACATAGATTGCACAGTACCTGGTTATCTAAGAAGATGGTTGTTAAATCTTTTATGAAAATACTGGTATGATAGGGACAATAAAAGAAAATCAAAGAAATTCTGGAAGTAGCATGGAAAGAATTGGGCTTCTTTGAAAACATGGCCATGTTTCATTCTTGCCTTCTTTGTCCCTGTGCAAGTCCTTTTCAGTACGTACGGATATTTTAGTTTAATCATTCACAAAGCATTTGGAAATATCTACTGCTTTCACAACATTAGTAAGTCACATGGGGTTATTTGTTAAAAGAACATGAGGGGCAAAAATGTTTCCATATGCTTCAAAATTGTTCCATCAGTTTAACAAGACGAGGAAAGTGTCACTATTTTGCAAATGGGCAGTAAGCTATGAAGGACACCCCTATCACAATGAGGAACCTTCAGAGTGGATCATAAACAACTCAGAAACCACATGACATCACCTCACAAAACAAGAGTGTAGCATAACGTCAACTGTGATTTACCTAATTATCAATAGTACTGCTGAAATAGGTTCTAATTCCAGATAAGCCCAAAATATCACCAGTGGTGAAGTGAGATTCTCTGCCTTACTCTTCTGATTCTTGGGCCGTGCAGGATCAAGAGCAAACAGCCTCTAATTTTCCATTTCTATCTGTGTTGTTACTCCTCCCTACTCAAGCCTTTAAACCAGAGGGCATAATCCTTGGTGAAAATGGATGCTACATCAAATGCTAGAAGTAATTCTTTTGTTTTGGTAAACAAACCACTTAATACTCAACCTCTATTTTTAAAGGTTTATAAAAAACAATTTCACTTGACAGTACCATCCTACCAACCATAGAAAAAAGAAAGGTCCAATGTCTCTGATAAGCAGAAAATGGCATTGTTATTACAACCTTCACTCAATTCCAGACCAAATGAATGGTATTGCATTTCAGTAGATTATAAATCACAGGATTCCAACTGCATAAACAGTAAGAAAATCCACTATCAAAACAAAAATACTGAAAGTATGTGAAGTTTGTTTGTATCTCTAGATTTTGATACCATTTCACTCTGTCCACAACATATCAAAAGTTCATTGCATATTTGTAGAAAATGTGGAGTGATTCTATGACCACAGAAGTTCTAAATGCCTCCATGTCCCAAGTCAATCTTGGGAATTCCTCAAATCAACCATGCCAGGTGAACAGGACCATCTCTAGTCATATTCGGCCATGGCAGGCTGCTTCATATAGTTGTAAATATCCAGGATATGTTAGAAGTGGGCTACACAGAATTTTCCTCTAAGATGAGAGAGTCAAGGGTGTTTATTTGGGGCTGGAAAGAGCTCACTGGTTAAGAACATTTGACACTTTTGAGGAGGACCCCAGATTTAGTTCCCAGCTTCCACATGGCAACTCACAACCATCTGTAATTCCAGTTCCAGGGGAACGGACAACCTCTTGTTGCCTTAGAGAGCACCAAGCATGCAGGTCATACTATACACATACAAGCAAAGCACTCACACATTTGAAATAAAAATATTTTTTTAACTAAGTGTTTATTTATTTATTTGTCTCAAAGAACATGTCACTATATAGCCCAGACTGGTCCTGAGACTCTGGGCTCATACAATCTTCTTGCATTAGCCTTCCCAAGTGCCCAGAGCTACACACCCACACCACTGTACAAGATTCAATAAAATATTTGAGAAGCACTCTTAGAAGTTGCAGTGGTACAACCCTGTATTCCTAGCTTCTTGGGGAGCTGATACAGAAAGACCACTTGAACCCTTGGTTTCCTGGCCAGCTTAGAAACACTGGAATTTCATAAGGTTTGGACAGGATGGCAGGGAGAGTGGCATGTATTATATACCTTACTGAAAACATAGCTAGGTCGGGATGTAGCATATTGACAGATTAATTACCTGGTCCAATTCCAGAGAGGGAAAAGGAGAGAAGGGGAAATTTAAAAAACGAGAGGGGGGGAGGAGGGTATGAGAGGGAAGGACAGGAGAAGGGTACGACGGGAGAAGAGAGGAGGAGAAACCAGACCATTAGGCTGATTTTTTCATTATCTCATATTTATGTATAATGAAAAGCAACTTATAGATTGACATGAGGTACTGCCTGACTGAAATTTAGTTAAATCTATTGTTTTCAATACCACCTATTTTTGAAAACACACACACACAGATTTGAAATTTATTAATTTTTGTTGAGGCTTCCCCCCCCCCACAATGTGCAACTGTTGGAAAGCAGAGCTTAGTAAGAGGGTTTAGACCATGTCAGTCATGCTTCCATGGGTGGATTAATGATTCCTTGGGGGAATGGGTTAGCTACTAGAGAAGATGAGCCCTTCTTTTTCCTTTACATAAACCCAGTTGCCCTTTTGCTTTCTGCCATGACGCTAAAGCTGCACAAGGCATTCACTAAAAGTCAAAACAATACAAACACCATGCATTTGGATACCCCAGCCTCCAAAATCAAAGTAAAAATAAACTACTTTTATAAATTGCGCCATCTCAGGTATTCTGTTATAGCAACAGAGAACATACTAACATAAACATTGGAACTCTAAATAGTCTTAAGTTGAATTAAATCTTGTCTCCCAAGTCATTTGCTTCAAACATAACAATCTCATTCCAAGAAAGATCCTATTTTAACCATCAAGTCTAGTGGTTAAATTACTGATCTGACTTTCAGCAAAAAAAAAAATGTTGGATATAAAAACAGCAACTATTTTTTAAAAGCTAAAAAGAAGACAAAGAAAAACACTAAGAAAAATAAGTATTTAATGCAATACTTTCCTTAGTCAGAGACTAAAATGGGAACTAAGAACATATGGTCAAAAACAGATATTGTCCCTATCCTTATGAAGCTCCTAACTAACATGATCCCATTGTTAAAATTTTGTCATAACAAAAGAACTATCTATATTGTCATTCATCCATTAATAAAAGCTATATGTCTTGTAAGAAACTCTCTTCAGAGGGTTGGAGAGATAGGACCATGTTAAAAGCCCTGATTGCTCTGATAAAGGACTCGAGTTTGATTCTCAGAACCCAAATGGGAGCTCACAAGTATCTTTAATAGCCGCCCGCCCCCCATCCCAGAGAATCCATCCAACACCCTCTTTTGGCCTCTGTGGGCACTATAGTCTCATGGTGCACAAACCACTCATACACAACAAATAAAACTTAAAATAAAAAAACTCTTTCCAAATCCCTGTCATAAGAGGCTCATAAGATTGACCTCTCCCCTCGTCTACATCTGTGGATCTTTTCATTATTTATACTTGAGACACCATACATTCACTTGTGGGAATATACAATGTAGATGTTATCAATGATGATGACGACAACGATGACCACAGCAGCAGCACTAACTGCTTAGAAAGCAGTTAAGATCCTAATGTTGCACTATTTACAGTTATTTACAATATTTAGTTGTTATCCCATCTACTCCTCACCAAAACCCTATTCGGTTGATACTATTACTATGTATGACAAGGCTATTATTAAAATGTCACTGGGTTTGTTTGTTCGCATGGGACCAGCTCTTGCCACATTGTCCTCACTGGTCTCCAATTCCTGGACTCAAGCTATCCTCCCAGAACAAACCATAATCAAAAATATTCTATTAATGCTGAGTTGTGGTGGTGCATGATCTCTGTGAGTTCAAGGGCAGCCTGGCCTATGCAGTGAATTCATGAGCAGCCATGGCCACACAGAGACATCCTGTCTTGACAAACAAAACAAATTTGATCTAAATAAGGAACTTAAATAGACCAACTAATAAAGTCTAACTTTACCTCTTGATTCTTTTGTCTAGAACTAGTGCTCACTACTGAATCAGAGACAATGTAACTGCAGATTTAAGTTATGACTATCCAAGAGATTGCAGAACAGCTGGTGACAACTGGTTCTCTCCTTCTACCACTTGGGTCCCAGAGAACAAACTCAGCATCAAGTGCCTTGACCCACTGTTTTAATGTGATGCAAACTTAATTAATTTTTCCAGGTATTTATTTTCCTACTGTTCCCTTTCTATTTAATTTCCAAAACATAACCATTCACCTGACTCAAGGCAGTCCCCATTTCCAAACAGGCCACCTAAGACTGGAGAGTTCCCAAACTCCAGGGTTAAACACACACCTTTGTGGTAGACTATTATTTTAAGGTGTGGGACTTTTGTTTATGCTGCATTTGTTTAACTCTGTGAAGATTCTTTGCTTGTCTAAAACACCTGATGGTCTAATAAAGAGCTGAATGGCCAATAGCTAAGGCAGGAACAAGGATAGGTGTGGCTGACAGGCAAAGCATAAACAAAGGAGAAAGGAGGAGGAGCAAGAAAAGAACAGGAGAACAAGGAGAGAAGGATGTCAGGGGTCAGCCATCCAGCCACCTAGCCACCCAGCCAGCCACGGAGTAAGAAGTAAGATACGCAAAAGTAAGAGAGGTAAAAACCCAGAGGCAAAAGGTAGATGGATGAATTTAAGAAAAGCTGGCTAGCAACATGCCAGGCTAAGGCCAGACATTCATAATTAAGAATAAGCCTCCATGTGTGATTCATTTAGAAACTCAATGGCAAACCCCCCCCAAAAGAGAAAAAACATCATACTACACACCTTCACACCCCAAATGCACAAAGACCCTCATGACTTTTGTCCTTAAATGGAACCAAAACAGTCCTTCCCTCTCTACAATGCCTAATTAGACAACCCTGAAGCCGTGAATCATCAAGACCCCTTAGGTTAACTTGGGGATGTCTTTCCTCGGTCATGTCACCTCACTTTTGAGGCAGGGTCTCACCTGCAAACTTCCAGGGTCCTCCCATCTCTGCCTCCCAGCAGTGGGACCGCAGGGGCACACCACAGTGTCCAGCCTTTACATGTGATCTGGGGATAAGAACTTGAGTCTCCACGCTTGCACGGTGAGCACTTTCCCTTGAGCACCTTCCCAACCCTCGATTGTATAGTTCAACTGCCCGAGTTGAAGGAGGAAGGTCTTGCTCTTCCCTTTGATAATAGAAGTATGTCCAAATCAATATTAATATACTAACATATATCTGAGGTAGATATGATTCTATCTTTCTCTTTGAAGAGCATGCAGACCTATTCAATAACCAAAGACTGAAACATCTTTGTTACCTGTCTCCCCCCGCACCCCCCCACCCCGTGGTGTGTGTGTGTGTGTGTGTGTGTGTGTGTGTGTGTGTGTGTGTGTGTGGTGCGTGTGTGTGTGTCTCTGTGTCTGTATCTTTGTGGTACATATGTGGGTGTTAGTATACATGCATGTATGTATGCAAGTGTGTAGAGGACATAGGTCAAGCCTAGATGTTCCTCAGGTGCCATCCACTTCGTTTTTTGAGACAGGGTCTTTCATTTGGCCCAGACCCAGTGAATTTGGCTAGGCTAGCTGGCCAGCAAGCTCTATGGACCCCTCTATCTCCATCTTCCCAGAACTGAGAGTATGATCACAGGCCACTACACCTAGCTTTTTCATGTGGGTTCTGGAGATTTTATTAAGGTCCTCATGACTGCACGGCAAGTCATCCCCCTTTACTGACCCTCTCCCTTTGTTTATTTCACCCACTCTCAAGACATCAGGTTTCAAAGAAACTCTGTTGAGCATTTAGTAATTGTAAGCACCCACATTAGTTTTGGTCCCTGTTGTATGCCTAGCATACAGCATGCCTGGCACATCGTGAGATGTGCTCAAAAGCTGTAACATCAATGCATAGGCAAAGCTCCTAGAGTAGCTACAGTGCACGCACTAAGTATGAAAAGTTAGCAATTCACTGAGCATTTCTGAGATAATTTATCTAGAAATAGGGATAATAGTTCTCAGAGTTATTACAAAGATTAAACAAGACCAATTGCATAAAACACAGTAGAGAATTAGTTATTGGAGCTGGAGAGATGGCTCAGCAGTTGAGAATACTGGATGCTCTTCAAGAGGACCCGGATTTGGCTCCTAGACCCACAGGGCAGCTCAATTTGCTGTAACTCCAGTTCCAAAGAAGCTGGTGCCCTCCTCTGGTCTCCATGGACGCAATACACAGCCATACAAGCAGGCAAAACACCTATCTATACACATAATAAAACAATAATGTGACACGTACTGTTTGAGTGGGTATTTAATGTGACTTTTTAAAAATACGACTAATCATAATTGGAGTTATTCAAATAAACTTCATAATCACGTTTTTATTAGATAACAACAACAACAAAAGACCAGAAAAATCTAGGAAGGAATAGAAATATTAAAATACAGAGACAATTAGGGGGAAACCCCTCATAAATAAGGAAATGTTTTGAAAGAAAATAACTCTATATTTTTCTGGCTTGGAATACAATTGATAATTTCCAAGTGACAAGATTCACACAAACATAGCAGCCGAGAGATTTCTTTTTGCTGAGATTATTCTCTAGCTCTGTCCAAAAACAAGTTACTTCTCAGAGTCACGTACACAGAGATGTAGGCTTGGTGGGGGCAGAGCTTCCTAAAATGAGCTTCAGCCCCTCCCCCACCGCTACCCCACACTAGTTTCTTTTAAAAGTAAGTCTAAAGCGCCATCTGCTGTGCCTGCTCTATCACCCCTCTCCCGATCAGAGAGTGCTGAGAAACAGAAAGCAGGGTTTATTCACCTGAAAGTCTTGTCCCAAAGAATCAAAAGGGGCCCGTCTTCCCCCAACATATACATTTGGGCTTTTCTTTTCACCTCCTTAACAAATAGGATTGACCATAGAGAAAAGCATCACAGTAGAGACCACATAGTTCCCTTGTATACTAGGGGAATGGAGGAAACAATGATTTTGTTTGTTGTGTTTGTTTGCCTTTGCAAGCTTGGGGATCAAATCCAAAATCTCTACTTTACAGAAGAAGAAAAGGAAGTGCTGAGGAGTTATTAAGTATTTTGCTGAAGTCACATAACCAGTAAGTGACCAGACATTCTGGCCTCAGAGTAAAATTTTAACCACAATATCAATATTTTTGTTACTATCAATGGATTCAGAATCATTACTAAACACACTCCGTTCACCAGAACTTCAGAGAACAAACTCTACAACACGACATTTATTTCAACACATTCTAGCACCATTCCATTTTCTGATTTCTTTGCTTTGGGGTGGGAGTTGTAGTCTCTATTTTTAGAAAGTACTAAAATACGGAACGTGGTAAAACACGGGAGCCCTATGCTGCAGGTTCTAATTCAGTATGTCAAAACTGGAATTGAAGTCATTTTTGTCTTTCTGTTTGTTTTCAGTTTTTGCAGTGTGGAGATCAAACGCTGACCTTGTGCATGCTAGGCAAGAGTTCTACGAATGAGCTACACAACCAGTCCTACAATATGAAATCTTTGTTTTTAACAAGTGGCCTCCAGTGATTCTGATGCAACCAGTCTGAGGCCTTGCATTAGAAGCATGGAGGGTTTTATTTGGGGGGGGGTGCTTGAACTATTCAGGATAATATTATCCATTAAAAGAAATTCCTCTACTTTTGGGTAAAGGACCCCCTGATTTTCTCATTTTAAGTGATTTCTAGGCAGAGACTATAGACAGAAAACACAACATACTAAGGGAATATCTAGGTACTGCTTCTTCTAAGAATAATGATTGAAGACAGAGAAGTGGATTGTGGAAGAGATGTAAGGTGTGGAGCTGTGGCTGGGGCTCAGAGGTAAAGTGATCTTGACATGCATAATGTACTGGTTTCAATCCCATGAATTGAATCTAAAATATGATGAAGTGGATATGCTAACACACCTCTATAATTTACATATTTAAATGAGTCACACTGGTGAACTGTATCAACTAAAAACTTATCCTACTACTATTACACAAATCTTGCAATATCTCATGGTAACTTCCTTCAGAATCAGTCCTGGAAGTAAACAATTCCCTTTGTTACTTTATATTTCACTTACATTTAAAGTCTATTGTTAAGTTTGATCTTACTCAGATTCTACATGGCAGTTGACTATTGAAAATTAAATATAATCTACAAACCACAGAAAATAGTTAAAAGGATATATGAAGGGTTAAACCCACTAAAAACACAAACATATACAAAGTATATAATATCCCATGGTTGTTTTGAGGAGAAATAACCCCCACTCATCTAAATTACTACTGGCCTCCAAAAAGACACTCAGATTCCATCTTTTTATACCCTGTAGCTTCTAACTACCACCATAACAGCTTTTGTTTACTATCACAAGGTTCTTTGACCTAGTCATCACATTCCAGAGACTCTAGTCTTCCTCAGGGAGGACTGGAGCTCTGAAACCTCACTGGTGTATTCCTGTTCCTTCACATAACCTCCACTTTAAGTTCAGTGTGTCTGCCCATATTGCCCAATCCTTCCACTATTTCCAATACTACAAAGCAGCTTCCCAGAAACCTCTATTAGGATCAAGCAAAACAATTTGGTATCATGGGCAGATTTCACCATTTCCTCTGGGACTCATTAACACTCTAAACAAGCATGGTCCTGGTGTCAACTCTTGCAGTTCCTACCATGAACCTCTCTCTCTCTCTTCAAATGAAGCCAGGCCATTCCCTTCTGCCTAGTGATTTCCATCATAGAACTGAAATATGTTTACTTGCTAACATTTAAATTTTTGACAACTATTTTTTAACTGAAAGTTGCAAAATACATTACAAAAATAAAGGGGGGGAAATCCCAAAGGAAAGACCCAAAAGGCAGCAAAAAGAAACAGCTCCCAGATGAGCAATCTACCCAGTCACTCAAACCACCTCAGACTAGTCTCATTCTCAAACTTCAACATAGTTTGACCTTTTCTCTCCAAGTACTTATTTTTTATAGTTGTATGCAAGACTACTAGTAAACACACTTGAAAATTCTGTATGAATTATAACCAGCAGGTCCAATTACTTTCTTAGATTTTCTTCTCTTCACTGCATTGAAAGAAGGAAGAGCAAACAGCCCTCTATTGACAGTGCAAATCCAAGCAGCTTTCCACACAAATGTCTGCTAGGAACAACACAGCAAAACAACTGCTCTCTTCCATTGAGGTGCAAATTTATTTGAAACTTTATTCTGCTATTACAGATGAGACACGGAAATTAAAGAAAACTAGGCTGAGACCAAAAAAACAGAGCTGTCCTTATGTAGACTCTCTCAGAGATCAGCAACATTATTCTCACCTTTCCCATTCTAGCAGACCCCCACCCAAAAGAAGGTGGCACTGCACTACATCATATTTACCCACTTCACATAACTTCTCATGTGAGATCACGAAAGGATAAGGTCAACAGACACCATCACTGCCTTCATCCTCAGCCCTCACACACAACCTGAGATGGTCTCAGGTGTGGTTCTGGGATGCATGGACTCAGGCAGGATGGGATGAGCACTGAGGACCCAAAAAGTCTCTTAAGACACAATGAATCAGCAGATGTTGCTGCAGTGAGCAGAATTCACTTGGCCTATCTTGCCCCATACAAAATCAAGTCGAAATCTTCTCCTTAAAAGTCAAATTTGCCAAAGGCTTGCAGACATCATGTCTGGTAGCACATGCACTGCATGGGAGGTGTCAGGTAACATACAATCCCGTATGTAACATACCACCCGTCTACTCGGGCCACTGGTGAACCACACAGCTGAAAAAGTTCACCACCTCAAAAATCAAACTCTGCTGCGATCAGAAGGGTGCTCTCCAGGGCCCGCACTCAGATCTCATTATAACTCCATGTTATTTTAATACTGTTCCTTGGATTTTGCCCCACACACAATTCCCCAGTCACAGAAAGACCATGAACAGTGTCCAGATGTATAAATGCAAAAATACTTTCCTCCTACTTGTGGACTCCAAGATAAACACCACAAGAAGCACGTGTGACTAAACTCGGAGCTCGTTCCAAATTAAATACTGCATCATGTGCATAGTGCATGGCTTAAAAAACAAAACCCCACGAATATCCTACACGGTTCATGAGCCAGGCTTGGACAAGCACGTGACCACACTGGAAAAAACGGAAACATGAATCGGCGAGCAAGAGTAAAGGGTGAGAACAGCCTCTGTCGGGACCTTTCCCAGAAAACTGTTGCTATTTTCAGGGAACATTTGGATAATATGGGACACAGATGAAAGGGAAAACAGTGCTTTTCTGTTTGGTTGCTCCCTTTCCCCCAATGATGACCCTTAATTCTAAAACTTTCAGTAGGGAAAGCCTGCAAAGATTTCAAAAGCCCTAAGTAAGCAAAGCGCAAACATCATTAAATACAGATACACAGGCACTCACTGAGGTAATGAATACTTAAATGTCTGGCCAGCGAGCCCAGACAGAATGCCTTTGACCTGGAAGCTGGGCCTGAGGAGAGTACATGGAAACTTGTGGGCAGAGACACAGGACACGGACCATGGGAAAGGTCTCCACGTTACTGTTGTGCTTCCACGATTAAAGTAAGAGGCGCAATTTTCCTTTCCTTCATCTGTCTCTCTCTGCTTCCCACACCTAAATTTCTATGAAAATCTCTCCTCCAGCCAGGCAGTGGGAACACATGCCTTCAGTCCCAGCACTCAGGAGGCAGAGGCAGGCGGATCTTTGTGAGTTCAATGCCAGCCTGGTCTACAGCGTGAGGACAGAGAGGACTGCTTGACAGAGAAACCCTGTCCCAGTAGTCTCTCAGTAGACTGTAACTTTGCTTCAAAAAATAACAATAAAAAAGTGAATGGCTGTATAAAGTATGAAGGTAGGTAGGAGATGACAGTTTGGCTAAGCCCCTGTCTTCAATAGTCTATACTGCAACTTAACATAAACAAAGGCCCTGGAAAAACTCAGATTGAAAAACATTTAACTACCAAAATGTGCCGTGACTTAAATAAATAAATAAATAAATAAATAATAAATAAACAAATCAATAAATAAATCATCTGGCAAATACAAAAGAAGACACACACACAACTGTGTAGGTTATGAAACATAGTGACAGAATGCACGCCTATGAACCTGCCAACCATTTTCTTTGGAAAAGCTAGGACTATCACCACTCAGTGGCAGAACACTTGCCTACCATGCCCAGGACCCTGAGTTCAGTTCTTGCTATGAGAAAGGAGGATAGGGGCTGGAGGAATTTCCAATCTGGTAATCTGCTGTGGACCAAACTTTTACAACTGTCCCAAAAATGATCTTTTGAAGCCCTAATCTCTGATGTGATGGGGTGATGGTCCATGAATCTTTGGACAGAGGCTTGGTTAGACTAATCTCCAAGGTGGAAACCCTGCTGGGAATAGTCACATGAGGTCCCCCAAGAAGAGGGCCCTCACCAAGCAACTGACCTCATCAGACCCTGGTCTTACGCACAGTGAACAGGATTCTCGGAAGGGAATGCTGCCTACTCGGCCCAGGAGGCTATTGTGCCACAGTGCCTCCAGCTGACAAGACGTGATGCAGCAGCAGAGGCCATCTTCCCACGGGGTGGCCTCCCAGTGGTCATCAGTATTCTGAGTTAGGCACATATTTCATTTTCATCTCTGCTTTTAAAAACTGCTTTGGGCCACAGCTATTGGGATTTCTTTTAAAGAAATTAGTGTCCCTCTTACATTGTCTTACATAAGTCTGCCACCTAACTTGTACAGGGAGCTACACTACAGACATACATGGGTGCTTCCCTTTCTAAAGTTTATGGCCCAGGGTAATGTGACATGTAACACATGTTGGGTACATACCTATGCCTTAAAAAGGTTTGCTGCCATTCCTTCCATGCTCCCCTTTGTGCATGTTTCACATTGAAAGGGAGTTTTAGGAGAGAACATGAGCAAAGCTTTTACCTCAGTTGGTTTTTAAGTACCTGACTATACTGTCTCTCAGCAAGTCTAAGTCCCTAGGGACAAGGAATCGCGGCTGGCTTTGCTCTGAGTTCCCAGTAACTGGCTGGGTATTAAATCAGTGTTTCTCAGTTAATCTCAGCCCAAATGCCTTACGTGGTCACAGTCAGAGCTGACCAACAACAAATACTGCAAATACTGATCCTTTGAGCCCTGCTTTTCTTATCTAGTACACCTCTTTCTACTCCAGACCCTTGTTTATCAATTATCTCCCTGGGCTGTAATCAATGCAATGGTCATCTCATCACCTCATCACACAGTAGATAAAAAGCAGACATTTCCTTAGTCACACCAGCTGACCTTTAGTCTGGGCAAGCATACAATCACACATGAAAGTCTCACTTAATAGGAACTGAATTATTCTTAACCACAGGTGCCAATAGGACATGGAACCCAAAAGAAAGTAAATAAATAAAAAGGTCTCCTACTGAAGAACGGCATCATCCACAAAGCAGACGATACACAAACTGGAGGAGACATCCATCCCTGTGACTTGGCATCAGAGTTTTGCAGTCATCGTAGCATCTTTACATTCTGTACTGAGCAGTCTCTTGGTGGCTGTGTTCTAAAAGAGGCCTACACCCTCGTTTATGTCAGCCTTATGCAACGCTCTCATGTTACAAATTTCTCAAAGAAGCAAAAGTAACAGTTAATGCCATTTCAGAGTATCAATAAGGTTATGTGAGCTCCCTGACAAAAGTCGCCATCAGTGTAAACCCTGACTCATCCTTCACTGTGCCCAAAGCACAAGACCATGCCCTCCGAGGTACATTAGGGCCCAAACTTGCTGAGAGACGATAGAGTCAGGGACTTAAAAACCATGCTGAGGTAAGGCTTTGCTCGTGATCCCTCTTAAAATCCCCCTCTCCAATGTGAACCATACAAAGGGGAGCAGGGAGGAATGACAGCATTCATTCTACATTCCGGGTGGGGAAATGAGTCAGAGAGAAAGTGGCTGGAGATTTAAGCAGCTCACAAAACTCCAGTCAAAGGGATATCCACCTCTCTCCATCCTTTACTTCTTTCTTCTTTTTTCCCTCCCTCCCTCCCTCCCTTCTTCCCTACCTCCCTCCTTCTCTCCCTTCCTCCTTCTCTTTTATCTTATTTGATTTTGAAGCAGGGTCTTGTTATGTAGCCCAGGCCAGTCTTGAATTCACAATCCTCCTGCCTCAGCTGTGCAGCTGAGATTATAAGCACCCACACACACCCACACACACACACACCCACCCACCCACACACCCACCCACACCCACCCACACACACACACACACACACACACACACACACACCTACTGAAGGATTGAAAATATGCATATTGTAAAGAACTGCAGCACACACAGGCTACTTCACAAAACCCCCATCTTCTCACATATCACAACTGAAAAGCCAGAGTCAGATCCACACTGACCGTCGCGATAGGAAGTTCAAGGGGAAGACCTTGAGGGGAAAGAACAGCTTTTCCTAAGGTCTGTTAACATTCAGCTGCTAAAGCAAAAGAGAGAAAACCACTCACGTGCCTCTAACTAGCTCGCCATGATCAACCCTTATTCACACCGTGCTTGAAGCCAGGCTGGAGCTGTGATGAGGGGATGAAGAACCACCACCTGAAGTCCTGGAAGAGAAAGACCAGTGGGCGGACAGGCTCTCACACCCATTTCAGCAATCCACACTCCTCAAGGCCTTGTGATTGTATTGTGTTCTGCACAAGGGACACAGTGTCTCAATAAAGACAACTGTTATCTCTCTGTAACAATCTATATGAATATAAGACATGTCTGCTTCAAATAATACTATCAAGAAAGTGGGAAGACATTCAGTGAAAGTGGGTGAGATAAGAGGAGACTGGCGTGAAGATGATCAAATTACATTATAAATGTATGAAACTGTCAAAGGATAACTTTAAAATTTTTAAAGAAAGTAGTTCTAGTGAAATGACTCAGTAGGAAGGGGGCTGCTGTCCAGATTGGTGACCTGAGTTCAATCCCAGATACCCATATAGAAGAGGGAGAGAACCCACTACAAAAAGCAGTACTCCGACCTCCACAGTGCACACTGGCATGTGTGGGTACATGCACATATGCATGCACGCACACACACACACACACACACACACACACAAAATAAATAAATGTAAAAACACTTCTATCAATAAAAAGCAAAAAGATGGGGAAAGACAATTATTGCATAAGGATCTTGTATCCAATATATAATGTGTTCTTAATAATAAAGATAACCTATTTATAAATAAATAAAATTTTAAACATATTCTCAAAAACAAAAGATATACAAATGGCCAGTAAGCACAAAAATGACTGCCAAGGTAAGCAGGCAGTAGGAAATGCAAATACAAGTGCCCACTGATGAGATATGGCTGCAGCTGTTTCAGCAGTCGTGAGTACTAATGAAGATGCTGAGATGGAGCACTGTTTTAGTCCTGGCAGTACTGTAAATGGTAAAGCCACTTTGGGAAATGGCTTGGCATATCTTCAAATGCTGAATCCAGCAATTCTACTCCTTGGTATATAATCAAGAGAAATGAAAACATGTGTCCACACAAAAACTTGAACACGGATGTTTACAACTATATTAGTTATAATTCCCCCAAAACAAACGCCAATCAACTGATGAGTAGATAAATAAAGTGAAGTCTGTTCATACAATGGCATATTATTTTATAATGAAAAAGAATAAAGTATTACAGCATGCTACAATATAGACAAATCTTTAACAATATGTTTGGTGAAAGAAACCAGTCACAAAAGACCAGTTGTTTTGTGAAATTTCTGGAATAGGCACGCTATGGAGACAAAACTTGTTTGCAAAGGCTGAGGTAGAAATGAGGTAGGTAGAAATAGAGAGTAACTGCTTTGGGGTCCAGAGCTTCTTTTGATGGTGATGAAAACTCTGGGACTAGAGAGTAGTGAGTGATAACTGCACAACTGTGATTGTCCTTAACAAGGAAATGATACATTTCATAGAAGCAATACGGCATGAGAATTATTTCTCAATAAACCACTTTAGGGGCTGGGGACTTAGTTTTTGTCCAAGCATGATTGAGGCCCTGGTTCCAATCCTCAATACCACATAAACAACTTTCTGTTCTATAAAGATTCTGAAATTTGTACTTTAGAAAATAGCATATATATTATATTAAATATAAAAATCCCCTGGGACTCAATGAATAGGTGTGTGAGGGGTTGTGGTTTGGTTTGGTTTGGTTTGGGTTTGGTTTGGTTTGGTTTAGACAGGGTTTCTCTCTGTAGCCCAAGCTGGCCTTTTACTTACAGCAGTCTTCCTGCCTCAGCTTCTTGAGGGTGAAGAGCATAACCCATGACACTAACTAGTCTCTGGTATAGTTGAGTTCAGCTATAGGAAAAAAACTCTCTGCCATCTTTTGCTTCCCTTGTCTTTGTAATGAAGGCTTTAGCAGGCCTAGTCAGTGTCACCAGCCCCTATTATTTCAAAATCAAGAAAACTACACCTAGACTGTGTATCCACGAGGAAGCAACAGAATCCATATTAAAATGGAAAATGAGGCATGTTTACAGGATGGACACCGCACTCTGTCTTCTGGGTATCTCTAAAAGTGAATTGTATTTTGTACTTCAAGGCAATTGCCTACACATGAGCAGATATGTGGGATGGTAAAGGAAGGTTTTTCTGACATATCTCAAAACCTTTCAGAAAGGATTTAATGAAAGCCATCTTACACCAGCTATACTGTAACTAATCAGATTCACTTAACTCAACCAAAATGTACAGAGCGTGCACAGACTCACAAACATGATTATATAAGTAATTTAAGTTGCTAGTGGACATTACTGTAAAATAATTCACCATTATGGAGAAACACAGAATGCTTTTCAGATACACATGCATGCTCTACCTCCTTAGTAAGAGCTGACTACATACTCCAGAGTCCAGGGCAGCACCTGCCCTCCAATAGGCAATATCTCATGTGTGTCAACAAGATTGCTTTTTAATACCAAATATCCTTTTTTCTGGTAAGAGAATGGAATGGAGAATATGAAGCAACCCAAAACAAAGGAGGTTTGATTTCTACATTTAACACGATCTATAAGAAAGGATATCAACATTTTAAGTTCAACTTTTTAAAACCCTTTAACCTGTAAAGCCTGAGCGGCTGGGAACGGCATCCTGTCCACCATGGTATCTCAATCAGAAACCCTGGCTCTCATTACATAAGTGTCAGTGAATAGATAAACAAAGAGCCCAATCAACGTCAAGCAACAAATGGTACTGAAACCACACCCCCAAGGGCATGACTGCATCTCATTACTGCCTTCACAACTGTTTGCTATTTTCTCTCCTTTTGCCCTCATACTTCTTTTCTCTCCTCTCCCTCCATTTCTTCCTTTCTCTCTTATTTGAAGCCTTTCTCGGGTTTCAGGAAATGCCACCAGCTATAGTGGCAACTGGTAACTGCTTTGCTACTGAGCAGGCCACAATGTCTCTACTGGCAGGGATGGAAGGCATCATATTTTCTAGTTACAAAGTGCCCCCTAGTGGTTTAGCCCTTCTATCCCTAAGGTGCAGGGACCTGAAATGAGCAGGACTGAATTCCTGTTTGCTTGTCTGGACTTGGTCTCCTGGAAGCATCAGATACTCTCATCGTGCCCTTTAACCTCTATAACCAAGCTGCGAGTTACCAATGATAAATATTTGCACTTAGACATACATTAATCTTGTTTCTTACCAGTGGTTACTTTCTTCTGACAAAAAGTACAGAGACCTTTTACTTAATAGAAACTTTAAACCCTATGAAACAAAAATCTAAGTATGGTTTCCAAGAAGAGGTGAGGTTGCAGCTATCCTATTGCCTCAGCATCACTAACTAGGGCCAACAGTGAGAGAAGAAGCAGTAAACACTAAAGCCAAAAAAAGTACCAACACCCAGGCCCCAATACCTCCTGAAAAGTCAGCTGTGAAATATTAAACTCAGTGAAGCATTGAACAGACTGAGAGCGAGCTGGTGAATCTGACCATGTGCGCCTGGCACTATTAACCAAATGCAAGACAGTGGAACAGATTAAGAGGTGAAGATGCCTATGAGCAGGAGCAGCTTAGTTCCAAGATGGTTGCTGCCGAGCTGCAGAATGTGAAAGCACCTGAACACACACGGCTCAATGTCTAGAAAGACTCCTCAAAGTAGACCACTGCTAGAACAACCCAACGTCCATAGCCCAAAACAGTTCTGCCAAGTACGCCGCTTGCCTGACAAGAGGACTGGAACCGCTGGAGGATGGAGAGGGTGACATCAGTTTCAATGCTCCCAAATGGAGAAAAATTAAATTAAAAATTGGGGGGAGTCTAATACTCCTGTGACTCAGACATATAGTTCTGTATCCTTTCAGAAGCAGAAGAGAGCCTAGAGAAGGGGAAGGGAGAAAAAGGATACCCAGGAGAAGTAACTCATCCTGAGAGGAACAAGCTCCACCAGAGAGGGGTGGGGGAAGCCAAGGGTACTCTGCTCTGTATGGGTTCTCACTGATAGAAACAGTCTCCTAGTTTAGCCAGTCTATTGAAAAGCTTTTGGCCACTTCTCCTATTCCCATTCAAATGTCTAAATTACATATTCTCTTTAAATAAGAGCTAGAGAGGAAAAATGCTCCAGGCTCCAAAAGGAAATGTTCCTTAATATATTTTTTTCCGTATTGGCAAGCTTAGAAAGTAGGATAAAGAGTTTTTACATGTTGTAACTTTAGACAATACTAACAAGGAGAACCAAACTCCTGTGGTACAAGTGTGCCATCTGATACATGTTTTATGTATTATGTAAGAATGACACATTGCTCCTTAAGTCAAGAGGAAGGCCTTTTATGTGTCTTGGTAGGCAAGACTAAAGCTGCAAGCAAGCAGGGCCCTTATGCTTATTTTCCTTCTCACTCACTCCTTTCTTGACATCACTTCCCTCCAGCAATGATGACTGAAGCCCATAAATCTAGAGTAGTCAGACCTGAAACAGTCAGCTATTGCCAAAGTAGTTGGAAAACAAGCAGAAATGAATTCTCCCCACTCCCCCCCCAAAAAAAATCCTTCAGAACCTTTCCTTTCTCAGAAATATCACAATTTACCCAT
Source organism: Cricetiscus sungorus (assembly GCA_030556225.1). NCBI lineage: Eukaryota > Metazoa > Chordata > Mammalia > Rodentia > Cricetidae > Cricetiscus > Cricetiscus sungorus. The sequence goes on from JANBXA010000588.1 coordinate 30,161,117, forward strand.
GTACTAACTCAACTCAAGCCTACCCAACAAGCCTTACCCAGATCCTTCAGTAAACAGCTGCTCCGGACTGTCTGATATCCAATCTCTCTTCTTCTGGAAAACGGACCCCATTTAGAAATCTAAGTCCCCCAAAACACTGAAAGATAAGTGTGACTAGAGGGGTGGCATCCCTCAAAATAAGGGCAGAGCATGTCAACAAGGGCAACAAGTCCCCACTGCCACAGTAGACATAATGAGATGGGCTAGTCTCCAACACATCATACAGAAATAAGAAAGCTGGGGGAGTATAAAATACAGACTTGCGGTTTGTCCCCTTCTAAGACAAAACTCCAGAAACCCTCAGACTCTTCACAGTGATGGAAGAATCCTTAGTTTGATAAGAGGACTGTTGGCTAGGAACCCCAGATAGCATCAAGATGGAGAGTATGGTATGCTAACTAACAGGAATGGGTCTCACACCTCCACCTCCAGAGAGGAGAAAGGGCCTGGAAGTTAGAGTGATTCTCTGCGGCCAGGGACATAATCAATCTCACTACATAATCAAGTCTTCATCTGAAAAGACAGGCCCTGGGAGCCTCTGACCAGCTCAACGCTGGAGACACTCCGAGGGTGGGGTACGTGTTTGAAAATGACCAGAAAGTTCCAAGAATGTTAATTTGGTGATTATGAGGAGTCAAATTCACAATCCTGAATCTGTAAACAATGAGAATCAACTATATACGCACACTTGCAGAAAATGTGAGCACAATAAAATACAGATGCATTTGATTACATATAAATGAGAAACCTGGAGCCACTGAGATGTTTCTGTGGGTAAGGCCCCTGCCACCCAATGCTGTCAGCCTAACAAGTTAAATCCCAGTACCCAAAGAGGGAAGGAAAAAGCTGACTCAACAAGTTCACCCCTGGCCTCCACATGTGTGCCAAGGCATGCCTCCTCCCCATCCCTGCAACACCACACACACACACACACACACACACACACACACACACACACACACACCATACACACCATACACACTTTTTTTTAAAGAAAAAGAAGGAAAAAAAGCCTGTAAAAGCCTGTGCATAAAGGAAATCTGGCCGTCAAAGAACTAATACGAAACTATTTGCGAAACATCACAGAGTTTAAAAATTTACTGGGGCAGGAGAGATGGCTCAGGGGTTAAGAGTACGTATTGCTCCTGAAGAAGGCCTGAACTTGCTGCCTAGAACTCACATCTGGCGATTCACAACTGCCTGGAACTCCAACTAAAGAGGATCCAATGCCTCTGGCCTCTGCGGGCACTTGTACTCCCACTGTCCATACCCACACATATACATAAAACAGAAAATAAATCTTCACAAAGGTACATTACAAGAAAAAAATTGAAGGAAAGAAAATTTAAAATCCAAAGGAGAAATGTTCAGAGATGTTAGAGGTTTACACAAAAAGCACAGAAAGGTCTTTGTAAGGCTCATAAGTGACAGCACAGTGCATGTACCAACTTCTCTCCACAGATAGAGAAAAGGTTCTTACTGTAGATATGAGAGGATGGCAGAGAGATGCTAGAGGCTCTTGGGGAAGTCCACAGCAGCCACAGACACCTCTGGGGGCTCAGGGCAGAGAGGGAAGCAGACTGGTCACAGGTCAGGGCTATCTTGTAGGGGTGGGGTGTGTGTGTGAATCACCCCACCCTTAAAAGCATCTTAATGAGAGAAAGAAAATTTATTCTGTAAAAACTTGGGAAACTTAATATTACTATGGGAATTCTTATTTAAACAAAGCATGCTATTTTTCCTTTCAAAGATCTAAGTGAAATGATTTTTTTTTATTTGCAATACTCAAGAACATTGAGTAGTCCTCAAATGTGTGAGCTCATGTTTGAAATGTTACCATTGTGTGCATGCCATAAAGCTATAATGCTGACATGTGGATAATAGAAAAGAGTTAAAACTTAGGAGACAGAACGAGGAGAAAAGGCCAGTCTTGAATACAAACCAAATTTGAGACCACTTTGGGTTCCATAAGACCCGGTCTCAAATAATAATAATAGAAATAAAAATAATTAAAAAAAAAAAAAAGATAAGGAAAAGGGATAGGGAGACCTAATGACCTGAGTTTAAATCCATACCTCACACACATCACACTACATCACACACACCACAAATTACACCACGTACATCACACACTACACCATGCACCTTATACTCTCCAAACAACACACTAACTACAAATACCACAGCACACACACTAAATACAAACACACACACACACACACACACACACACACACACACACACACACACTACATCCACCACACACCACAGCACACACTCCACAATGTACCACATACTCCCCACATACACTACATACACACCACACACACATACCACACATAGCCCCCACCACACACACACACACACACACACACACACACACACAGAACCACAAAGAAGAAAAAAGAAAAGGTGGTACTAAAAAAAAATATGGTTTGCAAAATATGTCTCTAAGCTTTAAGCAAGAACTTCTATAGTTGTAAATGTATATACTTAAATGTTTTGTATTTACTTGTATGTGTGTGCATAGGCATGTGCATCACAGCACATGGGAGTCACAGGTCAACTTTCAGAAGCTGGTTCTCTCCTTCCACTGTGCAGATTCCAGGGATCAAATCCAGGCTGCCGGGCTTGGAGTGCCTTTACTTGCTGAGCCATCTCACCAGCCCATGATGTACATATTTAATAGAAAATACTTAGCTGGCACCTCAGTCAGCTATTAAAGGGCGTTATTCTTTCAGTGATATGATTTATACTGAGCACTTACATGTTTTAATAAGATTTCATCAGATTCCATAAGGTGACCATAAAATGCTTTTAAATATGGACTATTTAGGCTATACATTAAAAACTGAAAACAGGAAATTTCTATATATGATAAACAGATGCCAAACTGACTCATTTAATTGATTACAAAAGAGTATATTTAGGGCCTGGAGAGATGGCTCAGAGGTTAAGAGCATTTACTGCCCATAGAAATAAAATTCTTATTCCTAGGAAATTCTAACATCTTATAGATGTGCCTAGGAGAACTTTTTGGTATAAATTAGATAGTGAAATTATCAAATTCATTGTTTATCTGGTCCACCTGTGCCTACTTTTGTTTTTCCATCCTTCTATTTACAATTGTCAGTTAGGATGCATCAGATGGCTGCCAGACATAATCCCTAACTTTACCTCCTATGTGCCAGACGTCAAAGGCAAGTAAGGAATAAAAAAATCTCAGAATAAAATAAATGTTATAAACTCAAAATAAAAATGATATCCAGCTAGAGTAAATTAGTATTATGTCAATATTTGGTATTTAATGAAAAGAAGAGAGAAATGGCATGTGATAAAAAGTCAAAATGAAGGGGGTAGTAAAAAGAGTTGAGGAACGGGACAGGGCAAGGTGATCTGGCGGAAATGACTCAGGCTATCTGTAAGACAAGCACCATCAGTCAGGCACTGTGGTAAATGTCTGTGGTCCTATCACTCAGGAAACACGAGAATCACAAGGTTCAGACCTTCCCAAAAAAGAAAAGAAGGTACTATGCACACTACCAGAGGAGAAGGATAAACACTAACCCAACTACAAACCCTTCTACTGACAATGGTGATTTGCCTGTTAGACATTCTGGTACAATCACAGCACAAGCTTGTGGGAGTAACCAACTATCTGATAGGATTTAAAGCTCACTCCATGAGACGGAACCCATACCCAACAGTGCTTAGATGACCCAGAACCTAAGACCAATAGGCCAGGGACCTAGAGGAAATCCAAATTCTACTGTTCTGTTAAGAAAAAAAAAAAAAAAGACTCCTACTATCTTCATAGATCAGTGTGTTGCTTATCAACATCAGAAAAACTTCCTCCTGCAGCAGATGGGAAAAAAAGCAAAGACCTACAATGGAACAATGGAGAGAGAGAGAGAGAGAGAGAGAGAGAGAGAGAGAGAGAGAGAGAGAGAGAGAGAGAGAGAGAGAGAGACCTTGGAACACTTCTATATAGGATGTCTCTATCAAATCCCTCCCCTCAGGGCTCAGAGAACCCTACGCAAAAGAAGGTAGAAAGAGTTAAAGAGCTAGAGAAAATGGAAGACACAAGGAAGCAATGTCTTCTAAACACAGCAGGACCAACGCATTTATGAACTGTGGAAGCATACAAAGGTTGCATGGGTTTAAACCAGATGGGGTTTCCCCCCATCACAAGCTCCCATCACCAACTCAGAAACTATCTCCAATTAATAACTGTTCACAAAGAAAAATTAGTTTTCTCCAACAGTATCTCACTGGGTATGCAACCACTCTTAAAGACAGATCCCATGCCCAAGAGAAGGTGGCTAACACAAAATGAACTCAATGGCATTCTGGAGGCTCCGTGACTCATAATGATTTGTCTGATCATTATTTTTTTTTTCTTATAGGTTTTTTGTTGTTTGTTTGATTGTTTTGTTTTGTTTTTTGCATATACATTGTTTTCCTGTATTGTGTTTAATAGGATTTCTGTGTGTGAGAATGTGTGTCTCTGCATAAGTATGTGTTTCTTATGCTTTTTCCTTGCTCTTTTTGTCTGTTCGTTTACTTCATCTTTTTAAACTTTACCTTATTTACTCTATCATTCTTTTTTAGATGCCTGCTTGTATTCTAATGAGAAGAGAAAGAAACGGCATGGAGTTGGGTAGATAGAGAGTGTTGGGAAGGAGTTAGGGGAGGGGAAGCTTAATCAGAATATGTTGTATGGAAAGAATCTATTTTCAATAAAATAACTCAAAACAAGGGGCTGGAGAGGTGGTTCATCAGACAAAGAGCACAGACTGCTCTGACAGGGGACCTTACATTCCCAGTACCCATGTAAAACAAATCAAAACCAGCCAAAGCTCCAGTTCCAAGGGATCCGGTGTCCTTTTCTGTCCTCTGTGGGCACCTATACTCACATCCATATGTACACACACATATAAATATATTTAGTTTAAAAAAAAAAAACAGGCTGGAGAACTAGTCACTTCTGTTTAGGAGAGGCTACAGAGGGGAGGCAGGAAGATTTCCAGAGCTACCTAGCCAGCCACCCAAAATACTCAGCAAGCTCCAAATGAAACACTGCCACAAAAACAATGGACAGGAAGGGAGAGCTGGCTCAGCTCTTAAGAATATTGACCTCTCTTTCAGAAAAACTGAGTTCAATTCCCAGCACCTATGTTAGCAGCTCAAAATCAATTGTAACTCCACTTCTAGGTGATGTGATGCCCTCTTTTCTGGCCCTTGGGGACACAGCAAGCATATGGGACAAAGGCATGCACGCAGAAAAAATACACCCATACATATATAATAAAAATAAAATTACTTTATATTGATAAAAATTAGTAAGGTTCCCAATGAACCTTCAGACATATAGACTACACATTAATATTTACCATATTTGAAATAAAGTGAATTCCAATTAAATATCTATATACATTTTTTAAAAGACAGAGCCCTGTATAACCCAGCCTGATCTCAGATTTCCTGAACAGCTTAAAACATCCTTGACTTTCAGATCTTCTTCCCAAGTGCTACAATCACAGGTGTGTGAACTATGCCCAGCCAGGGATTTTTATTATTTGTATGATAAGTCATTATTTAATAATGCTACTTAAAACCTCACCTCATGTTAATGCATCTAATTCAAATGTTTTAATTTTATTAGTGTGTGTGTTTATCCATGTCTGTGTATGAACACATGCATGCAATTGTACTGCAGACTAGAAGGTATCAGATCCCTGGAGTGGAATTATAAGCCACATGTTATAGGTTGGGAACTGAACTCAGGTCCTCTGGAAGAACCGTCAACACTCTTAACCACTGAGTCATTTCTTCCAGCCACAAAAATACATTTAAAAAAAAAAGTCTGCAAATCACAATAGGAAGCAACTAACTATGCTCTCATGCTTATTATATCTGTAATCTGATGCACTATCTTGATTTAGCTGCTGTCTGAAGATAATTTGGCTTTACCTACATAGTTGGAAAAAGAAGTGTTTTAATGGCATTTTCATATAACTATAGAAATGTTTACTTGAAAATATAGCAACCCCCAACAAGTGTCAAGTTTTACAAAGTAGTTGCCCTACAAACTCTGCAGAGATATGAGCTTATTTTACTCTACTATTTTTAAAATCTATTGTTCTACCTTGTACAAAGAGATCTTTACTAATGTCTTATAATCCACACACCAAATCTTGTGAAAGGTGTTTTGCAGATCTTCCTAATGTTCACGTGTCAATTATTATCAGTCACATCAGAAATGTTTCTCACTGTGAGTTTTGCAAATTATCACTTTTGTTTCAAAATTTAAATTTTACTATTATCAATGACAATTTCATTTTGTTTTTTTTAATATCTTCAGACATCAAAATCTAAATCATCAAATTGCTTTTTTCCCCAAAATAAAAGCAATGTTTCAAGAAACAACAACAACAACAACAACAAAACAAAAACAAAAAAATAACACTAATACAGAACTCAATCAATAGCAAAGGTGTCCTTAAGGGTAATAAGACCTCAGAAGACCCACTTACTCTGTTACCGCCTCTCCCACACAGAAGTTGAATGCATCTTCCTGGCCTCAATTTTCTCATGTCTAAAATAGGCAGTAGAGCTTCATTTTGGCAGCCTCTACCATAAAACCTAGCACACAGGAAAACTAGAAAAATACAAGAATAAAACTCAATGAACATTAGTCACACATGCTTTCAAAGTGTTGCCTTCAGAGCTACGACTTTAGTGAATTCTCACTGTAAACGTAACACAGACATGGTTTGCCATCTATTAATTACAGAATAATAGTCTAATCTCTGGACAGAGTAATTCCTTGTTTCTTTGCTAGTACTTTCAAGATCTCTGGACAGATACACAAGTAAGAAAAATTTTAAAGATGTTTTGTTTTGTTTTTTTAAATATGGAATCTATGTAAAGAGCAGAAGAAAAACTAAGTACAGTTCCTAGATTGCAAGCAGATTTAATTTGTCCTTGCTGTTTGTCTTAATGGACCCAGACAGCAGGGAATGAAACTGCAATTGAGATGCACAAGTCAGCAGTTTGCACAAGTTGGTCCCTGGAGATTTACGATTCTAGAATAGAAATGCAGTTCAGAACCCTGTTTAGAGGAGCAGATCTGGGAGGCTATGGAAAGAAGCAATCCTTAGGGAGGTAAAATGTGATTCTCGGAGCTGACTTGTAACCAGAAGAGCTAAGCTCATAGTCCCTAACTTGCCAAAAACAACATTAAAGTCCTTTTGACCACAGTTATAAGGACTACAGTTTTATATTTCAACCAAAAGTAACTCTTAAATTTTTAAAGCTGTATGTCATTCAAAGTATAATGAAAGTATGTTTATACAATGATCCAATAAATAATGTTTCTATTACAGTAGGAAATAGTGCCCTACCCTGCTTCTATATGGTATGATGGGAAAGGTAGTCCTCCTTGGAAAAAGAAAGTCTAGAATGTTCTAAAAGGACGTAATGGCTGGGTTGGTTTTTTCTTTTGTTTGTTTCTTTTTTGAGATAGAGTGTCTCTATGTAGCATTGGCTGTCCTGGAACTTGCTATGTACACCAGGACAGCCTTGAACTCAGAAATGCTGTATCTAAATGCTAGAAATAAAGACTTGTACCACTGTGCCCAGCTAGTTTTTAACTGTCAACTTTCCACAACCTAAAATCATCTGAGAGCCTCAACTGAGGAACTGTCTAAGCTGGGTTGGACAGTAGCATGTCTATGTTGAGTTTTCTTGATTGTTGATTGGTGTAAAAGGACCCAGCCTGCATGTGGGCTTGAACTGTGTAAGAGTAAAGAGAGCTAGCTGAGCAAAGGCCAGCCAGAAGGCAGCAAGGATATATTTATTCTCTTTGCTCTTGACTGTAGATGTGATGTGAACAGCTGCTTGAGTTCCTTCCCTTGGCTTCCCTCCAATGATGGATTATAACCTAGAATATAAGCCAAGTAAAACCTCTACTCCCTTGCGTTGCTTTTGGTCAGAGTATTTTATCACAGCAACAGAAATGAAACTAGAACAGGATGTTTCCAGCTGCCAGTAAATAAAACCCCAAGCTGATGGGGCTTAAACAATGCCTCTGAAGCTTTTATGCACATGGAATCAGCCACAGACTCTGATTTAGCAGGAGGAAGGGAGGGTCTGAAATTCTAACAAGTTCACAGAAGATGGTGCTGACACTCTATGAACCACAATTTCAATCCCAAAAATTTAAGCCAAAAGAAAATACACAAGTTAACAAAAATACAGGTACTGGAGAAATAGCTCAGTGGTGAAGATCACTTACTCCTCTATCATAGGGCCAGAGTTCAGATCCCAGCACCCACATCAGGCAGCTTACAAATGCCTGTAATTCCATCTCTAAGGGATCCAATGTTCCCTTCAGGCCCCTATGGACATCTTCATACACATGTGTGCATGCAGTTAAAAAGTAAATATTTTAAATTTTCCTTTAAAAAACATAAATGCAAAACCAGAAATAAGACTTTGCATTAATGTCATCAAGGATTTCATGGTCATATACTCTTGGACATGTCCTGGAAAAAGACAGTAGTGTCCAACAGATCTCACTCAAGAACAAGAATATTCCCAAAAGCTTAAAAGCTTTTCTAAGGGTTGGAGAGATGGCTCAGAGGTTAAGAGCACTGGCTGCTCTTCCAGAGGTCCTGAGTTCAATTCCCAGAAACCACATGGTGGCTCACAAACATCTATAATGAGATCTGGTGCCCTCTTCTGACTTGTAGGCATACATGTATGCATATATGCAGACATAATAAATGAATAAAAATTTTTAAAAGATTTTTCTGACATCCCATTTGCCAGAATTGGATCATATGCTCATGTCTAAACTTCTCATTAAGAGGGTTTAAGTGATCTTTGAACAAATCAGCCCCACGTGAGGATGGGACCAGCTTTCCTGACGCATGTTGGAAAATGAACAGAAGAGAAGGGACCAAGAAGGGGAAACTAATGAAACCATTAACAAGGAGAAAAGAACAGATGGAGTAATATATTATTTATGATTTATTAAAACTTGCCTGAGGATTCAGAAAGCAAAGCCAGCCCCAAGCTATTGAGACCAGGCAGTGGTGATACCCACCTTTAATCCCAGGACACAGGATTAAGAAGTACATGGATCTCTGTGAGTCCAAGGCCACCCAGATCTACACAAGACTGATCCAGTCCTAAAGAGAAACAGCTCCCACAAACATGATTTCAGCACCTGGGATCACACACCTTTAATTCCAGCACTAGAGAGGTATAAACATAGGAATGAGATCTTCAGGAGTCAATATCAGGCTTTCATTATCTAGCCACATTGAGGATAGGAAGACATTGAAGTCTCAGGATTCTCCAGCCACACTGAGGAGAGGTTATAGTCTGGGGTTTGGTGGAGCCAGGATCACTTTTCATTCTGAGGTAGAGTAAGAGCTAGTGCCCAGTTGCTTTGCTTTTCTGATCTTCAGCTTGACGCTTGAACCCCAATATTAGTCTCTGATTCATTTATTAATCATGTTACAAATAGATGCTTTCCAGGCTAGAAACAATAGCCAATAAAATAGATTTTGTTTCCCTCATCCAGCAATGTTACCATTTATTTCTGAACTCACTGCATCATCTTTCCCCATTTTTGAAATCCATCTATTAGAACACCTTTAAAGCATTTACCGAACTCTATAAGAAGGCTTTTGTTCCTTCATCTATTCAAACTCATACAACAGTACCCTGAAGCTGATTCATAAGGGACCGATCCCTGACTACCACTTAAATGAATCCCTGGGATTTATCCACAGCCATCCAAATAATACTAACATGTACAGTACAACTGTTGAAATAATTTCAAAATATTCTGTCAAAATATCAAAGAAGGTTACATCTGTAGCCCCAGCTACTTAGGAAACTTATTTCAAAATATTTAAAATTATAACACAATAAAAATAACAATGGTAACAAGATTTTAGTTATCTAACAATAAAGCAAGAAATAAATGCCTGTTTTAGAAGTACAAATAAAAGATCAGTAATGTGTAAAGTAGTCTGAAATCTAATAATCTTTCCACAGAGGCAAAATGTCCTCCTAAAATGGATTTTGTGATACAGGAAGGCTGCTTTTTTGTCAGACCCAACAGCATAGGCATATGATTCCGTCATTGGGAAGCACAAAAAGAAGGACCTTAAGATCAAGGCCATAGCAAATGACACGGTGGGTACAAGGCCAAACTAAACTGCATAACATTATCCTGTCTCAAAAGGCAAACAGGGATGTAGCTCAGAAACAGAACACTTGTCTATCATTTAAAAAAGGCCACGAGTTCTATTCCCAGCTCCACAAAATAAGGATTTTTTTTTTTTTTTTTTTTTTTTTGGTTTGGTTTGGTTTGGTTTTTGGTTTTTCGAGACAGGGTTTCTCTGTATTGTTTTGGAGCCTGTCCTGGAACTTACTCTGTAGACCAGGCTGTGTCCTGGAACTTACTCTGTAGACCAGGCTGTCCTTGAACTTACAGAGACCCACCTGCCTCTGCCTCCTGAGTGCTGGGTCTAAAGGCATGCACCACCAATGCCTGGTGGCATAAAGATGGTTTTAAAATTATTTTCCTCTAATAATAGTGTAGAGAACATCTTATAAAGAAAAACCTCTAAATGATACTTTAGGTACATATGTCATCAATGCCAAACATCATCTGTTTAATTGGAAAAAAAAAAAAGTTTCAGATAAACTACATCAGAGATCCTTTGGAAAGGAAACCCAAGTAGACAACTGTGTGACTAGGGCTATAACTCCGTCTGGGGAATGTCTGCCTAGCTTTCACAAAGTCCAGGATTCGGGCTCCAGACCACATAAGCTGGGTGCTGCAGCATCCCTGTAACCCCAAAATTCAAGAAATAGAGGCAAGGCAAAGAGATGAAAAGAGGAAAAAAGAATGAGACGTGTTCAAGAATGCTGCTCTACCACACAGAGGTTTGGGAATGTAGTTTGTCAGTAAAAAGCTCCCTGTTCACTCACAACATAAAGGCAAACATCCCAGGCATAATTAGCTGGCTGACCAGACACACAAGACCTAGTAATTATAATGTAAAGGAGTGCAAGCAGTCTGCAAGTTGGAATCACCATTCCCCAAGGATTCAGCACTACCATGGTAAAGAGAGAGCTCTCATTTCAAACCATGATACTTTACTGAACAAGACTTTCTTCAGATGTGGGTCTATGATTTTCAACCTGAATTTAACTGATAATTAGTACAAATCACTGCACAAATATGGTGCATCAATCTAATAAGGTAAAAAGTTGCAGATTATCAACCTTGGCCATAAAAGTTCAAAAGCAAGAGAGGACAAAGAGCTAAGAGGGACAGCTAAGCAGGGCATTAGCTTTCTAAATTGTTTTTAACCAACAATTAATTCACTTACCATTGCCTCCCAGCAAGATGATGCATCTTCAAATATCTATAGAGCCTGAAACTTCAGACAAACATACAGCAACTATCATTTCTAAAAGTGTTGTCACATGGTGCCTTTTAATGTTAGTTATACTTATATTCATAAAAGAACAATGTCTATTGTGGATATCTTGACCTACAATTTAAAAACAGGACAAAGGCTGGAATGGTTGAAGGGGAAAATAATTTTCTAAACATTATACTTATTGGTTGGCCTGAGGTTTAACAAAAGAGGTACTTCTAAGCATACACCTTAAACCAATACATGCCAAACGGGTAATAGAGAAACCATATTATGCAAATGACTTTGTAAATGCAGTGTAAAAAAAATCCATCAGCCCCATTATTACTGCATACACAACATTCCAAGGGATGAATGCAACCCATTGAGTCAGGTTCTGCTGACAGACACTTCCATTCCTTACAAGTTTGTATCCATAAAACTGCAAAAGCATCCTCACTCATTACAAAGGAAGCCTACATGCCAGAGAGGTCCATTTTTACAGTCTGAGGTAAACTGTGCCCAGCTGCTCCCCAGAAGGACCGGTGAGAGATTACACACTGTCTAGCAGTCTCCACTTCTAGAATCACAACTGGCACTGGGTATTATCACTATCTTCAGTCTTCAACATCTATAGGATAGCTATGCGTCTTGTGCCCCCTTTTACTTGTTACTCTAGCTGGAGTTCTTGTCCCCTCATCTCTGGGTTATTGTAGTAAACGTTTGTTTTTTCAATGTTGGACTCTCCCATCTATTCTCTGGAGCAGGAGTACAAAAAGGCTTTAGCTCCAATGCTGATGTCCTTCAAAAGTCATTGAGGATTCTACAGAGCTTTTGGTGTCTGTAGACACCAAATACCTACCAATATTTATTGTGTTTAAGCTAAAAGTAAAGGTAAAATACATCACCATACAGGCAATGTGTTTTGAACAGGACTCCAAGAGCTCTGGAAATTATAGCAGGAATTGACAATTAGGACTGCATTGAATCAAAAGGCTCCTGCACAGAAAAAGAAACAACAAAGTGAAAAAACAGCCTATGCAAAGTAAGAAAATCCTGGCCACCTATCCCTCTCACAAGAGATTAAGACCCACAAAATATTAATAAGAAAAAACTCAGAAATTGGAGGTTAGACACCAGGGAAATGCAAATCAAAACTTATAGTGAAATTCCATCTCACCCCATTAGTTTTGAATGCCGCGCCTAGCTTAGGCTCATTTCTGGCTAGACCTTTTAAATTAACCTGTTTCTCTTGATCTACATTTGCCTCAGAGTTTTTGCCTTTCTTTCTGTATGTCTTACTTTCACTGCATCTTGTGTCTGGCTGGCAGCTGCCTGGCTTCCGGCCCCAGGTGTCTCTATCTCTCTGTCTCTGTCTGTCTCTGTCTCTGTTTCTCTCTCTCTCTCTCTCTCTCTGTCTCTGTCTCTGTCTCTCTCTCTCTCTCTCTCTCTCTCTCGTTCTCTCTCTCCCTCATTCCCTCCTCCTTCTCTCTTCTTGAGCCTAGATTTCCCCCTTCTATTTAATTCTGTCTGCCCGCCAGCCCCACCTATCCCACTCCTACCACCTATTGGCCATTCAGCTTTGTATTAGCCCAAATCAGGTACCTTAGGCAGGCAGGGTGAAACAGCAACACATCTTTTCATAATTAAACAAATACAACATAAACAAATGTAACTCATCTTTGCCTAGTTAAAGTAACGTTCCACAACAGCTATCATCAAGAAAACAAAGAGCAGCCTGGTGGTGGTGTACACTTTTAATCCCAGCATTTGGAGACAGAGGCAGGCAGATCTCCAAGTATGAGGCCAGCCTGGTCCAGGACAGCCAGGGCTACACAGAGAAACCCTATCTTGAAAAACTAGGAGAGAGAGAGAGAGAGAAAGAGAGAGCAACAAAGATTGGTAGAAGATGAATGTTGGTGCTTGGCTCACTTTTCAGCTGTTTATTCAGTATGTGACCTCAGCCCAGGGAAAGCTGCTATCCACATGTACTCAATCTAGAAGCTTTCACAGACATGCTCAGTGGCCTGTCTCCTGTATGATTCTATAACCTGCCAATGGTCATTATTAACCATTGCAATACAAAATAACTTTGATGGTGTATGCTCTAAAATGCCAAGTTATAAAGGGAAATATTTAGGCTACATTTTTCAAGAAATTTTAGGTTCCAGAAGATGTGAGTTTCTAAAATAATACTCACAACAGCTATCAGGGTTTGAATGTATCTCCAAAGGGTTAGATGTTAGACACTGGGTCTTCACACAGCATACTGTGGGAAATCAAGACTGACTGTCTTCAGCAGTTGCTGAAGCCATGCTTTTGGAATGCCCAGCCTCCTGAACCACAAGCTGAGAAAATCTTTATTCGTTATAAATTACTTAACCTGTGACATTCAACAAATTAAAACAAAACATTTGTCATTATCTAGAATGGTAACATTTCAGAATTTCTCCAAAACAATGTTAGTAGAGTTTTTAAAAAAAATCAAATATACTTTGAGGAATCTGCAATATGCAGACTAATATCAGCTAACTCCAGAGTGAAAGCTCTCCAAATGCTGACTGGAAATCTTGCCCAAAGCTGGCTCACACAAGCACTTGCCAGACATTTACAGAGATAAACACTGGTTCAGGCTAATTAGCAATCACAAAGCACTCTATAAACACAAATGCTAAATATTTATTTTTAAATAACCACATTGAATTATTACTAGATGGCACCCTTACTCTTAGTACAAAAAAAAAAAAAAACTAAAAATTGGCACTAGGACCAACTACTTTTGATCATTTATAACTATTAGAAGTTGGTTTTTTTTTAAGAAATATTAATAGTAGTCACATAACACTTCAAAACTCTGAATAAAATGCATTAAGTATATTCTCTAAATTTAGGAGATTATAATCCATCACATAACTAAAGCTGAAGATAATCCATACTATTATATATATAGTAATAGATATATTATACATATACAGATATGCATATATATAAATAACTGAGGCAGGGTATCTTTTTAAAGAAGTGCTTCAAGAAAGGTGGTTCATGATTCTAATCCTAGAACTCAAGAGGTAGATGCAAGAAGACTGCCACACCCTGAAGACAATTTAACACACATAGGGAATTCTAGGCCAGCCAGGGCTTTAAAAAGGGGGAGGGGGAGGCAGGCAGGCTGGAGAGATGGTATAGCAGTTAAGAGCACTTGTTGCTCTTCCAAGAGACTTGAGTTCAGTTCCCAGAACCACATGGGGCAGCTCACAATCCCTGTGACCTCAGCTCCAAGGATCTAACACCCTCTTCTGGTCTTCACGTACACGTGTTGAGCACAAATCAACAAAGGAGCACTCACATACACATACTATTCTTACTCTTTTAAAACTATATATATAAACATATCTTCTTATAAAATCATACATGAAGTAATTTATAAACTGTAAAAAACAAAAATCAATTTAGTAATCCAGAAACATATTAAATTATTATTCGTCTATCAATATTACTAATAATATTAGGCATTATGATAGAGAAACTAAATCCCTTCCTACATTAACAGGACAAGTATCAGAAAAGAGAACTGATCATACATAGAGCAGTGTCATACAGCCAGTTCTAACAGTTGCTACTGAAACACTTATCTTCTGACCTCAAATTCTGGGTCTCTTCTAACACACCATGCTGTTGCTATGAAGTCCTTAAACATCAAACTGTTCCCAAAGACTGGAAGAGAAACCTGGAACGAGAGTTGCACTGTTGGACAAAGATCTGTCACTTCCCAAACACCAAGCAGTCCATTCCATGTTACCAGATGTCCCTGTAGACTAAGCTAAAGATCATACAGAGTAACAAAAGCAAATTATAATTTGATCTAATTTGATTATAATATGATCTAAGAAATGAACTAACTTGGCGGCTTCAAACTGGAAGCATAAAAAAACTTCATACTATAAGAATTTATTTAAAACAATATAGTTTTGGCTGGAGAGTCCATATCCAGCCCAGCCCCAGGCCAGTGAAAGAGTGTCTCAAAAAATATGATGGATTGTTCCTGAGAAATAACACTGAAGGATGAACTCTGATACACACACACACACACACACACACACACACACACACACACACACACACACACCCCTCACATTCATGCACAAATACACACACATATGGATCATGCGCAAGCACACTTACACTGGTGCACAATTTCTCTCTCTCTCTCTCTCTCTCTCTCTCTCTCTCTCTCTCTCTCTCTCTCTCTCTCTCTCTCTCTCTGTCTCTCTCTGATTCACACACACTCACATACACAAACAACCGTATTTTTATCCCTAAACTGTGGATATCACTTATCCAGTTCAGGTCATAACTATTCCTTCCTCACATATATAGCATATATGTATATATATATATATGTATGTATGTATGTATGTATGTATGTATATATATATATATATGAAAACTCCTTTGAGTCATGCTGACTATAAAAGTGATTTTATTTTTAAGCCCCTAGGAGTTTTAAGTTAAATTCCCAAGTAGGTCAGTTTATTGGCTACATCTGACAAACCACAGAAGTGAAACATCTTTTGCATACCCACAGCATATACTGGGTTCCCATGAAGCCTCACAACAGGATGTTAGGAGGCCTTCTAGCTCTCAGGTGTTCTCTAAGGGGGGCACAAAGTCAAATCGTTTAGAAATTATTTTAAGGCAACACATTTATCACAAAGATTTAAGTTCATATAAACATTCACCATTTTTGTTTTAAGAATACCAAAACCCACTGGACAGTGGTGGCACACGCCCTTAATCCCAGCACTTGGGAGGCAGAGGCAGGCAGATCTCTGTTAGTTCAAGACCAGCCTAGACTACAAGAGCTAGTTCCAGGAAATGAAGCAAAATTAAGAGAATCAAAATAAAAACAAGGAAATGTGAAATTGATAAGATTATCTTTTTTATCAAAGAAAAGCAAAGAGCAGAAGACAGGTTATAGCTCAGTGGTAAGAGACTAGCTTAGCACATATAATATCCTGGGTTCAAATCCCAGCACAATAAATAAATAAATAAATAAATAAATAAATAAATAAATAAATAAATAAGGATTGGGAAATGGCTTGGCAGGCAAGAACTGTTGTTGTGCAACATGATGCCCTGAGTTCAAATCCCTAGAACCCACATAAAGCAGGGTAGGGTCACATACTTGCCAGTAACCCCACTTCATAGTAAGAGAAGGAACAAGAGACTTGCTGGGGCTTGCTGGCCAGCCAACAATTGCAACTACAGGGTTAGTTAGAGACTGTCTCAAGGGAGTAAGGCAGGGAGTGATAAAACTCTGACCTCTGTGCACGCACAGCTGTGTGTACCACCATACACATAAATTCACACACTCTGCACTCACACAGATACATGAAAAATTTAGTAGCAGAAGGCAAAGGGGGAGCAAATTGTTCAGATGAGAACTGTGTAACTTTCAATGTGCTCTATTTTAAAGTGTCTAAATTGTACTTGAAGAAAACCTTTTTATTTTATGTTCATTGGTGTTTTGCCTGCATGCACGTCTGTGTGAGGGTGCCAGAGTCCCTGGAACTGGAATTATAGACAACTGTGAGTTGCCATGTGGGTGCTGGGAATTGAACCCCAGTCCTCTAGAGAATCAGCCAGTGCTATTAACCACTGAGCTATCTCTTCAGCCCAGTAAGACTTTTAAACCACAACTATTATGTATTGTCATGAAACTATTTCCATAATTATTACTCAATACATTCATTAGTTCCAAACTTTCCCTCCACTATTTGCTGTGTATGTGATAAAAACATAAGACTGACCCTTAGCCAACTCTCAAGGATACAAGACAATGTTATTAACTCAGACAGTGGATTATGTACACACCTCTGGGACTGATTCATCTCTAATGTCTAGAAGTTGGCACCTTTGACCAATACTTCCCTGTCTTCCAGTCCTTCCAGCTCTGGCAATCTTTCTGTTTCTAGGAGTTTGACTACTTTATATTCCACATGTAAATGGGATCACATAGTATGTGTTCTATGCTTGGCTTACTTAATTTAGCACAGTGTCCTCCACATTCACATATGTTATCACTAATTATAGGATTTCTTTTTAATGTTGAATAATATTCCATCATGTATCTATACTAAATTTTCTTCATCTGCTCACATGTGGATGAACATTTAGACTGCTTCCATGGCTCGGCTTTGGGAAATAATACTACAGTGAACATGGGAATACAGGTATCACTCTGAGATCCTGATACTGCTGAAACAGGCCTTAAGCTCAGTCTTCCTACTTTCAGCTCCAAAGTGCTGGGACTACAGGCTGTGCCACCACACTGGGCTATGTGAGTCCTTTGGGGAACATCTACTCAGGTCTATAAGCCAGTTTTTAATCAGTTTGCTTTTTGGTGTCATCCAAACTTTGCTACTGAGATGTAGGACCTCTTTACACATTGTGAATATTAGCTCTTTGTTAGATGCATGACTTCCAAGTACTTCCCCATCCCATAGTTTGTTTTTCAGGTCATTGATGACTATTTCATTTGCGGGGCAGAAGCTTTTAAGTTTGACATATCCCATTTGACTTTGTTTTGTTGCCTGCTTAGGAGTGGGACATTCTGGTAGTACTCTACAGAGCACAGATGCTGAATTCTTACCATACAGCTTTTAATATAAAATTGTAATGACATATCACAGGACTTGAGCAGCTCAGGGAATCAGGGAATTGGAGGAACAGAGCTTTCCAATCATCAGTCAACCTCTATGTTCAACTATTTAAAAAAAAAAAAAAAAAAAAAAAAAAAACTATGGCGACACCAAGTCCTAGCTTACAGGTGATTTTGTATACTTTAGAAGCAATACTAAAGTGTCATCCTTTCAAATAGCATAGGAATTAAATAAGCATTTAATTAAATATACATTTCAGAAATTGTATAATTAAAAGTATAAAATAGTCTACAAATATTATCGGATACCTACTTAATATGAGACACTTTTCAAGAAAGGTAGCTATGGTGAGTGTACAGTCCTGTTTCCAGGGGCTGACATAAATACACTAAAGGTTAAATGATACTGTAAGGCAAATAAATCATTTAAGTTCCAAAGAGAAGTTCACAATGTTTGTACCATAATGGAAAGTGGAACCAGTTAGAAAGCAGAGGTAGACCAACAGTCTACATGCATAGAAAAAGGCAAGACAGGAGGAATATGCTGGAGTCAGAAGGAAGGATGTTCCTGAGTACCTTATCAGAAATGCAATCCAGCAACAAATATTCTGACCTAATTACAGATATACCTAACAAGAAGACACGTAAGTTCTCTGTCCTTATAGTGCTTGTAGTTATAGATGATACTTTAATTAAACACGATACCACACAATGATTCTGAGCAGAGGATGTGGTCAGAGATACACTCGGAGAAAGTTCTATTGCACTGATCTGTATCATACCATTATCTATGCAATAAACTCAGAAGCAAACCAACTAGATACTGAATAAAGACTCATGCTACAGGTGGTAAATGACATTACTCGATTATCCAAAACTGTCTTGGGTAAGTCACCTCATTTCACTGTATCCCTGTTCTCACTGGAAAACTAAAGGTTGTCACTTAGCCACAGGCTTAAGATCTTCAACTGGAAAGCATACAGCACATGGGGGACTGGGTGATAAGTGCAAGGCAACATTAGGACTGCAATATACTTTCATTTCTAACCTCTTCTCAGCAAAGTAACTTTACAATTACAGGTGTGTTCATCAGTTTAGTAAGTGCCTACCTCCAAAAGAATACTCCCTTTCTGAATTAGGAAGACACAGGATGGGCCAGGGCTAGACATGAGAAAGAGTTTAATAGGGAAATAAAAGTCTACATTTTCCCATTATTTTCTCTGTGTAATCTGTAGCCCCAGTGACAGAAATGGAGGTATCACGTATCTTACAAATATTAGGGCAAAAAGTATACAAAGCATTTGGAATGAGGCAATTCCTAAAATTAATAATTAACAGCTGCCTTTCACAAATTCACCAAGTATTGGGTGAAGAACATTACAGACATCTCATTTAATCCCCACATCCTTACAAGTCAGATATTATGCCTACTTTCAAACAGGAAACCTAAGAGTCAGAGCCAGGATACACACTTGCTCAAGGTCTTAATATCAGCAAAAATGGGCTGTCACTCAAACTAACATCTAAATCCAAAGCTGTTGTGGGATAATCCTTTTGTATACTGTAGATATGTGTCTCTGCATAAGGCACCTTCTCATTGGTTTAATAAAGAGCTCAACAGCCAATAGACATGCAGGAGAGAATAGGTAGGACTTCCAGTGAGAGAGAGAAATGTGGGAAGAAGAGAAGCAGAGAGATACCAGCAAGACTCTAAAGAAGTCGGACATAACTAACAGTACAGAGAGGGAACCAAGTCATGTGGCAAAATGTAAATTAATAGAGACAGGTTAATTTAAGTTATAAGAGCTAGCTGGGGGAAAGCCTAAGGTAAAGACCAACCTTTCATAATTAATAACTCTTCAAGTCATCAAAGAAAAGTCAAACTACAAAAAGCCAATGTTGCACTCTACTAGGACCCAGGGAAGTAAGACGGACTGAGGTGGTTGAAGTAACCAAGCACTAAATTTATTATGGAGATGAAGCCAGGAGGATTTGCTGAAAGGTATAAAAGAGTGTTAAAAATAATGAGGCACCAGATAATATCTATAGAACCAGATGGCCAAAGGGAGGAGAGCCAGTACCTCAAATGCACACATCCCCTTCTCCAGACACAACCAGAACAGTTTTTATGAGTCTGCAGGCCAAGTAAGGCAAAGAAAACCACCCATTTTACCTCCTTTTTAAAACTGTCCATTTTGCAATAATTTTAGATTTATCATAAAGTTGCAAAAAGAATACGGAGTTCTCTTCTCCCAGCCCCTCCTACCATCGTACTAAGTACATCACAGTAATTCATCAAAACTAATGAATGACACTTGTTGGAATACTTTTAGCTAAAGCTTGCCAGTCTTAAGCAGTTACCATTAAAACTATCATAACATCACTTTGAATCTCAGCAATACATAAAATTAGAAACTGTCGTATACAAAAAATAAAAATAGTTTAAAAAAAAACAAGCTCAGAAAAGATGTCACAGCCATAAGCCTGCCTCTCTCTCTTTGTCCTTTCCTTTCCCTTTCCTCCATTACGACTTTTGAGAGACACAGACAGGTGGAAACAGCAAAAAAAAGCATGACAATGCACAGGGAAACCAGGTAGAAGCTCCCAGTGTCCTCTCCCAGTGGTGCCACAAGGATGTCCTTAACCATCTCAGCAATGACACAGGGCAAATGTGGGGAGTGGTTTTAATCAGAGAAGTTGGCTCAATACTTTGTGTCCAACATTTTTATTAGGGGTCAATCAGAAGGTATGCAGCACCACTTAAATGACCTCAACAAATGACACTCCAATCCCCAGAGCAAAACCAATACTTACCACAAACCACATTGTTCACATAAAGTGTGATCAAATTGGTACCTGTGGCCTCAACCCTCACACCTACAAAAGCACTTGCTAGGTAAAATATTCCCAGGCCTTGGCACTCATCTCCCAGAACCCAGACAAGGATCAGACCCAAAGCAATACTTTTTCTGGAAATCAGCAGGATTTGAGCAACTCAAGCCAGCAGAGTTAACCCTTTCCTCACTGATTCATCCCACCTCTGCATGCTGTGCACCCTTCGGGCACACCAATGCTACCTTGCCAATCACCTACTCATTAACCTGTACGCTGTTTCTAGCTTCTGACTTTAGTTGACAAAGTTTCCCATATCAGGAAGAGCTCCACAAAAGAAAGTAAAGATTTCTAGGATTTCATTAGCTGATAAAATAAAGCCTTACAACCCGGTGAGTTTAAGGCCCCTGGATGGCAAGTGTAGCTGAAATAACAAGGTCTCCAGTGTGAGCAAACAGAAGGCCCCACAGAGCCCTCCTCACCTCAGAATCTGAGGTGTTTGCTCTCAGTGACTCATAGGAATGGTCAGACCAAACCAATAGGTCTGACTTCCAGAAAAGCCACACAATAAAGATACACAGTGTGAAGTCCGACTCCCATATTTTAATACAATAAAGATCTATGATTTCTATTTCAGAGAGCAATTTCATGAGACTCTCAAAAAAAAAAAAAAAGCTCTGAACATTCATAAAAGGATTAAATGGCAAAAGTAGTCACATAAATCTATGTCACAAGTCAGAAACAAAATGAGAATTTTTGTTGTTGTTTTTGTTTGTTTCTTTGTTTTTTGAAACAGGGTTTCTCTTTCACTTTGGAGCCTGACCAGGCTGGCCTTGAACTCACTCAGCTATGCTTGTCTCTGCCTCCTGCGTGCTGGGAATAAAGGCATGGGCTGCCACCACCATCCAGTGAGAATTTTGCAATTAACAAAATCTTAATTATTTTAATACATTGCCCACTAATTTAATTTTTTAGTATTTATTTGTGTCAGTGATAAGGTGTGATCTTGAAGATTAAACCTACCTTACATGATGAGACAGCTGAAGGAAAAATAAAAGATAAATTCTGGCCCATATAAAGTTGGGTCAGATTAATTTAAGGGAAAATAAAACTAAATTACTTAATTGTATTGTATTTTCTTCACTTAAAACAGAAACAGTTTCTTCTTGGTTGCCTTTAAAGAGCAAAATGAGAAGTACACATATTTTCAGTCATTTTTCTAAAGTTTTTAACCACAAAAATGGATATTACTATTTCAAAAGAAACCTTGATAAGCAATAAATGAGAGCAGTGCATATTCCCAAAGGCACATAACAGAGAACCCAGAGAGCAACCACAGGAGAAATGGCCATGTCCTAGAATAATCTAAATTTTAACAACTATAGCTGAAAAAAAGATACACCTACTTTCAGTATCATCTGTAAAACAGAGATGGGGAGGGGCTCCTGTGAACTGTCTAACAACTACTTTTCACAAGAATACCCTATCTTAACCTACACGATTCACCATGTGACATTATTGCTTTGTATATGGTAAATAGAAGTTAGCAGCGAACAGGTGGTAGAACCACAGTCGCCACTGACTTTAGAAGACGACATCTAACTTCTTTTCCCATATTATTTCCACAGAGCATCTATAAACAGTTGCAGAATCTCCTACTTTTTCCACTACGGTCATCAACACGCTTTAAAGACTAAAGTTCCCCAAGCAGCATGCCTCCAAGCTCCCCAAAGCTTCAGAGAGAAAAACTCCACCAGACTTCTGCAACTGTGCTTCTCAAACCACAGTCTTAATGTATTCAAGTCTATAAAATTCTCTCCCAAGAATGTTTAATTTTATAACTCAGATCCTCCATAACAACAGTTTTTCCAGTAGAGTGGTGTCACTTAGAACCTCTTTGATAGTCAATGACTACTATAGATAGACAAGAGCCATAACAGAATTAAAATATAAACACATTCATGTCCACATGAGAACTAAATGATGTCACCCTTCCTAAGCAAAAGGTTCGCTAGTAGCTCAAAAAACTGAGCCATCACATTAACTACATGGATGTTAAAATCAAATGAAGCTATAACATAGGTTAATATATGTATATTATAAGCATATAAAACTACCAAGTTATCATCTATACCACTAACTTAGCTGTAATTATTTGTACAGCATTGTAGTGATTGCAAATGCAGCACACCTGGTGATTTATTTCCTAAGTATATTTGTTATGAAGTATTACTCATATTTCATCATATTTCTGTGGTAATAACACTGGAGTCAGCAATGGGGGTTCAAGAGAATATCTGCAGCAGTAGGGTGCATGGACTGAGTAAGAGGAAATAGCCATTCACCCAATATTTGCTACTGTTCTCAAAGGGGTACAGATGGAAGCAGTTAAAAGTTCCTGACCTTGTACAGGAACGTACATCAACAGCAGGCTGTAGAATTCCTTCACACTGCAGTCTCCAAGCCTCTCGACTCAAAGGCTGATGACACCATAGCCACACTACAAGTACATCAAGCAAAAGAGGCTGTCCGGAAAGCAGTGAACAGTGCCAATAGGGTTCCAAATGACTAAATTTCGTCAGGGACCACAATAAATAAATAAATAAATAAATAAATAAATAAATAAATAAATAAGGAAAAAACCCAACCTCATGCCTCATAGAAAAATATCTAAACATTGAAAATTTTAACATTATGAAAAAAATGCAAAATATAAAATAAATTTTAAAAGGAAAGGAAACTTTGAACCTTATGTACTGAGCAAATGCCAGGTCTAGCAAACAATGTTAGTCCTGAATTACTTGATTTTTAAAATAATGGTAAAATATAAGAACAAATTAATGTTTTATAGACCATAAAGATAATTTTCAGCAAAGTACAAAAATGTCAAGCATTCCTTTCTTTGAGCTTGTAATTCTTTAATGTGGAATAGCTTGGGCTGTCCATTCTGTGTTGTATAACAGAACTGGTAACTGAGCACAGAAACACAATTTGAATTATATAATTCTTGCTCTAATAAAACTTCCTTAAATGATGAAAAGAAGGGAGTCAGTGCCTTGAAACAATACAAGAAATCATTAGATTCCTATGTTTTCTCTTTTTTTTTTTTTTTTTTTTTTTGACAAGAATCTCACTGTATAGCCTTGTCTGGTCTGAAATTCACCATGTCAATGAGGCTTGCCTTGAACTCACGAGAGAGCCACCTGCCTCTGCCTCCTAGGATTAAAAGGATATGCTGCACCTCCAACTCCATAAGATAACAATTGTACTTGAAGTAGCATCAGACCCTAATCATTGGGCCTAGGGAGAAGGATCTAGATTAGGGACTGACAAATCACGGTGCATCCATTAGATCACACTCATGCTCATGTTCTTTCAGAGTGCATACAATGAGTATCTGGTGTTTCAGGGGGCTCTGCTGAAAACAAAGAAAAGTAGCGTCCTTTTCCTTACTCAGAAAGATAAATTACCTTAGTAAATTGCAAAGCAACAGCCTATAATTGCTATTTCTAAACAAGTTTTAAAAAGTGAATTTTTACATTTTACACAGGCTTAGGTCAAGCAACATTAAATTAATAAAATAAGTGTGCAACTAATCTTAAATTTCCATTCAACTAAAAATTTTTAATCTCAAGATAAACTTGCAGTAACTGATTTTCATCCAAAGTATCAAAGTAATTTTGGGGTTTTTGTTGTTGTTGTTGTTGTTGTTGTCATCCATTTTACTGGGGGGGGGTCATTTTTCAAGACAAAGTTTCTCTGTGTAGCCCTGGCTGTCCTAGAACTCACTCTATAGACCAAGCTGGCCTTGAACTCACAGTGATCCACCTGCCTCTGCCTCCCAAGTGCTAGGTTTAAAGTTGTGTGCCACCACTGCCTGGCCCAAAGTATGAGTTCTAGAGCCACTAAATATGTAGAATGTACATGTATGATTTCTTTTCCCAGACTTCCTGCTTGGCTTTACAAATGAAAAACTGCATGGTGGCTCACATAATTTGTATGCATCATTTATGATACAAAGACCTAAGATTTTAATTTGCCTAAAACAAATGAAAACTATAAAGTCTCAAGCAAAATTTATCTCAGGTTAAAGAATTGCCTTTTCTGGATCGGACATAACTGAACCTGAAAATCCCAGCAGGGTGTGGTAACCCACACCAGTAACCCCAGCACCAAGGCAAAGCAGGAAGGTCTGCAGGGAGGACAGCCAGGACTGGACAGTAAGACTGCCTGAAAAAAGCAAAGGAAAGCCTAACAATATGATGGGAGATGTTATTCTGTAAATATGTTTCTCATACTGGTTAATGAATAAAGCACTGTTGGGCCAATGGGAAAGCAAGATAGGCGGGGCTAGGAGACAAGGAGGAAAGAGGAAGTAGTAGGGAGGAGTCAGCATGTAGAGCATGGAGAAAGCAAAATGCCTGCCCACAGCGCTAGGATAAGATGATCACGTGGAAATACTTAGATAAGTAGAAAAGGGTTAATAATTAAGACAGAGCTAGCCAATAAGGAATTAGTAACTGGCCAACAGCCTTATATCAAATACAGAATCTAAGCGTGTTATTTGGGGTTGGCGTGGCAGCAGGGCAGTGGGACCAGGACGAGGGGGAGGGGAAGGGGACGGGACACGACACCTGCTGGTAACAACAACAATACTCAGTGCTTCATAATCATGCACCCCAAACCTGAACAATCTCCCCCCAGATGTCCTGATCACAGTGCCCACAACAGAAAGCCATTTCAATAGCTCTTTTAAAGTTTTCTCACTGGCATTTCCACTAATAGTTGACTTCTGCCCACCGGAAGCAAACCAAAACATCACTAAACACGGTAACCTGAACAAAGCCTAAAATATTTAATTTACAAAATCAATAAGATACACCACCGCTGCAAAGAAAGTTCACAGAAATAGACCCAGGCAAGTTGGTGAGCTGTACTGCTTAGTAGAAATCTCAGCATGACAGATGCAATAGAAAGCATCCAGAATGAGTAAACAACGAGAAAGAATATAGAAAGTGGTGATGGGAACAGTCAAAAACATGTCAATGTGCCCCAACGTCACGTTATAAAGAAGACATAATCTCAGCATTACGAAACCAGAGCTGTCTGCTATAGCAATCAGACTCTAAAAGGTCACCTGCTTACTAGTCTTCTCTGAGTTTATTGATCGATATTGTGAGGTCATGACCTTAAGAGAAAAGGAGGAAAAGAGGACACTTACTGGGAGTGAAAATTCCTCAGCCAGGTACTTCAGTAAAGACGCTTGTTTGGCCAAGAACTTGTTCCTTTCTTTGATGTTGCCCTGAAGCTGAGGATCAAACTCCTTTCTGACCACAGAAGCAATGGAGTCAACAATCACAAGCTTGACTCCCTTGGAAATAATCTCTTCCTCCAAAGATTCAAGCCTGAGAAAGTAGAATTTGTAAAAGAGTGAACACATTTAAGACATAATTTTATTTATGTGTCTTTCTTTTCAGAAGGAAGATGGAGGAACATTATATTAGGGTTTGAGAGAAAAGGTAACCACTGGCTGGGCAAGCTGTAAATCCTGGCAGCTTCTGGGAGGAAGGAGTTAGGGGAGAGGAGAAAGCATCATGCCCTTTGGGGTAGGGTCAGCAATGGAGATCTACAAGCATCTGTGAGGGGAAGGGAGGGTCAGAGAAAACAGTGAGAAAGCCCAGAGTTTGAGAACAAACATGATTGGGATTTCCATTAGTACCCAGCAAAGAGAGAGAAAGGGGAGAGGGAAAGCCATGCTGGAGTTAGAACTCTGAAAACTGGGCAGGCTTAACAACGAAGATCTATCAGTAACTGCCCAGACATACGTTGTTATAACAGAGCTAAGGGGCTAGAGAGATGGCTCAATGGTTAAGAATACTTGTTGCTATTACAAAGGACCAGAGTTTGGTTGCCAGCACCCACATGGTGGTAACATGCATCTGTAACTCTAGTTCTAGCAGATAGCACCCCCTCTTCCAACCTGCAAAGGCATCAGGCATGCAAGTGGTATACATACAAACATGCAGACAAACACTCATAAAATATAAAATAACTAAATCTAAAACAACAATACTGTGGTGTTAAAAAGATTAATCAGCTTTAAAACAGTAAGCCAGGTCTGGTGACACAGATCTGTAGTCCTCACTATTCAGGAAGCTGAAGAAAGAAATTTGCAAGCCAAAGGCTATTGGACTACAGTGGGAGTACAAAATCACACTGGGTAATGTAACATGACCCTGTCTCAAAATAAAAAATTTAAAAATGGCTAAGATGCAGCTCTTTGGCAGAGTATTGCCTGATACACACTGGGCCCTTGGTTCAATCCTAGTAACACTCACACACACACACATACACACGCACACATGCACGCACAGACGCATACATACACACACATGAATATACATACACATTCTTCCCTAAGTCATAGTGGTGACTATAAAATTCATCACATATGGGCTGACGAGATGGATCCGAGGTTAAGAGCACTGGCTGCTCTTCCAGAGGTCCTGAGTTCAATTCCTATCAATTACATGATGGCTCACAACCATCTGTAGTCAGATCTGGTGCCCTCTTCTGGCCTGCAGGGATGCATGCAGACAGAACTCTGTATACATAATAAATCTTAAAAAAAAAAAAAAAAAAAAATTGGCACATATAACTTAGTTCAGCCCAGCACTCCTATCATATTGCATTCTTCTGGAAATAGGCAGTGTTTTCATGTTGTCCTACAATACAATAAAATCTGTAACTTTAAAGTAAAACTACTTGTGGTAGCCTGTCTCCAAAATGGCTGCCTCTTGTTCCCATTTCCTGGGATGTCACATCTTTATATAATTATACCCTCCCTGTGTGTATGTGACCTCCCTCCCATGTGATGCAAGAGTTGGTCTGTGTGACAAAAGCTTTTGACAACAGTGGTACTCTCGGTCCTAGACAGCAGGCACAAAGACTACAAGCGCCATATGTAAGAAAGCAGAAGTGAGGTTGGAAACAGGTCCCAGGCCCACTGAGCCATGAGTCAACTGCCGTCCTGGAAAACCAGCTAAGCCACTCCCAGAGGCCCAGCCCCCAAAAAATAGATATCTGCTGCATTAAGCTGCTACACTTTGAGATAATATGCTAACAAAACAACACATAATTAATAAACCACTTAGATGCTAAAATATTCATTTTAAATGTCTTTCCATTTTAAAGAAATATTTCAAAAAACTACAACAAATAGAGTACAGAAATAATTATTTCCTTAATTCTCTTACATAAGAATTCTTTTACTCAGAAAATAAGGAGAAGAAGAGGAGGAGGAGGAGGAGGAGAAGAAGAAAAAACCCTCAAAGCACTATAAAATGTCAAGATCTGAAACTGCCTACCTTTGCAGAACACCCTCACAGCTGAGTTCCCGGTGAAGATGAACTTTACTGCTCATCAGGAGCAGTTTTTCTTCAGTGTTAAAATAGAGTGGAAAACGGGATTCTGCAATCTCCACCAGTCTGTGGAGAAAAGGGAGAGAAACACAAGAGACAACAGTGAATACTGAAAGTCACACTGGAGAGACTCCATCACATGCTATCTGGGAAATTCCTCAGACTGTTCCATTGTCAGGTGCAAGCCGAAACAGAAGCCTAGCATGCACCAGACGTCCCCTGTGTCAATTAGCAGAGGTCAGCTGTCAGAACAGACTCTAGCAAGGCTTCTAGGTCTCACCCAACTTCCAACAAGCAACAATGTCTCTGGAAATAATATGTTTAACAAGTAACATTTTTGTTTAGCAGCTATGTTAATATACTTGAAATCAGAAAAAGTTTTCAGCTGCTTGAATGAACAAAATCTATTTAAATTAATATAGTATATTAAACTAATGATAATTTAAATCTAAGTTGGCATGTCTCACTCTAGAAAATATGTCTTCTCAATTAAAATTTAGTGCTATCTAGTAGTTCCTTGGTATACATAAAAGTATTATTTAAACAAGCGAATGTTACTCAGTTACTTCTCAATAAACAAAATTATTTTCTAATACTGAATTCTTACCCCAGGGTAAAATCTAATATAATCCGTGGCAGCTCAAGTAAAGAGTGATAAATTAGAACAGAAATGACATCATCGCTTAGCAGAATGAAGCACGAAAGGACATTACTAAAAATTACAAATGTATAGGATTTAAAAGTCAAAAACAAAACTCTTGAGTATAACTGTATCCCACTTAAAATGACATTTGTTAGCCCTATGTGGTCATCCTAGGGACCTGGAACAGAAATTGTAAACACTAAGCCATCCCATATTCTATGTTCAAGTTAGAAACACAGAAGTACAAAAGATCAGTGTCCAAACAGTTAAAGGGTTCTGAGAAGAGGCTGAAAACTTTAGTCAAATAAACAAAACAAACCCTTTAAACATGCTATAATCAGAAGCAAGGGTGGGGGGAGCTGAAACAGGAAAAGGTAGAGAAAATAAAGACAGTCAGCATTTTAAGTGTATTTTCAGTAAACTGAAAAGAAAACTAAATAATTTAGTTCAATAAGAAGAGATTCAAAATGCTTCAAGAGGAAAAAATACTACTCAAAGAGGTATTTAAGTGAGGACCACTAGACAGAGGCACAGGGACTAAGGAAAGACAGACAGGAAGAGAGGAAAGCAAAGACAGAGGCACAGGGACTAAAGGGAAGAAAGCAGAGAGTAAGGAAAGTAAAGACAAGGCACAGGGACTAAAGGGAGGAGAACAGGAAGTAAAGAAAGCAAAGAAGAAATGGTGTGCCATTGGTCATAGAAGATGAGCAGGAAGGTTTGTTAGAAACATGTACTTTTCCTCATGATGATGATGCAGCTACGCAGTAAGTTCGGCACTCAGTCATTACATGAGCAGAAGCTACTGTTGCTCACATTTGCCATGCTGAATAGTCAGCAACGTACCAACCAATATGTTGTAATTTTCTATAGGTCTCTCCAGACGCCTTTTATTTTAGGAAACATCTTTAAAAATATAAATCAAAGCCAAGTATAAATGTGTTCTACATGCCTGGTATTAATCCCAGTAGTATCCTATGACAATCTTCTTCACAAGACCTTGTTTTTCAGGCCAAGTAACAGAAAAACCTATCTTTTCCTCCAACATCATCACAGGAAGCTTGAAAATAGTGCCACCTACTGGCTATCTTTTAATAAAAAGCATTCCTTTGAAAAAGATTCATTTAAAAGTATTCATTCAGTCAGGCATGGTGGGGTGCATCTTTAATCCCAGCACTTGGGAGGCAGAGGCAGGTGGATCTCTGTGCATTTGAGTGAGTTCCAGGACAGCCAGGACTACACAGAGAAACCCTGTCTCAAAAAACAAAAAATAATAAAAAAAAAAAAAAAAAAAAAGAAAATTCATTCATTCAAGATTTACTGGGGACCTATACAATGTGCCAGGCACTACTGTAAGTACTGCGCATATGGTATTACAACATCACCCTAAAAAGGAAATGAGTAACATCAGGGAGAAAGAAAGTTACATTCTCCATGTGCTGGCTGGATTTATGTCAACTTGACAAACTATAGTCATCTAAGAGGAGGAAACCTCAATTGAGAAAATGCCTCCATATGATTGGGCTATAGGCCAGCCTGTAGAGTATTTTCTTAGTGATTTGTAGGTGTCATTCCTGGGCTGTTTGTCCTGGGTTCCATAAGAAAGCAGGCTGAGCAAGCCATGGCAAGACAGTATGGCCTCTGCATCAGCTCCAGCCTCCAGGTTCCTGCCCTGTTTGAGTTCCTGTCCTAACTTTCTTTGATAATGAACAGTGATGTGGAAATGTAAGCCCAATAAACCCTTCCCTCCTCGAGTTGCTTTTTTGGGCATGTGTTTTATCTAAGACACTCCAGAAGGAGAGAAAAGCAAATAAACATATCGGAGGCCAGCTACAGAGCTCTGGAGAACACTGAAGTACGATGAGAGAAAGGGAAAGCAAGTGGGATTTCATGCAGAGTCGTCCAGACATTTGAGCAAAGGCTTAAAGATGAGAAAGTGAACAACGTGCTGTCTGGAAGAACAGAACTGCAGCAGATAAGATGTGAGAGCACATCACTGCACAGTGAAAAGGATAATGTAGCTGGGACACAGAGCACGGAAAGATTAAAAGGGGAACGCCAGCTAGGGTCCCCTCAGAATCTTAGATCTATGGTCATCCGTTTGGAGTTTATTAAGAAAAACGAGAAGTCTGGGAGTAGAACTGACACGATCAGGTTTTCTTTTTACCTTACCCATTCAGCCACCACATCCCACATAAGTTTCCTTAAAAATTAAAAATAAAAAGACTACTGTGGGGGATGGATTAGTGCTACAAAGCACTTGCTACTCTTTCAGAAGATGAAATTCATTTCCTAATGCCCACATGGTGGTTCAAAACCATCCTTAACCCCAGAAGAGAGTGGGAGGTCTGCCACTCTCTTCTGCCCTTTGTGGTGTCAGGCACACATTGCTCCTACATATATGCAGGCAAAACATTCAAACACATAAGATAAAAAAAAAATAATAAATAAATATCTCTTAAGTGTGCTCCAGCATCTGAGGAGATGGCTCAGCAGATAGGAGTGCCTCTATACAAGCATGAGAACCTGAGTTCAAATCTCCACTATGGAAACAGAGATCGGAGAATGACTGAGGCTTGATGGCTGCTAGCTTAGCTCCAAATTCAGTGAGAAACCATGTCTCAAAGAAATAAGGGAAAGAATGAGACATCAACACTTACATCAACACCAACATCATCCTCTACCCTCAATAATCAGGCATGTGTGAACACACACACACACACACACACACACACACACACACACACACACACAGACACCACATTTGCTGGCAATGTAAAATGAAGAAAAGGCTATAGAAGGGGCGAGGGTGAAAGCAAGATGAGCGAGTACTGCAATCCATACAAGAAATGGTGGTGACCTGACCTAGGGAAATAATACCTCAGATAATTATTTAAAGCATTATTCAAAGAGGAAGCAGGAAGAATTTGATTAATTAGATGAATATCTAGAAGAATGGAGATTCAATCAATCAGGATTTTCTTTATTAGTATTCTTCCTGTGTTTATTTAGTTAGTTAGTTAGCTAGTTAGTTAGTTAGGTAGTTAGTTAGTTAGTTAGTTATATGGGAAAAACCAGAATTCATCTTCAGGTACATCAAGTCCATATAGGTAAACATAACTATAACATGCTATTATATCAAGTGGCAAATGTATATGAATATGGGAATTGTGGGAAAGCTCAGAACATAAGCCCTTCCGCCAATCATTAAACTTGTTAAAAACATGAGATTGGATATCAGAGAGTCAGGACAGATAGAGGAGGAACAAGATCCTAAAACTGAGTTCTAGGGTTCTCCAAGGCTTAGAAGCTGAAAACTGAAGTTCCAGCAGCACAGATTAAAGAAGTAGTCAGAGGATAGGAATCAAATCAAGAGAGACTGACTCCTGCTAGGAAGCCAACTAAAGAGAACAACTGTTCGAGAGGACAGTCAACAGCAATCAACAGTGCTACAAGACCGAACACATGGTGGGTCTATGACGGGGCTGAAAAGATCCCACTTCCTAGTGATGTCACAGCCAACATGCTGTCCATGGACCATGTATAATTCACAGGCTTATAGTAATATCAGTATATACAAAGTCACTATGTTATCAGTCATGTAAAAGCACAAAATATACAATTATGCACAATATATAACACTTGGTAATTACAATGGATAGCTGTGTTTCTGATTGTGTTTACCCTGCTAGCAATTAATATTACAGCATTTTCAAGTTCAGTAAAACACAATGCAGTGGCTTCACATTGTGTCTGCTCACCATGTCTCTTGATTGTATACAGAGGCCATATCCATGATGAACACATATGAGTAAGTACACTCTAATGCAATCACAGGACAAACTGTCTCCTGATGCAGTTCTCAGACCATACCATCACCATTAAGCAACACATGGCTGTGTTTCAAATACTACTGGGTTAAATAAAGTTTTGAAAATCAATTTCAATATAGGGCTAGGAGATAAAGCCAGTGTGGAATGGATTCAAGATAAAATAATAGGGAGATTTTTACTTCTGTACACAAAAGATTAACTGGCTTGGGAATTACCCTGATAGCATCAACAACTAGAAAAGCAGACAAAATATCTGAAATAACAGTTTCACACACTGAACAATAGTTCAAAACTGTGACCCTCATGAGAAAGGAAACTAATAAAAGAACCTGAAGTGTGTCCCAGGCTCACAATTCCATTCTACAAAACAAAAAAGGGAAGCCAAAATGAGTCTGGTGGAACCTGAATGGAGAAGATGAGATCAGAGTTTGGGAAGGCCAAGCTGGTAGAACTCAAGTGCAGAAAAGCGGAGGTGTGAGGTCTGGCGGGGACCTGTGGATGGGTACACTCCAGAACTAACACGCATAATGCATGGAAGGAAACTACTCAGGAGGGACCAGAAGACAACACAGAGACTAAACACTTCCCAGCACTCACACGGAATGAGAACAGTGCAAGTTCCCACGTCAACAAGGAGTGCAGAGACCTCAATACACCCTAGGCAACTGGTGGAGTCCTCAGAGGCTTACTGAGTCTCACACCGTGTGAGACTTACTGTAGCAAATGTGAAGAGACAGCTTTAAAGTGATCAAAATAATCTTACTGTGTATTAAAACAAAAATCTAATGTTTTAAAGCTGTATCTGTAATTTCAGCATCTAACATAACAATATCTAACAACCAATTCAGAAATTACTAAGAAAGGGGCTAGAGAGATGGCTCAGCAGTTAAGAGCACTCACTGTTCTTCCAAAAGACCCAGTTTCAACCCAGACCCCACATGAAAGACCACAGCCTTCTGTAACTTACAACACCCTCCTCTGGCCTCTGTGGGCACCATGGACTGTCATACAGATACACACATGCAGGCAAGCACCCATACACAGAAAACGTTTAAATGTTTAATTAGTAGGCATGTAAATCACTAACAAAAGACTAAAAATTAAGATGATTGCATTACTAAAGCCCTCAGAAACAGCTATTTGTAATCTTATAAACTTATTTAAATAGGTAAATAGAAGTTGTCAAACACTATTTACTATAGACCCAAACCACAAAATAATCTGTTTTTGTTAGTAAAGTCTTATTTTAAACACTTATTTGTTCACTTCCTATTACAGTTTGTTTTTTCTTCACTATAACAGCAGAACTGAAGAGCTACAAAAGACTAAGAGCTGGGGCTCCTCAAGGCCTTAATCCCAGTCCTATAAAGAGAGAAGGAGGAGACAGCCTGAGCTATACAACAAGACTGTGTCACAAACACAAAGAAGAGCTGGGTGATAGCTCAGTTGGTAAATGTTTGCATTACAAACATGAGGTTCTGGATTCAACCCTCCTAACTCATGTAAAAAAAAAAAAAAAAAAAAAAAAAAGGCAGAAGTGACAGCACAGGCTCATAATCTCAAAGTTGGGGAGGCAGTGAGAGACTTTATTTCAATGAAAAAATAAAATGGGGGTGGTTCAGTAGTTAAGAGAATTTACTGTTCTTCCACGTGACCCAAATTCCATTCCAAGCACCCACACAGCAGTTCACAACCATCTGTAACTCTAGTTCCAGGGGATCCAATACCTGCCCTCTTCTGATCTCATAAGGCACCAGGCACACAAGTGATCGACATACACACAGGCAAACACCCATAAATATAATTTTATAAAGGGGGTAGATAGTGCCTGAGCAATGGCATCCAAAGTTGTTTGTTCTCTGTGGTACACATGCACATCAACACACACACACACACACACAAACCAGCACAGGTACTCATATATGTGTACATGCAACTGTATGCACACAATCTTGACAGAATCAAGAACTAAAATGAATAAATAAAATAGCTATAAAGAATGCCTACAGAGATAATATTGTTACTGAGATGTATCTGAAACAAGAATGTTCACACCACTAATGAACCATGCTTAAGGCAAAGCATGCATGACCTTTAAGTTTAACCTCATCAACCCTCCTCAGCCATAAACCTGAATAATGTACTATCAACCACCCCACTATTTCACATTTAAAATGAATTCCTTAAGGTAAGAGAAATAAGTAAACAGCTCTTTCCTTTGACTTAATTTTTAAACTGAGTTCATCTTTGGCCCAGGTTATAAATGACATACTTTGAGCGATGTAACTCCACAAGCCACAAATCATACAAATAGCTATTGTTAAGACACTTAGGGGTTACTCCCTGCCCTCTCAAGTCTAAAGAATGCATTATCTCCTTGCTCTAATAAATCCCAATGCTGCTACATGCTGACTCATGTCGAAATTCTTTCTGCAGCTTAAGTCAAGGTCCCTTCACAGCCAGTGAAGCTCCCTTAAAAAGAACTCTTTAGGCTAAAGTCAGCTGCATCTCCCACTGTTGCTACCAAGTCCGTCTTTTCCTACTTGTCATTAATAAACATAACATAATGCTTATTCCATCCATATGTATAGGAATTTTCATAGTTGCCAGATTTTCATAGGCTGGAATACAGATAATCAGTGGATTATTTACTTACCCATATTGTCAAGGTGCACATAAAACTATGGCATCTAAGACTGCTATGTTTTAAGCAGATGTCTAGTAGGGAAAACAAATAAAAACAGACATTTTCCCAAATTATCCAGAGGAGGGTATCTATAACTCAGCATCTCTGCACTCTCTCAAATTCCTTTTGAGCCTATTCCCTGATCTATCTCTTCTCTAAATCTTTAAACAATCAAAGCTATGGTTAAACACTGCAACTTATCAGCCCAACCCACTTCCAGTTCCTGATGCTATGAGTCTTTCTTTTATCGAAGCAGCAGTATAAACAAGTCCTCACAACTCATCATGATTGCTAGATAACCTTTGCCCTCATTTTCCCATATTCCCACAGACAAGTGGTCCAGTGAGAAATCTGCCTAAGAAAACATCTGCAGATAAGAAGATGAAAAAAGCAGGTATCCTTTAAGGGGGGGAAGGGAGGCATGGTGGTGCTCACCATTAATCCCAGCTCTCAGGAGGCAAAGGTAGGAAAGTTCAAGGTCAGCCTAAACTACATAGTGAGTTCCAGGAACACTGCCTCAAAGATAGACAGATGATAGATAGATAGATAGATAGATAGATAGATAGATAGATAGATAGATATTTTTAAAAGATCATTTTACTGATAAAAAGTGTGGCTAGTCCTTTCTCTTCCTAGTAACTTAAACACAGAATGGATACAGATGCCTAAAATAAACCAGCCTTAGGTCCCTGTCATCACTGAACAGCTAACCCAAATCTTTACATGTGAGAAAAATGAACCCATTTTGTTCAAGCCACTGTTCTTTGGGTGTTCAGTTTACTTTTGGCAGAAAGCTTACACAACTCACTGACAAACCTTCTCTACAAGGTTAAGCATATTTGCATCAGTACAAATACAGACAACCAGACACTAAAGAGTAAGCTCCACGCATGCATGCTCCACCACAACAGACTCCAGAAGGCACCATGGGTGCCTCATCCTCACCAGATCTCAAAACATACGCTACGCGGGAAGCAACCTCACCCCACTTAACAAGCTATATGAAAAATGCAATAAAAAAAAACTAAAAACAATAAAAGTTTTCACCCCTATTCTCAAATGACCTTCTTGTGAATTATGTAACATGAATTAACATAAAGGGACTAAAGTTATACCTGTTTTCCACACTGCCTCTGATGTAAATAATAACACTATTATTGTTAAAGTGTTATAATAAAGGCAGAAAAAGATGGAGAAATGAGTAAATATGGAAAATCCAAACTATAATTAAGGCCATATGCAAAGAAAAGAAATAAAAGCAAACATCTTCACAATACAGAAATTCGAAGACTGCCTCCTGTTGCTATACTACTACTTAAAGGGAAGAAGAAGAGAAATCTCAGAAAACTTACAGGACCCAAAAGGCTAAAGAAACTTACACTTTGAAATTCCCTTGTGTGTTCGTTATCATTCCTGTTGCTGACACCTGACAAAAGCAACTCAAGGAAAAGGGTTTTTTGGAGCACAGTTCAGGGCACAGCCCACCACAGCCAAGGAAGCCTCGTCTGGTCCCATCCCACCCACAGTCAGGTGTTGTAAGAGATTTGCTTACACTGTGTCAAGATATGTCACTGTGGATGATTTAATAAAGAGCTGAATGGAAGGAGAGAATAGGCGGGACTTCCGGGGAGAGGGAGAAACTCAGGACTAGAATCTGATACTGCAGGAGACACCAGGGAGACTCTGAGGAAGTCAGGCATACAGAATGGGAGAGAGGTAAAAAGCCATGTGGTACATTAGTTTAAAAATGGGTTATAAGAGCTGGTTGGAAACAAGCCTAAGCTAAGGCCAAGCTTTCATAATTAATAACAAGTCTCCATGTCGTTATTTGGGGCTGATGGTCCCAACAAGAAAGTCTGGTTACAGTCAGGAAGCAGAAAATATTAAACACTGCCCACAGGCAGCTTTCTCCTTTTTTTTGGTCCAGGATGCAGTGGTGGGTGCCACACTCCTTTAAGGTGGGTTTTCCCACTTTCATTACCTAACCAAGACAATTCTTCCCAAGCCTGCCCAGAGGCTAACCAAACCTGCATAATCCCCCATAGGTATACATGAAAGCTTGTCTCCTAGGCAATCCTAGGTCCTGACTGTCAGGTTGATGACCCATGTTAAACAGCATATC
Organism: Cricetiscus sungorus; assembly: GCA_030556225.1. Classification (NCBI taxonomy): domain Eukaryota; kingdom Metazoa; phylum Chordata; class Mammalia; order Rodentia; family Cricetidae; genus Cricetiscus; species Cricetiscus sungorus. The sequence goes on from JANBXA010000588.1 coordinate 30,198,801, forward strand.
TCATCAGATCCACTTCCAGCTGCTACTATTTAGGGAGAAATAAAGCTGTAAGGACAAAGACTCCAAAGACAGTGTCCACAGTGTGTCTTAATTAGGAGATAAGAGCTGATCTCTGTACACATAACCTCCTACTGGGTGGAGATTATTTCATCCACATGTTATTTCCTCCTAGAAATAATGTATAAAGCAGCATACATTTTTCTGTTTAGTCTTCTCTTTCCCCATTTTCTACTTAACATCCCTCCCTGTTTCTTCCCCTTGTTTCTTCTCAGCCTTCTATAAAACCCAACTTACACAGTAACCCCACTTAAACCAATAAGAAAGGGAATAGAAGAGGAAGAAACAATCTGCTTCCTGTATCAATTTCAAAAGAAAAAAAATTCTTTAAAAACAGTATCTAGCACTCTTTGCTCTTAAAAATTAAATGTTAACCTATTTGTAAATGTCCCACGGTGCATAGTAGCTATAAAAGCAAAGCATTATAATGGAAAAAAATAAAGCAACCTACCTTTCAGCAGTAAATGCAGACTCTGTGTCAACATACACAACAGCCCCTTCTAATCCTCCCATGTTGGTGGGCAACGTAGCTAAAACACTCATCATTATACAAAATTGAGTTTTTCCACAACCTGGTGGACCTGTAATCTACAAAACAAAGTGCATATTATATATAAAATCTGTATAAACACTGTAAGCTAGTCAAAGAAAATTATTTTAGGATCTGCGGGGGGGGGGGGGAACAATCTAATTAAGCCTTGCTCCCCTAAGACACCCACTGTATGCACCAAACTTTCCCTTCATTGGTGTATCACTAGAATGTACATCCTTGGGAGCAATGCAAAAATGCTCACCAATTACCTTCTGTGCTTTGTTACCAGATGTGAAATGATAATTAAGAAAGACTAGAAGATGCACCCACTCTCTGCATATACTGGTGCTGACATTGTGAAAATAATACTGAAGACTGACTGATTGGTGAGATCTTTTAATCTTCTAGTATACGGCCAAGCTACTTATTGTTCAATAGGGTTGATAGATATGACATAGCATATAGCTTATATGCTAATCTGTCCTCTTTCCAATTTTTTTTTTATTTTTATTTTTTGAAAAGAAGGTCTCACTACATAGCTCTGGCTGGCCCAGAACTTGCTACGTAGTTCAGGATGGCCTAGAACTCACAGAAGTCTGTCTGCCTCCACCTGAGTGCAGACATCCAGATGCTTATCTTTTTACAAAAACAAAAAAACAAAAAAAACCAGTTCTTTCTTCTTTCACAGTCTTTGCTGAGTTGTGCTTCAATGGAGTTCCATGATCAGTCATCTCTAATCACAGAGTAACACAAAGATTCTATGTTTTACAGAAGAGTGTTCTCCCAAAGACCCACATCATGCCCTTGAACTCTGTCCTCAGTTTGAGGTAGCAGAAACTTTAACAGGGGTGGGGGAGGGTGATGGAAGATAATTAGGTCAGACAGGAGGGAAGGCGGAATCATTGTCCCTCTTGCAGAATGTGTTAGCTCATAGGCCCATTCTGTACACAGTATTTTCCTTCTTGCTTCTCTGCCATATTGTGACACAGCCAGGTGAGTTTCACCAACAGGCTAATACTGTATTGTTCAGATCATCTAGCCACCATATTCTGAGCCAAATAAATCTCTTAACTATATAAAAGTGCCCAACCTCCAATATTTTGTTACGGAAAATGGTATAGTAATAAATTCAAACAAGTTTTTATAAAATCTAGCAACATTGATACCATTTGAAACACTCTTTTGCACATCTAAAATCAACTTCTGTGCTGTCAGTAACCTAAGAACAAATGCATAGAAAAGCCAGAAGATTTTTACAAGAGACACCCATACACCCACCTCTGCACTCAACAATTACCATTTTACTTTATTTACTATGCTATTTTATATTAATCTATCTGTCCATCTCTCCATCTATTTACCAATACATTTTGGGTTGCTTTCTTTTGTACTTCAAAGTAAGCCAAAGACATCAACATGCTTTCTCCCAACAATTCTGCATATATATATTCTCTAGAATTTAATAGGTATAGTATTTTTCCTTTTGAATTTCTCATAATGAAATATGTAAATATTGTCTACCACTTGATGAACACTAACAAACTCACACATTTGCTTAAGATACTGGGGGTTGAATTCAGGGGTGACGTGTGCTAATCAAGTAGTGTAATGCTGAGCCACTACTCCAACCCTATATATGTAATCTAAATTCCTATCAAATATGCATTACTACCTCCAAGAAGTGCCCTCATGTATTACTTTCTAGTCAAGAAGTCTTGGGTCTGGTGGTACAGGCTTATAGTCCTAGATACTTAGGAAACTGAGACAGGAAGAATCTGAGCTACAGATTGAGTTCAAGGCCAGCCTAGGCAGCATTTTATCTTAAAATGAGCAGTGTGAAAGAAAGGCAGCAGATGTATCTCAGCAATACAGTGCTTGTCTAACATGGATAAGGTCCTGAGTTCCACATCCAGTGCTGCAAAAACAAAACAAAGACCATCTACGTGCAGGATGATTTTTATTTTTGAGGCTATATCTTCCCTGTCAACATCTTTGCCTCAATGACTTATGCTCATGAAAGTAGTTTCTAATGGATTTTATTTTTGAAACAGAATCTAGCCAAACAGATAATACAGACCATAGTAGAAACATTTATACTTTACACTTCTTATTATTTCTACCATTACTGTTATTATTATTATTGCATATTATACACAGCTGACATGTATTATTAATATTACTCTTGCATATTGTACATACACAGCCCACATGTATTTATTATTATTATTGTTACTCTTGCAAATTATACACAGCCCACCAGTATTTATTATTACTATTATTATTACTCTTGCATATTGTACACAACCCACATGTGAAGGTCAAAGAGCAAATTTAGCCAGTAGATTCTCTCCTTCCACCATGGGATCTGGGCACTGAACTCAAGTTTTGGCTTGCATGGCAAGCACCTTCCTCTCTTAACCATCTCAATAGCCCCCCTTTTAAAAAAAGCTGGGTCTCACTTTGTAGTCCTGGGTAGCCTAGAACTCACCATGTAGACCAGGCTGACCTTGCACTCACAAAAAACACCTTCCTCTCTTAACCATCTCAATAGCCCCCCTTTAAAAAAAAAAAATGTTTTTAAGCTGGGACTCACTTTGTAGTCCTGGGTAGCCTAGAACTTACCATGTAGACCAGGCTGGCCTTGCACTCACAAAAATCCACCTCCCTCTATCTCATGAGTACTGGATTAAAGGCATGTGCCACACCTAGCCAAAAATACTTTTGAATATATATTGATTAAAACTGAACCATCTGTTTTGATAACTAGAACATCACAGGTCTTTCATCATTACTAAAGTCAACACAGACCAAGTTGTTCACTGCATATCACAACAAGAGAAACTCCAGTTGGTAAAAGTTGCATGGGAATCTTGAAAGTGAAGAAACGTGTGCATGTTAGAGTGTGAATGGGTGGAAACAGGGAGGACTGGCTGCCTTTCTACAAGTATTGTCTATTGCCAGGTCTTGGTATTCTCTGATTTATTGAGATTAAAACTGCTAAATGCTTGGTGACTTTAGTGGAATGTAATTTAGATGACCTATATGAAAATATTCAGTAAAGTATCAGGTACCATGAAAATGTACATTATTAATTTACTATTCCCTCCTCTAAAATATCTACCTAAAAAGCTGAAAAGTTAAGTGTCCTTTTTGCTCACAAACTGCCTTAGTACAATCTGGGGAAACACAACATCATGTGAGTAACTTTAAGAAATATCTGGGTTTGCTTGGCTTTTTGAGTTTGAATTAAACTATATTGACTGAATTTTCCTTCTTGATAGCAGTGTGTGTGTGAGTGGTGTGTGTGTGTGTGTGTGTGTGTGTGTGTGTGTGTGTGTGTACACCCATATACAATTTTATAGGCTGTCAGGAGTTAAATTTCATTATTTTTCAGGTTTATTTATTGAGGGAAAATATCTCAACATTAATAATTTTAGCTTTAGACAGTTTAGCCCTGAATTCCAGCATCCAAACCACAAGATTTCAAGCTGTGTTTGGTTCCCAGCTTCAACCCAAGGGTGGTTAGAAAGAAAAAAACCTGCCAAGCCAGAACAGCCAAAGTCATTTGCTTCTTGGAAACTCAAAGTGAATGAAACATTTGCACACAGAAACAAACACCCATAAGATACAGCTGCACTTAATAAGCTGCCACTTTAACACCTCTCCACAAGAAATGCAAAAACATCTAAAGGAAAATCCTTAGGGAAGACTATTCAAACTATTCAAACAGCAAAAACTAGTGAGTTGCTTGAGGAGGAAAAAAGGTATTCCTAATGAAAGAAAATATAATTATCTTCAAAAAAGAAAAAAGGAAGAAAGTGGAGGAAGGAAAGAAGGGAGGAAGGAAGGAAGGAAGGAAGGAAGGAAGGAAGGAAGGAAGGAAAGAAGGAAGGAAAGAAGGAAGGAAGGAAGGAAGGAAGGAAGGAAGGAAGGAAGGAAGGAAGGAAGGAAGGAAGGAAGGAATTTCAAACTGAGGTTCAATTGCATGGTGATGTGAACCCTGACCAGCTAGGGCCTCACATCTTACCAAGTCAACTCTGCACATTCAAGACTCGCACAGCAACACAATGAAACCCCACCAAGCCACTTCTTGGCAGAAGAAAATTAAGGCTTTTCTGGCCTTGACCTGAAATAAGACAGCTCCTGGGAACTTCCCTTTTTCTCTAGTGACCCCTGCACCTAAGAACTTGTCTGTATTTGCTCAAGAATTATACAGAAATATGATTGGGTCTTCAGACATACATAACTCATTTTATAACTACTCCTCTCAATCCAAATACCAAAAATAAAGAGCCAAGAATGTCAGAAAGGCTGCTACCCTCTACCTTATGAAAGAAAACTGGATCTTAATTTAAAGAATGTCAGTGTGTAGAAGTTTATAGACAAGACTTTTTCCACCATTACTATATATAACAGTCACTTGAGTGTGTCTAAGTTACAAAATAAAAATCAAACTGCATGAAGACAAACAGACATTCATTTGACAGCATTTCCTGAACATGCTATGTGAACAATCCTAAGAAACCATTAGAAATAAGTATATTTCTAAAATAAGGAATGAGTAAAACTTAATGGAGCATGCTAAAACCTTATGGTGACAGGAGCCTTTCACAGATGTGAGTCAGGTAAACAAATCATGCAAGTGTGTCACACGTAAGAGATCCCCACCTGAAACCTCTCCTTACCTTTCCCACCACTATGGTGCAAGTGGGCCACCAGAACCCAGCTGTAACAAAACAAGACAAAACTCATCTTCACAGACCTGGAGGTTCATAGCAAGTAAATTAAAACTTGCTGAAATAGTCAACAGTCAACGTAATCTATTAATCATGTAAAATTTACACCTTTCTTTTGCAGGCCCAGCAAGTATCAGAGTTTACAAGCCTAGCTCTACTATCACTTGGGACCATGTAGGCCACACTAATCTGTCAATGGGAAGAAAGAACAAAACCTGTAATATGACTTTTACCAAGGGAAAGGAGGGTGTCAAATCAGGACAGTGGTTCCCTGTTGGGAACATTAGAAGAATCTATCCCAAATCAAAACTGCCCCATAGAAGGAGGGCACTAATCTCAAATCATAAACAAATGCTTACAAGACCCAGGAAATACAATGTTAAATATTTACCAGTGCTCACGGGCTGGTCTTCTGGAGGTAGTTTTTGAACCAAAATACAGACATGTGACCATCTTTTGATTGACACAAGCTTGGACCAGTTCCCTAGACTATAATCTCTAGATTATAAAATGAAACTACCAAACTACATGGTGGTCTATGCCTTTAATCCAGGCAATGGAGAGGTAGGAGCAGACTGATCTCTTTGAGTTTGAGACCAGCCTGATCTACAAAGTGAGTTCCAGGGCAGCCAGGGCTACACAGAGAAAGCCTGTCTTGAAAAAACAATGAATGAATGAATGAATGAATGAATGAATGAATGATGAATGAGTGAATGAGTGAATGAATGAAGAAAGAAGATAAAACTACCCTTTGATGATACCTTTTTACATTTTCTTTTACATTAATTTATTTATTGGGGGTACATCAAAGTGTGTGTGTAGAGATCAGAGGACAACTTGCAAGAGTCGGCTCTCTGCTTTTACCATATGGGTCCTAGGAATGGAACTGGGGGCAGTAGACTTGGCAGCAAGCACCTTTACCTACTGAGCCATCCTTCCAGCCCTGGACAATACCTTTAAATACAACTCTAATTCTACCTACTCACAATAGCAGCTATCTCGCAGATGTTTATCTGGAGTAACATTGATCCCAGAGGTGAAACAGTGGTTTATTCTTTTACATCAGCACAGATAGACACAAAGCACAGAAATAAACACACAGAGTATTTATAGCATTTAAATTTCCACAGACAGTGAGGATAGAAGAGGGTTAGGGATAAAAAGCATTTAAAAGACTCTTTAATGGGTGGTAATGAAAAAATGGTTCATAATCATTGACATAACACAAACTTGTAAAGTTTAGGCTTCAAACTTATCTTCACTGTTTCTTTTCAATTTAATAGATTCGGAATCACTTACTTATATATTCTACAAGTAGGAAATCCCAGTTCTGTCAGGCAATAAGACAAAGCCCTTGGCTCACTGCTTAGCTGTTCAGCAGGACTGCTGTCTCTGAGCCCCCTCGGCATGAGCACTCTCTGATTCCACTTCCCGTCTTGGTGCTGTAACTGATGATGTAACTAACCATACCCAGATTTGGTGAGTTCACCTAAGTTAAAACTGATGAGAAATACATCTGGGGATTGTAAAGTTGAAGTTAAGGAACAGCAACTATAAAAATGATGAGAGAATGTTTCCAGATTTATATTTATTTCCTCAATCATTTCCAGACCTTTGGATGAGAAGCAAAGATTGCACAATGCAAGCAGATACCTCCATCCATACCTGAACTACTTTCCTACTGCCATATCCAACATCCACAGGCTCAGAAGCTTGAAAGAATGCTCATTCATTATCCTAAGAGTTCTAGAGGTCAGAGTCCTGACGGGCTTGACAGAACTCTGCTCAGTATCTCACAAGACTAAAATCAAGGTAGCAGCTGCACTGGGCTCTTGTCTGGAAAAACCAGTGTCAACTTCCAAGTTCAGTCAGGCTGTTGGCAAAATCTTTGCGGCTTCTCTAGGTCTGAGGTTTCTTTCTTGCTGTCATCTGAGAGCTTGGTTCCTGGCAGCCACATGCATTCCTACTCATATGCCCACTTTATCCCCAAAGCAGCAAGACCATTAGTCCGCCCATGCTTTGACTCTGAGAATGACTCTTCATATCAGCGAAAGAATGATGGCGGCTTTGGAGAATTCACAGGACAAGATGTAGGTGCCTTCCTATCTGAAAGCCACTGTGCCATGTCATAGCAATGACATCTCATCGCAGTGACAGTTACCAGGGCTGAGAATGCAGTGTCACTAGTAGATGTCTTAATCACTGCTTTATTGCTGTGAAGGGACAACATAACCACGGTATCTCTTATAAAAGAAAGCATTTAATTGAGAGCTGAATTACAGTTTCAGAGGCTCAGTCAATTATCAGGCAGGGAGTATGATGGCAGTAAGCATGGCAGTAGCCAGCCAAGTATGGTGCTTGAGAAGTATCTGAGAGCTACATCCATCCTGAACCTCAAGCAGAAAGAGATAGAGATGCTGGCCTGATACACAATTTTGAAATCCCAAAGTCCACCCTAGTGACACAATTCCTTCACCAAGACCAGACCTATCCCACAAGATCACACCTTCTAACCCTTCTAATTCTCAAGTAGTGCCCTCCTAGATGACTAAGTATTCAAATATAAGACCCTGTGGGGACCATTCTTATTTAACCCATCACAGAAAGCTACTTCAGAAATTTTGCCTGATACAATGTCTCTGAGAAGAGAGACACAGTAACTTAATAAATTAATGGTTTTCCCAGGCAAGGTGGCACATGCCTTTAATCCCAGCATTGCACATTTTCTGTGGTCCCGTCCACATATCTGGTTTGTCTCTGTGTCTAATAGAATATATAAGAAATGATGGCATGTAAGTTCTAAGGCTGCCATTTCTACTTTGTTCTCTTGGAAGTCAGCTATCACAGCATGAAGACATTCAAACAGTCCTGTGAAGAGATTCACACACACAGCAAACAACTCCCCAACCACGGAAGTGAACCAACTGGGAGGCAGTTCCCCCAGGTCCAGCCAACTCTTCAGGAGATGTCAGCCTCAGCCAATACTCTGACTATAATCTCACAGCAGATCTGAACCAGAAACATCCAACTAAACAACTCTCAAATTCCTGAAGCAATGAATGAACCAAAAATAAAACTGTCTACCCCAAAATGAAATAGGCTAAATAATTCTCCCTGAAGAGGTATTATATCAACCTGGGAGGGATCAATACAGATAAAGTAAAGGAGATTTAAATAACTTTTAAAATATTTATTATTTCATATATATATGGGTGTTTTGCCTTCATGTATGGCTAAGCACCATGTGTATGTATTACCCATGGAGGCCAGAAGAGGATGATGGATCCTGTGGAAATGGAGTTACAAATGATTGTAAATGGCATGTGAGTGCTGGGAATTGATCCCAAATCCTCTGGTAGAGCAGCCAGTGCTCTTAACTGTTGGGCCATCTCTTCAGCCCTTGTGAATAACTTTTAAATAGCATGCTTAATTTAATGATCATATACAGTGCAACCAATAATGAGAGAACAATTATTCTGTCCAAGCATATATGGAACAATTACAAAAGCTAATCTGTATTTTTAGACTTTAAAAATGTCTCCGGAGCCAGGAATAATGACACAAACCTATAACCCAAGCACCTGGGAGATCCTGGATAGGAAGACCCAGTTTTAAGAAAAAAGAAAGAAATATCTTCTTAAGGGACTTTCGAGAATCCTCAACAGCATGTCATAATCTGACACAAATGCAATTAAGGTAAGAGTCTAATTAAATTTTTAAATAATTTTAATTAAATTTAGATTTTTTGAAATGGGGAAAATAAGCAATCACAACAGAAATCATAAGATACATTTAAAACCGGTTGAAAATGAAAACACTGTGCATGGAAGAACATCTGGACTTGAAGGGCAGCTCCCTGGCCAAGCACATTCCCCAAAAGATAAACTTAAATGTAAGAGTATAAGACAAAGAGGAACTAAACAGTAATGTAGTAAATGTTTGAAAAAAATTTAAAAGAATAATAATTACAGAGAAAGGTAGTTAGAAGAAGACAAGAAATAAGCAAAAAAAAAATAAATGAATAGTAGACAAAGAAGTTAGAAGTCCAACAAGAACAACAAAAAACCCTGACTATAAAATATTCAAATATCTGACTATATCTTTTTAAATAGTGAGAAAACAAAATAAGTAGAATTGAGAATGGAAGAAGAACAAAGCCAGATATAAAATCATAGTTAAATTACAGGAAAAGTAATAACTTTATGATAATAAGTTTGAAAGCTTAAAGAATATGTTAGCCTTATAAGCCATAGGAGTGGTAGATACACCTTTAATCCCAGCACTGAGGATACTGAGAAGAATGATCACTTTGGGTTCCAGGCCAAGGATACATAGTGAAGCTTTGTCTCAAACACCACACACACACACACACACACACACACACACACACACACAATCCTAAAAATATCATTTGCCAAAACTACTCAGAAAGAAATAGAAATCATAAGTAGTCCTATAATCACTTAAAGGAACTGAATTCTTTTTTCCTTTAGCCTTCCCACAAAGAATATAACAATACCAGATAATCTTTGAGGCAACGCTCTGAAGAGCAAGCAATCTTAATTATGTGAATGTTATCATTCAATATAAAAAGGAGGCTATACTCCACAATCCATCAAATGAGTAGAGATTCTAATGCAGACACTAACAGAAAGGATATTTATGCCCCAAGATCCACCATGAATATTGATATAGAAATATCAAATATCAGAAAACTGAATCCAAGAGTTAAAAGAAAATCATGATCAAGCTGGGCTTGTCCCAAAGGACAATGATGATTTACAGTTAGAGGATGTGGAAATGTTACTCACTTCATGTTAGAACAACAAACACAGAAAAAAAGCTCATAAGCTCATTTTAATCCATGCAAAAAAGGTGCCTGGTACAATTCAACACCAAACCAAGGAAAAGAAGAAAATTACCCTGATTATAACCAAGGATAAATCTCAAACACCTACTGAAAACATGAGTTGGATGATTTCCTGTCACTTTCTACCTGGAAATCATGTTTCAACTTATAGGAATATTGTAATAGTATCAACAGAACATCAGAAACCACTTAAATTCATTTCCCACATCTACTTAGTTAACATTTGCCCACTGTTTATCTTTTTTCGCCCTCTCCTAAGTCTACCAATGTATGTGTATGATACTAATTTCTCTCAGCTACCTGAGTTAGTTGTAAATATCAAAGTCATTTACTAAATATGTTAGTGTGTGTTTCCTAATAAAGATATTCTCTTATATAATCATAGTACAATTACTAACAATTTCAGTAGCCTAACATTGCTCAGCTTGCGAATTTCTGTCACTTGATTCAGTAAGACTCACCATCATTTTTAATAATGAAATATGAGAAGGGCAACACTTTTAAAACCAGAAAGGTTGTTGCTTACTACAGTAATTATTTGAGGTTACTGTGTCTGTGCACACGTGTAGAGGTAAAAAGAAAGCTTCCTGGAGGTAGCTTTGTCACCCACTTCTATGTGGATTCCTGAGGTCACACTTAGAACACCAGGCTGGATGGCAAGCTTCTTTATCCACTGGGCCATCTTGATGGTCCCAATACAATTTTATTCAACCATATTAACAATTCAATTAAAAGTCGAGCTGAAGGAATGGCTCAACAGAAAAGAGCACTTGTTGTTCTTGCAAAGGATCAGAGTTCAGTTCCCAGCACCAACACAGTGGCTCACAGCTATCTGTAACTCCAGTTCCAGTGAATCCAACTCCTTCTTCTGGCCTCTGCAATGTATATATACATATATGCAGGCAAACACCCATACACATAAAATTAAAAAATAAAAGTAAAATATGATTCTTAGAAAAATAAAGTAGCTGGGTATGGTGGTGCACACCTGTAATCACAGTATACCTAGGAAGCAAAATGATCACAAGTTCAAAGCCAGCCTGAGTTATAAAGCCAGGCCCTGCAATGGAAGAGAAAAGCAGACAAAAAGAAGGACACACTAGAGAAATAAAAGAAGTCCACAAAGAAATAACCCATACATTCATTAGAGAAGCTAAAGTAAAACACAAACAGGCATTGGTGCACACTGATGTAGATGTATGACAGACTGTAATTAGCATATGTGAGGCCTAGGTTCAAAACCTTGCATCAAAAAAAAAAGTGTTGGTGAGAGTGCATTGAAAAAAGCCACTGTGTGAGGGTGCAGAATGCTATAGTCACGTTGGAAACCAGTCTAGCAGATCTTAAAGAGCTAAATATATTACATGATTCCAGTCTTTCCGTTCACTCTTAGGAGAGTATTTACCTAAGAGTAACAAAACCTATTTTATACAAACATACCCATAAATGCTACATTATTTATGATAGATGAAAAGTGTAAACCAATACCCATCAACTAATGAATAGTAAACAAAATATGCCTTATCTGTGCAGTGGAATATTATTGATTAAAGAGACCAATTCCTTATATGTGCTGTAACATTTTAAAATGCCATGAGAAAGAAACTAAACAGAAATGACTATGAATTACGTGAGTTCATTTGTGTGAAATGCTTTCAAGAAGCAAATTATAGAGAATGAAAACAGATCAGTGTTTGCCCGGGTTTAAGATGGAAGTGAGGATTTACCACAAGTGGAACAAAGACGATGTAAGCCTCCTGAATGTGACTGCGGTGGTGATTGCACAGCCAGACATGTACAGGATGCTTGGATTCTAGGTATTTAGTTTATAGCTGAATAAACTTGTTATTAAAGTGTCTATGTGACATCTAAAAGATCACTAGTAGTAGGAAAAATAAAACTAAGATACTAAGTTTGGACAGAATTCTGACTATACACCAAGGCAAGAAGCTATAAGCCAGGGAGAGTTTCTATGCTTGGTTGGAAGGAGCTGAGCCAGCATGGCACTCTGGAGGACAGCTGGTCCTGAGTGTGAGGTTACCCATGTGCCTATGCTGCAACCACCAAACCACTCCAGGGCAGACACTCGAGGCAGCTGCCACACAGAATATCCTTCGGGCTTTGCATTCCATATGGTCTCTGTCACAACTAATTAAACTCTGCCTTTATGTCACAAGACAACCACACACAAAAAGTAAACAACTGAGCTTGGCCATAAAACTTTATTTACACAAACAAGCAGTGAGCTGAATTTAACTGCTGGGCTGTGGTTCTACAATCCCTGCCCCGGAGAAAAATTTCTTTATGTTAGCCGGCAGCCATGTTTTTTGTTTTGGGTTTTTTGTTTTGTTTTTTGAGGCAGGGTTTCTCTGTGGCTTTGGAGGCTGTTCTGGAACTAGCTCTGTAGACCAGGCTGGCCTCGATCTCATAGAGATCTGCCTGTCTCTGCCTCCTTAGTGCTGGGATTAAAGGTGAGCGTCACCCACGCCCAGCTAGGTAGCAGCCATGTACAGAAGTTTTCACAGGCCTTATTCATATCAGCAGCAAATGAGAAGCAATCCAAATGTTCAATAATAACAAAAGAATTGTGGCATATTTTCAAAATGAAATATACAGCAATAAAAATCATGTTCTTGCTCCCAGAAGTAACATGGAGAGGAGAAAAAAAATCTTAGAAATACTTTAAATGAGAAAAGTAATTCATAAAGGAGACATGAGATATGATTTAATCACAAATATATGGCTCTTAAAGCCCAAAATTAAGCAAAACAAAAACTGTATACCTCCTATAAAGTAAAAGAAAACTACAGAGAATGGTAAAAATTCAGGATGCAAGTAAGCTATTCCCTGAATTCAACTGAAAGCCCCAAAGGATTTTAGAAATGACCAGAAAGTAAAAAAATTGTTACTAATCAGCATTATAAGCCAGCTAGATAGATCATAACAAAACACCGGAAAAGTTTGTAACTTCACTTGAGTTCAAACAGAATTGATATGCAAAATGAAAGTGACAAGGGGGAAAATTACCATAAAACTCAAACATGAAACACATGCATTAGTTAATTAGATTCATTTCTTGCTATATATGTAAATTTATAACTCCATCCGTATTATAGTCCTTAACTGACATGGTCCAGCCCCACCTCAAAATGACTATGTGTAAAGTATAATTCTGGCACCATCTGGTGGCAATATATGACAACAACAAGTCCTTCAAATAGCTTATTTGGCCAACAACTATTTAACAGGCATCTACCAGACACGCAGTCTTTAAAACTCTCTAGTAATATAGAAAATAAAATATTCCCTAAAACAGAACCCCTATCTTTAAGAAAAAAAATTACAGTTAAATTATAATTATGAGAACTATAGGAAAACACTGGAAAAGTAGTTCAGTGAACCAGACATTGCATAATATGCTTGAGACCCTGGGTTTGATACCCAGGAACACACACACACACACACACACACACACACACACACACACACACACACACACACACAAATGTGTCTACTCTTACAAATTTGCTCCTAAAATTTTCAGGCAAGAAATTCTCAGGATTTACTGATAAGCAGTCTACAGGTGCAGCCACACCCATATACACCAATGCAGCCACACCCATATACACCAATATGGCCACATCCATACATACCAATCCAGCCACTCCCATACACACCAATACAGCTTTCAAGGTAAGAGCCTCAGTGCTCTTGACATGTTCTCAGCTTCTTGAAACTTCATTCAAAAGGCAGGGCCTAAATTTCCTTTCCCTGATCCTGAGCTGGGCTTACAGCTCACTTACAATGAAGAGACCCTGTCATAAGCATTGAAGTAATCACCAGGGACACCACCACTTCCATCTTTCTGTCTTTTGGACTACATGCCCTGAGTGAAGTCAGCCAGCATGTCCTGAAAAGATACATGCAGACTGTGGAAACCCCACTTAGGGAAGAATTGCCCCCCAAAAAAAAGCACCAACCTGCCAGCGAGTGAGCCCCTAGGAGTCAGCTCCTCTGGGCATCTTGAGCTTTGGCTAACTGCAGGCGCTGCCAAATCCACTAAGCTCAGACACTCCCAAAGACACTGTGAAGTCTGTTGCTTTCAGCCACTTAGCTTGAGAACAATTCATTATGCAACAACATAAAATAATACAGTAAATTATTGCTTCCTAGAATTAAATGCTATAAGAAGCAGGAAACAAAACTAGCTCGATATAGTTTAACATATGCTCAAATATTATTGAAATTGACTTGTACTAGAAATCTACTAAGTAGTGATCCTTTTTTTAATCCACTCAAATTGTTTCATAATATTGAGGTTGCATGCATATGGTGCATTCATGCATGCGTGTATATGTGCAGGTGTGTGAGCATGTGATTGAGGCTTGAGATCAACACTTGATGTCTTCCTCTCCTCTACATCGTGTGGTTTGAGACACTCAGCCCCTCTCCACCTTGCTGGGATTACAGATACCCACCACTACACCTGGCTTCTATATGGTTGCTGTTGATCTAGATTCAGGCCCTCATGACTGTAGGGCAAGCATAAGGACTCTGCCCTCTCAGCCACCTCCTCAAACCCCAATATACATCAAGGACATGTTTAATAAAGCAACTATACGGATACTGACTGGAGGACTACACCAGCAAAGTACTCAGGCCTTTATTCACATTCGTTTTCATGAGGCAATTTTTTTTTCTTTTTTTAACTAAACATTTCCCCTGGCTCTGATACTTATAGGAGGTATGGGTTTCCTTTACCTCTGTGAGAGATCCACAAGCCACACCACCACACAGGACTTCATCCAAAGCAGAAAGGGTAGTAGGCAGGAATGCTGGGGAGAGTTTGGCAGATGTCCGCATCTTTATCTCATAAGCCTGGTAAGAAAATCAATAAGTTCCATTCAACTGTTACAAACCAACTCCGTAACCATAATTCAGCCTTCTTTCCCCCATTACTCATTTGACTGATGAGTATTTACCCAGTGCCGCTGACCAGGATAAAATATAAGGATGGACTATGACAAATAGCTACCACACTCACAGGCTTATTGCAAAACAAGGACTATGGGATTAGAACACTGGCTGATTACAATGTTGTTAACAATAGACAGAGACTTACAAGCTAACAGACATGGTGGTCTAGAGAGCTTCACTGAAGAGCTAGGTGTCTGTGCAAAACTCTGAATCCACTGTTAGATAAGCAAAAGGAACGGAAACATTCCTGCCAGAGGTGAGGATGCACACACAGAGATCAAGAAGTGGGGGATACAAGCAGATGTTATTGGAAACTGCAAACCATAAACAATTATACAAAGTTCACTTAGGATGGCTGAGAGATAGACTGTGACAACAGTACAGCACGTGACAAGGCTGGAGAAGCAAGCAGGAGCCTCACACCAGGAGCTCTGGGACAGAGGCAACATAGCCATGTGATCATTTCCCACTCAGGTTGATTTATGAAGCACAGTTTGCAGGGGGCTGGAGAGATGGATGAGAAATGGCCTCTAAAAGATATCCACACCAAACCCCTAGAGCCTGTCTGTGAATGTTACTCTATCTGGAGTAACGGTCTCCTTGTGATGAGGAGATAATCCTGTATTACGTGTGTGGATCACAGATGCCAACAAAAGTATTCTTCTAAGACAGGGAAGGCAGCCTCAATAGAAGACAATGATGTGAAGATGGAACAGAGGGGGAAGTGGCCACAGCAGAGGAATGCCAACCTTCTTCAGCAACCCGAAGAGTCAAGGAAGGGATTCTCCTGATAGATACTCTGGAGAGGGTGCAGCTATGCCTGAGCAGTCTGCGAGACAACTTTCTCTTCTTTCAATTACCATACTTTAATTTTTCTTTTATGTATATGGGTGTTTTGCTGTCATGCATGTCTGTGTATCACATGCACACTTGGTGACTGAAGAGTCCAGAAGAAGGTATTGGATTCTCTGGGACTGGAGTTATGGTGTGAGCTGCCATGTGGGTACTAGGAATGAAACCTGGGTCCTCTGAAAGAGCAACCAGTGTCCTTAACTGATGAGTCATCTTTCCAACCCCACAAATTATCATTTTGAGGAAATGTTAAGGTTGGCTTAGAGCAGAGGTTCTTAACCTGTGTGTCACAACCCCTCCAAGACCATCGGGAAACAAATGTTTACATTACAACTCATAACAAAAGCAAAATTGCAGTTTTGAAGTATCAACCAAAAAAAATTTTGTGGTTGGGGCTCCCCACAACATGAGTAACTGTATTAAAGGGTAGCACCATCATTAGGAAGGTTGAGAGCCACTGGCTTAAAGATGAATCACACTGGAAGCTAAGACACGTGTCAGGAAGCTATTACAACCATTTCAAAGGATGAAAATGGTAGCTCGGGGAGACTGACAAAGTGGGACTAAAAACAGAGTACTCATGAATGCTCCAGAACAAATCTGAAGGGCTTTTACCATGACAAATTCTCTTTTTTGAATTTTCAAAACGCCATCAGAAAGTCTCTGTTTTGAATTTTCAAAACGCCATCAGAAAGTAAATGAGTTCAAGCATACTCTCAGTTCATAATAGAACAAAAGAGTGAACAGAGTGAACTCATGCTCCCGCAAGCTGCACAAGCTGGCAACAGAGAAGGGCAGTCTACGGAAGCAGAGGGGCTTGACCGGGCAAGAAGTAAATCAAGTGGCTGCATGCTCATCTAACATACTGACAAGAACTGCAAGGAGCCTCCAGATTCATCACTTAAGGCCATGGCAGCCACCGCCACAGTGAAACACCTGGACCAAGTTACTGTCTATACTAAACCGTCGTCTACAAAGGTTCTTTTGTAGCAACAGTCCAAACCGTGGATCCTCTGTGACCTTTAGAGCCACTTCATATGTCAATCCCAACTTCTCGATTTTAGCCATTATATAATCAGATATACAAAGAGTGGCATGCAGACACTTCTCCTGTGATTATATTAAATCCAAGTTGTCGTGAGTGGTGGCAACCAGAAGAGGTGGATTGGTGTTATATTGGAGGACTAAGCATCAGGGGCCATCTCTTTCCCTCTTTCTTTTCTTTCTCTTACGTTTTACTCTTTCACTTTAAGACTCTCATCAGTGAGACTAAGCCTTTACCCTAATAATTCCCCCTCCTAAACTGCTCTCATAGTGATCACTACTCCAGCTTCTGCTATAATACCTCACTAATAACCCATTACTCTTTCCAGAACACAGGATTTTAGCAGACTGAATATTTTCTAGCTTGTTTTCAATGTGCATTCAAGACCTATCTTCTTCAAATTCACCAACTGCCCCCCCTTTATGATTTACTGCTTTTAGAGTAATGTCCAAAATCCTTAGCATGGTCTGCAAGGCCCCATGCTGCCCCCTGCCTCTCCTGCTGGCTGCATCTTTTCAACTCTCTTCCTCACTGTGTTCCATGAGCACAGCCTGAGCTAATCACTAGACAAGCACCCTTCTCACAGAGCCTGTGCATCTGCTATGCCAACGGCCAGTGCTTCCCGCTCCATCCTTAATGTCTTTGCTGTCTCCCCTATTCACCCTTCACATTTTAGCTAAAGCACACAGGGCAGCTGTCCCGACCCCCAGAGGGGTCAAGGTCTCTTGTTAAGTTACACATACTGTTTGCATCTGTGGGGCACAGGCCCTGCTGACCATATACAGAAGCTCCTGGACACTTCCATAACTCAGGCCAGTCACTTTCATGAGTTCCAGTGGGGAAAGACCTAAAAAGTCCTAAAGAGAAAAAGAGTAAAAATCAGTATTCAACATACATATGCAACAAAGATGTAAGGATTAAGAAGAAATCACAGGCTTTCTTAATTTAAAAGATAAGCAAATATAAAACGAAGAGAAACTTTTCAGTTGTCACTGTTCATCTCTAAACAGAAGTGAAATTTATTACAGGTCCTTTTTTTTTTTTTTTTTTTTTGGCTTTTCAAGACAGGGTTTCTCTGCATTAATTTACTGATTCTCTGTATTGATTTGGAGCCTGTCCTGGAACTTGCTCTGCAATTAACTCAGAGGAAGGTATTTATCAAATGAGGGAATCAGGATGTTTAATGCTTAATTCAAAATACAGGATAAAATGTTTAATTCATACTTTTTAAACCATTTAAAATATAAACATGACTATTGAATGTATTAACAGAATAAACAAAGATATCCCCAAAATTATGTGTTGTGAAATATGTTTATTAAGGACAAAAATCCTAAAATAAAACTTTAGCCTTAATTTATCTTCCAAAGAGGGATTTTCTTCATTACTGTACTTAAAGATGTAGCATCTGAAAAAGGAAAATAAGTAACTTCTGTTGTATATACTTATCAAGTCAGTCCTAAAAATTTAAGGCTAGAAAGGAGTAAAACTCAGTTCCAGAAAACTTAAACCTTCTGTCAATGCTCAACATTAGTAAATCATAATAATCCTAATTATTATTGTCTCTCCTAAAATAAATCACCCTCACTATAATCTCATTTAAGTCATGTCTTTCAAATAATAATAAAAAATTTTTAAGTGGATTAAACTTCTCAGGAACCCCAAATAAATGGCACAGACATATTTCCTTATGCCATGACCATTCTCATCCTAAAATACAAAAATATTAGACTTCAGTAAATAAAATTCTAGCTGGAAATGCAACCTAAATCGTTTATTTATAGGAAGCACCATTACTTCACTTATTTTTGTACATCTCAGTTTTTGGTGAGAAGTCAATATTTGATACCTCCTTTAGTGTCCCTTAAGATCTGATCTCTGAGACACACTTGGAGGTAACAATGTAGCTAGAATGGCTACCTGGCAAGCCCCAGGGATCTTCCTGTCCCTGCCTCCCTGGATCTAGGAATTCAGATGTGCACTTCTAGGCCTGGCTTTTTATGACAGTGTTGGGCATTTGAGCTTATGTGCTCATGTTTGCATGGCAAGGACTTTACTGCCTCCGTGATTTCCCTCAGCTCCTACAACCCTCAATCTTCATAACCCACCTTTAACAGCTATTAAGGTAAACTTAAAATTAGTTTGCACATAAAATTTATCTAAAAATGCATAAATTTTTACCTGACAATTAACAATCTGATGTCTGCTCAAACGGTCACACAGCTCTTGTGATAAACCCACTCGTCTTAGTTTCTTATTGCTCATGTTTCCAGATCTCCCAAAGAAGAATCTCCAAAAAATAAAATAATAAAATAAAATACAGAAGAAAGTAATAAAAATGACAGTGGACAGACTATACTAAACACCCTATAAAATGAAGTCTTTCAAACCTCTCTACATGCAAAACAAAACATGGGAAATTAGTAACAAAAGTAGGAGAGACACTTGCTTATTGACCACGCAACCTCAGAAAATGCATTCCACACAATTCTTTGATACTACATGACTTTAACAGTACTTCACATTTACACTGTAGTCTAGATTGCCCTTTGTTGCGGTGATAAAAGACTGACCAAAAGCAACTTCAGAAGAAAAGCTTTATTTGGCTTACAAATTAAATTCCATTGTCAAGGGAAGCCAAAGCAGGAACTCAAGGCAAGAACTTGAATTAGCAATAGAAGCTGAGACCACAGAAGAAATCTGCTCACTGGCTTGATTCCCCTGCTCACTTACCAGGCACTCTGGCTCGGGAGTAGGACCATTGACAAGTGAGTCAAGCTCTCCTCTATCAATTAAGGATCAATATCCCCACAGATAATGCCCACAGGCCCATCTGATGGAGGTGATTCCTCAACTGATGTTTCCTCTTCTCAGGAATGTCAAGTGTCAGGTTGACTACCAAGACTAGCCATCACTTATAATGATCTTAAGATATGAATCATTATTTACAAATTTCATTTGGTTATGTAATCTTTAAGATGCATTTTCAATAGCAGTTCCGCATTAAACTGTAACAAGAATAACGGATGTTTTGTAGGGCTTGGGGGATTCATTTATTTACTGGCCCTTAATACGCTCCAGACACTGGATTGAAATGCTTTGAATGTTTTTGCTTCGTTTTACACATAAAGCCTCTCTGAAACACCAAGCTGAGCAAAGTACAAATTGGCCAAGGATGGAACTCGCATTCGAATCCAGAGATCTGACTGCAAATTCCACGCTCTTCAACACAAGTATGACAGTCCCTAAAAGTGCCTAGATCCCTAACAGCTCGGAAGCAGAGGGAGAGGCATCAAGGGGTAGAAAACCTCATGCAGAACGCTCTAATGAACAAGACAGCTTCCAAGGATCACCTGCCCCAGAGAAAGTCTGAAGCCCCAGGACCCAAGGCGGGGTTCCAGGGACGAGCCCCACGGGAAGCAAAGGGCGTGACCGGCACCCAGAACTCTCCGCCACCCCGGTATCAACAGCCACAGGCCCGGAGAGAGGTACGAGATAAGCAAACCCGATTCCCCACAACTGCCCCCCTCAGAAAACTCCAGTACCAGGTCTGCAGCATCGAACTTTAAAACTTACCCCCACCCTCACACAATTACCCGCGAAAAGCGCGCACTGCAACAACTAGAGTACTGGTTGGCCGGTATTCTAGAGACTTATCCAATCAAAACTAGGCAAAAGCTTGGGTTGGTCCCGCTGCGCTCTGGGAATTGTAGTTCATTCTTTCAGTGTAGCGGCTTAAGCCTGTTCAATTTCTCCGTTGTGGTAATTATCAAAATCGAGGGAGGAACCTCTCAAGATGAGTGCGAAGCAAGGAAAACCGTACCTTGGAATTCTTTTCCTTAGTGAATCTCATTTTTACTTACTTCCTGGGCCAGATAAGGGTCTTTTAGGGGCTGAGGAGTTGAAGAAAATATGGGCTATCTGCCTATTACAGTTTTAGAGTTTAGTGTTTGTTTTGCTTAGCACTTTTCACCACACTTGGATGGTGAAAATGAGTCTAACTGAAGCTTCTGAAACTAAAATATATATTGGGGGAAAAACACTTGAGTGTAGTTGAAAAAGAAATAAAGGAAATCAAATAGGTTTAATAGTAAAGTAGATGCGGTAAGAAAAACTAATAAACTTAAGAACTGGTTTCATTACTGAATTTGTGGGAAAAGCCTTTGCTTACTCTCTGCTTTCGGTTGTGCAACTCCTGTGTCGACCTCGATCTTCTAATTTATATATAATTATGCATTACAATATGTAAGTATGGTATTTATGTATAAATGAATATATATTGCAAGTAAATAGAATAATGATGCAGGAGGATCCAGGACTGCCGTGAACATCCGCCGCCTCTGTCATTGGTTAGCACGAAAGAGTGACGGGAGTGGAACGGTGGGACACAGCTGACATTCCTGGCGCCAACTCCCCCGAAATGCATAACTGAAGGTATTGCAAGGAGGAGCAATCGTGATTAGGGAGGGTGCTCAGCCCGGTAGCTAGCGTATTTATTCTTCCGTAGCTTCACCCTAGCGAGCCGGTGCTGTCACGTGACTAAAATAAATCTGGTACTTGATTTGCATCTTCCTTCTCCTGAGCCAATAGGAGTGGCGATCTCATTCGTCATCCCAGCCCCTTCCACCATTCTTCGCTATGGGATCTGTCAGCTGACTGGGCTCAAACATGGCTGCCCTGGAAGCTAAAATGCTTTTGACTCCCGGAGCAGGTGAGTGTAAGTCGCAGGAAAGTCGGCAAGGGTGCAGTCTACGACCCCGCTAGAGGGAGCATCCCTCTCCCCCAGCATCCCGGCTCTCCCATTCGGCCCCAGATTGATGATCTCCCGATCTTTAATCCTCTGCCTTAACACAAGGCTGAACCCAAAGGAGTTCTTATCCTCACCAAGCCACCCACCTAGAGATTTGTAATCCGACTGACAAAATGTTCAGGAGCGAATGCGGAAGTAAATTTACGTGTCTGCGCCCCAAGCTAACACAAATATTAAGATTATTATTTATGGGGTGTGCATTAGGAGATGGAATCCACCCTTCAGAGAAAGAGACTGTTCTCAAAAGGACATAGTAACAGGTCAAGTTAAACCCAAAACAGTAATTAGAAAAGTAAGTTCTGCCTTTTCCTGTCGGGCTAGTAGCTGGTGCTTTATCTAAACAGTTTCGTTTCTCAGCTGGTGTGTTATTTCTAGGAGGTGTCCCTCGAATGAGAAAATTGAGAATGCATTCCGCTTAACGACTCCCTTTCTATCTCCCTGCACTCTGTGCTGGGAAAATGAGTTACTCATTTGGAAAAGAGGAAACCGCTACCGAGGAGCAGCTTTTTGATTTTTTCTGTGAGTGCCTGCGGAGAGGCGACTGGCAGTTGGCACAGGCATGTGTACCTCAGCTACACAAGGGACAAGGGGATATCCCAAAAAAGGTGGAAGACATACTACATGCGCTGGTGCAGTGTCCCATTCTGCTGAGGTAAGTGATCTCCCTTCTTACCAAGATCTGCGAGAGGAAAACACGTGGTTCAATATTTATTCTCTGGTCTTAATACCCCTAATCAACTACTTTCTTTAAAAGTTAGCAGAATCCTGGCGGTGGAGGGGCACACCTGTAATCCTAGCACTTGGGAGGCAGAAACAAGTGGATCTCTGTGAGTCTACAGAGCGAGTTCCAGGACAGACTCCAAAGCTACACAGAAAAACCCTGTCTTGAAAACCAAAATAGCAGAAGTGTAGAGCACATGTCAATGTTCTGATGTTTTGTCTGTGTGATATATTTTACATTTAGTGTACTCCACTGGCCTTGGATTGCCCTCTGGGGCTGAGTTTAAGCCTGGCTACCAAAAGGTTCCTGAAATCATTCCTTGTTTATTATCTATAGGAGAAAATTTTGTCAGCAAAAGACAAACCTACTCTCTCATCTTGCTTATAAAGATGATGGTGTTGTTGCTTTAACAAAGGACTGAGAGTACATTAACTTAAAACTTTGTATTTTAAAATAGTCATAGACCCACAAAAAAGTTGAAAAATAATAAAGTTCAGGGTACCCCTTTTTCCAGCCCCCCCCCCACTTGTGACATCTCATCCCGCTGTAGTAAAGCATCAAAACCAGGAAATTTACCTTAGTACATTAACTAAAGTTCTTAATTTTCACCATTTTAAATCTATATTTGCTTTTTACTGGTAGTTCTAGGCAGTTTTACCCATATAAGGGTTGATGTAACCCCACTGTAATAGAGACATAAAGTACTGTATCACTACACATGAATTCTCTCACTCCTTGCTATTATACGATATGCTTATACTATGGCTGACCCCTTCTTGCTTCTTGGTAACCACAGTTCTCCATCATAGATCTTTAATTAAGTTTAGGACTAATGTTATAGGAGCCAAATGTACTATTTTTCTATTTTGTTCTTTCTCTTTAACTGTTCTGTTATAAGCCTGTGGACATATTTGTATCAGCACATAAGGACCAGAGAAGCAAATCATTCTTTTATTACTTTTTTCCCCTTAAATTTGGGTTCTAGGCTATTACTGCCCAAACTATTGACTTCAAAGTAAGGCTTATGAATAACTATATAGTTAAAAATGAATTTTGATAAACTCCCTTTATTCTTTTGTATTTGGTTCATTTTTGGTATTCAAAAGTATACTTAGAGGCTGAGTATGGTAGTTTAACCCATGCATCACAACTGAGGCAGAAGGATTGCTCTAAGTTCAACACCATCTGAACTGTATAGTATGAGACCCTCCCTCAAAACAGTGAGAGACAGAGAGTGTGTATGCGTGTAATATATATGTGCATGTATGGATGGATATACACACATATTTCAAATGGACTGTGACTTGCTCTGTACAAGCATTTCTAACAATAAGACTAAGCCAGGTATGGTGGGGCTATATTTGTAGCTCCAGACACTCTAGAGACTGAAACAGAGGAAGATCACCTAAGCCCTGGAGTTCCAGCCTAACAACAGTCCAGCTGGGAAGATAAAATACAATTAGATAAGGTGGTATTAGGCATGAGTGGAAGCTGGAAGTTATGTGGTTGTTTTGTTGAACTGTTATTTACAATTGAGAATTTCTCATCAGGACTTGCCTGTTCAGATTTAATATGGACTGAACTGAAAACTGAAATACAGATCTCAAATTACAAAAGGGAAAGGGTCAATTGAAACTCCTCTTTTACTGAATCTTTCTTTTCTTTTTCAGATGTGGGCCAGATATCAACCCTCAAAGATTAGCCTGGCTCTGGTTTCTTGTACTGGAAAAATGGTTGACCCAAGAAAAAGTACGTGAGTTTACATTTAAATTTTTTTCTGAGGCCAGTACTGAGAAGAATGTAGAAGGAGTTAGGAGATTTTTCCTTCTGTCTGTTACTTCCTTTATTTCGTGGTTGGTTGTGGTCTTTCTCAGTGTTGACTGTGGAAATGATTTGCTTACTAATTTACCCTGGTGTGTTAGCATATAATATCATTAAGAATATACTATTTTGTTAAATATCTCTAAAAGTCTTTCTCTTGAAACTTTGTAGAGAACTTTGTAGAGTTCAGTAGCTATGCCAAGACAGGTAGGGTGTAGTGGTACAAACCTGTAATCCCAGCTACTCAAGAAGCTGATACAAGAAAATCACTTGAATCCAAGAGTTCTGTGCTAGCCTAGACTATATAATGAAACTCTGATTAAAACAAGAAAAAAAAATGTATATATGGAACTTTTGACTCAAGAGAAATGATTCCAGCAATGCTAGAGATGAAATGCCAAGATCTGATACACCCAACCCCTGCCCATTTCCCACTTCAGCATCATATTTAGCCTACAAGGACTTCAAAGTAAGAAATTCAGTTTTCAAATGTCCATTATTGTTTTCTTGTTTTTATTGCTTTCACTCATCAGAATTTTTTGTTTAGTTACATTTTTTATACATTTTTCCCTCCCATAACTGTATTAAAAATTCCTGGAATAAATGTATCTTTTTTTGTTGTTGTTGTTGCTTTTCAAGACAGGATTTCTCCATGTAGCCCTGCCTGTCCTAGAACGAACTATGTAGACCAGGTTGGCCTCGAGCTCACAGAGATCCACCTGCCTGAGCCTCCCTAGTGCTGGGGTCAGAGGTGTGCACCAGCACCGCCCAGGTCTGCACCACCACCACCACCACCCAACCTAAATGTATCTTTTAGACAAACTTTTAGCAAAGAGAAATTATAGAAAGACTAACAGAGAGAACAAGTAAGAGAAGGGAAATTGTAAAATAATGAAATCTAAGATAAATGAATCAGTACTAAAAAGAGACAGAGACAACAAAAAAATGTGATAAAGTAGAAAAGAAAGATTTGCTAGCATCTTGGAAGGGAGGGGGAAGGAGGGGTTTTGTTACTGAGTAAGGATCTCCCTAATACAAACATGAAGATTATTGTCCTAACTGACCTTTCCCCTTGGGTCTTCATGCTTACTTGTGACCTCATCAGCTGCTCATTCCGTGGAGGGTTGCTCAACAGCGTCAGGTGGTGGATTTCACTTCCCTGGCTCCTTCGGCTCGACAGGGAATTGTTCTTGTTTTGGCCAATATCAGACATCATGTAGCTTAAGGCCCCAGTGACTCGCTTCTTTAAATGGTTAGAGGAAAAGTTTCGTTGTTTGGCGAACTATAAACTGTTTGTAAGGACCAGCCTCTGGGTGCACTTTGGAGCGCTGCAGAGCCAGTTGTGGCTTCGTGCTCTGAAAACACGGAGCTGTTTGCGTTTGTATGCTCCCACCGCCTGCCAAGAGCTGCCTTTTAATTATTCGGCGAAGCAGTGAAGCGGCTTCGCCTTCCTTCATTCACTTTTATCTTCTGTCTCTTTATCTTGCAGTGGTTTAGCACTACATGTGTAAGCATATGTATAAAGGTTTAGCTACAGAGACGTTTGCTGATAAGCTGCTACTAAATGAAGAAAACTAGGAATAACCCTCATGCCCATAGTACACAGGCCTGGTTAATAAATGGAAGCATATCCATATGCAATACACTGTGCCATTGTTCAAAATATATGGTAAATGAGTTTTCAGTGTCATTAGTAATACTTCTCTGCTGGAGAGTTTTGTTTTATATATTATAGGCTAATTATAGTTTACATATTTGTATGTTTTGATTGTTCTACATTGAAAATGTATCACTTTTTAAAAAAATATTTATGGTCGGAATGATTAGAAAATACTCTTTAACCATTTCATGTACAGTAAAGATGATTGTTTAAAACACATAGCTTCAAACAGGCAGTGGTAGCACATGCCTTTAATCACAGCACTCAGGAGGCAGAAGCAGATAGATCTCTGTGAGTTCAAGGCTAGCCTTGAACTACAAAGAAAGTTCCAGGATAGTCAGGACTATTACACAGAGAAACCCTGTCTGGAAAAACAAACAAACAAACAAACAAACACATAGCTTGATAACTCAGGTTCCTTTGATTTAGAAATGAAATGCAGCACCCTGTGCCAGGTATGCATGCTAAATAAACATCAGATCTCTCCCCTTTTGTTTTGTTTTTGTTTTTTTCTACAACTGGTATACAAAGAATAGTGAATACTAAAAGCATGGTTGGATTAGAAGAGGATTATGAGGGCATGACCTCTAAAGCTTTCCTGTAACTGTCTTACACACAGCAACAAAAATCCCTGATGAAAAACTTGAGTGATATTTCAAAAAGAGAGAGTCAGGCATGGCGTCAGCCTCATCCCAGAAGGAGGGACACAGTGGCAGGAGGTGTCAGATATAAGTCAGATATGTAGCAAGACTGTGTCTCTAAACAGCCAAGGGGAAAAAGAAAGGTCACATGAAATGAACAGACCTTGGAGTCTAAACTTATTCAGTGAAGGCATTAACGTGTGTGTGTGTGTGTGTGTGTGTGTGTGTGTGTGGCATGTACACATATTTGTGTGAATATGTGAGAGGCGGTTGAAAATCAACATTCCTGCCTCCTTGTTTTTTGGTTTATTTTTACTTTTGTTTTTTGGTTTTTTGTTTTATTTTGTTTTGTTTTTGAGATAAAGTCTCTCAGTAAACCTGATGCTCATGAATTTAGCTAAGATGGCAGGCCAGAAAGCTCCCAGGCTCTTCTTGTGTTGGATTATATGAATTTAACCCTAGGTATTTATTGTTGCTGTTTGGTTTTTTATCGTGTGTTTGTTATGTTTGTTTTTAATCTATGTCGGTGTTTTGCCTGTGTGTATGTCTGCACACCTTAACAACTGAGCCATTTCTCCAGTCCAGGTTTTAGATTTTTGTTGTGTTGTTTTGTTCTGAGACAGGATCTCACTATGTAGCTCTGCCTTACCTAGAACTCACTATGTAGACCAGGCTGGTCTCTTACTCTGCCTTCCGA
Organism: Cricetiscus sungorus; assembly: GCA_030556225.1. Classification (NCBI taxonomy): domain Eukaryota; kingdom Metazoa; phylum Chordata; class Mammalia; order Rodentia; family Cricetidae; genus Cricetiscus; species Cricetiscus sungorus. The sequence goes on from JANBXA010000588.1 coordinate 30,226,220, forward strand.
GTGCTAGGACTAAAAGCAGGTGCTAGAATTAATGGTATATACCACCACACCCAGACCTTTTTTTGGGGGGGGGGGTTGCTAGAGATCTGAACTCAGGTCCCCATGCTTGTGGGGCAACCACTTTTCCACCTGAACCATCTTTCCAAACCCCTGGCTGGATATTAATTTAAAGAATGTTCAAATTTAGCCAACTTCATTTCCAAAGGAAAACATCAAAATACTTATCCAAAGGGGACTGACTCGGAGATTAAGAGCACTGGCTGCTCTTCCAGAAGACCCAGGTTCAATTGCCAGCACTCACATTGCAGTTCACAACCACCTATAACTCCAGTGTCAAGGGATCTAATGTCCTCTTCTGGCCTCTTTGGGCACCGGAATTGCACTTGGTGCACAGGCATGCATAATCATTTTTTAAAATGTATGGGAGGTAATGGTAAAAGTACTTTATCTTACAGAAATAGCAGGAATGAATTTAGAGTAACTAAAGATAAATTGTATTTGTTAAGCAAAGAATATGCCTGACCTCTATAATTGCTTATTATTCCTCTAGAAACTACTTTCTGCTGTTTTCCGGAGAAAACTTGAGTTCCTTTTTTTGTCAGAAGACCTCCAAGGTGACATTCCAGAGAGCATCCTTCAGGTAAAAGAGACTGAGGGCTACCTTCAGGCACTCAACAAGTTCAACTTTCAGGACTGTGAGGAGACAGGTCTCTAAGCTGTCCTTTGTTTTCAGAGAAAGCAATAGACATGCCTCTCCAAGGGGAGTTTAGAGTGAGTATAACTTACCTGAGTTCAGAATTCTGGAAGCAGACTGCCCAGCCACACTGATTGTTGCAGGCAATCAACTTTTCTTTGCCTTATACCTAGAAGGAACTCATTACTTGGGTTTAATTTAAGATTTTTGAATTTTTGACCAGTAGATAATAGAAAATAGAAAATTTGAGGGAGGGAAGGAACTAATATCTGATGAACTTGTCCTCTATAACAGATACAATAATATTTTATAGCTAATCATTACAATAACCTTCTAGGGGTGGATTCCAACTAAATGTTCTCTTTGTCTAGGTAAGCATGATTGCATAGGTCAATAATCAAGAATTTAAAGCCAGCCTGAGCTACATAGTGAAAACCTGTCTCTACTGCCACCAACTCCTAGAAAAAAAAAGTTAGCAACTGATAGATAGATATATAGATTTATGTATATATCTGTAGATATAGGTAACTATATGTCATCTATTGATTGCTAACATTTCCTGTAGATACAGATAACTTAGGTGCTTAAGACTCAGTACGTCATTTATTTTATTTTAATTTTTGTTAGCATCGAGTCCAGGGTCTTGCACATTCTAGACAAGCAGTCTGTCTTCATCATTATTTGTTTTCTTAGGACCGTGCTACCAGTTAAGGTAGATTTGTGGTAGGACTTATGTGAGGACTTGTGTATTAATTAAAGGGCTCATGGACTAGCAATTAATAAAGAGCCACCTCTGAACAACATGTGCAGATGTGGGAAACAATGCACATCCCCGTGCTCCTTTCTCCTTCAGGTCACCTATACAAGCAGACTATAGAGAATCATGCTTTTGACAGTCTAGTTGAGGAGGCAGACTCAATACCTAGTTGAGCTAATACACAGGAGACATATTTTAATAAACCATATGGTACTCATTTAATTGTTTGAAGGTGTGTAAGTTAAAAACATTAAGCAAGTGCCTCTGATGTCTGTTGTTATAACTAAATACCACAAGCTGGGTAATTTATAAAACAGGAATTTGTTTAGTTCATGGTTTGGACACTAGGAACAAAGAACGTAGCACTAGCATCTGCCCAGCATCTGGAAGAACCTTCTTACTGCACTATAACATGGCAGAGAGCATCACAAAGTGAGAGGGGACAGGTGTGCTAACTCAGGGGTCTCTCTTCTCAAATCTGCTATTATCATCAGGATTGGCCTCTGGAATAGATTCCATCTAATCTAAACTCTGTCCCTACGGCTCAGTCTCCAAATATTAACACGTGAAATTGGGGATTAAGTTTCCAACACATGAAACTTTGTTGTTGTTTGATATCTTATCATATATCCCAGGCTAGCCACAAAGTCTCAGCCTCCCAAGTGCTGGGATTCTAGGTATGTTCCACATACCTAGCTACTGACACGTGAACTTTTAAGGTACACATTCAAACCACAGGGTTTTATAGGAGTATGAAAAATAGACATAAACTAATTTCAGGATGAATAGTTAAAAGCTGATATGTAATGTTCTTTCAAAGAATAAACTGGATTGCTTTTAGGTATGCATAATACCTTATACCCACCTGGTCTATAAATGTATAGCCTTAGTTAAGATCACTGATATGAGGAGAGTGGGATGGTACTTGGGTAACTGAGTTAATCACTTAACCACAGTCTCATCAGTAAGATGGGAATAGCTACAGTAGCTTCCTGTGGGGATTATCATAATGGTTTATTTGGCTCTTCCATAAAGAGCCTTGAACAGTGGCTAGCGATACAAACGCCTCTACAAATGTTCGTTACTGCAGCAGAGCCTTCACTGCATACAAGGCATATAGCCATCTTGGTGACCACCTCAATCCCTGTCTTTATTCTCTGCCTAGGAGCTGTTTGAAACCTTAGCACAAAGCCCAGTAGGCAGCATACCTGACAGAAGCCCAAGGTGGGAGAGCAGGACCCCTCAGCTCAGCCCTGAAGCTGTCTCCGTGCTCTGGAATCTTCTGAAGCAAGCCCCTCAGCTAGCCCAGGCCCTGTTGGAGCTCCTGCTTGAGGATCATCACAGCACCAGCCTCTGTCACAGTCCTCTACAGAAGACACTGCTGGACCTCATTCGAAAGGCATTGCAGACCCTTAGGGACCCTGTTTGTCAGGCCCCTGGGGTGGCCAACGCTGTCTGTGGAGCCCTTCAGGCTCTATGTTGCACTGTAGAGCTACCAGAGAGTGAATGGCGTGTCCTATGTGAGGAAATATTGGAGACCTGCAGGACTGAGGACAGTCCCCTGCAGGAGGAACAGCTACTTGGTTGCCTATTACACAAGGCTGGGCGGAACCTATTGTCCCTCTATGGCCAAACCTATGCAGAGAAGGTGGCAGAAAGGCCACCAAAGGCCCTTTCAGGAAAAGGTGTGTTTCTTTTGCTGTTTCTCCTGTACTTTGGTAATTCCAATGTGCCCTCTGAAGTTCTGGACTGAAATTGTACTTGCTTGTTGTCCAAGACAAGAGAAACTAAGCAAAACCACATAGCATGTTCTGTTGTTGTTTTTTGTTTGTTTTGTTTGTTTGTTTGTTTAAATCAGAGCTTAAAAAAATAACAGAAGCAACAAAGAGCTTTGCAGGAGCTGAGAGAAATGGCGTGTCTTTAAGATAAAGTGTAAACAAGTGAGTTTACTTTTTAGAAGAGTCTACTCTTGAACTAGACCTTGTTATCTAACCTCCATAATATGCACTTGCACACACAATATAAAAATGATAATAAATTTTAAGTAAATAAATATAAGCACCTAGTCTCATATTGGTTGGTCTTCAGTGTGGACTGTAGCGTGAGAAAAAGGAGCTCTTCGTTTCCTAGTAACCCTCCTGGTGTGATGTTCGGTCTCCCCAGATCATCTGGATCCTGAGAGGGCAATGCTGGCCCTGTTCTCCACTCCGGACCCAGCCCACGCTTGGAAAATGGCCTTTTTCTACTGCCTGAGCAACAACAAACACTTCCTGGAGCAGATCCTGGTAAGTCAAGCTTAATTGCTGTCCATCAGAGAAGACCCCAAGCTATTTGGTTTCCTTTATTTCTCTCGCATTCGTGTATCCAGCTCTTGCATCTAACCAGTTCCAGTCATAATTGATCTGTAGTCACTTTCTGTTGAACCTTTGGTACGAAGTAAGATGTTGGCTATGTGTTAGCTTCTAGAGGGTGTAGAAAGCAAAATCCACAAGCAAAGGATATAGGCAGCAAGACAAGGCCTACCTGGCAGGGAATTTTAATTACTCTAACTCTTGCCTTCCAAACTGAAACTGAAGCTCATTTACTTCTAAAGATATTTGTGAATCCCTGCTTGAGGCTATGTACTATGCCAAGCGAATGGGGTTACAACAGAAGTCAGCCCTCTCCTCAGAATGCTTAGTGCTTTTTGTGAACATTTATTTTTATGTAAACGACTACCCTAATGGACCTGGAACTCATTCTTTCCAGTTCAGGTAACCAGGTGACCTTTGACTTATAGGTGACAGCGCTAACCCTATTGAAAGAAGAAGACTTCCCAAGCCTTGGATGCCTGCTTGATAGAGAGTTCAGGCCCCTTAGTCACCTGCTCGTGCTCCTGGGATGGACACACTGCCAGAGCCTTGAATCAGCTAAACAATTACTCCAAACCCTCTACAGGGCCCAGGTAACTCATTCAGCACCTCATAGTACTCCAGAAGTGAATGCCATGGGGCTTTGGGCCTAGAAGAGTTCAGGGTCTCACAGTCAGCCCCTATGTCTGATGCCTGAGTCAGCACTTGTTTCTTCTTTATCGACATAGGATCAAGGCCACGATGAGCTTCTCAGGGATGCCTGTGATGGATTGTGGTCTCACTTAGAAGTCTTGGAGTGGTGTGTACAGCAGAGCAGGTATGTCCCTGTCAATTCATTCCCCCTTCCTACCATACCTGGGGCACACTCAATCCTAGTCCATTTCAGAAGATAATTTCAATAATGTTGGCCAGACACGAATAATTGGTCCATCAGTTAAACCAGGGGTTGGGGGAAATGTAAGTAATGATTAGCTTCCAGTTGTGACCATCATGTGACAACCAAAGGATAATTTAGAGTCTAAAAAAACAGCTCCCGATCCCTAGGTATATAGGCCAAACATTATTCTAATCCCTTCACAACATTCTGGCAATGTAAATACAGACATGATTTTTGCTTTAAATGTGGGACACCAAGGGCCATGTATGGTGGCTCACACTTTTAATCTCAGCCCCCGGGAGGCAGAGGCAGGCTGATCTCTCTGAATCCACAGCCAGCCCAGTCTCCGTAGCAAGTTCCAGCCTAGCCAAGGTTAGGTAGTGAGACCTGCCTTAGCCTGGATCTGAGTTTCCATTTTGTTCTTTGTTCACTTAACCAGTGCTTCAGAAAGTAGTTGGAGGAGTGAGTAGGAAGGAGCTCTTTGAATAAGCCAAAGAAGCTTATTTGAAAGCTACAGAGACTACAGAATTTAAGAACTTCCATCTTCAGACCCTTCTCAGACTCCACTGATCAGAAAGGCCTTTCCTAGGTCTTTTCTAGACAAGGAGCTAACTTGATGGATATAATTCCTTAAGGTGGATAAATGTTACCTCTTACCCTAGACCCAGTAAAATATAGTTTGACCAAGTGAAACTGGAAGAGTTTTCAGGCCAGAGAAGAAGAAAAAGAAGAAATATTGTTGTCTCTCTGTAGGGCAATAATATAAAATGCCTCCCTGTCCATCATTCCAACTTTCCCTTTCAGCAGCCTCATACCAAAGAGAGAGCTCCTGTGTCACTTACACGGCGGAGACAGCCACTCAGTTCTCTACTCTCTCCATCACCTTACAAACCTTCCAGCCCTCAGGGAGGAAGAAGTCCTCAAGCTCTTTCAGAAGGTGCCAGCTAAGGACCTCCAGCGAGCACATGGTGAGTTGGCCCTAGTGTAGTCACATTCTGTTACACGGTCCTGGAACTTTCTCAGGTGAGAGCAGGTGTTTCCAGGAGGGAGATGTTGCTTTGATTTGCTTTTCAAAAAGACCTACCACAAACCCATCTTTCCACATTCCTCCCCCACCCCCCACCTCCAGAATGATGGGCAATTTGTTCAGCAAATTTCCTAAAAGAACTAGAATTCTGATTCACACCTCAGAGTGTGAAAGACTTCCAAGTATGTATTTGACATTTGTCCTCTGAACCCACTGAGATGTACTTGGAGCTTGGGACTTAAACCTGAAGGGGCAGTGATGGGACCGTGACTGGGGTACATACCATGCAGAGTTTAAGTTAGAGCCCAAGCAATGGAGGCCAAGCCTGGTAGAGAAAAGCAAAGCAAAGAGGACAAAGCTGGTACTGACGAGGGTAAAGGCCTTCAGAAGTTGCAGGTCAGACACACAGGACGGTAAGAACTACAGGTCAGCCCTCTGCTTCAGCCATTCATGCTGCTCATGCCTGAAAAGGTTAACTCTGAAGTTCTACCTGTTTCTCTGCTTCAGATACCCATGATGCCTCAGTCCCTGAGCACCTGAGCCAGTGTCAGAGCCTGACCCTCTACCAGGGCTTCTGTGCTATGAAGTATGCTGTCTATGCTCTCTGTGTGAACTTACATCAACACACTCAGTGCCAGGACTGCAGAGACATTGCTGCCTCCGCCTCCTCCGAGGACCTGGCTGTGGTGGAGCCAGGCAATGATTCCCTCCCCTCCACAGGTACGGAGCTCCGCTGTCCGTGGTGTATACAGACACCTTCCTCAGGGACTGCTTTGTGTGGTTACCATTTCCTTCCAGGATGGAGTGTTCTTGATTTGTAAGCACTCAGGATTAATTTTATCCATTTCTCAGCCTCTGCATCAAAGGAACCTGCTTACATCTTAATGGACCTTAACCTGATGATCTAGATTAGTATTTGCCAAATGTTTTCCTATTTGTAGCTAGACACCATAGTAAGAATAGCATTTCAGGGGCTGGAAGTGATGGCTCTGTGGTTAAGAGCACTGACTGCAGCCCAGCAGTGGTGGCACACACCTTTGATCCCAGCACTCAGGAGGCAGAGACGCACTGATCTCTAAGTTCAAGGCCAGCCTGGTCTACAGAGTGAGTTCCAGGACAGCCAGAGCTACACAGAGAAACCCTGTCCTGAAAAATGGGGGGTGGAGGTGGGGGGAGCGGGGGAGCTAGCTGCTTTTCCAGAGGTCCTGAGTTCAATACTCAGCAGTGTATAAAAACCACTTGGAAATTTATAATCATCTGTAACCATAGTCCCATGGAATCTGATGCCTCTTCTGATGTTCAGATGTATGCAGATAAAACACCCATAGACATAAAATACATAAATAAATAGATCTTTTAAAATAATAAAAAGAATAACATTTTACATCAGCTCTGGTTTAAACTTACATGTGCAGTTTATGTCCATATATATATATATATATATATATGTGAATTTATGTATGTGAAATATATATTGAAGGTTAGTTTTAAGAAACAGTACTCCAAATGGAACATACTTAGGATTTTTTTCCTTTTCCCTTCTAAGTCGTGCTGTGTAGTCCAAGTGAAAATTGATGTGACCTGGTTGGCCTCAAACTCTTAAGCCTCCCCAGCGCTGGGATCCCAGGCCTAAAATACCATGCTCAGCCCTGCCTCTTCTTCCTCCTCCTTCTCTTCCTCTAAATTCATTTTTTGGATTTTTTAAAAATACATGTGGGTGTTTTGTATGTCCATGCACATGCCTATTTCCCACAGAGAGGCCAGAACACATCAGATCTTTTTAGACCTGGAGTTACAGAGGTTGTAAGTCATCATGTAGGTGCTGGGAATAAAACCCAGGTCTTCTGCAAGCACAGCCAGTGCTCTGAATCACTAAATCATCTCTCCAGCCCTTATTTTTTTTATGGCAGAGATTTATTCTGTAAGCTCAGCTTGGCCTGGAATGTGTGGCAGTCTTCCTGCCTCAGCATCCTGAAAGCTGGGATCAGAATTGTGCTGCCACAACCTTGTCGAATATCAAATGTTTTAGTGACCTAGGAAGACTAAGATTGTTGTTATAGTAACAGGAGGTTAAAAAAGAATTGATGGTAAGGAATCTATGTCATCTTAATTCCTAGAACTGAAATATGAAGTATTTGTCGGAGGTAAGGAATAATGTCATAATTTAAGAGCAGAAACGTAGGGAGTGTGCAGCCGACTGTGCTTTTTAATGTTTGCTCTCTCTTCCCTTCCTCCGGCCTCTTCTCTTATTCATGATCCCTAGGTGCTTCACATCTCTTCCCAATATACCTGACTCGATGTCGACAGTATTTACGCAGTATCCCCGACTCTCTGTGCCTGGAAATTCTGGAAAACATCTTCTCTTTGCTCCTCATCACCTCTGCTGATCTTCACCCGGAGCCTCACCTCCCAGAGGACTATGCTGAGGATGAGGACGTTGAGGGGAGAGGGTCCTCAGGTTTGAGGTCTCCATCAGAGAGTCCTCAGCACATAGCCCCACCTGAGAAAAAGTCAGAGCGGGGTTCCCTGAGACCCAGGAGCCTTGCTCATCACACAACACCAAGCTGTCCGAAGGCAGAGCCAAAAGACAGCTCTCCGGGACCTCACAAGCATAGCTTCTTGGACCTAAAGCACTTTACTAGTGGCCTGAGTGGATTCCTGGCTGATGAGTTTGCGATAGGAGCAATCCTCAGCCTTGTTCAGGAGCAGCTCGATGAGATCAGCAGCCACAGCACCCCCGAAGAGGCAAAGCTGCTAGAAGGCCAGAGCTGTTCGGCCGGCAGAGATGGACTGCAGAGCCGCCTACACCGGTTCTCAAAGGTTCTCTCTGAGGCCCAGTGGAGATACAAGGTGGTAACAAGCAACCAGGGCTCAGGTGAGTGGAGGAGGACAGAACTAGAAGCTCTAGGAAGTAGGAAAGGAGAAGGTTTCAGCAACATGGGCAAGGGGCAGGCATGTGGGAGCCACACCCTAATCCAGGGAATATGGCATCTCAGAGCTTAGTGAAGATTACCGCTGCCTGTTTCTGAAAGAGGTCAAATCAAAACTAGTCACTGTGTCTGTGTTTGCTATTTCAGAAGAACAACCTTCCCGAAGATCCCGGCCCATTGCCACAAGGCACTCTAGTCTCCGCCGAGGTCGTCGGACTAGAAAGACCCGGGCAGGTGATCCAAAAACTCTCTTCTCACTTCTCAAGCCTTGTTCTCACGTACCTGGCAAAGAGGCATACGGATGCTTGTCTAATGTTCTTTTAGGCCGAGCACATGGTCAAATTAACGAGATAACCATCATCTGCTCACTAAGACTAAGTACTAACAATAGCTTGGAAGATCCTCCTAGTCCCACCCCTTCCCTAGTCAAGTCATAACAGTTTCTTACATAGCCATCCAGAAATTTCCCATGCAACACATATCCTTTCACATATACACAATCACACACACACACACGCACACATGCACACACACATACACACACACAGAGTAACACGCTAGGTAGGGTAAAGGATGCCATCAGAGAAACCTGGGGGAATGCACGGTGATGTTGCTACAGCTCTGAAGCTGCTCAGTTGATTAGTTTTGGACAAGGCCAAACTTGCATCCACCTGCTTCATCCAGCCCAGGACATGCATTCCATTTCCTTTTCCCTACAGCTACCTCTTCTTTCCATGAGGCTGCCTCAGTAGTGAGCCAAGGAGACTCCCTTAATGGGTGACAGCCTCCATAAGGCCACCCTAAGGAAGAGCCAGCCTCCACTGAGACTCCAGCACTTAGGAAACCTGATGCTAAGCCTTTTCCTCCTGAGTTTTTAACAGGGTAGTCTTTGGCAGGCCAGGTTTACTCTTACATTTCCTACTTTTTTATGTTTGGAGATACATCTCTCTGTCAAAAAAAGTCATGCCTCCTCTTTGACCCTGTTGTTTCCTAGTCATGATAAGTGTGCTTTTATTTTACCAGGCTCTTGCTAGTACTTAATCAGCAGTGATGGTCACTAGCTCCTGGTATAGTCTGCTACCCAGAGAGCTCTGGGACCACATCGCCCCTGCCATCCATCCTTGCTGGAGTCACCTTTTATCCTCAGTCTACCCATACCTTGGCTGACTTTGCAATTTATACACTATAAGGAGCTGATGAGCAATTTTTACTCTTCTACCTCCAGATGGCCGGGAAAGAGGCTCCAACCCCTCTCTGGAGAGTACCAGCAGTGAGCTGAGCACAAGTACTTCAGGTATCTGGGTTCTAACCAGCTGACAACTTTAGGCAGCTTTGCCCATGTCCAGATTTGCCATGCCCTGTGGTGTGAACACCAGGACTGAACCTTTGTTCAAAGTTTATTCTGCCGATAATGGAGTAGATGTCCACTATGGAAAGGGAAAAGGCTTTCTGTCTCAGTTAAGATACCCAACAGCAGACAGAAGGTGATTATTCAAGAAAGGTAGTTGGTACTTGTATTCTAAGATGGTAATAAATGTTTACTCTAATGTAAACAAAAACCAAGACCCATTTGCAGACCTTTTAGAGAAAATATAGAAATGTGGAGAAAGGTGACAACTCTGATTTATCTTGACTGTGTCCAATGTTCTTACACCTTACAGAAGGGAGTCTGAGTGCTGTGTCTGGCCAGGTAGAACCCGACAGTCGGTTGCAGTCCCAACCTCAGAGTTCCATCATCCCTATGATGTTCTCCCCACCGGAGTCACTGCTGGCATCCTGTATCCTCAGGGGGAACTTTGCAGAAGCCCATCAGGTGAGGGGAGATAAAGCATGCTAAGTCAGCCCTTGACTGGCTGTCATATTGGGCCTCCAGGAAAGCTAAATGCATGTGACACCAAAAGTACTTGAGAGTGCATGCAGGGAATCACATTGAGCAGGAAAAAAAAAACCACAGAAAGGAATTTCTACGTGTGCAGGTCTAGTGCTTGGCACTGCAGGCTTAGAGACACTGAGTTGTGTTCTTAATACAAGTAGGGTTTTAACAAACTACAGTAGGCACAATCTCATCACCTCTAAATAGTGAAACTTTTGTTTCTTTCTTCATACTCCTGGGTACATATCTGTGTTTTTATATAGTTAAAAATCATAGTGCATGGGGCTGGAGAGATGGCTCAGAGGTTAAGAGCACTGACTGCTCTTCCAGAGCCCCTGAGTTCAATCCCAACAACCACATGGAGTCTCACAACCATCTGTAATGAGATGTGATGCCCTCTTCTGGACTACAGGTGTACATGCAGGCAGAACAATGTACGTGTAATAAATAAATCTTTTTTAAAAATTATAATGCAGATAGCTCTGGTAATAAACAGAATGACAGTTCAGTTCAGTGTACTGCACAGCTGGTAAACTGATGTGCTGTGGGATGTAGGGAAGACAACACTGGACTAGCAGTGAGAATGACAACAACAGTCTGAACAACCCAAGCTCTCTGAACCTTGATCCTCCATGGAAAATTGTAGCTCAGCATAATTCCTGCTTGTTCCGGGTTAAGAAGATTATACAGGAACCATGAGAAAAGCAGTCCTCTGTGTTGTTTAAATGCAATAGCACTAGTCACTGTGCTTTAAACGCTCCATGCATTAGTTGAAACTTTATGCTGGTCCCTGAACATCTAAGTTAGAATTTTCTATGGCATGACTCCAGTTGTGAAGTAAATGTAGGGGAAATCTATGCACTAACGTGGTCTTTCCTTAGTTCCTCCTGTTCCTTTTAGAGTTCTTACTTTCATAATTAGGAGCCTCTGGACAGGATAGGGACCCCTCTACCTCACCCTTTGTTTTTGTTTTATTTTGTTTTGTTTTGTTTTTTGGTGTTTGGTTTGGTTTTGGGGGGGGTTGTTGTTGTTGTTTTGTGGGGGGGGTTAGTTTGTTTTGTTTTGTTTTGTTTCTTTGCAGTGTTGAGGATTGAACCAAGGGTCTCACATGTTCTGGGCTTTACAATGAGTTACAGTCCTGGATCAAAAATGGATCCTGGATCTCATTGTTCTGCTGCTGTTGTTGTTACTTCCCACCCTTTCTTCAACCTGAACAACTTGGCTAGGAGTTTACATGGCATTTCTGTCCTATATACTACATATTTCTCTTTCCTCAAGCTGTGGGGTGGGGTGGGGGGAAAAGGCACGTGCTTTGTTTTTTAACCTAGTTACAAAATAAGTTACATCTATTACAAATAGTATTAACAAGAAAATAAAATGAGTTTTAGCACTATTGACACTATCATATAGAAACAACCTATGTAAAACAGTCAATGGTGGCACAGCCTTTAATCCCAGCACTTGAGGGGCAGAGGCAGGCAGATATCTGAGTTAGAGGCCAGCCTGATATACAGAGCGAGTTCCAGGACAGCTACACAAAGAAACCCTGTCTTGAAAAACAAAACCCAAAAAGTAAAAAAGAACCAATGTTATAGATGTATTTTTTGGCCAATATTTTTCCAGTGATAATCATCTAATCATGTTGCATTAACATTTTCTTTCTGTTCAACACACAGATCGTATTAGGCCTTATAATAATGCTGTGGAAACATGACCACCCTTATGTGTAAAGCCTTTGGTATTATTTCCTTAAGAAAAGTTCTCATAGCTGGGCATGGTGGCTCACACTGGTAAGCCCATCACTGAAGCAGGAAGACTGCTGTGAATTTAAGGCCGACCTGGGTTATAGACTAAGAACCTGCCTCAAAAAAAAAAGGGTGGGTGGGGTGGGGTTATGGGAAGGGAAGGAAAGGGGTCTCACCTAAATTACTGATTCAAAACACATTTTAGGGCAAATGAAATATCTCAGTGTGTAAAGGCACTTGTCACCCCAGCCTGAAAACCTGAATTTGACCCCCAGGACCCACACAGTTGGAGGAGATAATTAACTCCTGCAAGTTTCTCTCTGACTTCCACGTGTGTACTATGGTACTCACATATCTACACACATTCTCTCCAAATAAATAAATATAATTATAAAAAATATTTTTAAAAATACATGGTTAACGTTTAAAAGATTAACAAACTATTCATGGAGGATTTGTTCTTATACTTTGTTAGTGTGTCAGGTATAAAATAGTATCTGTGCTAGTTTATGTCAACTGGACACAAGTTAGAATCATCAGAGCCTCAACTGGGAAAATGCTTCCATAGGATGGAGCTGTAGGCAAGCCTGTAAGGCTTTTAAATTAGTGATTGATGGGGAGGGCCCAGCCCATAGTGGGTGGTTCCATCTCTTGTCTAATGGTCCTGTATAATGATCCTGTATTCTAAAGAGAGCAGGCTGAGCAAGCCAGTAAGCATCACCCACCCTCACTCACCCCTGCCACCGGGACCTCTGCGTCAGCTCCTGCCTCCTGGTTCCTTCCATGCTTTAGTTCCTGTCCTGACTGTCTTCAATGATGGACTACAATGTGGAAATGGAAACCAAATAAACCCATTCCTCCCCAAATTGCTTTGGTCATGGTGTTTTATCGCAACAACTGGAATAGTACCATTACATAAATTCCTTGTCATGAAAAATGGTTTCTTGTTTGTGTATTTCCCATAAGTGTTTCCTCTGAAATCACTGATGACATTTGCTTATCTCCTTCTGACCTCTGGTGGTTTGTTTATGAACTTTTTTGAGCTGTTTTGTATTGGGTCTCTTTGTAACATTCTGTGCAAGCTGCATGTAATGGCACAGGCCTTTAATCCCTGCACTTGGGAGGAAGAGACAGGTGGATCAGTGCTGCCCTTGTCTATACAGTGAGTTTTAGGACAACCAATGCTACACAGAAACACTGTCTCAAAAAGAAAAAAAAAAAATCCAGTGCTCTCTGATGCTCTAAAATAGCCGTGTTGAGGTCCTAGTGTAATGAATTGGCCCAGCATTCTTTCTCTATGTATTCCCAGACTATGCTGACCCACCACTGTCATGGCTCCCTCCCCTGACAGGTGGTATTCATGTTCAACCTAAAGTCCTCACCCAGTGCTGGGGAGCTGATGTTTGTAGAGCGTTATCAAGAGGTGATCCGGGAGCTGGCCTGTGTAGAGCATAAAATTGAAAATCAGAACTCGGATGGGGGAAGCAACACCGTTCGGCGCACTGGCAGTGGGCGCTCAACTCTGCAAGCCATTGGCAGTGCTGCAGCGGCAGGTTGGTCTTCCTTACTGACGTCAAGGGTGGAAGGGTAGCTGGGTGGTGGCACAGGGGAAGAAACTACTTAAGTCTTCATGAGAAGTTTCCAGAAATGAAAAGCAGGACACCCATCCCAAAAGCCAGCAGTCCGACATACTCCACGCAGTTTCCTAGATGCATGCAGCCTCCCTGCCTGCCACTCAAGCCATCCCTGCCCATCCTCCGCAACTTAAGCTAAAGAATAAGACTGTTGTCTTGTGCATTTCAGGATCACTCGTGCTAGTTGTTCCTTTTTTCATGTAGTTCTTCATCGATAAAGGGTATTACTTGACTGTCCCTGAAGTGAAAAATCGATTGTTAATGTCTGTAGCCTGGGGGCCACATCTCTTTGGTTCCCAGCTGTGGTGGCTCACTCCAGCAGCTGCCCTCCCTTCTTTCTTGAAGCTGACGCTTGTCCCACACTTTCATCTCTCCAGTTGGCTCCCCAGACTCCGTGTATCAGGTTACCATCATGTGTTGCCCTGTACATATGCTTCCAGAAACGTTTCAGTCCTACCTACTTAAAATATGTATCCAAGTCCTCAGGCTTGTTCAGCAGGTGTTATTACCCACTGAGCTGGCACTGGCATGTCCCAAGCCCCCTGCTGAATCATTTAGGCACATCTTTTCAATGGTTTTGATAGAAAGGGGCTCTTACAGCAGTAGTGCTGTCTACTTTGCTTTTTCAGCAATGTCTTTCTTGCCCTGCTTTAGATCCCATTGGGAAGAAGCCATCCCTCATCAATACCTTCTGGGTTTATTGGGGCCTTCCTTTCATAACTATTTTGGCTCTGTAAGAGTGGTCCTAATGAAAGTGTTAGTGTGCACAGAAGAACCTCAGACAAACTACTACTATGGTGGTACCTGGACTCACCCTCACCCTTGCTTTGTGCTCCCCTGTTGCATGTCCAGGAATGGTGTTTTACTCCATCTCTGATGTGACTGACAAGCTCCTTAGCCCCTCCGAAGACCCCATCCCCACGCTCCAGGAAGATTTTTGGATAAATGCTACTCTGATGGAGCCCACCACTCCCCTTAGAGAAGTTCTGGAAGACCTCAGTCCCCCTGCCATGGCTGCATTTGACCTAGCCTGCTGCCAGTGCCAGCTCTGGAAGACCTGCAAACAGCTCTTAGAAACAGCTGAGCGACGACTGAGCAGCAGCCTTGAGAGCCGGGGTAAGTGGGAGCCATCATATATCTTCACTCTATTCATTTGTTCATTCATTCATTCATTGTCAGCTGTATCAATGAGCTCAGCAAACCTTAAGAAGTTGTGGAGAGAGTAAAAGGAGAAAGTATTAAACATTAGTTAATTCCCTTATCCTAATGGCATAAAGACTGTTAGGTGTCTTATATTCATAGACAGCATGAAGATGCTACAAAGAAATCCACTAATTGGTACTTTTTTAAAAAGGAAAGAAATACTTTCATGGATGATACAGATGGGTGAGTAGGGTGAAGATGTAGCATTCTCGAACCTGGGATTCGATCTTCTAACATAGGAAAATGAAGGGACACGTGAAGGAGTGCCCTTAGACTGCAGTCCTCTTGGGTAAAGGCGTTGACCCTACCCTGGGACTGCCATGACACAATGTGTACCTCAGGCTTACTATTAGAAAAGATAAAATTACACAAGGAACTGAGCATCAGCCTCTGAAAATCCATTTCTCCTTGCATCCCTCTTCCTTCATCTGTTTCAGGTCGACGGCTAGACCATGTTGTCCTCAGTCCCGATGGCATTCGAGGTTTTCCTGTCGTCCTTCAGCAAATTAATAAGATTCTCAATTATCCGCTCACCTCACCGGGACAAACAAAAGCAGGTGAGATGCTTTGCCCACCACCTCCTCTCCCACCTTTGTTTTCCATGGACTTGGGACAGTGGGTCAGCAGACATTTTCTCCCCTCTTCCTTTCTTGCATGTTTTCCATAGATTCTCTAGAAGAAAGGGGAGGAGGCACCCTGCGTTGCAGCATCTCAGAGCTGCTTCAGACGTGCTGGCCCAGCCTCACGGAGGACTGTGTTGCCAGCCACACCAGCCTTTCCCAGCAACTGGATCAGGCTCTCCAATCACTACAAGAGGCACTAGCACTACCAGGTACAGCTCTGCCTGCAAGAACAGATTAGCGAGGGAGGTGAGACAGCTGAGGATATGTGAGCACATCCTCAGCACTCTAGAGCTCCATCAGCCTTTTCTATCAGAGCAAGGCGCGTCCCTCTTCCCCAGCTCTCAGTTGGAAGGATACTTGCCACTCTCACTTGCAGGTACATTTTTCCATTCCTGGTGAGAAGTATGCCTGATACCAGTTAGTTGGTATTGGTCAGCCCTCCCCAAAAGCACCATGTGCTCTTCATAAAGCTGCTTCACCAAGAGACAACAGGGTAAAACAACAATATAGCCTGATTTCTCTAGACTCCAAGTTCTTCCTGGCTGAGATCACTTGTCCACAAGGCTGAATTGGGATTTGTGGTTGGTTGGTTGGTTGGTTGGTTGGTTGGTTGGTTGGTTGGTTGGTCTACCTTCTAAGTGTGCTGCTCACGTAGTCACCTATGTCCTGTAGACACCCAGTGCACTTTGTAGGAAGCTCAGTTTATACATTAAGTCAAAAGTTGACCCAAAGCTAAAGGGCCAGAGAGATGGCTCAATGGTTAAGACTACTTGCTTCTCTTCCAGAGGACCCAAATTTAGTTCTCAGCACCCACACTGAGCAGTTCACAAACACCTATAACTAGGTACTGTGAGTCCTACATCTTCCTCTGACCTCTGCAGGCATCCCAAATCCACATACATGCACACATATATTAAAAGAAATATTTATTTTTAGAAATTGACCCAAAGCTAGAAGCTAAGACGAAAGCCATGTCTGTTCTCCCACCCTGTTCCTCTCAGAGCCCAAGAGTACTCCACTCACTTCCCTGGTGGAGCAGGCAGCCCACAAGGCCCCTGAGGCAGAGGCCCACCCTGTGTACATCCAAAGCCAGCTCCTGCAGAAGACCCTGGGGAAACAGGTGCCAGCAGGCAGCAGACAGACTGACTATGTGGGCACCTTCTTCAGCTACTGCACCACCCTGTCGACGGTTCTCCTTCGGAGTTTGAGCTCTGATCCCGGTAAATAATGAGAATGATACAGAATCTTTAGGGAAAGGAAGCAAAGACGTGCTTCCTTAAGAGGCTCTTTCTAGGTACACATAACCAAGGGTACAAGATTTGTGTAATTCTCTTATTCATCTATCTATGTTTTGCATCTTTGTGCTGAGTGAAATTATACAGCACATGGAAGTCCTCAATAACATGGAATTGGTGCCTCAAAAATATCTGTGAAGGCAGGTGTGGTCGTACATGCCTATAATCCCAACACTTAGGGCAGAGGCAGAAGGATCAGGAGTTCCAGGCCAGCCTGGGCTATATAATAAATACCCTGTAAGAAAACAACTATAATTGTGTCAGACCTGGGGCCCATCATAGATTTGAGAGTCCAGTAGAAAAATCAAGCTTTTGACTTGAATCCCATCTTCTTTGATTTCATAGCAAGTACCAGGTAAAGGGATAAAAATCTGAAATATTAAACTTTCCAAATTTCCAAACCTTTTTAACCACCAGCCTGATGCCATAAATGGTTTGACAGGTCATAGTTAAAACAGATGCATGAAAATACTATACCACCTTACCTTTGGGTTCTGTATATAAGATATAAGTGAAACATCAGTGTTTAGACTTAGATCGTATCCCCATGAGACCCTGTTCTGTGCATGCAAACATTCCAGGAGCCAAAACACATCTAGTCCCAAGTGTTTCGGAGGCAAGATGCTCAAGCTGTCAACTTCAACTTCAGTCAGGTTAAGTGAGCATCATGTGCTGTCTGTAGTTAGCCCGGCCACCATTTGCCTGGATTGGAAGTCTTGAACACTGTAAGATGTCAATGAACTTGTATCCAGGCTCATGTTGAGAATGCCTTTACCTACTGTGAGTCAACAGAAGGGTTCTTCATGCTGCCCTCATTGTCATTCACTATGACAAGCAGGTTCTCTGAGGCAAAGCCCTGGGCGGTTGCACCCAACAGGACAAACAAAGATTATTTCTTTACTTTCTCAGATAATGTGGAGGTCAAGGTTGGAAATCCCTTTGTTCTCCTGCAGCAGAGCTCTTCCCAGCTGGTGTCGCATCTCCTGCTTGAGAGACAGGTTCCTCCAGACAGGTGGGTGTCACTTGCAGGTGCTTTTACTCTTTTATAATATGTTAAAAGTCAACGTGCTTCTTCTCATTGTCTCTCTTGCCCCGGCTAATGTGTAAGTAGAAGACAAATGGTGACTCTTCACTCACAGATGAGCAATAGCCAGAGGTTCAGCAACAGTAGTCTTGTAAGCTATAGAAAAATAAGCCTTCTCAGGCATTGCTAGTAAGGTGTAAAAGTTGCTATCAGTATTTATTAAGATTCCAAATTGATCACAAATATTTGTAAAAGTAGTCAATATCCTTAACCATCAGAAAAATGAAGATTAGACCTACCTGGAGAGTCCATCTCATGCTAGTTTAATGTCAGAAAAGCATGGCAAATTTTGGTGAGGCTATGGGAAGACAAAGAACACCTATTCAGTCCTGGTGGGTGAATAAACTGGTACAGCCACTATGGAAATCAGTGTGGAGGTTTCTCCAAGAGCTAAAAATAGGACTACCTTATGACCTCACTGTACCATTCCTGTGCATATAGCACTCTCTATGCTACCACAGAGAAACTCATACTGCCATGTTTGTTGCTGACCTATTCACAATAGCAGGGAAATGAAATCAGTTGAAGTGTTCATCAAGAGGTGAATGGACATGAAAAGTAAGTGTGCTATGTGTGCACAGCAGAAGCTAATTCTCTATTAAGAAAAATGAAATTTGTAGAAAAATGGATGAATCTGAAATTATATATTAAATGAGGCAACACAGACTCAGATAAATACAACATATTGTCTTCATATAGAGATCTTATCTTTTAATGTGTGTTATATAATGTATATATAATACATACATACATACATACATACATACATACATACATATGATCATAGGGTCATAAAACTAGAAAGAGAACAAAATGGGAAGAAGTGGTGGGGGGTGTTGTATCAGATATACAAGCTATGAATATAAAAAGGATAGCCTTTAATCCCAGCACTCAGGAGGCAGAGGCAGGTGGATCTCTGAATTCGAGGCCAGCCTGGTCTAAAGAGTGAGTTCTAGGATAGCCAGAGCCAAACAGAGAAACCCTGTCTTAAGAAAACAAAAAGAAGACAAGGAGACCACTAAAAAAAGGAGGAAGAAGAGGAAGGGAACCACTAAGAAGAGAGAGAGAGAAAAAAAGGAGGACTAAAGTTAGAGTGTTAGACTCAACAGGTAGAGGAGAAGAGTCAAAGGATGGTCTACAGAAGCAAACTTTGAAAACATAATTAAATCCATTAAGCAAATTAGCTGGGCAGAAGTAGCATGCTCCTTTAATCCCAGCACTGGGGAGGCAAAGGCAGATGGATCTCTGAGTTCCAGGCCAGCCTGGTCTACAGAGTGAGTTTTAGGATAGCTAGGAATACACAGAACAACTGTCTCAAGAAAAAAAAATTAAACAAATTGATAACAATCCATGAAGGGGGATTTCTCCTGATTCTTGGTTGTACATGTACCACAAGACTCCATGGTCTGCTAAGATGGGATGACTTAAGTTATATAATACTTAATAACTATAGAAAAATCACCTCCCTATAGAGGGCTGTGGACAGAGCTTTCAGCCTATAAAGTGAAATGGAGCTGAATAGTGTGTCTGGTCAACTGCCTTTTATATTATTTTTAAGAGAGAATGATTACACCTGCCTGTAAGCCCAGCACTTGGGAGGTAAAGGCAATAAGTTTGAGGCCAGCCAGGACTACACAGCAAAACCTGGTATTGAATGAGTGAGTGAGTGAGTGAGTGAGTGAGTGAGTGAGTGAGTGAGTGAGTGAATGAATGCATATATATAATATTGGGTAATGGTACCTGTGTGTTCAGGCCTCACATGCCTTCTGCTTCTTTTCCTCTAGGCTGGCAGCCCTTCTTGCCCAAGAAGGGCTCAACCTAAGTGTGCCGCTGGTCATTGTCAGCTGCTGCTGTGAGCCCCTTACTCTTTGCCCTTCTCGGCAAAGCCAGCAGGTCTCATCTCTTGTGACCCACCTGGGCCTGCTGGCTCAGGAGCACGCCTCCCACTTTCTGGATGGCCTGCCCCTCTCTATGCTGGGTTCCCCTAGACCGAACGAGAATCCCTCAGCAGAGAGAAAGTCTCGCTCTTCCCCAAAGGACTCATCACTCCCAGCCTTCACCTCCTCTGCCTTGGCCTTCCTTAAGTCTCGCTCAAAGATACTGGCCACAGTGGCCTGCCTGCAGGCTTCCCGGGGGACAAAGGTCAGCAAGCCCAGCCTGTCTTGGAAGGAATTGCGTGGTCGCAGGGAGGCGCCTCTGACTGCAGAAAAGGTAGCACAGGAGTGTGCGCACCTCCTGGAACAGTTTCCTATGCTCGAGTCTGCCCTCCTGGCTGCCTGGGAGCCTCTACACCACGCCTCCGAGCCGGGACAGGGTCCCGCAGCCATTCTCTGTGGCCATCCCAGTCTCTCTACTGTGCTTCTGGGCCTGCATTCTCCTGTGGCCGTGGATATACTAACTGAGGCCTTTGAGGAAGCCTTGGTGGCCAGAGATTGGCCACGGGCCCTTCAGCTCATTGAAGTGTATGGGCGAGACATGGACGACCTGAGCAGTATAAGGGATGCAGTACTGAGCTGTGCTACAGCGTGTGGTAAGCAGAGTGCTCCCTCTCCCTCACTGTGAGCACATTTAGTCTTCACAGGAACTCAGGGAGAGTTACTGCGTCACCACAACCTCACTGTCCTGGGACCAGACTAAGGCTCAAAGCACTTAGAAAACTTACTGAAGACTGTGAGCACAGTGGAGTCTGGAACCAGAGCCTGTGTCAGTTTGGAATGGGAACCAGTTTCAATCTTCCCAGTCCTGCATATCAGAATCATTGTCAAATGTATAAATGACAATTGGGGCCCCTGCCTTCAGAGGTCCAGGATGGAGTTCAATGAAATGGTGACTGTAGAAGAACTTAGCAGTTTTTCTCTAGAAAATACTCTATAGAGCACATGGTCTCTGTTGCACCTATGCCATCCTGCCAGTGTGGCATAAAGACAGCCGATGTCCACATATAAGGGATTAGAATATCCACGTGCTAATGTGAGTTGGACCTGGCAGTCAGTGCCTGCTGTCCAGCATTTGGGCAGTTTAAGAAAGCAGGAGGGTAGGAAGATTGAAGCCAGCCTGTCTCACAACAAAGCAAGGGGCTAGGGAGGTGGCTGAGTGAGAAAAAGTACTTGCTGCTCAGGCATGAAGACCTGAGTTTGGATCCCAGCCCCCACATAAGAGCCAGGTGTGGTCCAGCACACATTTGTAACCCCAGCACTCGCTAGACAAAGACAAATAGATGCTGGGGACTAGCTGACCAGCAAGTCAAACCAAACAGCTTGTTCTAAGTCAGTGAAAGACACTGTCTCAAAAAGTAAGATCTGGGGCTAGTGAGATGGTTCAGATTGGTGACCTAAGTTTGGGCCCCAGAGCCAACATAAAAGTAGGAGACAGCCAACTCCCAAGGCTGACCTCCGCCATGGCATGTATGCAGCTAACTGCCAACATACACATATTATACACATATGTGCGCGCGCACACACACACACACTAATAAGTAAGATTTTTTTAAAACTTAGGTGGAGATCAATAGAAGACAACTAATATCATCTGACTTCCACATGCACACACACATGTAAATAGAAGAGATTTTCATGCATAATAAAAATAGAAAAATCAGTAAGCCATATGTTCCACTGTAGAGAGCAAAAGCTAGGTATGCTATCCAAGGTAGCTTTTGTAATAAAGGCAGAGTTGCCCTTTGAAAGGAGAACACCCCCAAAAAGGTTAGGAAATCCAGTAAAAAGAACTGTATGATATTAATTGCTTGGGGTCTATCTTTTTGTGTCTCCAAGATCAGATTTATAGATGGATGTGAGAGAGATGTGAGAGAGGGAGAGAGAGAGGGGGGGAGAGAGAGAGAGAGAGAGAGAGAGAGAGAGAGAGAGAGAGAGAGAGAGAGAGCTATTTAGTGACAGGATCTAGGTTCATTTATCCCCAATAACTTTTGTATAGGATACAGAGTAGAAAATGCAGGGAGTACTCAGCTTTACAGACAAGATGAATTTTCAAGGGCACCAGATGTGCAGCAGGACAGAATGTGGGAAACATCCCTTCCTCTCCTCTCCTCTCCTCTCCTCTCCTCTCCTCTCCTCTCCTCTCCTCTCCTCTCCTCCTCTCTTCTCCTCCTCTCCTCTCTTTTCCTCTCCTCTGACTTCCTTCTCTCCCTTCAGAAAGTGCCATGACTGTGACAAGTTTGCATAAAAAGGCACTAGGAGTAGAGAGGTTTTCCCTGCCGTGTAATATTCTAGATATAAGACCTAGTTGTAGTGGATTGGAAGGATCCTCTTCCACACCCCCGCAGGCTCCTGGGCCATAAGACAGAACAAAGCTCTCTTAAGTAACTGGGGTCTTTAAGCTCCTTCAGGACAGACAGGCTTGCTGTTCCTGAACATTGTTTTGTCTTATAGACAAGGAAGGTTGGCAGTACCTGTTTCCTGTGAAGGATGCAACTCTGAGAAGTCAGCTGGCCCTACGGTTTATAGATAAGTGGCCCCTGGAGTCCTGCCTGGAGATCCTGGCCTACTGTGTTTCAGACATGGCTGTCCAGGAAGAACTAAAATCGGAGCTGCAGAGGAAGCTGATGGAACTGCGGGTCTATCAGAAGGTACAGGCTGTGTGGTACCGAGAGTGGAAGGCAGGCCTCTTACCCACTGTTGTATTCTGCCCCCTCTACCCTCCCCCTGCCCCCCACCCCGCCCCTGTAGCCCATTCTCTTAGGCTTGGGTATTGTTAAGAAACAGAAAATGTAGGCTGGGCTTTTCCTCTGCATCAGACTTCTGTTTTTACATGAATGAAAAGAGGCCTTTTGTATAGCTCTGTGTTATTACTCTTATTGTTTTAAATTTACATCAAGAAAGGATAGTATCCAAATAAATGTTGGAATGTTGCTGTTTAGTCCACAAAGGTATTTTCACATGCATGGATGAGCTCTGTGTAAATTCTACTTACATCGTGTCTGTTCTTAAAGATTACTCTAAAGGTCAGCTAAATTTCCAAAGCCATTTTGAATCTTAAACAGTAAAAGAATCTTGTAGGACGTATGCTATCCAAGCTGATGATGCTCAGGGAGTTGAACTTGGGAGGTCCAGCTGCATAGGGTATACAATATACGTGACCCTTTCTCTATGGCCTGGAGCAGAGCCTGGGGCTCACCAGGCAAGGTGAACATGGCAGAGGAAAGGTTTCCTTCCCACACCTCTTGAACAGTTTTCATGCGGAGCTAAAATGCTGTGGGAAGGATGATTCACAGAGCATTCAGTAGAGTTGGGTAGAGAGTTGAGGTAGAGAAGCTTGTGACAGATGACCTCCGGAGGCCGTATAGGCTTTGAGTCGCTAAGAACTGTCCTCCCCAGTGAGAACTTCCTGTCCTGGCTGCTGGTCAGACTTTCCCCCAATTTTACTTCTGAAGAAGTTCGTTGTCACTAAACAACCTTTACCTGCTTGCTTTCTTCCCCCTCTTTGCTGGAAAGTTCAGACAGCTTGAGTCTGGGGCAGAGCTCGTGGGATGGCCCTTCTGTGGACATATGGATGAGTTGTTCACAGAGAGAGAAGCTGCCAGGTGCTTCATGGGTTTGCCCATCTTTCCTTAGGTCCTAGCTTTGCAGGATCCCCCGGTGTGGCATGACTGGCAGACTCTGAGGACCTGCTGTACTGAAGACCCATCATCTGTCATGAACATGATTCTGGAAGCACAGGTACCGTTTTCCAGGATGGATCCATCCTCCTTCCTGAACTGCTTGTGTGGATAGAGTCGTTTGCAGGTGTCAGTGTCCACAGATTTTTATAACTATAATATAATCTTTCCTTCTTTTAATGATGAGATTTGCCAAAACACAGGGAGATAGAGAGGATAATACTGTCACTATAGCATTCCTGTGTGAGATTTTCTACAATCTGTGGAATGTTTCTACACATGGAATTGCTGTTCATGAGCAACCCTTTTGACCAGGATGAAGTCAAGTCAGATGTCAATTCTCACTCCTACTTCCAATTGCTCCATATACTTGCCAACTCTTTATATTGCCCGTTGTGTGTGTGTGTGTGTGTGTGTGTGTGTGTGTGTGTGTGTGTGTGTGTGTGTGCCACTAGGATGGTATCTTATTGGTCCATGATTGATCATGAATGAGAATCTCTTTCCTGTGTTTATTGTCTAATTTTGGCACTAATAGAAGTGTGTCTACCTTTTAAGAAACTAATGCATCATAATTCAAAACGCAGAGGCTCAATAAAATTGTCAACATTCAGAATGTTGGTCGCACTGTGCTGAATGGCGGTGAAATAAAGATAGTTACGCTTAGCCCTTGCCCTTGAGTGACTCACCTTTTAGGGAAAAGGGCGATGTAAGATGCATCCAAAATGATTTTGATATTAATATCAAGTGACAGAATTTAGCCCAGAGTTAGACAGGGCACCTAACCAAGAAGGTAGACCTGAAGGCAATGTTATGAAGCTCCATTCTCAGGAGGCAGAGGCAGAGGCAGCTGGATCTATTCGAGTTCAAGGCCCTCCTGGTCTATGTAGAGAGTTTCAGAACAACTAGGACTACATAACAGAGAGACCCTATCTCAAAAAAAAAACAACAACAACAAACAACAACAAAAAGAATGTTAAGCCAGTCAATAATGGCACATACCTTTTTTATCTCTGTGAGTTTCGTGGCCAGTGTCTATAGAGCGAGTTCCAGGACAGATTCCAAAGCAACACAGAGAAACTCTGTCTCAATTTTTTTTTTAATTTTAAAAATTTTAAAGATTTATGTTTATTTTATAGGTATTGGTGTTTTACCTGCATGTATGTCTGTTTGAGGGTTCCAGATTCTGGAACTGGAGTTAGACAGTTGTGAGCTGTCATATGGGTGCTGGGAATTGAACCCAAGTCCTCTGGAAGAGCAGCAGTGCCCTTACGGCTGAGCCATCTCTCAGCCCCCACCACCATTAGTAATTTAAAGGAATTTATTGAAGGCATGTGTTCCCTTCCAGGAGTATGAACTATGTGAGGAGTGGGACCGTCTGTACTCTATTCCGAGAGAACATTTGATCAGTCTGCACCACAAACATCTTCTCTACCTGCTAGAAAGAAGAGAGCATGAAAAGGCTCTTCAGGTGAGCTCTGATGCTTTAGGCTTCATTGCGGAAAGGGAACGGTTAATCCTCTCAGGTGGCTTTTCCTACTGAATCCTATTCAGTGTTTGCAATTGCAGACCTGTCCCTTCTGTGATCCAAAAACTACTTACACTCATTTTGGGCTAGGTACCTAGATCTACCTTAGGTTCCAGGTGGAGCATCTGGGTCCTGGGCCACAGCTCATTGGTAAAGCATGGGGTTGGCAACAAATGAGTAGAGAAGGAAAATTAGCCCCAAATAAATGAGCCTAAATACCATCTTCTCCCACCAAACAAGGATGGCCCGAGAGTTCTGTAGGTCTCACCTCCTTCTCCATCCTCTGCTGCAGCTCCTGCAACGAATCCCTGATCGCACCATGTGCCTTGAGGTCACAGAGCGGTCCCTTGACCAGCACCCTAGCTTAGCCACTTCACACTTTTTGGCCAACTACCTCACCTCCCACTTCTATGGAGAACTGACCACCAGCCGACACCATGAAATCCAGGCACTGTACATGGGATCTAAGGTGAGGAGGAAAGGTTTGAGAAAATGGTGCTTTAAGTGGGAACTGCTGGCCTCTCTTCCACTTCAGATCTGCTCTTGCATGGTCTCTTGTACCAGGCACCCGACACCCTTGGCCTGTGCTGTATAAAAACTTAACCTGGCAGCTCACCTTGTCCTAATGGAGTGCTCAAGACTTGTCATTGTCTTCCTGTACTTCCTCCAAAGAGAGATTTGCCCAGTCCCCTCAAGCTGTCCTTGGGCTTTCTATGGTACATGCTGTATCATTGTATCGCAAGCCTGACCATGTATCAGGTTGACATTCACACTAGACCAATTAACAGTTGTCTCGGGATAAGGACTTGTTCTCTTCCAAAAGGATTTGAATGTAGTTTTAAAACTACTACTTGAGTGGCTGGAGAGATGGTTCAGTGGTTAAGAGCATTGGCTGCTCTTACAAAGGACCTGGGTTAAGTTCCTAGCGCTCATGTAAGACAACACACGACTTGTTATTCCAAAGGACTGGATGCCCTCTTCTGGCCTCCATAGATAGGAGATAGGTATGCAGGTAAACACACACACGCATGCACACATAAATTTTAAAGTTAAAACTGCTGCATGATAAACCAGTCTATTCTCATGGAATAAGCTTATTTTAGTCTTTGTAATTATATGAGTAAACAGATTAGAGACACCAATAGAGGATATTACAAACAACACTAGTTAATTAATCCAGTGACTCAGGGTTTGGAGAGACAGGACCCTCAACTCCTTTCTAATTCTTCTGAGTTTTCATATACACTACTCACAAATAGAACAAGTGCCAAGAGAGCCGTGGGCACCGCCTTACCCTTAAGACCTTAAAAGATTGTTTTCCCTTCTTTCTGTCTTTTTTTTTTTTTTTTTTTTTTTTCAAGACAGGGTTTCTCTGTGTAACAGCCCTGGCTGTCCTGGAACTAGCTCTGTAGACCAGGCTGACCTCGAACTCAGAGATTCATCTGCCTGTGCCTCCCAAGTGCTGGGATTAAAGGCATGTGCCACCAATGCCCAGCTTTTTTCTTTTTGGGGGGAGGGGGTTGTTAGGCTTTGGCTGTCTGTCCATTTGTTTTTGGAGGCACAGTCTCATCTAGCCCAGGCTTCAAACTCACTACATAACTGAGGCTGTTCCCAGTCTTTCTGCCTCTACTTTCTGCATGCTGGGGTGTCAGATGTCTTCTCCCTTGCTCAGCTCTTTTTTTCCTTCTATTTTTCTTATTTTTGTTTTTTGTTTGCTTGTTTGTTTTTCAAGACAGGGTTTCTCTGTGTAGCTTTGGAGCCTGTCCTGGAACTAGCTCTTGTAGACAAGGCTGGTCTCGAATACACAGAGATCTGCCTGCCTTTGCCTCCCAAGTGCGAACGGTAGTGAGCAGAGCAGATCAGTGACCCTATCCCAAGCCTCATGACTAACTGCTAAAGGGTATTTAAATCCGTCTGTTACAATTAAGACACTGGAGCTGCCAGGATTGGGCAGCCGATTAGCATCACCTAACATAGAATGATAGCGTGGGTTAGGCAAAGCTCAGCGATGCGTGGACGGTGTAGGCTGGTTACCACCTGTAGACCAGATCTAGTCCTCAGCCTGTTTTTGTAAGTGAAGTCATATCCCATTCATATATCCATTTATTATCTGCCTGTGCTTGCTTGCATGCTACATTGGCAGAGCTGAATAGGTTTAGGACCTAAAGCCTAAAATATTTACTCTCTTACTCCTTATAGGAAAATACTAGCAAGCCCTTGTCTCGGTAAGAGTTTCTAGGACCCTTCTCAGTCTTCACCTAGAGGACTTAGGTGTTCAGCCTCACTTCCCAAATGACCCCTGGGTGGCCGCAGCAGGGCTGCGTGTCTGTAATCCTTTCACTTCCCTGCAAGGACAAGAGTCTCCTGAAATGTGTGTGCTATTTTCTTGGCTCTACCCTGCAAACAGGTTCTTCTGACCCTGCCTGAGCAGCACCAGGCCAGCTATGCCCACTTGTCCTCAAGTCCTCTGCTCATGTTAGAGCAGCTGCTGATGAACATGAAGGTAGACTGGGCCACCATGGCTGTGCAAACTCTGCGCCAGCTGCTGGCTGGACAGGAGATTGGCTTCACCCTGGACGAGGTTGACTCACTGCTCTCCAATTATGCAGGGAAAGCCCTGGACCTTCCGTATCCTCTGCGGGAAAAACGATCAGGTGACCGGCTGCGCTAGACAGTAATTCTGCACCAAAGAAGAAATGCATGCTACTCATAGGATCAGTCTCCTCTCCTTACTAACCGAAAGGGAGATGCAGCTCTTTATTGTTTAGGCAAGATCTAGAGCTGAGGATAAGGGTCAAACACTACATGCTGATAATGCAAAAGGGTGGACCATCAGATACTGCTAGAAAAGTCTGTCTTCCCTGACAGTGGGATCATAAGTGCGGAGTATGCTTCATTTGCAGGGTCATGTGAAATATCAGTTACATGTGAGCTGACTGAACTAGAATGAAGGAAGGGAAACTCATCTAGATGATGCTCCTGGCTAGCTTCCTAGCCTCCAGCCTCTTCATTTTAGTGTCTCCCACTTCTCTCTGAGCATTTTTAAATTTATCTTTGAAAATATGCTCCATTATCTCATATGCCTTAAAACATAGCTTCATGGTTCTTCGTTTGTTTGGTTGGTTATTTTGTCTTTTTTTGCTTTTGTTTTTTGAGGAATTTAAAAAGCATACATACATCTTTGACTTAGAAATTCTTTTGTTCTGATTAGCTCTTTTTAGTTTTGGTTTTTGGTTTTCCAGACATTGTTTTGTCTGTGTAGCCCTGGCTGTCCTGGAACTCTCTTTGTAGACCAGGCTGTCCTTAAACTCATAAAGATCCGCCTGCTTCCACCTCCTAAGTGTTGGGATTAAAGTTATGTACCACCACCCAGCCAGGTAGAAGTTCTTTTACCATTTTTTTTATATGTAATTTAATCATAATGCCACAGTCAACAAAATCAACAGAGGTTCACACTGAATGTGTAGCATGGGAACAAAGACACTTGTGGTAGATCAGTGTTTTGTCGGCCCTTTCTCTTTCCACAGATTCTGTGATTCCCCTCCAGGAGCTTGTCCACCAAGCTTCAGATTCTGAGACCCTGTCTAGATCATCGTCAGCTGAGTTCTCTGCTGCTACTGCTCCTGGTAAGAGCTTCTTATTCTGACTGTCTCATTCTTTCGCTCTTTCTTCATTACCACCTAAAAACTCCTCTTTCTCCTCCTTCTTCCTCCTCCTCCTCCTTTTTCTTCTTGTTATAATTTACTCCAGATTTTCACTTCAACATACAGCCAACTCTCATCATCTGTGACATTGTGTTTATAAGTCTCTGAAAACACTGAATCAGTGAGCCCTGAGCTGTTGCTCCAAGAGGAGGGAACCATATGCATGTGGACATGTACACACACACACACACACACACACACACACACCTTACATAGATTATCTTATTAAAATCTAACAAAGTAATTCATCCTAGCAGGTCTGCGTAATTTGTCTCACAAAGGAAAGAGTCTCAGAAGTGACCTGCCCCACTAACAAGTCCCTGTCCATCCATAGGGAACCAGAGTTGCTTGCCCATCCCTGCCCTTCCCTCTACTATTTCCATACTCTTGTCAACACCAAGGGAGAGCTGAGGCAAGAGGAAAGAATGTCACCTTAGTCAACCTCTACGGAGAACCTGAATGTTGGGTGACTGAAAAAAAATCTCTCCAGTCCAGACATGCCCATAGTAGTTGTAAAAGCCGTGGGAGTATTGATTTTGAGGTGTCGTAGTTTGTAGTTTACTTCTGATGTTGTGATAAAACACTTACCAAAGGCAGCTTGAGGAGAAAGGAAGGGGTTTCTTTTCCTTTACACTCCCAGGTAGCAGGTCATAACCGAGGGAAGTTTCAGTAGGAACTGAATCAGAGACCATGAAAGAACACTGCTTATGGGCTTGCTTCCTTATATAGCCCATACCATCTGCCCAGGAGTGGCATAGTGGGCTGGAAGCGCTGTGTTTTCAGTGTTGTTTGGTTTCTGCTGAGGAGACAATAAGAAATCTCCTCAGATACCATAAAGCAAAGACTGCCATTTCCTAGCCATGCTTCACAATAACCAGCAAACCTGAAGGGAGGATCCAGACTCTGGGGATCTAAACAGCTTGTGCATCTTTGGGAGGTGGCTTTGTGTGTGTGTGTGTGTGTGTGTGTGTGTGTGTGTGTGTGTGTGTGTGTGTGTGCCTATCCTTCTAATGGGTTGTTTTCAAATAAATCCTAGGCATACATTATTTCACTTGTTAAGTATGTTGTTACAAATTCCCAAAAGACAAATGCTTTTATAGCATCAAACTATTGAGGGCTGGAGAAATGGCTCGGCTGCTAAAAGCATGGACTACTGTTACATAAGACCCAAGCTTGGTTCCCAGAACCCACTCACTACTTGTGGCAACTCCAGCTGCAGGGGAGTTAACACCCTCTTCTGGATTCTGTGGGTACTTGCACTCACATGTGTATACACCCACACATAGACACACAGATGCATATATAATATAAAATAAAATAAAATCTTTTAAAAAGATCAAACCACAATGCTCATTGTTGGACCTAAACACAAATTAATGGTTGTTATCAAATATCTAGTCAATATTGAAATATCCTCAGTCATCACATAATGCTATTTGTTTATAGTTGTTTTGATTCTAAATACAGTTCCAAATAACATCCACATGTGGCATTTAGTTGAAGTATCTCATGTCTTTTAATTAATTGGTCAGCCCACCTCTTTATGGAGGAAACTAGTTAGGCCATTTACCCCACTTGCTGAATTTTTTTTTTTTTTTTTTTTTTTTTTTTTGAGACAGGGTCTCTCAGTGTAGCCCTGGCTGTCCTGGAACTCACTCTGTAGACCAGACTGGTCTCAAACTCAGAGGTCAGTCTGTCTCTGTCTCCTGAGTGATAGGATCACGGGTATGTGTCACCACACCTGACCACACGCTAGATTTTGCTGACTTCATCTTTATGACAATAAGGGTCTATGTCCTCTAAGTTTCTAGTGTATGGGTAGTTAGAGCTAAGGTTTATCTCAATGTGGGGCTTAGTATTTTTTTAAATTATATTTATTTTTATTAAATGACTTGCCATAATACAGCATTAAGGTCGATTTTCAGGAATCAGTTCTTTCCTTCCACCAATGTTGGTCCCAGAGATCAAACTCAGGTCTTCAGATTTGTCAACAAGCAAACCTTTTACCCATTGAACCATCATCGCTCCCCACCCCCACCCAGAGTTAGTGGTTTTTATTAATTATATTTGATAGATTTTTATGATACATTTCCAATGGGGGACACAGTGTCCCCTGTCTCTCTTTGTAACTCAAGCAGCCACTGATTATCAACTGGATCTATCACT
The DNA here is from genome assembly GCA_030556225.1 of Cricetiscus sungorus. Taxonomy (NCBI): domain Eukaryota; kingdom Metazoa; phylum Chordata; class Mammalia; order Rodentia; family Cricetidae; genus Cricetiscus; species Cricetiscus sungorus. The sequence goes on from JANBXA010000588.1 coordinate 30,257,322, forward strand.
TCAGGAGGGCCCTGTAAAACAGTAAAATTCTGTCTTTTCCCCTTCACTCATGAGTTTTTCTCTGACTCCTTACTCCAGGAAGTGCCTTAGCCCATCCCCCCAGTCCCAAGGAGAGGACTTCCCCTCAGACTCGGCTGCCGCTGGAGTTTGTGCCCCCAGATGCACCCCCTGCCAAGGATCAATGGGTCCCGGATGAGACGGAGAGCACCTGCATGGTCTGCTGCAGAGAGCGCTTCACTATGGTAAGCCGCACCCTCCCTCAGCAGGACTGCAGGGGGAGAAAAGCAGGGCCAGGTTCGCAGTCTCCTGTCACCCAAGAGGGCTGTGACGTTTTCAGATCACCAAACCTACACCTGGGTCTGCCCTTGACCTGACCTGAGTGTGTTTCCAGGATCCATTCATGTAGTAGACATCATCAAAGAGCCTTAAATTATTCGCGTTGGATAATAAAGACAGGCAGGAGTCACCAAGTCTTTGGAGGTCTGGTATTTAGTTCCTGTGTCTTTCACAATAAGACAGTGACCGGGTTATATATGATAAATCAGGAGAAAGAAGACTCAATTCTTACTCTCAGCTCTACTTCCGAATAGCAATGTGACTATAGACATTTTTAATCTCATGTGCCTATTGTAAGCTACAGATGACATGTGAGTTGGCTCATGGAGCTGTTAAAATGACTTGTGGTTGCATATGGTACCATAGTTAATACCAGCACCTGTCTAGAGTATCGGTTCGGCACTAATGTCAGCAGTAGTGATGTAATTTCTCTGTATCTCTTTATCTATGAAAGAGTGTAGAATGACTATCAGCCGCTAAAATGAAATAAAGCAATACTTCTGTAAAAACAAAAACAGTTGGAGGGGCCTGGGTTTGCAGCCCACTTGATAGAATGGTGGCCTATAACATGGCCAGAGCCCCAGATTCAGTCCCAACACCACTTAAACACCACAGCAATAACTCCCATCCTCAGGAGGTGAAGTAGGAGGACCAGCAGTTCAAGGTCATCCTCAGCTATGTAGTGTGTTTGAGGCTAACCTGAGCTACCAGAGACACTGCCTAGAAAGAAAGAAAGAAAGAAAGAAAGAAAGAAAGAAAGAAAGAAAGAAAGAAAGAAAGAAAGAAAGAAAGAAAGAAAGGAAGGAAGGAAGGAAGGAAGGAAGGAAGGAAGATAGGTAGATGACACAGTGGTTAAGAATGCTTGGTGCTCTTACAGAAGACCAGAGTTCATCTCCCAGCACCAATACCAGACAGCTCACAACTACTTGTAACTCCAGTTCTAGGGGATCTTGTACCCTCTTCTAGCCTCTTTGGGTACCTGAACTCTCATGCACAAACTCACACACAAAGGCAAAAACATAGACACATAAATAAAAAGAAAATAAAGCTTTTAAGTTTTAATACCATAAACCACTTGGTAAAGGCTGCCTTCTTGCTTTGCTGTCATCAGCTCTATAGAAGCATGGTCCTCACTGGCTAAGCAAAGCTCTTCATATTGAATTTTTAAACTTTTGACTTGGGTTATTAAACATGGAGTATGGTAATAGTGAAGGCCAACTATATTCAGTGAAGATTCTGCTGTTCACATAGACCACAAGCTCTTAGAAGGCCTCAGCCATGCTTTGGTCACGGTTTCTCCAACCTGTCCCCCCAGTCTCCAGCCCCCCACAGTATGGCCACATTCAAAAGGAGCTAAACAGTTATTTGGTCAGATGGTCGTGAGAGCAGGACTCCGAGGTCCCTTCCTGGGGTTTACTATAGTTCAGGCTGCTTTAGAATTTACTGCGTAGCCTAGGGTGGCCTCAGCCTCTCAGCAATCCTCCTGCCTCAGCTTCCCAAGTGGTGGAATTAGAGATGTGAGCCACCATGCCCCACTTCACTGTTGCTTTTTAGAGGGTCTTGACATGTTGTTTCCATATAGAAGCAACCTTTGTCAGGCGCTGTTGAATACAGACTTCCCAGGACTTGGAATATTAGTCCCTTGGCTGCATAATACTTTAAAATTTCAGTTTGGGAGGCTTTTATTTGTTTTGTTTTTCTTTTCTTTCATGTATATGGAGGAGGGGAAGGTGTTGAGGATCAAACCCAGGGCCTTGTGCTCTAAGTTAAATCCCCAGTCCCCTAAATGTGACCTTTCCAAGGACAAGGGGCAGTGTGCTCATTTTCAGTGAAAACCCAAGTGCCTGGTATTCTTAATAAGCCATGGTTGACAAAACCCAAGTATAAACGTGTGGGCGACAATCTCACTTTCATCCCCTCCCTTTCCTTCTATCCCTTTGGCTTTCCTCAGTTTAACAGGCGTCATCACTGTCGCCGCTGTGGACGGCTAGTGTGTGGTTCCTGCTCCACTAAGAAAATGGAGGTGGAAGGCTGCCGGGAAAACCCTACACGAGTGTGTGACCAGTGCTACAGTTACTACAACAAAGAGTGAGTGTCCTGCAGCAGGACTAACACTGTTGTGCACCGCTGTCGCCTCCCCAGGGTACTTAGACTACTAGCACCCCCGCTGAGCAGTGTTTCAAATCTGTCACACTCACAGAGGTGTTTGCTTTATCACGAACACTGGGCAGTGTCATTAACTGTACCGTGAAATGCTTACAGGATGACCTCATCAGAGAAAGTTCTTGAGGAGAAGTAGGGATGAGAAGGAAGTGGTCAGAGTTCTTAACAGGCTGCTTTTTCTGAAATCAAGACACTTTGGTCCTCAGCCCTTCTACGTACACACTGAGGTCATGATCCCACTTGGCCACCTGTCCTGTTTCCTGGTCACTCCTGCTTCGTGTGACTCCCGCAGGACTCAGGAAGACATGTCCACACCCACTGAAATGTTTGGGCTCATTTGCTTCCGCCCTAAACTGAGTAGTCATCTTGCCTGGTTACTCATAGACAAGCCCTTACACTTTCCTGCATAGGGTTAGCCTCAGGTAAATTTCAGAAATTCTCCCTCTCTCTGGCAAGGCAGATGGATGAAGTTGATGTTTTCTGCCTCCTGGTTGCTTGGAGTTTTTTCTACTACTTCCCAGTGAGAGTGTAAAGCAGAAGTTTCCTAGAGCATCTGGGGGAAATCAGCCATTCAAAAACAATATTACTTCCGATTCTCATGTTTTATTTTATGTAGCAGTGTTAACTAGATTTTATATACTACTCAGTAGTTTTGGTCATTATTTGCGATGATGAGTATTGACTGCATAGGAAGGAAGACATGCCATTTGCATTGTACAGTTCCTGAGACCCTAACATACACTCTGTGCCTTCCCCTGTCGAAGGTAAGACAGGGATTACTCAAACACCATCCTTATGGGGTTTTAAGTGAGCCATCAATATTGATGGAGATTCTTTTACCAGCAGTCACTCTGCAGTAGTTACATTACCCTGAAGGAACCTCCTTTTTACTAGGGAGACAGCCAGTAAACACTCTACAAAGTGGCTGGGTGAGTATAGTGACTACTGTACACACAAATTGGCTCAGATAGGCCAGGGAATTTCCTGGAGGGGACTCCAGGAAATGAGTCTTAAGGAAAGAAATGTAAAAAAGAACAGAACAGAAAAGAAACATTATGCCCAGAAGTTGGGGAGGCACATCAAAGGCAGAAGCAGGAGAAAAGAAATAACCATTTGAGGAGTTGTGAGTAGGTAGGTAACAGGCTAGGGTTCTGACCGGCGACCCCATACTTAAAGCTGGCAGCTGAATCCGGAAGTCTTGAACACTGGCACAAGACATGGGCTTGCTCCCTGGTGACATCATGGACTGGGGTTGGCCAGCATGTTCCTTGTACTCAGTTTAAACGTGGCCCTTGGTGGCACCAGTAAAAGTTGGCCAGAGGTGGTGGTGGGACAATGGGGCCTTTGTGGCTCAGGGGCAAGTCATGGGTGAAAAGAGGTCACTAAAGAGGCAGTCAGGGCCGGTCTCAACTTTCTCCTGCACTGTGGGGGTGCAGCTTTCAATCTGAGCAGCTTCTGAAGGACTCTTCAGCAGGAGGAGCAGAACGGGACCAGATGTGAATTCTTGAAATCTCCCTGCAGTTGCAAGTAGAGGCGAGGCAGGCAAAGTCAAAGAGAGTTACTCCAGTGACAAATGATGTGGTCCCCCTCAGACACAGAGAGATGGGGGCATTTAAATGAATATGTAAGAGATAAAATGGATAGAACACAGTAAGAGGTGGTTGTAACCAGCTGGGGAGAGAAGGAGTTAGTGCATGATTAATCCCCTGACCAGTGATTGATAGAGCAAATGTCAGTGCCATTCACTAAGCTCAAAATGGTTGAGACGTTTTTCTTTCTCTGTTTCTAGTGCATCAGAGGAGAGCCCATGCCAGTCAGAAGGTAAGGCCTGATCACGTTCTCTGTGGCTCTGTCTGTGTGCTGGAGGTGGCTCTTAGCTGATACCCACATGGCTACTCAGTCCACTTGGTGGACTCGCCAAAGAGAAATCTTGGCTTTCCTATCAGCTATTTCCCTGGACAGTCTTCATTGACCTTTATCTAGGCCTATTAGCCTCCAGCACCGAGAAGACCAACAATCAATGCATCTGATCCTTATCTTTTGTAGGCTACCCCACCTACTGCACCCCAACTCCCCTCCTCCATTGTCCTATCATCCAGTGCTTTGTCCTTATCCTCAGGTGATCACTGTTAGCAATTTGGCTGGTGTCTTTCCATAGCAGGTTAGTTTTTGGAGTATCCAACAGTTGGGACATGTCTTTCAGGTTTCTGTGTGAAGCACCAGTCATGTCACAAATACTGTGACATTCATCCCAGACCTATGGCTGGGAAAGAGGACTTGACATATCTATGGGGTTTCCTAAAGAAAACAAAAGGAAAAAGGAGGGTGCTAGAAAAAATGCCTTTGCAGTTATGAACGCTTCCTGCTCTTGCAGAGGACCCGGGTTTGGTTCCCAGCACCCAAACTCAGTGATTCAACTGCCTGTAACTCTTAATTCCAGAAGATCTGATGCCTCTTCTGGCCTCTGTGGACACATGTATACACATGGTGCACATAAATTCATGCAGGCACACACATAAGTAAATAAATCTTTTAAAAGGGAACGAAAAGGGACTCTCAGACAGAAGGTAGAAACCTGACTGTGTTTCACACCAGCTTGTCAGACTGCATGACCAGCCAGTGACTGACAACTCTCTTCTTAGTTTCAGACAGCTCTAAGAATGAAAGCCCTTCATATTCAGCTGTGGTGAAAGTCCCCAAAGCAACTGAGGTGGAATGGGTCTTGAGCCTAAATGAGGAAGAAAATGAGCTGGTGCGGAGTGAATTTTACTATGAGCAGGTAATAAAATGTAGTGGCCACTTAAGTTTCTTAATGATTTCTAACAGTATGACAGGTTGATAACTACAGCCTGGTCCTTGCTTACTATGCAACTATGTGAAAGTTAAAGCAAGTAAACCAGTTAGGCAGAAGATGAGGAACATCATAGGAAATGTACGGGAAGAAACCAGGAAAAGTGTAATAAGCAGAAAGGTGGGGATTGCAGGGAGGGTGAGGATAGTGGAAGGATAGAGCACAAAACTGAACTGTTTGGGGACCGGGAGATAGCTCAATGAATGGTAAAGTGCTTTCAATACAAGCATGAGGACCTGAGTTTGGATCCCCAGCATCCACATTAAAAAACAAAACAAAACCAAAAAACCAGATGCAGCAACATGTGCCTACATAGTCCCAGCACAAAGATCTCTGGGGTCTGTTGCCTAACAAGTTCTAGCTGAATCAACAAGTTCAGGGTTCAGGAAGAGACCCTGACTCAAAAAAGAAAAAACAAAAAAAAAAAAAAAAAAAAGGTGGAGAGCAATTCAGGAAAATATCAGCCTCTGTCATCAACACACACATGCACACACAAGTGCACGCACACTTTCACACACACCTTCACACACGCGCATGAACACAACACAAACACACAACAACAACTAAGAAAACCAAAATTTCTAACCAAAGGCACGGAGTCAAAAATCACAGGACGTGAAGTAAAGGGCATGTGGTAAGATTGAGAAAGAATACAGTAAGAAGTGACTGATAGGTATAAACACCTAGGAAATTTTACGGGTGTGCTTCATGGATGTTGATCGGACAGTAGCATGTTCAGGGCATGAAGCAGTGACTTCAGCTAAGTGAGTGACTGTTGTCGTCTAAGCCATTGATAGGAAGGATTCTGCAGTTGTGGGAGAGGTGACCAGAAAAAGGAGGCCACCTGTGGATATTGTCAAGAAGTAGGAAGTGAGTTTCTGGACAGCCAAAGCTAAAGAGGAGGAGGAGGAGGAATTGTGGCCATAACTGTCCTCTTCCCACAGCCCCAGGAGTGAATCTTAGAACATCTGACATGTGGCTAGCTCTGCTTCTGCTTTGCTGTGGAACGTCTGACTTCCTCTTGCAGGGATTCCAGCCTTTTGACATGGGGGTGGTGATTTCTACCATCCAGCTGCATTTGACAAATGCTCCTGTCCCTGACTTCACTGCCCTTCTCTCCCTTCTCTGCCCTGAGCAGGCCCCCAGTGCCTCCCTGTGCATTGCAGTCCTGAACCTGCACCGAGACAGCATTGCCTGTGGTCACCAGCTGATCGAGCACTGTTGCAGGCTGTCCAAGGGCCTCACCAACCCAGAGCTGGATGCAGGGCTGCTCATAGACATCATGAAGCAGCTGCTCTTCAGCGCCAAGATGATGTTCGTCAAGGCTGGCCGAAGCCAGGACTTGGCTCTTTGTGACAGGTACATAAGAACCAGCCTCTGTTCTTTCACCTAGTGGCAGTGCTTTTATCTGGCTTCCTCCTCTGATTCTGCTTTGACTTTCCGTCTCTCCATCAGCTTTGGTGAGACCTGCTAACACACATCTCATTCTGATGTTAATGAAATCACAAGTGTTCATCCTCGCCCTCTGTCAGCCTGGGTCCTTTTCCTTTCCACAGTCCTCAATCACAGATTATGATAATTTGCTTTCCATTACTATGATAAAACTATGGGAGGAAAGGGCATAGAGTTCCACATCATAGTCCATCATAGAAGGAAGTCAGGGCAGGAACCTGGAGGCAGGAACTAAAGCAGAAACTATGGAGGATGCTGATGCTGGCTTGCTACTCATGGCTTTCCAATCCTTTCTTATTCAACACTCAGGACCATCTGTCCAGGGGTGGCACCTCCTCCCTAGTGAGCTAGGCCCACCCTCATGAATTGTTAATCAAGAAAATACCCTATATACTTGTGTAGACCTATTGTCTCAAATCAGTGCAGTTTCTGTCCAGTTGCCATAAAACTAGCCAGTACATAGAGTTTCCTGTTTACACCCTGTCACAAAGCAACTAAGGACCTTAACTAGATAATCCGTCATTAAAATCATTTAAGGAAGTAGCTTTTGTGTCTGTGGAACTCTCTAGTTTTTTTGGGGTTTTTTTGTTTTTGTTTTTGTTTTTTGGTTTTTTTTGCTTGTTTGTTTGTTTGTTTTATTAATAATATAATTTAAAATTTTTACGTGTCGATCCCAGTTTCCCATCCCTCCCTCCCTTCCTCTTACCCTCTTTCCCCTGTGACATGCACCCTGGCCACCCTCCCTCCCATCCTCCCACCCCCATTCCACTTGTAGGGCTATGCTATCCAGGTGGGGTCATGTAAATCTGTCAAGTCTTTTGAAGTAGGGACTAGGACTTCTCTCCTGTCTCTAGCTTTTAAAAGAACTCAGAACTCCACCGTGGTCTTGCCTGTGACCTCCAGGACTTCTGGATAATGAGTCTATAAAAACATTTTGGAGCCACCTAGCCTCACTACCTGAAGTTGATCTCTGGGACCCACATGGTGGAAGGAGAAAACCAGCTCCCCCAAGCCCCCTGACCTCCACACACATGCTGTAGCACCAACATGCACTGACATGCACACAAGAAGAAGAAGAAAAATTTAATTGGGGAGGCAGTGGGCACCTGATTCATGGTAGGAACGTGAGTCATCTGTGGACATGGGAAGGATGTGACTGGTGCTGAGGCCTCTGTCCTCCCTCAGATTCCTGCACAACCTGCCCTGACTCTGTTCATTAACCTGACAATGAAAACTCCTAGTTCCTTGCTCATCCACCCAGACACATGACTCATGAAGCGAGTCCAGCCCCAGCCCCAGCAGCTTCGGGAGCCAGGGGCTGTCTTTAAAGCGTGAATGTGTCCCTGAAGCTCAGAGCACAGGCCTCTCCATCACCTTCTAACACTCCAGCCTCAGACAAGGCTACTAACCCCTATGGGCCTCCAGAAGGCAGCAGAGATCAAGAAAACCCCCACGTAACAGGGTTCTCACCACTGCAAGCAGTCGTGGGCTTCCTGGACAGTTTACAGCACTGATTTCAAGTCATACCTTCTTCCTCCCCAACCCTGAATTCACATACATTTGTATGATGATTTTATGTAATTTTATCCGTGGGCAAGGACTCATCTCTGCTGTTTGTTACCATACAAACCCAATTATGCCGTTTTGAACTATGTCCCCTTCATATGTATGCATATGTATATATATATATATTTTATTTTACATATTGATCCCAGTTTCCTCTCCCTCCCTCCCATGCTCCCCCAAACCCCCTTCCACCCCATTCCCCACCCACTCACAGGGAGGGTGAGGCCTTCCAGGAGGGGTTCATTAAAATCTGTCAAGTCATTTGGAATAGGGACTAGGCCCTCCCTCCTGTCTCTAAGTTAAGGGAGTATCCCTCCATGGGGAATGTGCTCCCAAAGTCCTTTCATGCACCAGGGATACATCCTGGTTCCACTCTCAGAGGTCCCTTAGACTGCCCAGGCCTTCTAACTGAGACGCACATTCAGAGGGTCTGAGTTGGCCCAATGCTGGATTCCCAACTATTGGTCTGGGGGTCCATGAGCTCCCCCTTGTTCCGGTCAGCTGTCTCTGTGGGTTTCAGTAGCCTGGTCTTGACCCCTTTTCTTATCACTCCTCCCACTATGTCCCCTTCTGATGGACAAACAGATAAAATGGATATATTTCAAAACAAAAACACATCATCTAGTTCAAATGTTTTCAGTTTCCGAATGGAGAGTTATATTATGGCTTCGAATATTATTCCACACACTATTCTTTCTCCTACCCTGTCCCCACCAGATTAAGAATCACTATAAGTATGGAATCCAGAAAAACTGCTAACCAGATGAGTCAGGAGCCACAAGGTTTTTTTTGCTGTGGTTTTGAGACAGAACCCAGGAAGCATGGGTTTGTGCTTGTCACGTCTGGCAGAAGGAATGGTCTGGCCCTCAGGGCTGTGTCTTAATAATGTTTTTCCAGTCCTCCAATGTCAGGAGTAAGATTGCCAAAGGAATACGGAGTAAGGTTGTCAGTGGGATATAAGGAAGGCCATTTTTGGAATGGAGAGAGGATATGAAGACTAGATGAGAAGGGCCAAGGTGCCCCTGCCTGGTGCCACCGCCAGGAAATAGTAATGGTGAAACCGCTGTACCAACCAGGAATGGGTCAGTGGGGTTTCTGTTTTGTTTTTTTTTTTTTTGAGAATTATTTTTATCTTATATGTATGAATGTTCTGTCTGTGTGGGTATGTGTACCACATGTGTGGCTGGTGCCCAGAGAATCCAGAAGATGGTGTCAGGTCCCCTGAGACTGAAGTTACAAGTGGTTGTAAGCCATCATGTGCATGCTAAAACCAAGTCTTGGTCCTCTGGAAAAGCAGCCCGTGCCCTTAACTGGGGAGCCACCTCTCTAGCCCCTGAGTCAATGATTCTTATTCCCGACTCTCTTGAAACCAAGCAGGGTTCCAAAGAGCCAAAAGCAAATGGGTAAAGTGTGAACTCCCATATTCAATATAGAGGACTTGTCTGAGACAGAAATCCAGGGCATCCCAACTCAAATATTAACAAATTATAAATGTTACAAAAGTTCCAGACACTAACCCAAGCTCTTTCATTTGATACATTTCATTTTGTAGTTAAAAGTTTCTGCTTTATACCTATTTAAGAAATGAGTGAGTTGAGCCAGGTCTCAGAACTATTAAGTTGGAAGTGGGATTAAAAGAGTCTGACTCAGCCCGGCGCTGGTGGCACACACCTTTAGTCCCAGCACTCAGGAGACAGAAGCAGATGGATCTCTGTAAGTCTAAGGCCAGCCTGGTCTACAGACCTAGTTCCAGGACAGGCTCCAAAACAATGCAGAGAAACCCTGCCTGGAAAAAACCAAAAAAAAAAAAAAGAAAGAAAGAAAGAAAAGAAAAGAAAAGAAAGAGCCTGACTCTAGAAGCTATGCTATGTATCTCTCTCAATTTTTATAATCACACTTAACATTGAAGATGAAATAGAAAATGTTTAAGCAAGAATTAATTACTCCAAAACAACACAGACTCATTTGCGGTGCCCTCTTTCTCCCTGTAGTTACCTCAGCAAGGTAGACGTCTTGCATATTTTAGTCGCCGCTGCCTATCGCCATGTGCCATCTCTAGACCAAATCTTGCAGCCAGCTGCTGTAACCAGGCTGAGAAACCAGCTTCTGGAAGCTGAGTACTACCAACTGGGTGTTGAGGTGAGACTAAGATAAAGTGTCCTTCTACCCGGCTGTCATGTGTTTCCTTTGCTTAGCCCTGGAAACAGGTCTCACCATCTCTCCATTGTCTGGATCTTAGATGCATCCAGGGTACAGCCAGCCAGTGTGAGAAATACAGCACGTGGATGGTGGGCTGGGGAGAAGGAACAGATGCTTGGGCAGACTCCTAGACCTGAAGGTAAACACCTTTCACAGATGGAGCAATTTTTCCTCCAGGTCTCGACCAAGACCGGGCTCGATTCCACAGGGGCATGGCATGCCTGGGGCATGGCCTGCCTCAAAGCCGGGAACCTCACTGCTGCGCGGGAGAAGTTCAGTCGCTGCCTGAAGCCTCCCCTTGACCTCAATCAGTTGAGTCATGGCTCAAGGCTAGTCCAGGATGTGGTTGAGTACCTGGAGTCCACAGCGAGGCCCCTCGTTTCCTTGGTAAGAGCAAAGCAGGCCCCGTCCAGTAAGAGGTAGGAACCATAAGGATCCAGGGAGAGGACTGGCTTCAGTTCAGTTAATAGTGCTCAGAGGCTGCTAGGCTGATGTTTGTGTGTTTGCTTGTCTGTCTGTTTGTACTATGTGTAGTTAAATGAGTGATTGTATCATTAAATAAGTAACACAAAGTCAGTATTTTAAAAGAAACTATAGAAGTATCCAAAAAATTAAAATCACATACCCAGATCAGTTAGGTTTAATATTCCATTTTTTTTGTGTGCATTTAGTGCTTTGTTGTGTATTCATATATGTACATATATATGTACTCACCCATGCATGCATGTCTGGAGGCCAGAGGTCATTGTTAGCTGTCTTCTTCTATCAATCTTTACATTTGTTTTGGATGTGTGTATCTATGTGAGCCCACACACTCACGGAAGTGAGAGGACAAGTTACCGAATCAGCTCTTGCCTCCCACCAGTGGGTTCCCAGGATCAAATTCAGAAGTCAGGCTGGTCTTGGGTGCCTTTACTGACTGAACCATCTTGCTGCACCCTGCTTTGTTTTCCTTTTCACCGAACCTGGCACTCACTGTTTCCAGTAAATTAACTATCTGGTTAGCCCCTAGGCCCTGGGATCTGCCTGTCCAAAACCAGGGTTACAGATGCACACCAGCACACCAACCTTCACAGAGCAAGCACTCTGACAACAGAGCCATCTCCCACTCCCTGGCTTTATTTTGTATAACCCAGAGCAGCCTTGAACTCATGAATCCTATGCTTCGGACTTGTGTACACTGCCAAGCCTGTCTAGTGTTAAGATTCATTGAGAGCCAGGCCTAATGCCTCTTGGGAAGCTGGGAGGGGGAAGCTTGGAAGAGGGAAAACCACTTCTGAGGCCCTGGAGTTCAAAGCCAAGTAGCATAACACAGGAAGGCTGTCTCAATAAACAAGAAAAATGAAAGTAAATTTCTTGGGTTTATGCTTTTGAATGAAGCTTGAGTTGTACCCTATTGTAGAGAATTTTGTGTCCGCCCTATTTTTCTGCTCGTAAAACTGGAGTGTTTTTTTCCACACTGTTAAATGTTCCCTCGGGTTTCAATGGAGGCATGTGGACCTCCACTTCCAGTGGCTGCGCAGACTCAGTACTTCCCATGTTTTACCTCACATTCTTCTTCCCTGCCAGCAAGATGATGACTACTTTGCCACTTTGAGGGAACTGGAAGCCACCCTTCGGACCCAGAGCCTCTTCCTTGAGGTAATCCCTGACGGGAAGATCATGAACAACACCTACTACCAAGAATGTCTCTTCTACCTGCACAACTACAGCACCAACCTGGCCATCATCAGCTTCTATGTGAGGCATAGCTGCCTTCGGGAAGCCCTACTGCACCTGCTCAACAAGGTGAGACATTCCGACACCACCCAAGGGTTCGGACACACCCGAGGGCAGTGTCACCTTGACCACCCCCCTGTAGGCTTAACTCAGTGTCAGGCTGTAAGATCATTCCCAACACAGTCATGTCAAAAAGGCTTTGTCTATACGGTCATTTGATGCAGTCAGCAAGTCTCAAATTAAATCCCAAATTCCTCTCCTGACCAGCAATAGCCAATTCTTCTTTTCTCCCACGGCGCATAGCACAGTGAGACAATCAGCCTGGTCTCTGCAGTGAGGTGTTTGGTGGGAGTCTCATGGAACCGCAGGCACGTTTGCTGGCCTCTTGGTTTCCACCCGGCCTAGGGCACTGTGTATCTAGAGCTGTTACAGAAATGAGGCAGCATGCCCTCTCCTTTGGTTTTCTCTTCACTCCCTTGCTACCTCTCACTGGAGACAACAGCACCAAGAGCGTTGCTTCCTTGATCATCACCCTTTGTTTACTGAGAGAGAGAGAGAGAGAGAGAGAGAGAGAGAGAGAGAGAGAGAGAGAGAGAGAGAGAGAGAATGTGTGTGTCTCAGAGAGTCTGTACACAGAGGCCATGAAGCATCTGGTTGTGGCAGAGGACAACTTCCAGAAGTCAGTTCTCACCTTCCACCTTTGGGATGGGGTTTCTTGTCTCTGCGCTGTTCTGTATACTCTAGGCTAGCTGGCCCATAAGCTTCCTTCTGTGTCTACTTCGCATCTCTCCATAGGAGTTCTGAGCTTATAGATACACACTCCTGCTTATTACATGGGTTCCAGGGATTAAACTCAGATGGTCAGGTTGCATAACAAGACCTTTTAACCTCATTGGCCTGATGTTCCTTTTTTATCTCAACATTCCGATAACTTTCTGACAAAGTGACTGATATTTACCGAATTCCATAGGAAACTGAAAGAGCTTACCACAGACTAACATCATGCAGCCACACTAAGTCAGAACAGCATCCAACAGTGGTTTGCAAATAGACACATCTTCTAGATGACTCCAAGAGAAATAGAGCATCATAATCAGACCCTTATAGGACAGTGAAATGGAGACTGTTGCATGGCTACTACTGTGTCTCTGCTACTAAGCATGTTTTAAGAACCATATAGAATGAGTCTTATTTGGAATTTAATTTGCCCTTCCCCTCCCTCTGCACATGAGTTGAGAAGTAAAGATGTTTCTACCAGGCACAGACAGAGTGTAAACCATCAAGTCCTGTTGCTTTGGATAAGTGCAGCCAGAGGTAAGCTGCTTATCGTGCTGTCCGAGTGGAAGCTAATGACAGCACTGCCCTTGCTTTGCAACTGACAGAGCCAGCAAGGAAACCGTCTCTGTTGTTTCCTGTCATCAGCTACCCTTGAACTTTTTTAAGAGCCTTGCCTTTGTCCTCAAGCAAGTAGGGATGCAGGAGGGAAAAAGGCACAGAAAATGAGCCTAGTGTTGTAGGGTTTCTGTGTGTTCCCTTCCCTGTCACTCTGCCCCCCAGTGTGAACGTCTTAAACAGGGCCTTCGAAAATTGTTAGGATGAAAGCCAACTCCTTAATGTGCAGCTGCACCTCACGGTTCAACTCCCATGTTTCTGATTTTTTTCCACCACAAATGCTATTGATGTTCCAGATTCCAGATTCATGAAATATTAACATCTTTATCTTTGTTAGTCTTTCATGCACTGTTCCATCTATCCAAAATGCCCAGCCCCTCCTTGTTTTCTTGGGAGAAGTTCTTTTAATCCGTTCAAGCTTATCAGGGATTAAAGATCCTTAGAACTGGAGTTCACACTGGAGAAGCAGAGTCAGTCAGAGTCTATGAGTTCAAGGCCAGCCTGGTTCATAGGTCAAGCTCCAGGATAGTCAGGAAGAACTATGTAGAAAGGCCCTGTATCAAAATAGGAAGAAGAGCATAAAAGAGAGAAGGAGGCAGAAGAGGACAGAGGAAAGGTAGAAAGGAGAGAAGGAAGGGGAGGTGGTTGCAGAAGAGCGGGGTTATAAAGTATTAGATGAGGTTCTCAGAGGAGGTGGGGTTGGAGTAAAGGGCTGAAAGACTCAAGAACGACTAGAAGAATTGTGCTCCGGGCAGAGGAAGTAACAAATACAAGGGTCAGGGTGGCTGAAGCTCGAAGAGATGAGGACAGGGCCGCAACAGATCCAATTGGGAGGGCAATAGCTAAAACACACAGTATATGGAAACGTAAGAAGCTGGGCTTTATAGTGAATGAGAAATAAAATCATTGCAAGATAGTGAGCAGAAGAGTAATTTATCTGACTCATATGTCAACAAAGTTGATTTGTTGGCTTTCTTTAGAAGAGACAGAGTGGGAGATGGTAGACCATGGATGGAGAAGGCCCTTTCGATAATCCAAGTGAATGGGATGGTGGTGTGGGTCAGCTTGTGGGTGTGAGACATGGGCAGCTTCTGAGTGCATCCCAGTGGTAGAACTTGCTGAAGTATTTAATACCAGAGTTTGAGGAGAAAATGGTCCTGAGGCTTTTGACTGGAGCTATTGGAAGGGTGGTATTATGACTGAGAAAGAGGGGAGTGTGCAAGGAGCAAGTTTCATTGACCAATCAAGAGTAAGGTTTTTTGTGTGTTGAATTTGTTGGCTTTGCAGGAAAGCATATTGAGAGGCAGCTGGGTCCCACAGGAGATGCAGTTTGTGGGGTCCAGGGGGATAAGCAGTCTGGAGATAGAGGTATGGATATCATCACACACAGCATGGAAAGACACAAGACAGGATAAAATCACTGGGGAAGTAAAGATAGAAAAGGAATCCTACAAGGATGAACGGAACTAGATAAGGAAATTGAGTGGCCAGAGACGTAAAAAGAAAATCTAGACAGACTGGTTTCTAGTGAAAATGAAAGTTTTCAGCTTAAAGTTTTTCAAGGAGGAAAAAGTCACTATTCCATCAAAAGCTGCTGGACTGGCTGGGAACAATAAGTCATTCTTTATTCTAGCATTTGAGCCTCTGGATTTGATCCTCAATATCACAAAGAATTGATACTGATAGAATTGATAGTGTAGAGTTTCCTTGTTATCAAGCATGCAATGCCAATAGCTTTGGGGGGCAAAAATGATACTAGAGGGATAAATCCTAGGAGAAAAAGAAGAGCAATGAGTGTAGAGAGCCATTCCAGGAAGGAGTAGAGCGGAACATCATTGGAGAGGGGCTCTCAGAGGAACCTGTGATGCAAAGGTCAGGGGGCACCGCCCTAGGAGGATGCTGGGGTTCAGAGCAAACCTAGACTGCCAGGACCAGTCCCACACTTTCGACTTCTGACCTTACTTCTTTCCTGCTCCAGGAAAGTCCTCCAGAAGTCTTCATAGAAGGCATTTTCCAGCCAAGCTATAAAAGTGGGAAGCTACACACTTTGGAAAACTTACTGGAATCCATTGATCCAACCTTGGAGAGCTGGGGAACATACCTGATCGCTGCCTGCCAACACCTGCAGAAGAAAAACTACTACCACATTCTGTATGAACTACAGCAGTTTATGAAGGTAGTAATCACCCATCCTCCCTTCCACTCCCGCCAGTGGGGCTTTCTCATGCAGGAGAGGCTATGCACGATGAGGGAACAGGACAGTCATTTGATCCCTGACCTTGGCATTGGACCTTAGAGCAAATCCACCATGCTCGCCAACATTGTTAAATATTTAGACTTTCATCCTACATTTAGAGCCAAACTTTCATCTTGTCCATAATAGCATTCTTCAGAATTTAAAAAATGTGGGGCTGGACAGATGGCTCAGTGGTTAAGTGAACTGCCTACTCTTCCAGAGGATGCAGGTTCAGTGTCCAGCACCCACATGGTGACTCATAACCATCTATAACTCCATCCCCAGGAGATCTAATGCCCTCTTCTGACCTCCTCGGACTCCAGGTACACATGTGATGGGTGCACAGACATACATGCAGGCAAAATACTACACACATAAAATAAAATAAAACTAATTTTGAAAAATGAATTCAAGGAATATAAAAGTGAAGAACTAGAAGAAAAGGAGGAGAAGAAAGGAGGAAGGGAGGGAGGGAGGAAGGAAGGAAGGAAGGAAGGAAGGAAGGAAGGAAGGAAGGAAGGATACAAAATCCATAAGGAATGATATTCTGGAAAGCTGGTATCTTTAGGAAAAAATGCATGAAAGGAAAAGGACCAAGATTCCCCTAACTGTCTGAGGGTTCTCAGTACTGTAATCTCAAAGAAACGAGATCTCCTGATGCCAAATTAAGACTGAATCTGTATTAATGGAGAATTAGAAGGATCTTCTTTGAGACCTGTACAGTGGTGAGATAATATCCCCCCCAAAAGCTTGACAGGCTTTAGGGTCTCTGAGACCCTGTGATAACTGACGTAAAATGCTACTCAGCTGGTGGTAGTAGACACTTGTCAAGAAGAATTGAGGATCCAGGGATGAAGACATCACAGGGCCAGAACCTGAAGGTTTGCTTTGTCAGGAGATATCAGATCAGGCTTCCCATGATACCCCACCCATCCTCCTCCCTCCACCCCCACTCTGACATCGCTGATCTCTCCTAAAACGAACATTCACTTTTCATTCCTAGGACCAAGTCCGGGCTGCCATGACCTGTATTTGGTTCTTCAGTCACCAAGCAAAGTCCTACACAGAGCTGGGAGAGAAGCTCTCGTGGTTGCTTAAAGCCAAGGACCACCTGAAGATCTACCTCCAAGAAACATCCCGCAGCTCCGGAAGGAAGAAAACCACCTTCTTCCGGAAGAAGATGACCGCTGCTGATGTGTCCAGGTATGGCAAGGCTCGGGAGAAGGCAGTGAAAGGCAGGAAGACTGGGGCTGAGTGTCACTGGGGACAAAAAGGCATCATCATTGGATGACAGTGTCTGCTACAGCCTGAAAAGCTACTGTAGGAAGGTATTAAAATCCCATGCTGTGGCCAGACTGAACCCCACATTCCTTAAATGAACAAAAAAAGACCCAGCACAATCTCTCTCTCTGTCCTTCTTTTCCTCCTTAGGACACATCAGCCACTGGCCTCCAGGATCCTCAACCCAAGCATTTTCTTTCTTCTGTTTTTGCATGTCAACCTATCTATTTAGAACATAGTGTCTAAAATAAATGCTTAGTCAGGAGGATTGTGAATTTGAGGCCAGCAGTGTAGCTAGATCTGACAGATTTTCCACCACTCTCGTTTATTATCTCCTTAGACTCAGTCACTAAGCCTCTTCTGTGTCTGGTTACTGTCCATCTCTCCTGTAGCCCATGAGCTGTGAGAGCAGGGCTCAAGCCTCTCTTCTCACTCTTGTAACTGCCACGTAGATACTCAGTAAATATTTATTGATCCAGTGCTGGAACTTGGTCCAGCCTCACAGTATACCTTAACTATTGGGGAGTATGTGTGTGTGTGTGTGTGTGGGAGGGGGGGGTGGAGGTCTTTGGTTTCTGTCTAACCATAGCTGTTTGGAGGCTATTTTAAGCCTCTTCCTTTCATGTCATTGCTTCTGTCTTTCCATTGCCATCTTCTTATGAGCCAATCACCTAGCCTCAGACACCCACTCCTCTGAGAGCTTGGTGCGGCTAGACCATGCCTGTCCTGTCCCCATAGGCATATGAATACACTTCAGCTACAAATGGAAGTTACCAGATTCTTACATCGGTGTGAAAGTGCTGGGACCTCTCAAGTCACCACTTTGCCTCTGCCAACACTCTTTGGAAATAACCACATGAAAATGGAAGTTGCCTGCAAGGTACGTGTAGGGTTTCACCTGTGGCAGACTGCTGACATCTTTCAGAATGTTTATCCCAATTGCGATTATCTAATTATTTCAGTTGTTTGCTTGATGGCTTCCTTCCCATTGGAATTCATGCCTCAGGCGGGAGGTAGAGTCTATTTGGCCACTTGTTATCTCTGATACCTGGATGCTCAGTAGAGTCTCAATATATATTTAATAACTGAAAAAAATGGATTTGGTGTATTGGCTCATATCTGTAATTCCAGCACTAGGGAGGCAGAGGTAGGAGAATCTTGTGAATTCAAGGCTAGCTAGAGCTACACAATGAGTTCTAAACCAGCTAGGGCTATGTAGGGAGATACTGTCTCCATAAAAACTTGATGATGATGATGATGATGATGATGATGATGATGATGATGATGATAAAGATAAATAGGGACCCTGATTTTTTTGAGAATTTATTTGAACAATTATGATTCCTTTAAGCATGTCTCCCTCTCCCTGCAGGTTATGCTGGGAGGGAAAAATGTGGAAGATGGTTTTGGAATTGCATTCCGTGTTCTGCAAGTATGTATGATGTATTATTCAAGAGTATGGCAAGGGAACCCACACCTGACGTTTCTGGGAAAGGCTAGTCCTTAGAAAATAATCTTGTCCCAGGAAGAGCAGACTTACACGTACATTAAGGAGGAAATCAGAACAGGTAACAGAACTGGGTCAGATGCCAGTTTCTATGCCATTTAGACAGAAGCCAACCTTAGCATCTCAAAAGGTATCAAGGAACAGCTCCCCACAACTGGTTCCCTGCAGAAATGCCACTCATCTTCTCAGCAGAACATGTCTAGAAGGAGTAGCCAGGTCATTGCTCCCAAGTCCTGTGGCATAAGGACTAAGCGAGGCTAGGTTTAAGGTATTTATCTGCCAGGTTTCAGCAAGTCAGTCTTGATAATCTGTTTCAACACTTGGGCAGCTCTTAACAGAGAAACACTAGCTTCATTTACCATTTCCCAGAGAAAGGTGAGTCAGGAGAGAGGAAATTGATCTTAGGAATTAAGTAGAATACCTTTGAGAGTCCATGGAGCCAGGCATGGTGGCAAACTCTGGAATCTCAGTGTTTGGGAAGTGGGGACAGGAAACTCGGGTACTGAAGACCAGCCTTGACCCTGTTCTGAAGAAAGCCCCATAGAAACAAGTAGGATGTACCATTTCATACCATGAGGAGACAGTTTTGGGTTTGTTATTATTTTTTTTATTATTTTACATATCGATCTCAGTTCCGTCCCCCGACCTCCCCTCCCATCCCATTCCTTACCCACTCCACAGATAGTGTGATGCCTTCCAGGAGGAGATCATTAAAATCTGTCAAGTCATTTGGAGTAGGGACTTGGCACTCCCTCCTCTCTCTAGGCTAAGGGAGTATCCCTCCATGGGGAATGTGCTCCCAAAGTCCTTTCGTGCACCAGGTATATATCCTGGTTCCACTCTCAGAGGTCCCATAGACTGCCTAGGCCATCTAATTGAGACCCATGTTCAGGTGTTCTGGGTCAGTCCAATGCTGGTTTCCCAGCTGGAGGTCCATGAGCTCCCCCTTGTTCAGGTCAGCTGTCTCTGGGTCTCTGTAGCCTGGGCTTGACCCCTTTGCTCATCACTTCTCCCTCTCTGCAACTGGATTCCAGGAGTTCGGCTCAGTATTTAGCTGTGGGTGTCTGCTTCTATTTCCAATAGCTACTGGATGAAGGCTCTAGGATGGCATTCTAGGAAGGTTCTAGGGAAGGGCATTTAAAGTAGCCTCTCCACTATTGCTTGGATTATCAGTTGGGGTCATCCTTGTAGGTCTCTGGACATTTCTTTAGAGCAGTTTTCTCTTCAAATTTATACACACTTCTTAAATGTTTGCCTGGCACCAAAGAGAACTTTCTTGCTTTCCCGTTTTTGTTATATTTGTGTTCCCTGCTGTGACTGCATCACTTCCCACTGTGGACATCTCCCATTGTCCTAAGTTCATCATCCCATATTCTGTCCTAGGACTTCCAGCTGGATGCTGCTGCAACCTACTGCAGAGCTGCCAGGCAGCTGGTGGAGAGAGAGAAATATAGCGAGATCCGACAGCTGCTCAAATGTGTCAGTGAGTCAGGCATGGCAGCCAAAAGCGATGGCGACACCATCCTCCTTAACTGCTTGGAAGCCTTCAAGAGAATCCCACCACAGGTGCGCTCACTCCTGGATCTCTTGGGTCCACTATCTCCCTCAGGATCATCCCATCCTCATCCTCATCCTCATCACAAGATCTGTTTCTCTTTCTGACTCTCTGAAACCAGGACCTCACTCTTCTTTGTTTTGTTTATTTGTTTGTTTTGTTTTTCAAGGCAAAGTTTCTCTGTATTGCTTTGAAGCCTCCCAGCAACAGGACCTCACTATTAACAACTGTCTACCTTTGTTGAGGCCATGACTATGATGTCTATCTCCAGAAAGCATCCATCAGTGTACTCCTGTCTAATAGTGTGTGTTCTGATGAGATAGAATTGAGTGAGCCTTTGAAGCAAATCATTCCCTATGACATGCTTGTGAGGTGAACCGAGCCACATTCATTTGTGAAAGCTCAGCCTTTCACAAATGGGCCTCTTAGGAGATGCTCCTTCTGCCACAATCCGAAGCATAGCATTTTCATTAGCCATCATTCATCATTCTCATAGTGGGAATAGAGGTAGTGAGAAGGATCGAGTGGGCATGCCCACCGTGGAGTCACAGACCGGATTGAGCTGAGGCTCCCAGGTAGGAGGTTCTTCTTCCTTTCATGGATGCTATGTCTCTGTCGCACACAGGAGCTGGAGGGACTGATCCAGGCAATACACAGAGATGACAACAAGGTGAGCAAAAGTGTCTCGTAGCCCTGGTATTGCTATTGAATGAACAGCAGAGGCCTTCCTTGCCTCACACACTGTTTCAGTTTCTTTGTTTCCCAGGACCTAGACGGTGGTTTAAAAGCTCCAGAGGGAATAGATAGGGCAGATGAATATTGACTGCCCAAGCCTTTGCCTTCCCAATCCTTTATCCCTGTGACTGTTTTTAAACCTCCGTGTGATTCTGAGGTCTCTCACCAGATAGCCATAGCAACTCATTTCCATTTTCAGGCTGACTCATTGTATGAGGTTCCTGGGGCAGGGGAGGGGTCTTTATTCTGGGAGAGAGGGAGAGAGTACAGTAAGAAAAACTCACTAAATTAGCTACGGTTCTCTTTGCTATGAAAAAAAAAAAAAATAGTTAGGGAGAAGCAATATAAGGAAGGAAATTTTATTCTAACTTAAAAGTTTGAGGGATAAATTTCATTGTAGTGGGGAAGGAAAGGCACATTAGCGAGAGGAGATGGCTGGCTGCTCACATTCCATCCAGGATTTCAAAGCAGAGGAAGACCAGGTGGTGGTGGTGGTGCAGGCTTTTAATCCTAGCACTGAGGAGGCAGAGGCAGGTGGATCTCTGTGAGTTTGAGGCCAGCCTGGTCTATTGAGTTAGTTCTAGGACAGCCAGAGCTACACAGAAACCTTGTCTCTAAAAAGCAATTTTAAAAAGAAAGAATGGAAAGAAGAAGGGAAGGAAGAAAGGAGAGAGGGAGGGAGGAAGGAAGGAAGAAAAAAAGAAGAAAAGAAAAAAAAGGAAGGAAGGAAGAAGAAAAGAAAAAAGAAAAGGAAGGGAAAAAGGAGGGATGGAGGGAGAGAGGAAGGAAGGAAGGAAGGAAGGAAAGAAGGAAGGAAGGAAGAACAGGAAATGGGGTGGATCTCTCCTTCAGCAAGGTTCCACCTTCCAAAGATGCCACAACCTTCGAAAACAGCACCACCAGTACAAATCAATTGTTCCAATGCATGACCTTATGAGGGGTATTTCACATTTAAATCAAAACATCCACTCAACCCATTGGAGGACAGTGCTCCCTTGGGGCCCATGAACTCTTCCCTGTTTGGGAAATAACTGCACCTTTTGTTTTGCCTTAGCTCTGTGAGAAGTGCCAGCCAGTTTATCTTTTTATTAGTGCCATGGATTGCAGTTAGTCATGGGACCAATCATCCTGCCATCTCCAGGAAGGCCTCCGCTCTAGAAGAGCTCTGAGAAAGCAAAGCCAGACCAGCTGGCAATCAGGGGAACTTCTCCAGCTGTGGAGTCCCTCAGGATGAAAACTAGTGTCAGGCAATGGTTTCTTACACAACCACAGAGCTGCAGCATTCAGTCCCTGTGGAACCTGCTGGCCATTTTTTTCAGTCTAGATCCTAAGGAGAGTGTGTTCTAAGCGTCTCCTCACTGTGCAACATCCCAATGAGGTCCTTAGAAAGGATGAAGTGCCCACATTTCAAAGTGACGGTTACTTTTGTACAACCTGCCAGACGTTGGGGGTGCACGCCTTTAGTTCCAGCACTCGGGAGGCAGAGGCAGGCGGATCTCTATGAGTTCAAGGCCAGCCTGGTCTACAGAGCTAGTTCCAGGACAGGCTCCAAAGCAATACAGAGAAACCCTGTCTACAAAATCAAAAACAAAAAAAGATTGTACAATCTGAATGAGAACCCCAGAGCCAAGCTAACAAGTTGTTTCTCTCAACAGCTATTCTAAGGACCTCAGGGCACAGGTCTTACTAAAAACTAGTTTGACTTGTTTTGTTCTTATTCTAGATTCTAGCAATAGCATTCTCTAGAATTTTGCTTGTCATCTTGTGGTATTTCATATAGGTAGAATTAACTGGAGCTAGAGGCTTAGATGAGGGCTCACTCCCCAGAGCAGCATACCTATCCCCCCACACCGGTACCCAGTTGCTTTGGTGAGCTCACAACACACCAGATATTTTCTGTCGTGGAAAACTACTTGAAATCAAGCCAAAGAGACTTTGTTTAGCAAGACCCATACACCTTCCAAAAAGGTAAAAAGCATTTTGCATGGGACAAAACAGTGTCTCTGATTCAGAAATAACTGTTAATAGCAGAAAGGAAACTGCTCAGCCACAGCTTGTGGAGGTCTTGCTAATGGTCACCCAGAGTGATGAAGGTGCCGGTGAAACTACAGCCAAGGAGAAAGGGGGTTCTTGAATGGTGAGATGGAGAGCAAAAGAGATACATTATCCCCCACACTGAGCTGCCTTAGACCCAAACAAGAGTAGTCCATTCAAGTCTCACTGGAGTGACATCTTAACTAGACCTTTTCTAATTGTGTGTATACAGCTTTCTCCCCATGTTATCTGTCAATGGGCTTTAAATTTGAGACTGGTAATATAGCTCAATGCTTGCCAAGCATTCATGGGTCCCAGGTTCAGTCCCCAGGACCACCAACTCAAAGGTTTGTTTTTGTTTTTGTTTTAATTCAGTGTGTTCAAAACAGTAAAGGGGAATCTGTAAACCCTTTGCAAAAGGAAGGTATGCTCATCCATTCACTCACCCATGAATGCTCATTCATTGAACACTGATTGCATGTTAGGCACAAAGAATATACTATCCCTGTTCTCATAAATCTTGTAGTCTAGTCAAAATACCAATTAATCAACAAATTAGTATAAAATCACAGCTGGTGGGTACTGGCAATACTAGTTCCAAAAGAAACTGGAGGCACAGATAGAGACCACACTCTGCCTATCTACCTTAGGGTTTGGGGTTTTTTTTCAAGACAGGATTTCTCTGTATTGCTTTGGAGCCTGTCCTGGAACTAGCTCTGTAGACCAGGCTGGCCTCAAACTTACAGAGATCAGCCTGCCTCTGCCTCTGCCTCTGCCTCTGCCTCTGCCTCTGCCTCTGCCTCTGCCTCTGCCTCTGCCTCTGCCTCTGCCTCTGCCTCTGCCTCTGCCTCCCAAGTGCTGGGACTAAAGGCCTGTGCCACCAACACCCAGATGCCTTGGTTTTTAAATTCTTATTTTATCTGTGATAGCTTGTTACATTAGAACATAAAGTCATGCAATAGCTCAGTGTCTAGAGCTTTGCAAGTTTTTGTGAAATAATAAAGGTAAGAACCTAGCTATCAATTTGGTGAGTGAGAAGTACTGTTTATCTACTGGTGCTTTCAGATGTTACTTATGTTTTTTTCGTGTTCCTTTGGTGATCATTTCTTTCCAAACATCTTGTACCCAATCACTAGGTTCGAGCCTATCTGACATGTTGCAAACTGCGTTCTGCCTACCTGATCGCTGTGAAGCAAGAACACTCACAGGCTGCCGCCCTTGTCCAGCAGGTGCAGCAGGCAGCCAAAAGCAGTGGTGACTCTGTAGTGCAAGACATCTGTGCTCAGTGGCTTCTGACAAGCCACTCCCGTGGTGCCCACGGCTCAGGCTCCAGGAAGTGACCCTGGGCAGCAGAACCTAGAAACCATCACCTGGGAGCTATGACCACAGGCCCAATGCTACACATTGCCCTCCATGGAACTTCTGGCCCTGCCCCAGGTTGGAGCGAGCAGGTTGGACCGTACTTGTCTGTGTGGGCAAGAGCAGGTCCTTTCACACAAGTGCCATGTAAAGTTGTAGAATCTTTGTTTGTCTGGAGATAGCCACTTCTTTCTACCTCAGAGTGACTGTGTGTGTGTATGTGTGTGTTTGTGTGTGTGTGTGCATGTATGCACACATGTGTGCATGCTCCTGTGCACTCATGTTTACGCCCAAGCATTTTCTGAACAAAGGAGACTCCTCCACTGACGAGAGGCACTTTACTTCCTACTTTCTGCTGGTCTGCAAACCTTCCCTGCATTTTTGGTTCTTATCCTAGGTCATCCCGTTTGTTCACAGCTCCTCCCCACTGTGCAGACACGCTTTAGCGGTTCCTCTTAACAGGAGGGGTTCGCAGAGAATTACAAAGCAATGCCAAAAAGATTGCTTCTTCTCCCTTCCCAAAATTCAGAGAAAGCATCAGGAGTTTGCCTGTGGAAGATGACAGCTTTCCTGGCAACACCTCTCACAAGCACAAGGCTCTCAGATGCAGGCATCTGAAAGCTCTGGTGACAGCATAAATGGTCATATCTGGACAGGCTATGGCCAGGCCCCATCACATTCATCCACAGGGGAGGAAAAAGCAGGTCTCTTGGAGCACAGAGCTGGCTCTTGTCAGTATCCCTGCTGCAGGATGAATGGGTAAGAACACATGGCTTTTCC
The DNA here is from genome assembly GCA_030556225.1 of Cricetiscus sungorus. Taxonomy (NCBI): domain Eukaryota; kingdom Metazoa; phylum Chordata; class Mammalia; order Rodentia; family Cricetidae; genus Cricetiscus; species Cricetiscus sungorus. The sequence continues at coordinate 30,282,487 of JANBXA010000588.1, forward strand.
TTTCAGCGTCTAGGGAAAGCGGTGGTAGCCAGAATCCAGGGACTAAATTAAAGGCTAGACTCTACCTATTTGAGTTCCATTCTTGTCTGTGCCTCTTGAATTAGTTAAGAAACTATTTCTCTATCCCTCATGTTTCCCTTTGGGACCATGGACTGGAATATGCAAAGACCTGGCTCATTGAGGCAGCAGTACACTAAGGGGATGGGGTTCGCATCACAGTTGTGTCAACAGATGAATCAGAACAAGGGGGTAACAAATAAAGTCTCATCCGATGGCAGGGAACCAGATGAAGGGTTTACTATGCATCTGCGTATCTTCCCACCTGAGATGAGCCAGTGCTGAGACAGGCTCTGTCATTCAGTAACTGATTTGCAAATGAAGCCCTAAAGAAAGGCTTGTAGCCCCAAGTCTGCCACCAGGCAGAGCTCAGCCTATTGGTCTCTTTGCTGCCAAGGCAACAGGAACTGGACACTGAAGTTGGTGTCTCTGGTGCTTAGAAGCCCTGTTTGTTTCTTCTGAACCAAGTTTTTCTTATAAACAACTGTAAACGTCAGTCCTATTAGAGAAGAAAGGCTGAAGGAAAATACTAGATCCCTTAAGGGTGCAGTCTGACCTTCCCTTCCTTGTGTTGTCGAACATAGCGCCCAGCTCCCAGGAACCCCCATTGCCTGGTGTCTGCTTACACTCAAGGCTGTCCTTTTTGCACTGAGAATAAGCACTTTACACGCCTGGTTTGTAAGTCTCAACAGCCCTTGATTTAGGGTGTCACAACCAGATTTCCCTGACTTTTTCTCAACTTGAACTACAAAATAGCTAACCATTGACCAGGTTAACAGAGAAGACACTGCATACCTAAGACATCACTGTGGTCTCCTGCAAAGCAACAATAACATCAGAACCATTGTACTTGTTGAGGGTTATATGTTCTACAACCAAGCCACAATAAACTGTCTATCCCACCTATTCTTGGCTTTGTGGTTATATAAACACTTTATTTTTTTAATTTTGTACGAGTGCCTGCATGTATGCATGTGTACCACATACATCCCTGGCACCTGTGGAGGTCAGAGAGGGTATGGGATCCCCCTGAACTGGAGTTATAGGTAGTTGTGAGCTGTCTGATCGAGTTGCTGGGAATTGAATCCAAGTCCTGTATAAGAACAAGTACTCTTAACTACCTAACAATGTCTCCAGCCCATGACTTTTTATTTGTTTTGAGTAAAAATCTTGTGTAGGCTAGGATGATTTTGAACTTGCTGTGTAGCTGAAAGTGATCTAGAACTCCTAATCCTCTTCCCTTCATGCTCCTTGTTTCCAGACTGTTTTCTTTTGCTCGTGAGTTCTATGAGAAGTAAAGGTGAGAGGGAAAGAAAGCTTAACCGGCTAACTTTCTTTTAAACAATTCCTGTAGTAACTAGAGACGTTTCAGTTTGGATTTTTATCAAATTCCCTGTTATTAAAAAATTACTAGTAGGTCATGGAGGTGTCTCAGTGGGTAAAGCACTTGCCACCTTCATACTTTGGGTTTTTCCTGACTGTACATTTAGAGCCTTCAGTTATTCCACAAAGGTTTGATGACTCAGTAACTGGCCCTATTTAGCAAGATCAGCCTAGCATATAACCACCATAGTAATCTTTCTTGTTCTCATAATTCCTATCTTTCCATCCATGTCAACGTCCATTCTTTGTGATTTTCTATATTCTGCTTGCAAGAACTATTCTCCTGCCCCTTTCCTACATCCTTGCTCTACACACTAAAGTCCTTCAAAACTATATATACAAATACTATAAATTTTAAAATGTTAAGAAGGGGCTGAGCATGGTGATGCATATCTTTTTAATCCCAGCACTCAGGAGGCAGAGACAGAAGGATCTCTGAGTTCAAGGCCAGCCTCTTCTACTTAGTAAGTTCCAGGCCATACAATTCTACATAGTGAGACCCTGTCTCAAACCAAAGAGGAAAGCAATGAATGCTCCTGCTCAGCTCCCTTTGGGACTGGAGAGATGGCTGATGGGTTAAGAGCATTGACAGTTTTTCCAGAGAACCCAGATTCTATCCCAGAAGCTGCACACAGACTCATAACCATCTGTAACTCCACGTGGGGTCCCTTTTTTCCTCATGGTACATTGACCACCAGCCCACAAGGACAAAGGAACAGAGCTTTGGATAGCCTATGAACACAGTAGAAATAGCCTTCCAGGAGACTGTTTCAATAAGATAGATCAGCTTTACTCCAGAGAGAGGGGAGCTATAAAGGATGGGACAGTGGGTGGGGCATCACCTAATTTTCACTAAACATCACGTTCCTATCACACAGCTCCTAGTACAAGTCTTAGTTATCACATGTGGAAGTACAGTCCTATGTAGCACTATGTCTAATTAACATATAGGCAGCAGGGAGAAAGATTCTGCAGGGACTGTGTCAAGGGTCACACTAGAGATAAGTCAAGCATTCTCTGGATAAGCTCAGATACAGAGCATAGAGAGCAGGAAGCCCCCTACTGGGCAGAGGGAGACCTCCATGTTGCTGAGCTCAGAGAGAGCTGCTCAGCCATGGCAGAAGGCAATCTCTGACCAGCAGGTTCCTCCCAACAACTCTAGATCCAGGGAATAAGACACTCTCTTCTTCCCATCAAGAGCACTAGGCACACATATGGTGCACAGACATATATGCAGGCAAAACACCATATACATAAAATATGAAAATTTTATATTTATATTGTTTTATTAGTTGCTACAAATGTGGCTCAACATATAACAATTGCCTGGCCTGTGTAAGTCCTGCGTTCAGTCCCCCAATTCCACCATAAAAAGTAAAATTACATTTAAAATCCTCTTAGTGTACCCTTTACCATCAGAAAACTTGGTATGTTTTGTGTCTACTTCAGGTGAAGGGGTGGAAATAGGTGATAGGTTACCACCATCTCCACCATTCTTGCCCTTACACCATTCACTAACTTTGTGGATTTTGTTTTGTTTTCCTTTTGAGATAGGGTCTCAATTTCATAGATTCTTGCTCAGGTGATAGGAGACAGATGGCATCCTGAGACCTTCTTAAAAGTTAGTTGCTGCCCCCCAGACTGATAGCTGGGAATCCAGCATGGGACTGACTCAGACCCCTTGAATATGGGTCTCAGCTAGAAGGACTGAGCAGTCTGAGAGACCTCAGACAGAAGAACCAGGATGTATTCCTGGTACACAAAAGGACCTTGCGGACACATCCCCCATGGAAAGATACTCCTTTAATATAGAGACAGGAGAAAAGTCCTAGTCTCCTCTTCAAATGACTTGACAGATTTACACGACCCAACCTGGATAGCATAGCCCTACAAGTGGAATGGGGGTGGGGGGATGGGAGGGGAGGGTGGCCAGGGTGCATGTCACAGGGGAAAGAGGGTTAGGAAGGGAGGGTTAGAGGGAGGGAGGGAGGGAGGGAGAGAGGGGGGAAGGAGAGGGGAGGGAGGGAGAGGAAACTGGGATGGACATGTAAACTTTTTAAATTATATTATTAATTAAAAAAAAAGTTAGTTGCCATTTTTCAACTTTGTGACTCCTAGTGTGACAAAAAAGAAAAAAAAAGCCAACTATTTTTTTACTATCAACTGATCTATGGAATTTTTTTACTACCTGTATGATATCTGAGAAGAGCAAGACTCGAGCTTAAAGCCGTTTGCTTGTCTTCCTCGTGGGGCATGTGTTTGCAGGATGATACCTGAGCCGAGAGCATTCGCATGGCTGCTGTCATCATCTTTCCCCAGAAATCTGAGCTCATCTGATTTCTCATTCAAAACGAAACAAAAACAAACACAGCAAACAAATGCCAGTGGTGGAATGAGATCTGAAAACATCTGGTGTGGCTATGACAGGAAAACATGTCACAACAAAGAATATTGGAACATTCCATCTGAGTGTAAGACAGATGAGCGCTATGTTTAGAAACCCGAGACAGGCTAAGTTGCCAGATGTCTTTGGCTGAGGCTTAGGCAAAGTAGATCACAGGCAATTAGACTCTAATACCCAGGCCGGGCAAACAAATATCAATAATCACATTACCCTGGCAGAAACAGTCTTGTCTTGGTATAACCCTCTCTCCAATGTTGCATTATTTTTCTTGGGGTGGGGGTAGGTATGGAAAAACATATTCACCTGGCCTCAGGTGCTGATGACAGAGGGTAGCTTGGTGAACCAGTGAATTTACTGGGGTTATTAAGAGAAGCATAGGTAGGTCACTGGCAAATGCATCATTGGAATGGGCAATGTCTCACAACAATATTCCCACATCCCCTGGTAACACCTCCATTGGACTCTTGTTCTCTATGAAATTGACTATTTATATGTAGGTAGGAATAGTTCATTTATAGAAGTCATTTCCTGAAGCAGGAAAAGAATTTACTTGTAAGAAAGTGGACAAAATGAAACATGTTTAAATCAAAGCTGAAATGGTTCTGGGATGAAAGCAAGAAATAAATTGTATAAAATAAGTGTATGATATTTTATCATCAGATGTGGCTGTAACTACTCAGCTGAACACTGGGTCTCATGTCCTCCCTGCTCCATACAGACAACATCCAGTGGAGGAGTCAGTGGGGCCACTGACTTTTTCTTAAAGAGTTCGTGTATTTTTATGTATGTGTATGTGTGTTTTGCCTGCATGTATGTCTGTGCATCACATGCACACCTGGTGCCCTCAGAGCCCAGAAGGGGACATCAAATTCCCTGGAACTAAAGTTGTAAGCTTCCAGGTAGGTGCTGGGAACTGAACCCAGGTCCTCTGCATAAACAGCAAGGGCTCTTAACTGCAGAGCCATCTCTATAGTCCCCTATTTATCTTTTAATAGTTGCATGACACGGGCCACTCTGTCTCTTCTCTAGATTGTGACAAGGACAAGAAATAAACTCTTACTGTAATAAGCCACTGAAATTTAGCACTGTTTCTTTTTCCAGTTACTCTTCTATTAGAATAAGCTGTTCTTTGTCTTCTCTGTCTCCTTGGCTGACTGTTTTAGCTAATAGAGATCATAGAGAAAACAGGCTGAACGTACTGAATAAAATTTGAATGAACTCCTACGAAGGTATACTAAGGCTATTAAGAGTCTCAATTAGGCTAGGCAGTGGTGACACACACCACACCTTTAGTCCTAGCACTTGGGAGGCAGAGGCAGGCCTGGTCTACAGAGTGTGTTCCGGGACAGCCGGGACTACACAGAGAAACTCTATCTCAAAAATAAAAATCTCTGTATTAGAATGTTCACTTCTAATAATCAGTTAAAACCACATAAATACTGAAATTATCTGACAGTGACAGGACCTGGGGATGGAGAAAAATATACTGAAGCAAAGCTGGTGTCAAAATTTATTTGGAAGATGAAGAAATTGAGAATGAGGCAAGTAGGCCAGGAAGCCAGGTATGGTGGCAAACACTGGTAATCCCAGAAGGACTGCAAGTTCAAGCCTGGTCCGTGTAGCAAGTTCCAAGCCGGTCTGGGGTACATACTGAACCAATCTCTCCCTCTCTCTCCCTCTCCTTCTCTCTTTCTCTCCCTGCCCCCCTCAGGAAAAAAAAAACCCAGAGAAATGTCTGCTTTAGACTGGCAATAAGATTAAAATGGCTGAATATTATAAATGTTCTATCTTTCAGCTTAATGCCACTGTATTACTGTATCGGGACACAAACTTAAACACTGAGGAAAACTTACTTTCTTGTTACAGGAAGTCTCAAGGGGGAGACGGCTTAAGACTTGGTTAATTCGGTGAGTCCCTGCTGCCTGGTCACTAGGGTTCTTCCCATGCTGCCCTCTACCAGTCTTGGCATGTCAGCCTCATTATTGGGCCAGCTCAGCTCCACTCATGGACTCAGGGTGCGATTAGCTGATTCGGGCACCACATTCAGCCATGCCAGCAAGCAACAGAAAACCCGTTTCTTCCTGTGCCTCACTTTTTGTTTGTTTGTTTAGTGTTTTATTCTTTGACACAGGGTTTCTCTGTATGGCCTTGGCTGCCCTGGAACCCTATCTGTAAAACCAAACTAGTCTCGAACTCACAGAAATCCACCTGCCTCTGCCTCCTGAATACTGGGGTTAAAGGAGTTCACCACCAATGCCCAGTTCTATGCCTCACTTTTTACATTTACACTTCAAAGTGTGTTTGTGTCCTGTAACTAGAAGAGGATGAATACACAAAGTCTGTTCTCCAGAGCTTGGAATGCTTGGTGGCATTGGATGCAAAGTCAAGTTAGACTTGAGTCTGGTGGGCATGGGTCATCACTTCTGCACACCAATGCTCTTTCTCACTTGGGTATGTCTCTTCAGGTTCATTTCCTCTTACTTTTCCAGGTGATTTTTTGTTTTGTTTTGTGTTTTTTGTTTTGCTTTTGTTTTTCAAGACAGTGTTCCTCTGTGTAGCCTTGGCTGTCCTGGAACTCACTCTGTAGACCAGGCTGGCTTCAAACTCACAGAGATCCACTTGCCTCTGCCCCCTGAATACTGGGATTAAAGGTATACACCACCACAGTCCAGCAACAAGTGTTGTTTTATAGCAATCCAGGAGAATCTATCAAACAAGCTAAAGGAAAGAATTTTGTACTAGTAGGCTGGTTTAGCTAAAGGTGTCAGAACCTCAGAGGATCCAAGAATAACAGTGGCAAGGGAACTGGAACAGTTAGAAAGAGGTGGGGACAAGAGTCACTCCTGAGCTCTTCACCACCACAGATAACAGCATTGTTGATGTGTGGCCAAGGTTTTGGGTTGCTCAGTTACTTACTGGGGAAAATCTCATCTGGAAAAAGTCAAGGCTGACACTTCTTCCTTTTCCTAGACAGAACACGAGATAATACTTTACATGCTGGGTAGAAGCTGTGGAGAGGTGGTGTGTAGCCTGGAAGCTTGTGGGTGAGGGAGGCTATGATTCACGGGAGCACAGGAACAGCAGGGGAAATGATGGAGTCTGGCATCTGCTACATCTAGAGTTTCAAAGTTTCAAAGGAGTACGTTAAACATATAGAAAACAAAAAGTAAAAGACAAGTAGCATGGTAGAACATCAGATTTGGCTCTTCCATCATCCGGCAGGGCGGCTCAAGAAGCCCAAGAAAACTGCTAGCCAGAGTCCCTGATTTATACCGTGAGGTCCCAGGCAGAATGCCTTCCTTTCCGGTGAGACTTGCAATTAGCTGTTCCCACAGGCATTTTCATATTATGTGATTACCTTCCAGCTGCTCTTAAGAGAACAGTACATTGATCTGCTGACTCACCCTCCTGTTCTCAGATGAATGAAAATATGATGACCCTCCTGTTCTCAGGGGCATCATATTTTCATTCAGGTTGTTTTGCTGTCCTTTTTCCTTGACATAAGGCCAGCCTGTCCTGGATCATGAGTTTTAGGGGACACTTTGGAACAAACATGACTGGAGAAATGGGGGGAGAACTACTTTGCTTCCAGAGCCAGCTACAAACTTGAACAGCATGTGACAATTGACAAACATAGTTTCCATTATACATCTAATGCTGACTTCAGTATGAGTATGATGCCTGGGGTGGGGGGCCCAGAGCAGCGAGCTTCTAGCAGCCCACATGTGGTTTTGCCCGCTTGTGCCTCTGATCTAACCCCCTCTGACATATATGTGAACCCCACCTCAAGCTTGTCCCCTGCATCACTGTTCCCACTGCATCTTTTAGATCTCTTAGGCCCAGCAGATGTGCCTGGCACTTTACACACACACACACACACACACACACACACACACACACACACACACACACACCACCGCGGTGTGCTTCACTGCACAGAGTAGCTGGGTGTGCTTGCTTCCCACCTTCCATGCTTCTGAGTCTATGTTCCTCTTTCCAGCACAGAGGGAATATTCAGGGTCATCATCAATGCAGTGTAATCAGTACTATCTCTTCTGTCTTCTCTTGACTGTTTCTGCTTCTGCTTAGAATGCTCAAAGCCTTGAGTTCAACATTACGCGCACGCACACACACACACACACACACACACACACATTCATACACAGACTCACACACTCACATGCAAACACACACAAACACACACACACACACACACACACACTTACTTATGTATTAGTATTCAGGAATCTGTACTGGCCTGTCCTTGGGGTTCTGACAGGATATGTCCTCAAATGCAGCCACTAAGAGCACACTGTTGGTGCACATTCACTATGTTCCCTTTTAAAAGGGGCCTGCCACCTCCCATCCTTCTCTCTCTGCTTCTCTGTCTCTGTCTCTCTGTCTCTGTCTCTGTCTCTCTGTCTCTCTCTCTGTCTCTCTCTCTGTCTCTCTCTCTGTCTCTCTCTCTGTCTCTCTCTCTCTCTCTCTCTCTCTCTCTCTCTCTCTCTCTCTCTCTCTCTCTGCTTCTCTTTTCTGCTGCTCCTGTCCCTCAGGTCAGTCTCCCTCCTCCCCCTGCCTTTTCCCATTCACCTTTCACCAATAAAAAATCCCCTCCAAGTGAACTCAGTTGCATGGCATCTTTCTCTGTAACGCTGCTTTTAAATTACAACATGCTCTCTCTCTCTTTCTCTCTCTCTCTCTCTCTCTCTCTCTCTCTCTCTCTCTCTCTCTCTCTCTCTCACACACACACACACACACACACACATACACAGACACACACACACACACACACACATACACAGACACACACACACACACACACACACACACTCCCTCACCTGCAAACACATATACTCTTATACATACTCTCACACACACATACTCACATTACACAAAAAGAGAGAATAAGTAATAAAAGATTTTAAAGGCTACTTCCAGGGGCAAGAGGATAAGGGTGGATAATGGGGATAAATATGATCAAAGTACTTCATTTACATGTGTGAAAATGTCATAAATAAACCCATAACTTTGTGCAATTAATATATAATAAAAATTTTAAGGCTATGTTGTATTGAAGAAAAGAGAGAATCACCAGAGGCCCTTTGGATGTCTCAGATCTGGGATCTGTAAACATGACTTCTTGGGCCACTGGGTTGTAATATTACCCACATCTGCCCACTTTTTCTAGGTAACCTTCAGCATGGAGGCCATGAGGGCCACAACACAGGACAGGGAAGCCAGAGGGAATGAGAGCCATAAGTTTTAGAGAGATGGATTGGGAGATGGATTGGTAGGGGCCTGAAACTCTTTTTGTATCTACATGTCGAATCTCTATCTGGTCATAATCGGTGGTAGAGCTAAGAGGCTCTATAGTTTAAGCTGCACCTCTCACTTCTCATAATAAAACCCTGGCACTGAAAGAAACCCAAGTGAATGCCTAGCTTGGCCATCTCACTTTGTACCCAGACACGGTATTCTAAGAAAGTTCTGGATGTACATGTGAGTGGCTCAGTAAGGTAACATATAGCTCACTAGACCAACTGATTTTCTTTCTTCTTTTTCTCCCTGAGAAAATAAATACAGCAATAAGATGAACACAAATCTTTATTTCTCTAAAAATTGAGGTAAAGAGAACAGTTTGGGGGGGGTATCTACATGGTGGAAAATGGGAAGGCCCAGCTTCAAGCAATGGTTGCAGGGTCCTCAAAGGGAAAAGTGAAGTCTGGCCAAAATGGCCCACTTCTTCCTGAGTTGGCCCAGACTTCAGTGACCAGCGTTTCATTTCAAAGAGAGAAGGGGCCAATCTAGAGTTTGAGGCTGTAGATCACAGAAATGCGATGCTGGTGCTCCTGTGATCATTAAGACGAGTGTTCATGGTGCTGCTGAGGAAACCGACCCAATTTCCTAGGTTCCTCGCCCACCCCATGTCCAGCCTGGCATCTATGCAGACCTCTTACCCCAGAGAGTTGTGGGTTCTCTAAGTCTTTGAGGAGAATGGTCTGTAGGTGTGACTAGCACTCCACACTATGGCCCTGTCCCACGAGAATGCCGTGCATATAAAGGTTCTAGAAGGTTCTGAGTAGGCGGGATTCACAGCAGCAGGCCAGGAGGGTAATCCTTTCGGGTTGACCTTCTCTTTGGTCTTCTTTCATTACAGCGTGGATTGGGCACGAAAAGACCATGTTCTTCTAGCCAACTATTCCCACTGGATTCCTAGAAGCTCACAACTGACATTCCACAGGCGCTCAGCTGTTTTCTTATTCCGGGCCCTTGGAGACACCCAGGTCCTCTTGCAGTCACTGGCAGGCACAGAGAGTGAAAAGAGTGAAAACAGACAATCTTGGAGCACATTTCTCAGAACAGACTTCTAATTGCATAAAATATGTGCACTGGACTTGAAGAAATTACATTGAAATGAATTATTAAGTATTCCAGGGTCAGGAGTAGTAGTCAGCCTAAATAATCCTAAATAGTTCTTGGGAAGCAGACGTAGGAAGAGCAGAAGTTTAAGGTCACCGTTGGCTATAGAGTGACTTTTGAAGCTGTCCTGGTCTACAATTAGGCCTTGAGAAACCAAACTGTGGGGGCAGGAGAGATGAGTTGGTAACTAAGACTGTTTGCTGCTCTTCAGAGGACCCAGGTTTGCATCCCAGAACCATACCAGGCTGTTCACAAGCACCTGAAACTCCAGATCCAGATGACCCAACATCCTCTCTGGCCTCCGTGAGCCCCTCCCACACACGCACATACACTCACACACATAAACTTTAAAATCTTAAAAATATAAACATATATGCACATATACACTTAAACTTTGAAATAGTAATACATAGGCTTTTTGTTAATATGATCTATAACAAGATGCAATACCAGAACTGATACCCAACTATTTCAAAGTAATTGTGAGCCAAACAGGCATTTTGAAATATCTTCAATAATTCAATGCAACTCTGTGGTGGCAAAGTCACAGATAACATCACAATGACTTTTTTTTTCACTAAATTTAGAGAAATTCTGAATTCCATCCAGAGCCACTTGTGCCCAATGGTACCTACTTAAACACTGTCCTGTTTTAGAGTGAGCAGAGGATCCAAGGATGAGAAGGATAATGGAAAAGAGATAGACCACCCCACTGGAGTTCTAGCTTTTATAATTATGACACTTCTATATGATATTTGGAAAATATAATTAAAAATAAAAGCCTATCATTTCACTGAACTTTTGTCTCCAACCTTGTTGTTTACATATAGGTATACATACGTTTATATGTTTTGTTTTGTTTTACTTTTATACAAAAGTGGGATCATGCTGTATTTAGTTTGGGAAAGAAGTCTTTTTGTTGTTAAAATGTATTTTAATTATATAGGTAGAAAATATATGTATGACCCTCCAAAACATTTCAAATAATAAGGCAATAGCCAGAATAAGAAGTTGCAATCCTATTTTACATCTTACCTGACTCTTCCTCAACTCCCTAGAAGTAACATTAGTACCCACTAACTAGTCTTTCTAGAATATTCACTATGTATTGGAAACAGATGTTTACATGATTGTTTTTAAAAAGATTCTATTTTGATGGGCAGTGGTGGCACACCTTTAATCCCAGCACTTGGGAGGCAGAGGCAGGCAGATCTCAGTGAGTTCAAAGACAGCCTGGTCTACAAAGTGACCTCCAGGACAGCCAGGACTGTTACCCAGAGAAACCCTGTCTTGAAAACTATTTTTAAAAAGATTTTATTTCTCATTATATGTATCCACATGTGTCTTGTGTGAGAGCTTGTACATATGAGTGAGTGCCTATGGTGGCAAGAAGAGGACATCACACACACACACACACACACACACACACACACACACACACACACACCCTGGAGCTGAAGTTACAGGCAGTATGAGACATTCAGTGATGAGAACTGAACTGGGGTCCTCTGGGAGAGCAGAAAAAACTCTTAGCTGCTGGGTCATGTCTCCAGTCCCTACAGTTTTATATTCTAGGTTTTTTGTTTGTTAGTTTTCTCATATTGTATTATGAAAATCCCTTATTAATTGTTATCTGAAGTCATATTAAATGAATATGTTATATCTGTCACATCCATAAGTCAGTAATGTTAATGCTCAGATTGTAAGGGTAGATTTGTTCAATAGAAATCAGATGTATGCTAGGTGTGGTGGTGTACACCTTGCATCCCAGCACTCGGGAAGCAGAGGTGAACTATGTGAGTTGAAGACAGCCTGATCTACATAATGAGTTCCAGGACAACATAGAGACTCTATTCCCCCAAAATAAAACAAAAACAATAACAACAAAAAAGGATGCAATCAAAATATGAGCCACATACATAATTCAGATTCTCTAGTGGACAATTTAAAAGAGAAAAAGAAAATAGGCATGGTGGGACATCATTGTATTCCCAGCACTCAGGAGGCTGAGACAGAACAATCGTTAAGTTTGAGGCCAGAGTAGACTTCACAGTGGGAAACCCTCTAAACTAAATCAAGGGCTGGCTGTGGCACACTCCTCCAATCCCGCATTCCAGAGGCAGAGGCAGTTGGAACTCTTGCGTTTAAGGCTAGCTGAGATGACAATATGAACTAAAACACATAACACACTTAGATGACGGTCAAACACATGCCAAGAGCTCAAGTCACATTAGCTGCTATCATTCATCCGTCCCCTAGTGCAGACACTAAACTGACTACCAGTGCTTGACAATGGACACTGGGCCAGACTGGGTTGGATTAAGTCAAGGAAAGGGAAGGAGATTTTATCTTGAACTTCTTATTTGGAACTCTGACTGTACATGGAGTTGTGTTTACGCAGCAACAGACAAGGCCAATCCTGACATCACTAAAGTGAGGGTTCACACTGAGCAGACGTGACCTCCCCATAGCACTTTATGCCAAAGTGGTTTCAAAGAATTCAAATGTCAGATCAGCTGATCTTTAAAGGAAAAGAATCCAGAGGGCTCCCTAATACTCTTGTTATATAGCATAACCAACAGAAAAAGCCTATAACGGCTTTCAGAAAGCAACGGTGCTCACAGAAACATACCACAAAAGCAATTCTTTCTAACGTAAGTTCCTCGGAAAACTCACAGCAGTCAGATCGCAAACCCATCCCAAGCCTGGATTCCATGATCCGGCACAAAGAGTCTGACCAGTGCAAAGCTGTGGTTAACAGACACACGGGTAGTGGACACGCCCTGCACTGCCACCACATACCTGAAGTACTTGCCGCTCAGAGGCTCTAGGCCCTCTGCCAGTGCACAGTGCAGACTGGTCTGAGCTCCTTGCCGGGTGGACTTGAAGAAGGGTGAGAAAAGCCTCCACAACAAGCAGAGCAGGAAGGAGTGCCTGACGATCTCAGACATGACGATACCTGGGTGGACCACATAGGCAGTGACCCCCGTTCCTAGAACAAAGAGAGCACATTAAGACCAAGGACACACTCTGAGCCCTGTGGAAAATACCCAAATGAAAAGAAGGGACTTGGGAAACTTCCCCTCTAGGGTTCAAAAGGTTCTACTCACTCTGCCCTGTAATGAATTGATCTCTTTGAGAAAGATCTACACAGCCTTTTCAGCTTTCTATGCTCCAAAAGAAGAGTCCTATTTCAATGTTATCTTATTTGGAGGCTTACTGATTACTAATAAAAACGTGGGAAATAGTAGTATTAATCATTAACAGCAATAGCCTTGTCTTTCCTATGGGAGGAGCTGTTTGAAAGGTTGGGGGTAGAGGTTAGTTGGGCAATCCATACATTTATGAGGTATGGATTGAGGGAATGGTGGGAATTATGGGACATTCATGCCCCAACATGACTTCCATACCCCTCATTCTCAGCAAGGGCCACATTCCCTGTGTTATTTCATTTCTTTTTAGTTTGTTTGTTTGTTTGTTTTGGTTCTGGTTTTGGTTTTTTGGCTTATACAACTTACTGAAGGAAAAGAAATCAGTTACTAGCAGAGTTATCACTGGATCAATCAACCACTAATGACTTACATCAGTTATTCAGTGAGATATTAAACTACATGCTGGAAGATGGCCTAACTAATAACCGAGTCTCCTGGTGACTTAAATGAATGCTACAAAAGTTTTGAGATTCTAATTTGGAAATGCAAAGGCTGTCTGATTTTCAGTTTCTACTCTGTAAAGAGCAGGCCATTCCTGTACACTGACACATGTAACATACCACATTTTCACTTCTGATGCTGCTATAAACTAAATACTGGCTCTCTAGCCATATCAGTTATGAACATAAAGCATACCTCTAACAGTGGATACCTTAAACAAGAATAGATGATGCTAGAATATTGTCCCTTCCTTTGATGTAACACCAGAGTATCTCTCACACCCAAGTTAAAGTGAAGATATTGGCCACATAATACATATGTTCTATTTTTTTAAAAAAAAAACTCATCAATCTTGGACAATATGTAACTATCTTAGAAAGTAGATATTGTTCAAAGTTAGAAGAAAATAAAGGTGAGGTCTGACAATGGAGGAGATGGGTAAGAAAATCAACACAGGAACAGCAATTTAGACTTCATTCCAGCTATGATGCAAGTTCTTCTGAGTTCAAGGCAACATTGCATGGCATTCTTCTAGGGTCTGTCCCTGGGATGTGCTCTTATCTGCAGCAGTGTCTGTTTGGTAGATTTATCTCTGACATGTGGGGGACAGGCAAGTTTGGATCACTTAGCCATGAGCAAAACAGATAAGGTAAGTTAGAAAATAATTTAAGCAGGAGACTGCTGTAACCTCAGAACACTGAGAAGTGATGTCATTACTGTTAATATTTGGATGATAAGCCTGGTTGTAAATGCAGCCTTGACTGGTTGAGAAGGGTAGCCCTGTGAGGGAATAAATTGTCAAACAGAATACACTGATTTGGTGTGGACTGACATCAGGCTCCTTAATTGTGGCTTGTCTAAGAAATAGCTTCCTTAACTGACCCGCAGAACATTGTGAGGGAGAGTTATGCGCCAAGCGCCTTATTAGTCCATTTCAACCTAGAGTCTTTGCTTCTCACCTGGCCCCTCACTACCTCAGGCTGTCTCCAAAGGCCTGGCCAGAACTCTTATCATCTGATGATGAAAGTTGGTCACTTCCTCTCACACCAGCTCTGTCCCACAGAGGTGTCACACCAAAGTCAGGCAATTCTGTGCCCGCCCTTCTCCTTTTGGAACATGGCTTCTTACTCAACTGATCAGAGGCAGGGAGACTTGGAGAGCAGGGGACAGAGGCTGATCATGCCTCAGTTCTTAAAAGAGGCTTATGCCATAGGTAACATTAAGATTACAAAAAAAGGAAATTGAGACACAGAGCAACTAAATAAATTGCCCAAGGTCCTATCTAGTAGCCTGCAGACCAAGATCTGTGCCCTACATAGAGTAAAAAGTGTGAATCTCATTGCTAGATTCTTGGTGAGGACTGTTTTGCCTAGGAAATGTACTTAAACGAATTCCTCAATACAGCTGTGCCTTTCTCTTCATTTGTAGATGGAGGAAAATAAAAATGCTTGTCATAAAAACATTTGGGGACTTCTTTGGTGCCTGGCACACAAAGCTCCCTGTTATTACTATTTGTTGCCATGATTATCCTATCCTTTTGCTTGGGCATTCTGAATTATTCACAATAGCAAATAGTCCCTAGACTCAAGTGACACCAGAGCCCACAGACTATCTAGACCCCAGGGAAGAGCAGAATTATTAAGGATTAAGACCTCATTTCACAGCTGAGGAGGCAGTTGGGGAAGTTAAGGAACGTGTCTACATATACACGAGCACAGTATGTAGATCTCAGGGAAAGGTAAACAGGGAAAGGTAAACAGGAGGAGGGGCTCAAGGCTTAGAGCACAAAGCCCACGCTCCAGTTCTGGCTTCTATGAACTATGAAAGTAATCCCTGACTCCTTTGGTCATATGATGGATTTCAGCCCTGACCTACAAAATAGGAGTAGTAATGCCCACTCTGACTGTTACAAAGGGCTGTTGGTCATATGATGGATTTCAGCCCTGACCTACAAAATAGGAGTAGTAATGCCCACTCTGACTGTTACAAAGGGCTGTGAAAACGAAATGAAATAATAGGAGGCAAAAAGGCAACAAACATAAAGCAACTTTGCAGAATTTCAGCATCTTTTCGGTGTGGTCCTTCCCACACCGAATGGGACAATGACTCCATTCTGTTAGCAGCCTCCTTCTCCTCAGCACACCAAGTCCCTTCTTGTATGTACATTGTACTGGTAAATTCTTATGTTCTGTTTGAGCTCACCAAGAAGCCAACCCTGGAAACGGGGTTGCCCCCCTTCAGACTCAAGCATTATTTATGCCAAATGTCTTCCAACCCCCCCCCAACTCCGTCCTTTCTTAGGTTAGGATGGCCCTTGTCTCCAGAATGGGAAGAGGAAAAGATGGCAAGCAGCTGAGAGTGTTAAAAATGTGTTCCTGAGGACAGCTAGATGACAAACTGCTTCCAACCAAGGTTACTATTGCTTATCCTGTAACGTTAAAACACCTGGAGTAGTTTCAGCTACTGGAAGCTTGTCCACGGAGAAAAAGCTCAACAGGGAATTCCATCTGACTGCTTCAATTTCAATAGTCCATTTCTGCTGGGTGTTGTAGGTGCCTGCTTTGATAATGTTATGTTTATCCGAAGCTATTTGTTCTTTTACTTGGAAGCAATTTTATGCTTTATCCAGAATTCTCAATCAGAACTCCAACTGGCTGCCACAATGGGGCTTCCTCAGTTACTTTCCACTCGATGTCTGTAAGCCCCTGATGAGGTGACATCACCTTGTATTTGCTCTCTCAACTGGATGACTCCAGTTGTCTCTGCTAGATGTTGTTAGCGCCCGATCTGATGGCCTAGTATCTACCCACTACTTCTGTTACTGCTATTCATCCTTCTATTATTTTGATATTTAATAAACTCACTTATTTAAAACAAAAAAAGCACAGCTGTCATAGATCATTCTCTGGACCATACCTAATAATACTAAAATGTGTATGTTCCAAAAGTTTCCATGAACCTATAATCTGGACCACGGATCCTGTTTTTATTATTTAAATAATAAGATACTTTATTATTTCTCCACACGTACCTTGGAGCCGCTTGGCCAGCTCTCGAGTGAAAAGCACATTGGCCAGCTTGCTATGGCAATAGGCAAAACCACTGCAGTAGCGCTTCTCGCCTTGGAGGTCATGGAAACGGATCTTGCCACCAAGGTGGGCCACTGAGGATAGGTTTACCACCCGTGAAGGTGCAGACTCCTTCAGCCGCCCCAAAAGCAGGTATGTAAGAAGAAAATGGCCTACAAACAAATCCAAAAGGAAAACTCAAGGGCAGAATGGCTCTAGGCTTGGGGTATGGCAACCCATGACAGGATTTCCATAGTAGCTCACTGTCTTCTGAATGTGAATAAAGTCTGATACCATGAGTCACTCCAAGCTAAATGGTTACTTCCTCTAAGTCAGTCAATTCTCCAAAGCAAGGGTCAAAGCTAGATGATAGCAATGATATTTAAGCTAGATTTTTGTACCTATTGTTTATATACCCACCTGCTAACCTCCAATTTTTCTGTATAACTATGGGTCCCCATATACTCATACAGAAAGAGAGCTATAGTAGTCAGGGAAAAGGACACTAAGCTAGATTTTTGTACCTATTGTTTATATACCCACCTGCTAACCTCCAATTTTTCTGTATAACTATGGGTCCCCATATACTCATACAGAAAGAGAGCTATAGTAGTCAGGGAAAAGGACACTTGTCTGGGACTCAGGGATATGCCACATGCTCTCTTGATTGGAACATTAATCTTGAACTCTGAACACCAATTTATCTTATGTGTCAATTTCTCAAGGTTCACTCACCCACACACACCAGCCCATGGCTTGCTTTGGTTCTCATATAGATGTTACTTCCCCTGTCAAATCCAGACTCCTAAATACCCACAGGTTAGCCCTGCCCAGCAAGCCCTGCATTGTCACTAGACCATCCAAGGATGAAATTTTTCTCCCTAGTATCTTCTGAGATGGGGGCTTCTGAATAGAAACAGAGTCATGTTTTTAGAAAAGCACAAACAAGCAATGTGTCATATGTAGAGGGATCCTATGAGGACCCCATGAGGACCCTACAAGGCTCTATGAGGACCAATGGAGATCCTAATCATTGTGCAGGGTCATCTTCCTACAGAAAACAAGGTGGGTTATAATGTACTTTTTAGCCACACAAAGATACTTACCCAGGTGGTTGACTCCCAAGTGGGTTTCAAAGCCATCTGTTGTCTTAGAATATGGATACATCATCACTCCTGCATTGTTGATCAAAATATGGAGCTTCTTTTCCTCTGTTGAGTACAATCAGGGAGATCCTGTGGCTAGCAATGCATCTTCTAGCCACCTGTCACTGTCTCCAGTGTTTGCCCCCAGCTTTCACCTATGAACACTCTTTACTAGGCAAGGTTATCACTCATTTTTCTCCTGTCTTCTAAGATAAGATGTTGCCTCAGAAGTCAATAACTATTTCTCATGTGGACCCGTCTGCCTGATACTGAATCACCATTGTCACTGGGTCTCTGATTTTACTTGCTGATATCTTTCTGGATACCATTTGTTCATTTATATGGCCAATGTGTGCTAACCACCAATTGTGAACCAGACACACATGGATGGGCCCTGGGAAGACATGATAAAACAAGGCACACCCAGACTTTGTCCCTCAAAGACCTGTAGTCCTTGGTAGATGCTGGCAATTTTCCAAGACATGGAAACATTTTGACAATAGCACAAACTCATCTAGTGCCGGTAGCCACAGAAGGTTGGTTTTCTGGATGAAAGAAAAGATCAGCATCAAGGCCACACCTCATGCCATGGTACAAGCTCAGACATGGAGATGAAACCTCCAAGATTCCCACTGTGGAGCAAAATGTTGATAAAGATCCTGCCCAGCTTGTCCCCCTGCCATCCCTTTGCCAATTCCCTGTCCTGCTGGTTCATGTGGCTGAACCTGTCCAGTGGGATCATGGGTATGATGCAAGGGCCATATATGGTCCTGGGCGGGGCGGCCATCCCTACACTTAGTTCCCTGCCTTCCTGGCTACTCACCGGAACCTTACCTGCCAGGAAGCCCTCAGCAAAGGCTCGGATGGATTTGGTGTCAGATAGGTCCAGTTTCCGCACCAGCACCTGGGAGTTCTTGGTGTCTGCTCGGATTTCACTAGCAGCAGACTCTCCCTTCAGTACATCTCGACAGGCAATGTATACTCGTGCTCCTTGAGCCAAAGTAGAAAGGGCAATGTGTGCAGAGGTACAGGAAGTGAGCTTGCAGCTGATGGGTAGAGCATACTCACAGCTGTCCCTATTGGTAGAGGAGTGTCCATACTGCCACTTCCGGGTTCTCACAGTGGAGCTGGGAACCCTCATTTTACACTCTAATATTTAATTCTGCTTAGTATCTACCTTAGAATAACAGACTTGACCAATTTTACTGAGAGACATCATTCTTCCTACTCCCCGAAGCAGGGAAGGCATAGGAAGGGAGGGAGCTATGCTGAAAGCCAGAGTAAATTAGTGTCACATTGGACTTGGGTTCCAGTCTCCTTGAATCCCGATTAGAGCCTCCAAACCCAGGAAGAAAGAAAAGGAAATCCAGGCAGGATCCCAGTGAAGAGGAGTTGTAGCCCCAAGGAGACAGGGAAAACACTCACCTCTTCGAGCAAGCTCTCTGGCCGTCTCCTTGCCAATGCCTGTGTTGGCACCTGTGATGACCACTACCTTCCCAGGAATCTGCACATTTGTTGTACAAACTCCACCAGCAAAGAACTTCCTGTCATCAAAGGAATGAAAATCAGACACCATTTTCCCAATCTCATGCTGAGATGCATAAAACGAGGCTGCGGAACTCCAAAGAGGGAGAGCTTTAATTTGGAGTCATAAAATGTTATGAAATTAATTTGAGCCAACAGTGATTGTGCACACCTTTCATCCAAAACTTGGGAGGCAGAGGCAGATGGATGTCTGTGAGTTCCAGGACAGCATGATCTACAGAGTTCCACGACAGCCAAGGCTACACAGAGAAACCCTGTTCTCTAAAAATGAACAAGCAAAAAAGAAGTTAATTTGCATGGGTCACTGTTTGATTGGGCAAGGTAGTGGCTAGCCCAGGGGCATAGATGGGAAGGTTGTGTGTCCAGAAGCAGATAATAGTCACTGGAACAAGCAGAGAAAGTACTCCTGAGCCCGGGCCAATGAAGGTATCCTTTGTCAGATAACAAAGATATCCATCCAATCTCTAGATTCCCATAGGTCAGCTTCCTCCTCTGACCCACATTGGAAACACATGGGTGATGAACACTTGTGGATTCAATAGCCCTGAGCCCTATGGCTCCAATAGTCACCACAGAAACTGGTGAACGGCATCTGGGCTGACACATGTAAGTATCACCCGTCAGCTGTCTCTTCAGTTTTAGTGAGTAGAGGATCCTGAGAGATTTGTTGTTTTTTTTTTTTGTTTTTGTTTTTTGTTTTTTGGGGTGTTTTTTTTTTTTTTTTTCTGACACTGTGTTAAGGGTTTTATTCAGTCTGCTGGCATACAGAGAAAACTTTCTTGTTGAAAACAAGACCAGAGAGGCTGGAACATTTCCTGAACATCACTGGCTGACAGACACTGAGCTAGACACTTTGTATACACTGTCTTTTCTAAGCTAGACAGTTTCTACACTTTTCTAAGCTAGACAGTTTCTACACTCGCTGTCCACCCAGCCCAGGGCTAGATTTCCTACACTCAGTGTCTGTTCCATTTTAGACACTTCCTACACTCACTGTCTACCCCAGGGTACTGTCTCTACATTCACTATCTTTCCTAAGTTAGATACTGTCCACAATACTAGCTTTCCATAAGTCATTTATATAACCACCCCAGCCATTTCAGTATTATTTCTACATTGCAAAGGAGAAAACTGAAGCCCAAAGATATCCAACTCATATCTAAAAATGGTATCACTCATATCACACTCTGACACTTTGTCCCTAATATGTCTATCTAACCTTCTTTTGGGGGTGGGTATTTAAGACAGGGTCTCTCTGTTTAGCCCTTACTGTCCTATAACTCACTCTGTAGACCACGCTGGCCTCGAACTCAGAGATCTGTCTGACTGCCGCTTGAGTACTGAGATTAAAGGTAAATGCAACCACGCCTGGATCCTATGGATCCTTCTTAATCATTAGCAAACTTTTAATTCTCCACCCAGAATAACCCTTTCTTTGGCACCTC
Source organism: Cricetiscus sungorus (assembly GCA_030556225.1). Classification (NCBI taxonomy): domain Eukaryota; kingdom Metazoa; phylum Chordata; class Mammalia; order Rodentia; family Cricetidae; genus Cricetiscus; species Cricetiscus sungorus. The sequence goes on from JANBXA010000588.1 coordinate 30,303,607, forward strand.
CAGAAATCCCCAGTGAACAGGCAATTTCCAAAACATTTACTGAGAAAAGTGTCAAGGGAAGAGATTTTGTTTCCTTCCCAGAGTACCTACTTCTTGACAATGAGTCCCTAAACAATGTCACCCCGCCTTTCCTAGGGTCAGAAGAGAAAGGAAAAGTGTCAGAGAAATCTAAAGGGATCAAAGGAAAGATCCAGGACTGCAATCCCCTCAGCCTTCTCTTAGCATCAGAATTCAAACCAGCCCCTCCTCTGCCCATCCAGGTGCTTCCTTCTCATTTTTCACAGCGGTGGCATCCACAACCCCTCCTTTCCTGCTTTTACTGCACTAATTTCTCCTTCGCCGCAGTCCCTATTCTCCTTTAGCAGCCGCAGCCAGCTACCAATGCAGGACTTTTTAAATACTGTTGAGTCCCTGGATTAAGACAAACCTGATGGATGGAGCTGTCAGGTACAAGACCGAGAGGAAAGACGTGAGCAGTCCCAAGATAACTAGCATCTTGTCAACCTCTTGGTTGCTGGGGCTCTGGCTTCCACCCTCAACCTGGCCTCGGGATCCTTCTCTGGCTCCAACTCCTACTGGCAGTTTCTGCTGACTCTCTCGCTCTAGAGCACTTTGCAACAGGCTGGCTTAAACGGAGCCCAGAATCCTACTTAAATCCGAGAACCCTCAGAGCACAGCCTCCTGGGAGATGTAGTCCTGGAGGGGTGGGGCTTAAGGGAAAATTAGGGCTTTACCTTTCACAGGCAGAGACAATTTGGTGAAACTGGAGTTCCCACAACCACCGTATCTTCAAGATAGAATATGTTTAATTTTATCAGCAGACTTCATAAAAGCCATGCATAGTGACACACTCTTTCAATCCAAGTTATTTGGGAGGGTGAAGCAGGATGAACCCTTGAGCCTACAAATTCAAGACCAGCCTAAACAATGCAGGTATTCACAAAGGTAGGCTTCCAATCTCTCTGGAACAGAAGTTATATGTGGTTGCGAGCCACCCAGTGTGGGTTCTGGGAGTTAAGCTAGGGTCTTCTGTAATAGCGGTATATGCTCTTAACCATTGAGCCATCTCTCCAGACTCTCTTCTTGATCTTAAAGGTAACATAACACATCACCTTTCTCAAAAAAAAGTTTGCTGTGAGTGCTAACTACCATTGACTTTCCTCTATACATGGCAATCCCTGCCTTTAACCTATAGCAGATACTAGCACCACTTGGGGTTGTAAAATGGTGAAGGACTGTTCTATGCATTGGAGAGTGTTTAACAGGACTCCACTCAATAAGATGCCTATGCACTACTCCTGTGACAATCAAAAATGTCTCCAGACATTGTCAACTGTCCACTGTAGGGCACAATCACTTCTACTGGGAAACACTGTCCTTCAGGATGTAGGATCCATGGGAGAATCTTGTGTAAGAGTTTGGTTCTGATGCTAGAGAGTGAATACAGAGCTTCACCTCTGCTAACTGCATTATCTAACACTGAGTTACAGCCCAGCTCTGGTATGTGCGTTATTAGCACGCAGAAATACTTAGATTGTTAAAAATGGGTTAATATTTAAGACAGAGCTAGCAAATAAGAAACACTAGTAAGAGGCCAACAGCTTTATTTATTAACCAATAAGAGAAACATATTTACAGAATGACATCTCCCATCAGAGCACAGCAAAGTTTCACTTAGATCCTGTACATTTTACTCAGGTCCAGCCAAGCTAATCTGCTTACACCCTGCAGCAAATGACTCGTATCTCTCAGGGCCCAGGATATTGTTCACCTAATAACAATTTTGACTTTCCAAACTTTATTCCTCACAGTTCCATCCAGTCTACCACTGCTCACCCCATTATCCTACAACATCTGGGGTCTATGCACATGAGTAGGTCAAAAACAAATCTCTCCTGCTAATGAGGTGGCTCATCAGGTAAAAATCCTTGCTAACCAATCCTGATGGCCTAAATTTAATCCTTAGGATCCAAGTGATGGAAGGTGAGAACCAGCTTCTTAAAACCGACCTTTAACTCCTATATGCATTCTGTGCAATGTGATCACATATACAAAATACATATACATGAATAAATAAATGTAATGTTTTAAAAAGCTTATTTAGGATTAGATAACATTATATTGGAGTACTGATTCTGCAATAAACTATCAGTGTATTCATGGGGTGAGGGTATGTTTTTTGGAAGTGAAATGAGAATTATCCGAGATATTTTTGAAAGAACTATTTATGACTACAGTAACTATAGTAACTTGGTCCAGAGAATTTTTCTATGGTTTTTTAGTTTTACACAATTTTGTGAATCCTAAAAGACTCACAAAAGTCCAACAGGAGAAGATGACAAGTCAGAGATTACGGCCTATGCCTACAGCCTCAGTTACTCAAAAGGCTGCAGGGGGAAGTTAAAGCCAACCTAGACAGCATAGGTATCTTAGATAGGGTTTCTATTGTTGTGAAGAGACGTCATGACCATGGCAGCTCATGTTCAGGAAAACATGTAATTGAGGTGGCCTACATCTTCAGAAGTTTAGTCCATATTCATCATGGTGTAACATGGAGGCTTGCAGGCAGAAGAAGCCTAGTGTCCTACATCTCGCAGGCAACAGGGAATGGTCTGAGACACTGGGCTGCATCTTGAGCATATATGAGTCCTCAAAGCCTGCCTCCACAGAGACACACTTCCTCCAATAAGACCACACCTACTATAAGGCCACACCTCCTAATAGTGCCACTCCCTTTGGGTGCCATTTTCTTTCAAACCACCACAATAGATTTCAGAGAAGTGAGTGATGAAGGCACTCCTACAGAGGTTAATCAAAAAGCAGACAGCTGAGCACTAGGTTTGGAAAGGGATATAAAGTGAAAAGGACAACACAGAGGAGGTAGGTTAGCTCACTTGGCAGAAGGCTAGCTTGGCACACACAAGACCATAAGTTTGATCCCTAGGACTACAGAAGTAAGGGAGAAAGGAAAGAAGGAAGGAAAGAAACTATGGTAATTGGCTTAGAGGTGGAGGGGGCAAGGCCATCAAAAACTCCTGCTGACTTGGGTATCTACAGGTCTCAACAAGGTCTTTAGGCACCATACCTCACTGACTACTTTAAAACGATGCCCTACAGGCTTACCTGCAGCTCAGTCTTTGGAGGCATTTTCTTAATTAAAATTCACTACTCTCAGACGACTTTAGCTTGTGTCAAGTTGGCATAAAATTATCTGGTATCGCCTTCATCAGACTGGCCTGCAAGTGAGTCTGTGGAGCACTTTCATAATTGACAGTTGGTGTGGGAGGACCTAACCCACTGTGTGTAGGGTTGAGTGAGCCAGGGAGCAAGCCAGTTTGCAGGGCTCCTTTGTGGTTCTTTGCTGTGTGCTTTGATGAGCTCTTCTAATAATTATTATTTTATAAATAGGGTTTTCTGTAGAGAAACCGAAAACATGTATTCAGCCTTTCCTGAATCATGGCAGATCACATTTGCTTTGTAAAACATCTTACTTTGAAATGTAAATTCAAAGCAAATTCACATTTGCTTTGTAAAACATCTTACAACAGAAATAGTGGAGAGAAACCACATTTCTGAACACCTTTCCCTTAGCTCCACTAATCTTACCACCATAAACCTTAGCCAGTTGTCAGTCCAGAAAAATTCCCCATTACTTTGCTTTTGTTTTTAAGGCAGGGTTTCTCTATCATCCTAACTGTCCTAGAATTCACTCCCCCAGGCTGGCCTTGAACTCAGAGATCTGCTCTCTGCCTCCTAAGTGCTGGGGTTTAAGGTGTGTTCCACTACACCCAACCATTTTGCTTTTTTTAACTTTAAGTAGTCAACTTCCTTGAGAAAATACTTTTCCCTTCCTTTTGCTGAATGGGCTGTTGCACAGACAGGAAAGCTGTGTGTGCTCCTTAGAGAAACTGGAATGCCTTTCCACAAAGAAATTGTAACAAGACAAAAATCGGTACTGTTTCATGGCCACTGTGCTTAGCAAAAGGCAATAGAGTAGGAGAGGTAATCAGACCGGTAATGGATTACAATAGACATTTCTCAAAAAAAAAAAGAAAAGAAAAGAAAAGGAAAAAAAGAAAGAAAAGAAAGAAAGAAAGAAAGAAAGAAAAGAAAAGAAAAGAAAAGAAAGAAGAAGAGAAAAGAAAAGAAAAGAAAGAAAAGAAAAGAAAAGAAAAGAAAAGAAAAAAGTCTCTAAAGACCATGAGTACACGAAAAGGTGTTCATCAGGGAAAACTAACCCACAACAAATGCTAAAATCAAATACACAATGACAAGTGTTGGCAGTGATGCAGAGAATTTGAAACCTTCATCCTTGCAAGTGAAAATATGTAATAAAATGCCTTCCCTATAAAATTCATTGATTTAAAAAAAAATGCAAACTTTAGGGGGCCTGGAGAGATAGCTCATTAGGTAAGAGCACTTCCTGTTCTCCTAAGCAACCCAACTTCGGTTCCTAGCAGCTATATTGTATGGCAGCTCACAACCACCTACAACTCCAGCTCCAGGGAATCTAACACCCTTTTCTGACTTCCACAGACACCTACACATAAGTGGCATATAGGAAACACAGACACAGTTACATACACATAAATAAAAAATAAAACAAATATAATAATAATAATAATAATAATAATAATAATAAAACAGTTTTTGTGGCAAGGTGGCTCAGTAGACAAAGCTCATATGGAACCCAAGTGTGAGCCCAAGCACCCACAGAAAAGTGGAAGAGAACTCATAAACTTTGCCTCTAAACTAGATAGTTGTGGAGCACACCTTTAATACCAGAACTCAAGAGGCAGGCAGAACTCTGTAAGTTCCAGGCTAGCCTGGTCTACAAAGCTGAGTTTCAGGACAACCAGAGTTGTTGCACAGATAAACCATGTCTTGGGGAGGGGGTAGTTGTCCTCTGACCTCTACACACACACACACACATAACAATAAAAGCATAACCAACAGAGGGATCTCAAATGGCTGAAAGACACTTAAGAAAGTGCTTAACACCTTTAGTCATCAGAGAAATGCCAATCAAAACAACTCTGAGACACCATCTTACACCTGTCAGAATGGCCAAGATCTGATGGCAGCTTATGTTGGAGAGAATGTGGAGTAAGGGAACATTCCTCTATTGCTAGTGGAAGTGCAAACTTGTACAGCCACTTGGGAGTCAGTATGGCCGTTTCTCAGAAAGTTGGGAATAAATCTACCTTAAGACCCAGCAATACCACTTTTGGGCATATACCCAAAGGATGCACACTCACACCACAAGAACATTTGCTCAATTATGTTCAAAGTAGCATTGTTTGTCATAGCCAGAACCTGGAAACAACATAGATGTCCCTCAACCAAAGAATGGATAAAGAAAATGTGGTATATTTACACTATGGAGTACTACTTAGCCGTGAAGAAATGACATCTTGAAATTTGCAAGCAAATGGATGGAACTAGAAAAAAATCATCCTGAGTAAGGTAACCCAGACCCAGAAAGACAAATACAATATGTACACACCCATAAGTGGACAAAGCAAAGGATAATAAGCAAAGAGTTCACAACTCTAGAGCACCTAGGTAACAAAGAGGGCCTTAAGAGAGACATACATGGATCCACCTAGAAAGGGGAAAAAAGACAAGATATCCTGAGTAAATTGGGAACATAGGGGGCATATGGGAGGGTGGAAGGGAAGACAGGCGGAGGAAAAGGGAGTGGGGGAAAATGTATAGCTCCAAAAAAAGTTTAAGAACATAAATAACCAGACAGATGTCTTCATGCACATTTAGTATGAGAACAATTGTTATTGTTTTATAGAGAATCAAAGGCTAATTTCAGTAGAGTCACACCTGTGAGATTAAGCACAGCATCAGTGCTCAGTCTTCTTGGCTATGGAGAGCTAAATGCCAGGTGACCTCCATGTCACTTTCTTGAATAACAGACCATTCAAAGGTGGCATCATGCAGCTTTCTATATTCAGACTTAGGAGTCTTCCAGTCTCTTGACCATCACTCCTGGAACCCAAAGGCAACTTTATTAGAAATTCAACAAACTAGATCTGCATGCACAGCTAAAATCGTATTCTATTGTGTATGGGTGTAACCAGTGTTCTATTACCTGAGTTTTTGTTTTATAACTGTCCTATGCAAAGAAGTTTGATTTTATTTTTTTGTTGTTGTTGTTTGTTTGTTTGTTTTTTGGTTTTTTGAGACAGGGTTTCTCTGTGGCTTTGGAAGCTGTCTTGGAATTAGCTTTTGTAGACCAGGCTGGCCTCGAACTCACAGAGATCTGCCTGCCTCTGCCTCCCGAGTGCTGGGATTAAAGGTGTGTGCCACCACCGCCAGGCCGCAAAGGAGTTTGTAAATAATAAAATTCCTAAAATATGAGAAAAAAAACAGACAGAAAGAGAAAGAAGGGAAAGAAGGGGAAGAGGAGGAGGAGATGATCAGCTAGCATTCTGGGAGGACCATAGAGAGGTCCTAAGACTACAAAGAGAGTGGCCAAACCCAAGCTCAGTTTCTGGTTACTCCTGTCAAAACTTGAATTTCCCCAGACCTACCCACATGTCAGTTGTACCCCATGAAGCCATCACAGCCAGCTCCATAGGGCATAGAAGAATTTTTTTTTCACCCTGTGAAACCCTCCTGAACTCCTAATCATGACTAGATCATGACCATTTTAAAGTAAATTTTATTTAATTCCTAAGTGTGGGTGGAGTGTTACCCAACTATGAATAATTGGAACAATGGTTCGACAAAACTGCCCTGGAGAACTGTTACTCAACTCACATTTACAAAATAAATCCTTAAGCAATAAAACAAAGATCCCTTACTAATGACATCTTACAACCCTTGAATCCATGCCTATGTGTAAATTTGAGAGAGAATGAGATATTGATCTATAAATCAGTGCTAAGCCATAAGATTGTTCATTTCTTTCCAAATGTCAGTTGAGCACTTTACCAGTATGGATTAATGAGTGTGGTGTTGGGTTAGTTGCTGAGGGGTAATTTGCCAGGTCCCAACCTATCCAAGGGGAAATATACTATCAAACAGCATCCATTAGGCTCTCTGAAGGTATACAGAAGGATGGTACTATTCACCAAACCAAAGGGATTCATGGAGGGGACTAGGACATCCAGATAAAGGGGCCTGTGGGGGGAAACATAGGTCTGGCACTCAGAGAAGTCTGGGAGGGAGAAATGGGTTTGATGAGCATTGTAATTTCTTTGGGGGATGAGACAACATGAACTCAGTGCCTCTTCTGTCTAAATCCTTCACTGCTTGATGTAACTAACATAAAAATGTAGCTCCAGCCTGGCATTCCAGGCCTATCATGTTCTCCCTGGTTGCTGTCTGTGCCTCTGACTTTAACAGCCATCCCTTGCACCCACCTTTCTAAATTATTGAAATTAGAGAACAAGATTCAATATAGTTCAATATTAAATTCAGTATAGTATTTTCATATATATATATATATATATATATATATATATATATATAATCATCATGCCCTTTATAATATGCGCCCTTCTACTATTCTCTCCTATTCCTCCTTCCACAAAACTGCTTTCTCTCCCCAATACTTTCTTATTGTGTGTGGGGATAGATACATACATACATACATACATACATACATACATACATACATAGATAGTTAGATAGGAAGAGAGTTAAATCCAGATTCCATAAGAGAGAAGACATGTACTATTGTATTTTTCTCTCCCACCCTCACTGGGGAGGAGTCTGTCTTGTTCTCTCTACCCTCCTTTAGGCCTCTTCCTTTCCTCTTACAGTCTTCCTCATATGCATATCACATATATCACCATATTTATATTCCAATCTGGATTATGCAAATGAGAGAAACCATGAGATATTTGTCTTTCTGAGTCTGGCTCATTTCACTTAACATGACATCCATCTTCTAGAAAATGACATAATTTCATTCTTCTGTATAGTTGAATAAACTTGTATATATTCACCACTGTGGTGGTTTGAATAAGAATGGGCTCCATGGCTCTATGTTTGAATACTTGGTCCCCAGTTGAGTTGCTGGAACTGTTTGGGAAGGATTAGGAAGTGTGGACTTGATAGAGGAGGTGTGTTACTGGGGTGGTCATCCCATGGTACTGGCACCCCCGATATGCTGAGTTCTTCTGCTGCAACTGGGATGGCTGCACGTTAACCAATAGCCTCTCCTGGGCTCACTTCATGATGCCAAGCCTCACATTCCCAGTGTGCTCTCTCTCTGTCTCCTGCTTGTGGTTTGACATGTGAGATCTCAGGGGCTCCTTCTGCCAGGCCTTTGCTCTGCCACCATGGACTTTAGTCCTCTGGAACTGAAAGCCCAATAAAATGCTTTCATTTATAAATTGTTTTGGTCATGGTATCTTATCACAGTAGTTAAAAAAAGTAATTACTACGACCGTATTTCATCCGTTCGTGGGCACCTGGCGCTTCAGTACCTTAGCTATTGAGAGTAATGCAACACATGTAGACTTGCAAATATCTCTGCTCAAATTACCCTTTGATCCAGATTCAGCCACATTCAAGAACATCTATCTGTTTTAGTTAGGGTTTGTATTGCTGCAACAAAACACCATGACTCAAGCAACTTGAGGAAGAAGGGGTTTATTTGGCTTACACTTTCTCAGCAATACTCAGCATTGAATGAAGTCAGGACAGGATCCTGATGGCTTACTGACTTGCTCACATGGCTTTCTCAGCCTGCTTTCTTATGGAACCCAGAACCACCAGCCCAGGGATGGCTCTATCCACCATGGGCTGGACCCTCCCCCACCATCCACTAAGAAAATACCTTATATCTGGATCCTCTAGAGAAATGTTCTCAATTAAAGTTCCTCCTTTCAGATTTCTCAAGTTGACATAGCCAGGACAATTAACCCCTTTTCAATTTACACACAAACTTATCACTGTTTAGCCATAACTATTCCTTTCTTGTTCACGCCTATGATCACCCATTAACATCAACATCACAACATAAAACATTTTACAAACTTCAAAGTTCCACAGTCCTTAAAAACCAAACACCTAGGCCAGGTGTTGGTGGTGCACGCCTTTAATCCCAACACTTGTGAGGCAGAGGTAGGCGGATCTCTGTGAGTTCTACAGAGCTAGTTCCAGGACAAGCTCCAAAGCAATACAGTAGTTAATAAGAGTAATTTCTGCTTTTCCAGAGGACCTGGGTTCAGTTCCCAGCATACACATAATGGCTCTCAACCATTTATAACTCAGTTCCAGGGAACACACACCCTCTTTCCTGTGCCCCCACATGCATTCAGTATACAGACATAATTATAGGTGAAACATCCATACATGTAAAATAAAAAATAAATCTCAATAAAAATTCAGTTTCTCAACCACGGGCTCCTGTAAATTAAAAAAAATAAACTGACTACTTCCTCTTACTTCAAGAGAAAAGAACCGGGACACCAGACTCCAACAGTGCATGTAACTCAATGCCCAATGTCTGGGATCCACTTATGATCTTCTGGGCTTCTCCAAGGGCCTTGGGTCACTTCTGCTCCACCCTCTGTAACACACACAGCTTTCTTCTGGGCTCCAGCTGGTTCCACACCATGGCTGTTACTGTTTTCTGTGGTCATCCCATGGTACTGGCACCCCTGATATGCTGAGTTCTTCTGCTGCAACTGGGATGGCTGCACGTTAACCAATAGCCTCTCCTGGGCTCACTTCATGATGCCAAGCCTCACATTCTCTGCATGACCCCTTCAAACCTGGCCCTTCACTGCAACTGAGGCTGCACCTTCATCCGTGGCTTCTCCTAGTCTCATAGTTTCCTGTCTCAACTGCTCTCCACGACCCCTTCATGCCTTCGAAGCCAGTACCTCCTGGGTGCCTCTAATACTACCGGGCTCAACTGTCAACACAAGGTACAACCTTGGCTGCCTCTGGAACACAGCTTCTGTGTGCTGGCTCTCATGAAACACTTCCCAGAAGATTTCACCTCAACAATGCTGGTCTATTCTTAACCACTGCTAATTTCTCAGCTCCAGCTAACCAGCATCTGTTGTCCCAGTAACGAAAAGGTTCATTTTGATGTCACTGGTCTCTTGCTAATCATGGCTGCTTCTTCAGCCCTGGATGACCAGAATGACAGAATATTAATTCAAAATAGCAAACTGCCCTGGCAGAGTCTGTAAACTTCCCTCTGAAACCTCACAGGCCAGGACTCCATCATCTGCACTGTTCTTAATGTTCTTATCTTCCAAGCTCCCATGGAAAATACAGCTTAACTTTCTAATGACCACTAAAAGTTAGAAATTTAGGAAAAGTCCATCAGCATATATTTAAAAACCACCTAGCTGCTTGCAAAGCCCATGAAAAAAGAAAAACACATGAAATAGCTTGGTCTCGATGACTGGTTTCTGTAAATTATTATTATTATTCATAATCACCTAGTTTCTGAAGAATGTTGTTATCCACAACAACAGTCTGGGAACTGTTAAGGGTCATCTTGTCCACAAAGAAAATTAATAACTAAAGACGGGACTCATAGCAAAAAAGGGAAAGACAGAGAAAACAAGAGCTTCTGCCAATAAGATATAGATAACTCCCAGCTGCTCAAGGACAAGGCTAAGGAGCCCCCTGGTCCTTGAGAAAGAAAACCCCCTAATCTTGCAAGTGTGCTAAATCTCTGTAATCTAGGAAACCTTATTAACCATTCCAAGTTTTGAACTATTTCATGACCTTGCTTTTAGGCCTAGTGAAGATAACAGGCTAGCTTTGAAACTGGCCTTGTTACCTTTGATGTAAATCCTATAAAAGCTATCTCAATTCTGCACTAGAGATCCTCAGTCCTCTACTCCTGCGTGGCATATGACTGTGGACCCCAGTGCACTTGGAATAAAAACTCCTCATGCTATTTGCATCAAGACCGCTTCTCGTGAGTGATTTGGGGTGTCGCCTTTCCTGAGTGGGATGTGAAGGTCCACACTCTGCAGGTCTTTCAGAACATCCCACTGAGCTCTCAACTCAAGGGCTTTTCTAGCCCAAAGTCCTTTCACAGTCCTACCCAAAACACCATGGTCAAGTCTGTCACAACAATGCTCCACTATGCTGGTCCCAATTTAGCTCAGGTGGTGGAAATGCACTTCCTGGTCCCTGTCCTATAATCAGGTCCCTCTCACCCTGCTGTTTCCCTGAGGACTCTTGAGTCCTGCTTCTCAGTCTTGTCTCAGCTCTGCCTTGACCTAGGTAGCTTCATTATCTTCATGCCCTGCTCACTTCCTTTATTAATGCTTATAATCCCAATGCTCAGGGCTTTGAGGCAGAAGGACTGAATTCAGGGCCATTCTGGGTTACCTTGTAAGACCCTAATTCCAGGGTCCTGATGGGCCTATGGGAGAGCCCCATGACACAAACACCAAAACCAGGAGATGCAACAAGCAGGAGGTGTTTATTGAACGAGTGGGCACTCGGGTGTCAGCAATCTCGGGGAAAGCTGCACACCCCTCAAAGGGGTCAGGCTCCTTTTTATAGAGACAGACCACAAATCAGCATACATGCATGGGGCACAAGGAGATTGATTACAAAGTATGAGCTCATGTTTGAGAGGTCACCCAGTTGTAACCTGTTCTGCAAAAGAAAAAACACAGAATGACTTGGAAAGACCCCAGACTGTCCATTGGCCAGGTGTGACCCAGACAGAGCTTGTCATCTAGAATCATTTGTTCCAGGGTTGGGGTCTATTTCCTTGTTGTGGGCCAAGACCTGGGAGAAACTTCTTTTATTCTTTGGCTTTCTCTTGGCTGTACATTTAGAGCCTTCAGTTATTCCACAAAGGTTTGATGATTCAGTTACTAGCCCTATTTAACAAGATCAGCCTTGCATATAACCATTAGCCACATCACTATAGTAATCTTTCTTGTTCTCATAATTCCTGATCTTTCCACCCATGTCAATGTCCATTCTTTGTGATTTTCTATATTCTGCTTGCAAGAACTATTCTCCTGCCCCTTTCCTACATCCTTGCTCTGCAAGCTAAAGTATTTCACCCAGTGAGTTCAAGGCCAGGCTAGGCCACAGAGTAAGATCCTGCCTCAAAAAACAAAAACAAGGGCTGGAGAGATGGCTCAGAGCTTAAGAGCACTGACTACCCTTCCAGAGGTCCTGAGTTCAATGTGGCTCACAACCATCTATAATGAGATCTGGCGCCCTCATTTGGCCTTCAGGAATACATGCACACAGAACACAGTATACATAATAAATAAATCTAAATAAATAAATAAACAAATACATAAATACATAATTAAATAGAATGCCCAGAGAGAACTGGCTCTGCTGGTGCCTACCTTTGACGCCAGCACTCAGGAGGCAAAGGCAGGCAGATCTTTGTTAGTTCCAGGCCAGCTGAGGACTTTATGGTGAGCCCCTGTCTCAGAAAAATGAAAAAAACAAAAATAAAACAAAACAGAATATCAGAATGGAGCTGATAAATGTGCTTTTGGCAGACATTTGTAAACTTATCTTTTTGTTGTTGTTGTTTTGTTTGTTTGTTTTTTGAGCCAGGGTTTCTCTGTATTGTTGGAGCCTGTCCTAGAACTAGCTCTGTAGATCATGGTGGCCTGGAACTCACAGAGATCCGCTTGCCTCTGCCTCACAAGTGCTGGGATTAAAGGCGTGCACCACCAATGCCTGGCTTGTAAACTTATCTTACCAGGTTTTGTTCATTAATTTTTCTTCTAATTTTTTTATTGTGGCAAAATGCACATGCTACAATTTTTAAAATTTAACTTTTTTCTTTAAAAACAAGTGTTTATTTTTCAAGCAAGCACAGGCACAGTTTGATCATATTCTTACCAATATTATTTTTTCATATTGCCTTCCACTGAACTCTTTCATCTTCCCTATTTTTATGTCTTTTAAGGGGTCTGCTGTATTTAATTAAGGTTACATGCATGAGCATAGGTGGGGATTATTTATTTGAGCAACAAATTTTATCAGTGGCTATACCACTGAGGTGTAACATGACTACCCTTCCCTCAGCAACCATTTCAGTTGCATTCTTATTGATACTGGTGTGGTCAGCCTTTTGACTTTGGCCATTCTTGTAGGACTGTAGTGGTATTTTATTGTGGTTTTTTAATGAAATTTCCCTTGGTATTTCTGATTGTTCTCTCTATTTTTGATTACATTCAAATCACTTGGCCATTTAAAAGATTTATCTTTGGGGCCTAGAGAGATGGCTTTGATTTCCAACACCCATATGGCAGATCACAACCATCTGGAGCCCCAACTCTAGGGACTCTGCTGGCCTCTTCTGGCCTCTTCTGGCCTCCATGGCCACTAGGCATGCACCTGGTACAGACATACATACAGGCAAAACACTCACACACATTTTTAAAAAAAGTTTTAATGAATATTTAACCCTTCATTCTCCAAATTAAACCTGATACATCTCTAATTTCTCTGGCCTTTTTCATCACTATTCCACACCACTATTTCCTTCGTTTGGTGATCCTCCAGGTTCTGCTCTAAAACAGCATCTCTAAGGAAATGACCCACATCATCATTGAAAGACTTTAGTTTGCAGAGCAAGGATGTAGGAAAAGGGAAGGAAAATAGTTCTTGCAAGCAGAATATAGAAAATCACAAAGAATGGACGTTGACATGGGTGGAAAGATCAGGAATTATGAGAACAAGAAAGATTACTATAGTGATGTGGCTAATGGTTATATGCTAGGCTGATCTTGTTAAATAGGGCTAGTTACTGAGTCATCAAATCTTTGTGGAATAACTGAAGGCTCTAAATGTACAGCCAAGAGAAAGCCAGAGTATAAAAGAAGTTTCTCCCAGGTCTTGGCCCACAACAAGGAAATAGACCCCAACCCTGGAACAAATGATTCTAGATGACCAGCCCTGACTAGGTCACACCTGGCCAATGACAGTCTGGGGTCTTTCCAAGTCATTCTGTGTTTTTTCTTTTGCAGAACAGGTTACAACTGGGTGACCTCTCAAACAGGAGCTCATGCTTTGTAATCAATCTCCTTGTGCCCCATGCATGTATGCTGATTTGTGGTCTGTCTCTATAAAAAGGAGCCTGACCCCTTTGAGGGGTGTGCAGCTTTCCCCGAGATTGCTGACACCCGAGTGCGCACTCATTCAATAAACACCTCCTGCTTGTTGCATCTCCTGGTTTTGGTGTTTGTGTTATGGGGCTCTCCCATCGGCCCATCAGGACCCCAGAATTAGGGTCTTACAATCATCATCAACCACCATCATTATTATTACTGTTGTGGGGAGTTTGAGACAAGTTCTCTCTGTGTATCTCTGTGTAGCCCTGGTTGTCCTAGAACTCATTATTTAGATCAGGCTGGCTTGGAACTCAGATATCCACTTGCCTCAGCCTCCTTAGTGCTGGGATTAAAAGTGTGTGTCACCATGCTCAGCTTAACCAGCGTTTTTGCTTTTTAATTCTTATTTTATGCACATGGGTGTTGTAGAGTATTATTTTAAGATGAGTTACATTTGTTTATGCTGTGGAACATTTGTTTAACGATGTAAAGATGTGCTGCTTTTGTTTATGCTGCAGTTGTTTAACTCTGTGAAGCTCTGATTCTAAAGCATCTGATGGTCTAACAAAGCGCTGAATGCCCAATGTTGAGGCAGGAGAATGGATAGGCAGGGCTGGCGGTAGACAATATAAACAGAAGGAGAAATCTGGGAAGAGAAGAAAAAGGAGAAGCAAGAGAGAACAAGGAGAGGAGGACATCAGGGGCTCACCCAGTCACACAGTCAGCCACGGAGTCAGAGTGAAAGTAAGATATACAGAAGTAAGAAAAGGAAAAATCCCAGAGGCAAAGGTAGTTGGGATAATTTAAGAAAAGCTAGCAAGAAATAAGCCAGGCTAAGGCTGGGGATTTATGAGAAAGAAGGCTCTGAGTTTGATTAATTGGGAGTTGGGTGACAGATAAAGAGTAAAGAGCCAAAGAGGACAAAGAGTAAAGAGTTAGAAAGAAAAAACAAACATTTTGGTACCCAAGGTGAGGCTAGAGTAGCAGAAAATCCAACTACATATGGCTGTTTTGCCTTAATGCATGTCTGTGCATCATGTGTGTGTGTGTGTGTGTGCCTGATACTTGAGGAGGCCAGAAGGTTCTAAATAAATGTACAGCCAAGAGAAAGCCAGAGTGTGAAAGACTTTTCTCCCAGGTCTTGGCCCACAACAAGGAAATGATTCCAGATGACCAGCCCCATCCCGGTCAATCCTGGCCAACAGACAGTCTGGGGACTTCCCAAGGTACATTTCTGTGATTTTTCCTTTGTCTGTGGAAGAAGAACAGGCTACACCTGGGTGATCTCTCAAACATGAGATTATACTTTGTAATCAATCTCCTTGTGCCCCACACATGTATGCTGATTTACAGTCTTTCTCTATAAAAAGGAGCCTGAACCCTTTGAGGGGTGTGCAGCTTTCCCCGAGATTGCTGACACCCGAGTGCGCACTCATTCAATAAACACCTCTTGCTTGTTGCATCTCCTGGTTTTGGTGTTTGTGTCATGGGGCTCTCCCATCAGCCCATCAGGACCCCAAAATTAGGGTCTTACAGTTTAATGTTAACAGAAAAGCCAAGACATTACCTGCTGAAGTCTGGGCTCCAGCATTGCTGCTACCCATACTCTGGCCAAACTAACTTAATGCTTTGGCTGAACTTTAGTTTTCTTGTTAGTAAAAATGGAAAAAAAATATAGTATCTGCTTCACATTTACAAGGATTAAAAGAGTTAGCCAGGTGTGGTGGGCCACATTGTTTAATTCCAGCACTAGAGGGGCAGAGGCAGGTGGATCTCTGTGAGTTCAATGCCAGCCTGATCTAGTACAAAGTGAGTTCTGGGACAGCCAGAGATACACACACACACACACAAAAAAACTCTTGTCTCAACAACAAACAAGCAAACAAGCAGGGCAGTGGTGGTGAATGCCTTTAATCCTAGCACTCAGGAGATAGGGGCAGAGGTAGGCAGATCTCTGTGAGTTCAAGGCCAGCCTGGTCTACAAAGTGAGTTCCAGAATGTCCAGGGCTACAGAAAAACACTGCCTCAAGAAACAAAAACAAACAAATTAGAAGAGTTAGAGTTGATGAGATGGCCCAGTGCTTAAGAGCACTTGTTGCTCTTGCAGAGGACCAGGGTTTAGTTCCAGTACCCACATGGTGGCTCACAACTGTCTGTAATTCCAGTTCCAGGTAATCCATTCCCTCTTCTGACCTTCTTGAGCACCAGGCATGGGCATCACACTGTGTTGCTTGGGTCCATTGAAGAAAGAGGGTCACTGCGGGATGCAATCCAGGCTGTCACAGCAGAGAGGAATAGTTTCTATGAACTGACTGAACCCCCAAAAAGCCATGCAAAGGCCTATTATTGATTGTTACATGACAGTTGTGTTTTGGGTAAAACAAGATCCTCATACCACAGCCCCTGATCTAATGTGTTCGTTTTCTGATGCAAAATACCACACACTTGCAACCCTAGTCCTATTATGTACTCTTTGCAGGATCCAATAATGCAAGACACTCCAGGTGTGCCATGACTGTCTTGTGACCAAAGTCATGCAAAGGCTGTAGAGCTCCTTTAGAAAAACAACTCCGGAGATAGCAGAACACTGTTTTCCCACAATGATTTCTTCCTAGACACAATGACTCTACTAATTTTCCCTCTATATCATGTTCAAACCACCCATATACATAAGTAAATCTAAAAACATATACATAAGTAAACATATACATAAGTAAATCTAAATTTAAAAAACTTAGAGCTAATGTATTTGAGGTTAGCTGAGGCAGTTTAGCAGTGGGGTGTGGGGGAGGAAAGAATATAAAGGAGAAGGGGGAATATAAGGGGTTTGGCCATGGTCTGCCACAGAATAAGCCCTATGTAAACATAGGCCACTGTCATTTCCGGCTCCCCTTGCTCCCAAGTCCTCTGCACTCTACCCTGCTTTTCCTAACTCTGAGTCCTTCAGTGGTGGAGGTGGTGAGGGGGTCTTTCCTCTGTGTACTCCTATGTATGAGTATTCAGGCATCTGTATTGGCCTGCCCTTGGGGTTCTGACAGGTTATGTCCTCAGCTGCAGCGACTAAGAGCAGCAGCTGTGCACATTCTCTAAGTTTCCTTTAAAAAGTGTCCTGCCCACCTCCCAGTTTTCTCTCTTTTTCTCTCTCTGCTTCTCTGCGCCTGGCTCTCTGCCCCCCCTCCATCTCTCTCTGCCTCTCTTTTCTCTTCTGCTGCTCCTGTCCCCAGAGGCCGGTCTCTCCCCTCCTTCCCTCTTTTCCCATCCTCTTTCCCCCAGTAAAAACCCTCTCCACATGAGCTCTGGCACACAGCATATTTTTCTCTCCAACAACTTTTTTTTTTTTCATTACAACACTATGTGTTGATGTACCTGAGGCCTCAACTCAAATGCCATTTTCTCTAAGTAGCCCTTACTGACCTCTAAAGCAGGACAGCCCTGCCTTTCGTCAACTGCCAAAGCTTTCTCTATTCTCCTCCACAACCTCCCCATGATCTATTTACGGTAATCTCCCTTTAAGGCTTTCCCTGACATCCTTTAAGCTTGAGAGGGTGGAGGTTATGTCTGTCTGGCTCCCTCCAGGCTCTGCGCAGTCTAGTTCACAGAGGGTTACCTGTAAAGTTTTGTAAAATGAACAAGGAAGGGAACACACACAAGACTTTTTATTGAGCCATGAGCTGCTATCCAAATGACATCACAATGACAAAGTTACAAACATGGATGATTACTAAATAATCAAATGCTAAATCTGTAAGAATATGTATCATGTAAAGGAACCTCCTCTCCAGTTGCTATACAACATATTGCTTTAAATTTTGGGACAGGTGTCTTCCAACTAAATGGAAATTAACCAAAAGAACCAGAAACTTGCTAAAACTTAAACCATGTTCATTCCCATGAAATAGACCTCAGCTGAAAGAAAAACTTGAACAGAGAGGGAGCTTGCCTGTTCCCAGAGAAATGTTACTGGCCTTAGTTCAAGACAGGATTGAATATTTTCATAAATGGACAAACAACTGTGCCATTCTGAGAAATTTATTGTTACCTTGAGGATTAACACATGACACCATCGTAAAAACTATTATTTTATTATCAAGTAATAATCAAGTACTTGGGAAATTACGATGGATACCATCACAGTTCAAAGCAGACACAACAGTGATTCTCTCAGACCAAGTCTTACTTGCTTTGCCCCCATAGGACCAAGAGTCTCTGAGAAAGGACACCTTCCATCTCACCAACTGTCAGACTAACGGCTCCTCTCATGTGTAATCGGCCTCAGAATACTTACCAGACGCTATCTCCCAGACAAAATGTGGTAATTTTCTAATTACAATTGAGGAAAATTGAACGAAGCCCTGGACTTTGGCTCCAGGACAAAGCAAATGGGAGCAATTTCCAAAGAATCGTTAGTGAACAGAGGGCGGAGAAGGGTTGGTTCAATTGGATACTGCCTCTCTATCCTGCTTTCCTCAAGCTCGTAGTTCAAAGTCTGGTAGTGCTTGGAATTTTATCACCCTGCAAGTACGCCGCTAGGTGGTGGGCCAAACCTGAACTACATTTCCCAGAGGGCTTTGCTCCCGTGCGGTTGCAATTGAATCGGGGTGTGTCTAGGAACGAGAAGCCATAGTAGGCCAGCTACTTTGGAGCATCAACCTCCACTGTGCCGAGATGGTTGTGTTCCTGCTGATCTTCTGTCTTCCCTTCATCCTGTACTTGGCTGCGCCAAAAATCAGGTCTGTGCGAATGTATTGCCTTTCCTTTCCCCCCCTCCCCCCGCCCCCGAGAGAGAGAGAGAGAGAGAGAGAGGGAGAGGGAGAGGGAGAGGGAGAGGGAGAGGGAGAGGGAGAGGGAGAGGGAGAGGGAGAGGGAGAGGGAGAGGGAGAGGGAGAGGGAGAGGGGGAGGGAGAGGAGAGGGAGAGGGAGAGGGAGAGGGAGAGGGAGAGGGAGGAGAGGGAGAGGGAGAGAGGGAGAGGGAGGAGAGGGAGAGGGAGGGAGAGGGAGAGGGAGAGAGAGACTCCTTATAGGCATACTAGGAAAACTGGAGGAATCCTTTAGATAGCCAAGGTCTGGAGTCCAGTGGGCTTCAGGCGAGATCCTGGTGCCCTGGATGTGCGCTTGGCGAGCCACCAGACCCAGGTGGTAGTGTCAGGGCTCCCGGTCCCCAGCATCCTGCTTTGCTCTTTCTGGACTGCCTTTCCTCTAGCGCCATCTGCTTCTGGCTCAGGGGAAGCCCAAGAAGAGCATGGCGGGCTTCAGACCCTAACATGGGGTGCAACCCTCGATGCTATTTCCTCCACTCCCACGCTTAGAACCAGCCTTTGTCTAGCTACTTGCTTTCAGCCCTTGAGGCACTATAGAGGCTTGCACTTTTTGATCTCTGAACCCGACCCTAGTTTTATCTGTAGTTCCACTGCACACACTGCTGCTATTCACTCCTCCGTGCAGGTGTTAGAGGAGAGAATTGAAAGGGGAGATTGCTTTCTTTTCCCGGGGGTGGGGGTGAATTAGGATCCTAGAGACCAGTAGAGGAAGGAACGAGTGAAAGAGGGCAAAATGGTCTCTTGACCAGGTGTCAGATCAGCCCAAAGCTGGCCACATATCGCCCGAGAATCAGCCACGGTCTACACTAGGGATAGCCCACTGATTGGTTCAGAGTAAGTCACCAGGAGTGACGGTGGACCAATAATAAACGCTGCCTTCTTTCTGGCATCACGGCCTTAGTTCCTATTGGATCTGAGACTGTGCCTGATAATTCTGTAATTTCTTACCATAGTAAATGGTTATTAAGACCGGCTTCACTCCCTTTTTCATTTTCCCTTCTCTCCCTGGTGGCCTCTTTCCATTTGTAGTTTTCCTTCTCTGAATACTCACTGCTCCCACATGTAGCAGGCACACATGGGCATGTACTCAGATGAAAACACGAATTTCTGTCCACCACCAGATCTTCATATCCACTTAGAATCTGAACAAACACTTGAACCGGAACCAGTGAGATGTTTCTGAGAACAGAACACTCTAAGGCCTTTAGTATCCCCATCCGGGGTTGTGGGAGTGGGGCCAGAGCTGGGCTTTCATAGTTGACTATTTCTTTTGGGTTTTTTTTTTTTTTTTTTTTTTTCTGATTACAGAGAAAGAACCAAGTACAGGTCGGCAGGATTTGTCAGTGTTGAAGCTCAGTCTGAGAGAGCTTCAGTTGTGAGAGACAGAGCAAGGGGCCCTGATCCCTGAGCAGAGAGGTTCAGTTGGCACCCTGAGTTAGTTTGCCTAAAGCAGTAGCTTCAGTGGCTACTCACAATTAACAGGCTCAATGGAAAAGGTTGAAATACTCTTTCAAAACACACTCTTAGTCAACAGATGCTTTTAGTCCAAAGATTATAGATTAAAAGAAAACATCTAAGGGTTGTGTTTGTGCTTCATCCATTTGGAAAGGCTATCATAGGAAAAAGAATTCCAATTAGACAACAAGATACAAATGTTCACTCTTTCTGTGTCACTCTGTTCTGTTGTCATTATTATTCTATTATTAATGTGTGACCTTAGTAATCAGACCTGGGGTTTTGCACATGACAAATACATACTTTTATCCTAAGCTAAGTCCCTAACCCTTGTCCCATTTTTTAAAAAAAGGCATGCACCACCATGCCTATATATATATATATATATATATATATATATATATATATTATATTGGTGTTTTGCCTGCATGTATATGACCCTGGAACTGGAGTTACAGATGGCTGTGAGGCATCATGTCTGTGCTGGGAATTGAACCTGACTCCTCTGGAAGGGCAGTCAGTGTTCTTAAACACTAAGCTATCTCTCCAGCCCCTGCCCATTCTTAAATGTATTTTTAAAAATGTGTGAATGTGTTTTCTTATTTTCAACCTAGATTCATAATCTTATGATTTCTACTCTTTGAATTGGATTTGAATTGAATTGGATTCTCAAGATTATAAAATGTCATTTGTCACAGATGGACATGCAAAGATTAATTTTCTTTTGCTTGGTTGAGTCTTGTAATTTCCTAAGCCTAAAATGACTGATGGGTAGCTCAAACGGAAATTAGGTGCCTGAACAATCATTCATTCACCCAGGTCTTGTGCTTTAGGGAGCAGATAGAACTTTCTCTGTTTTAGGTATTTGAGATATCATCTCTCTATGTCACCCTGGCTGTTCTGAAACTCACTGTGTAAATCAGGCTGGCCTCAAAGTCATAGAGATCTCTCTGCCTCCCACATGCTACAATCAAAGATATGTCTCACCATGCCAAACCAGATCTAATTTTTGTCTTTAAAATGGTATCACTTTTTGTCCTTAAAGAAGAGCATAAAGTTTTTGTTTGTTTTTCTTTTTGAGACAGTTGCTTAGTAGCCCAGGCTGACCTTGGACTCAATTCTTTATCTCCTAAGTGGTAAGATTATACCTGGCTTAAGAGCAGAAGGCTGTCTTTTTTTTTTTTTTTAATATTTATTGTGTGTATATATTTATCATATATTGGGATGGATACATATGTGTGTACCATGGTGTATATGTGGAGGCCAGAGGACAACTTTCAGGAGTCAACTCTCACTTTCCATCATATGGATCCTAGATATTGAACTGATGTCGACAGTCTTGGAGGCAATCATGTTTACCTGCTAAGGTGCCTTGCTGGCCTTATCATTTTTCAGCTTAAGCTTATAAAAGAGTAACATTGAAGAAATGAAAGCAAATTCAGCCTTGACATTGGAAGGCAGGCAGAGTTGCAGGAGCCCTCAGAAGGAATAGATAATGAAGAACTCATATGTTTTCCTGTGTCTCTAGGAAAATGCTGTCCAGTGGGGTGTGTACATCTAATGTCCAACTTCCTGGGAAGGTAGCCATAGTCACTGGCGCTAACACAGGCATTGGGAAGGAGACTGCTAAAGACCTGGCCCAAAGAGGCAAGTGCACCTGCTCCCAACTCAGCCCTGCTGATGTTTTACCACTCACAGTGATGACCGTATTCATTGTTTCTTCCCTGATTCGGAATGTCAGAACACTCCAAGCACCTCATTTATTTCCTACTATAGTCTGAGTCTACTATGATGTTCTACATATAATGGGCACTTAACAAACACTTAAAAAATAACACATACCATTTCAATTTTTTTCTTTGCTCATTTGTTTCAAATACAACTGTTATGAAGTAAGGGATAAAAATTCCTGTTTTGTAAGATATCTGGAACGTTCAACACCTGTTCACTCTCTCAGTTTTTCCTTCATTTGGTTGGCAGGAGCCCGTGTATATTTAGCTTGCCGGGATGTACAAAAGGGGGAACAGGTGGCTAACGAGATCCAAGCCACCACAGGGAACAATCAGGTCCTGGTAAGGAAACTGGACCTAGCTGATACCAAGTCCATTCGAGCCTTTGCCAAAGACTTCTTAGCTGGTAAGTGGAGACAAAGACTATATATATTAATGACCATTGCAACATAATTTTATTTATGTCATTATGTTGATATATTATCAAAGGGACATCTTCAGGATGTAAAAACAAAGAGAGGACATGTTTTAGTTACTTTTCTGTTGCCATGATGAGACACCATGACCAAGGCAACTTATAAAAGTTCACAATTCCAGAAGGCTACAGGCTATGGCTGTCATAGTGTGGGACAGGTAGCAGGTAGGTGGGCATGGCCCTGGAGCTGAGCGATCATATCATGATCTGTAACCACAAGGCAGAAATAGCTAATTGGGAATGATATGGGCTTTTGAAACCTCAAAACCCCAGTAACACACCTTCTCCAGCAAGATCACACCTCCTAATCCTTCCCAAAGATTTCCACCAATTAGAGATGAAGTATCCAAATATATGAGCCTATGGGGGCCATTCTCATTCAAACCGCCACAGAGCCCAAAACCCACCACAGTGAGCAAGAGCTAAAGTAGCAGGAACGTCAGAACTTAATATGGGCTGGGCTTGGTAGGGTCTGTCATAAACGTCCATGCTGGGGTAGGGAAGTGATGAGGCCTCAGGCCTTTAAAAGCTGGGGCTCTATAAGAGGTTGAGATTCATAGAGTCATTTGGCCCGTGGTGTAAGTACTAAAAAGAAAAACAAACCCCTGGCCCCACCTCAGGGCCATAATAAAGCAGCTTACCCTTTCTTGGTATAGTGAATATTTTTCTCTTGCTGTAATAAGATACCATGACCAAGTCAACTTTAAATGAAAGCATTTAATTGGGTTTATAGTTCCAGAAGGTTAGAGTCCATGAAGGCAGAACAAAGGCAAGGCAGCAGGAGCAGCTGAGAGCTTACATCTTGGACAGTAAGCGGGACATAGGAATGGCACAAGTCTTTTGAAATCTCAAAACCTGTCCCCAGTGTCAAATTTTCCCCAGCAAGGCTACACTACCTAATTATCTTAAAAAAGCTGCCAACTGGGGACCAAGCATTCAAATGCCCAAGATGTACAGGGACATCTCATTCAAACACACATGTAGGATCTGGATAGATAAAGGAAGGGTGGTGATCTGCAAGGAATTAGAATCCAAGCTATATCATGAAGTCATTCTACTAAGTGTTGTAGCATCTTGATTTAGAAGCCTGTGGGGCCAGCAAGATGGTTCATCAGGTAAAGGTGTTTGCCACCAAGCCTGATGACCAGAGTTCAAATCTTTGGGACCCACATGGTAGAAGGAGAGAACTAACTCCCACAAGTTGTCCTCTGACCTCCACACATACTCCATGTCATGTATCTTCTCTCTTTCGTGGAAATAAATAAGGACAATAACAATTTTTGGAAAGCTGTGGTATTTCACCAAAAGTAGACCCTAGAGTAATTACTGTTCAGGTATATTCCACCCTCATCACCCAGGGATCTAGACTTAAGGAAAACAACTTCTGCCTGTAAGAGTTTACAGTCGTGAATTACAAATCACACAAGCAAATAAACTGCAAGAGAGAGGTCTCGGGTTTCTTTGGGGGCCTCAATCCTAGACATATGAGTGCTTATGGGGGCATCCTTTCCCTACTGGCTTCTATGTTTTTCCATTCAGCTTGGGAAATTTTTCTGTTGGGAGAGACAGATGGAATACTTCCCCAAGACATTGAGTAAGGAGCTTTAGGAAAGCCTGGATATATTATTCTATGGTGGAAAATGGAATTTTGCCCTGTAAAAGTATGTGTTATCATTCCTAGTCTTAGAATAAAAAACAGTAACAAAGTAACTGGAAGGGAATATGGGGGAAAGAATTAGTCTTGCATTCCTGCTTTCATACTCCGTCCTTGGAGGCCTAGGCCCAGATTGTGAGGACAGTTTCTGAGATGTTTTCTCTTCCTGCAGAGGAAAAGCACCTCCACATTCTAATCAACAACGCAGGAGTGATGATGTGCCCCTACTCTAAGACTGCAGATGGTTTTGAGATGCACATTGGAGTCAACCACTTGGGTGAGAAGTCTGTCCTCAGCCCAAAGCCAGAGAGAACCTGAAACTCTCTTGGGAAATTTAGGGGTCACTGGTGCTCAGGGCATGCATAATAAATAGATGAGAAGTGCCTGAAACCTGAGAGCTAACCAATCCTGAGGCCTGCTTCAACTACTATTACCACACACACACACACACACACACACACACACACACACACGCACACACACACACAGAGCACTCATATGTCTGTGTGGGTATATGCTACATGTATGTATGTATGTGTCTGCAGAAGCTGAAAGAAAGCATCAGGTCCCCTGGAACTGGAGCTACAGTGGTTGTGAGGCAAGCACTCTTTTTTTAAATATTTATTTTTATATATACAGTATTCTGTCAGCATGTATGCCTGCATGCCACAAGGGGGGCACCAGATCTCATTACAGATGGTTGTGAGCCACCATATGGTTGCTGGGAATTGAACTCAAGACCTCTGGAAGAGCAGTCAGTGCTCTTAACCTCTCAGCCATCTCTCCAGCTCCCAGCACTCTTAACTCCAAGTCCTCTCCCTCCTTTTTAAATCTGTAATTTAGATCTGGCTTCTGTTGGGGGGTATATTTGAACAGCTTGATTAGATTGATGGATATATTGCTTATAGTCAGAATCAGATAGAGGCTATGTGCTCTTTATGGTCATTTGTTTTGCAGACAAGGTCTTGTCACGCAGTCCAGACTACCTTCCAACTCCTCGTGATCTTTCTGCCTCAGCCTCCAGAGTGTGTGCCACTGTCTGCTCTCAGAGAGTGGTCTTCCTGGCTCTTGAAATGAAACAGGACTCATGCCTTAGCACAGACTTGCCTTGTATAAGGGTGTCTCATGTCTTTGGCTGTTTCTATTTCCTTAAATCCCCTGTGACCTTGTGCTCTAGTTTATAATGAAAAGTCGCAGTGCTAGGCCTCGTTCCTGAGTGCCATCTCACCTATTACAGCTGCGCTCCCATAGCTGAGCTCTGCTTGCTTTTTATTCCTGCACGGGTACTGAATGGCTCTGATAGCCTTACTTTCTCTCAACAGGTCACTTCCTCTTGACCCACTTGCTGCTAGGAAAGCTGAGGGAATCGGCCCCATCAAGGGTAGTCAATGTGTCTTCCTTGGCACATCACCTGGGAAGGATCCACTTCCATAACCTGCAAGGCGAGAAGTTCTACAGTGCAGGTCTTGCCTATTGCCACAGCAAATTAGCCAACATTCTCTTCACTCAGGAACTGGCCAGGAGGCTGAAAGGTGAGCATGGGAGGAGAAAGCAGTATGAGAGGCAGGAGGCAGTGGGAGACAGTGAAAAGCTGCAGAATGGGAACTATTTTCCAGTGCCCATGGCCTGGACAGGAGCCATATCCATGAGTCTTACTGGGTATGGCTTTGTAAGTAGTGCACATTGACTGTTGGAGGTGGCTGGCTGGGGGCAGGTAAATTCTGACTCCAACTATGAAGACGGCCCCAGTGCTTACTGCTGTATGACCTACAGCAAGTTACTGACATTTCCAAGATTTTGTTCCTCCTAGGTACAGTAAGGACTGCTTCCTGGGTCACTGTCATAGTCCATTCAGTCCTCACAAGCAAGTCAGGGTTTTTCAGTTCTACTGATAAAGTGAAATGGAATTTAATAGCAGTCATTAGTATGAGACATGTGCTGGGGTTGGTGGACGGCGGGAGCAGGCGTCTCTCTAATAGCTAAAGGTCAAATAAGGGGCTGAACACTTGTCGCTCTTGTGAATGACCCAGGATCAGTTCTCAGCAGCCACATAGTGGCTCAACCATTCACAATTCCAGTTCCAGGAGATCGGATGCTTTCTTGTGACCTCCTTGGGGACCAGTCACACATGTGACGTACTTACATGCAGGCAAAACACTCATAACAATAAAATAATTTTTTTAAAAATAAAAGGGGAAATATGCTACAGATAGGGAATTTGTAGTCACAAGTAAACAGAGGTAGTTACCATTGTCTGCTGTGCATTTTTAAAAAAGATTTATTTATTGTGTATGCCTGAAGAAAGCACCAGATCTCATTACAGATGACTGTGAGCCACTATGTGGTTGCTGGGAATTGAACTCAGGACCTCTGGAAGAGCAGCCAGTGTTCCTAACCACTGAGCCATCTCTCTAGCCCCTGTTGTGCATTATAATAAAGAGAAAGGGAATCTAAAGTGGGCAGTGCTAAGGAGTTGAGCCAGACAGAATTCAGGCTCAAGGAGTCAGGAGCTAGCACTACACTGTTGAAGTGGTATTCAAACCGCATGGGCAGCCACAAAGTTGCAGGAATGAGAGGAAGGAAGCAAGTGGTCAGCTCCGTCCCAATGCTGATTCTATGCCTAGGGCCAGGCATCCTTTATCAGCCCAGAATAGATAAGGAGAAGTGACAGTAAGAACTACTAAGGGTTGTTAGGAAGTTCAGATGACCCGGAGGTGGCGACATGCATCCAGAGTGAGTTAGGTAAAAAGCAGAGTATACAGTGAGGGAACCCTAGCAATTGTGATGATTAAGTGGACAATAGTGGTGTAATACAGGAACCCTAATGTGAGAGAAGATCTGCCATCCATCCCACAAGCATGCATCCCATGTATGTCCTAGTTAGGGTTCGGGGATGAAGTACAGGACGAGACATGTTCAGGTACTTCCTTGATTTGGCTTACATCTAATGAGGAAGAGAGAATTTAATAAGTGTTTTTGTAACCAACACATGTAAAATTACTCTAGTTATGTGTGGATAATATTGTACAAAAGTAGATGTACACTAAAGACAAAAGGCCTCCATTCATGTCCCGTCCTTCAAATGACCACTGTCAGCAGCTGCCAGTCATTTTCCTATGCATTTGCTTGTCTGTGTGGAACTATAATTCTAACAAGATCTCAGTGGTCTTTCCATGTAATGAATACAAATTTACCTCCATTCAAAGGAGCAGTTTGGGGTGTAGATTTATAAACGTGATCACAGCCGTTAAGAGTACTTGCTGCAAGCTCAGTCCTTGGCTAATAACGCCATCATCAGGGGATCTTCTGTCTTCTTCATGCACCCACACACATGGCACACACACGGAGAGACACACATATACACAAAACAAAACAGAAATAAGTCTTTCTTGAAAGTGTGAACATCAGCTGGGCAGTGGTGGTGTTCGCCTTT
Organism: Cricetiscus sungorus; assembly: GCA_030556225.1. Classification (NCBI taxonomy): domain Eukaryota; kingdom Metazoa; phylum Chordata; class Mammalia; order Rodentia; family Cricetidae; genus Cricetiscus; species Cricetiscus sungorus. Next base: position 30,331,213 of record JANBXA010000588.1, read on the forward strand.
AATCCCAGCACTCAGGAGTCAGGCCAATCTCTTGAGTTTGAAGCTAGCCTGGTCTACAGATTGAGTTCCAGGATAGCCAGAACTACACAATCTCAAAAGACAAAAACAACAAACAATCAAACAAAGCATGAGCATCATAAAATTGTAAGATGGAAGTTTAGTAAGCCATGGGAATTCTGAGGCTTGGTGTTTGGGTAGAAAGTGATACCTGAGGGTATTTAGAACCAAGTTAAAACATCTAACGACTGAAGAACACTGGAAGAGGCATGGGGTCATGGAAGCCTAAGAGCGGGTTTGAGGATGCCAACAGTGTACAGAGCTGCTCTGAGGTTGGTCCCAGCTCTGCTGCCGTAGAACAGGGAAAAGCCTCTCTGGACACTGGCTCCTGAATCTCTACAGCATGCATAAATCACTATGAGTAGTGTGAGTGATGTCACCAGAAGCATGGACTTCGTCTATGGGGGTCATACGTGTCTTCACATGCCTTGTTCTGGCTAATTGGTAACATCAAGTCTTTTCTTCCTTCTTGACATGACACCTGCCTGTACCAGGCTCTGGAGTGACAACATATTCTGTCCACCCTGGCACAGTGGATTCTGATTTGATTCGACATTCATCACTTATGAGATGGATGTGGCAACTTTTCTTTCTTTTCATCAAGACCCCTCAACAGGGAGCCCAGACGAGCCTGTACTGTGCCTTAACGGAAGGCATTGAGAGCCTAAGTGGCAGTCACTTCAGGTATGAATGTATCTACCTTTGAAAATGAGCTGTTATTGCTTACGGGAAAGACTTGGGTTTGTCTGATATAGTACATGCTTTGTGTATAATGTGTGTTTCTCAGAGTTGGAGACATGGCTGTGTTAGCACAGGCTGCTCTTTGAGGGGTCCTGGGTTCTGTTTGCAGTACCTAGTCACTCTGTCCCTAACTCCAGTTTCCAGGAATCTGACACTCTCTTCTGGTCACCAGGGGCACCAGACATGGACATGGTGCACAGATGTACAGGTAGATAAACACACATATAAAATAAAAATAGCAGTACATTTTTGAAACTTAAGTTCATTTCCTAAAATAGCTTTTGTCCTTTAACTCTAAGATTTTTCTTTTAATAGGAGAATTGGCCTGTTCAAATTTTTGTAGTACCTGCTAGGTTTGATTTTATTTTTATACCATCTTTTACAGTACTGACAGTGTTCTCTCTCTGTTTCTACTCTCTCTCATCCCATCTCTCATGTCAGTCCTGTTTTCTTCTATTTTTGGATCCTAACTTCTGTTTTGTTTTTAATCTGTATTTCTCTATTATCTTCAAGTTTGAAATAGTGCCGACAGATTGCCTGGTGTTTTGTTTTATGATTTTCTCTGTGCTGGGATGGAACCCAGGCCCTCTGCAGTGCAAAGGCAAGTGCTCTCACTGCTCTATCCCCTGCCCTGTTCTTGGTTTTTGGATGTGTTGTAAGCATGTTAGTGTGGGTGAAGATGCATGTGTATCTATACAGGTAGAAACCAGAGGACAACTTCAGGTCCACCTTTTGAAGGGGCTGGACACAGAGTGAAAAGATTCTCTTTAGCTTGAGACATGCCAAGGTAGACTAACTGGCCAGTGAACCCCAGAACTCATCTCCAGCCCTGGGGTTACATCTGGGCTTTTTTTTTTTTTAACATGAGTCCTCATGCTCCCAAGGTATGCATGCACTTGACCAACTAAACTAACCCCCCAGTCCTATTTCTTATTTGTTTTTTATTTATTTATTTATTTATTTATTTATTTATTTATTTATTTATGAGGTACAGTCTTGCTGTGTAACCCAAACTGACCCCAGACTCACAATCTGCCCGCCTCTGCCCCAACTTTTATTGTGGAAAGTTTTGAACATATGCACAAGTAGAGTAAATATCATATTAAATCCCATATATACCTACTATCCAGCTTCAGCTGTCAACAACCCATGGATCCTGAATTCCAAGGCAGTGGCCATAAAGTCTGGCTAACAAGTCAGAAGGAAATATGCTACAGTATTAGAAGGAAATGGCTTTCTATCTACAGGGAAGACCACAGGGCAGACTTGGAATGGTCAGTGGCCAATCAGCTATCTGACACACCTGCTGGGAACTATTTTGGAACCAACTGTCTTGAGTCTTAGTTCCATTATTTCCCATGCATTCTCCAAAGAGGAAAAATTGGTTAGGAGGGTAAGCTTGCTACTGCCAAAAAATTGAAAATGAAATGGATATTTTGTTGAAATAACTGTTGTCTACCTGAGACTATTTGTCTCTAGCGTGCGATAGCTGCATGCTACACAAGTAGAAGTGTTTAGCAGATAGATGGGAAAGAGAATCTGAAGTTTAAGAACTATATGAACTCTAAAAGCACTCTACACTAGATAAATACATAGCTTTGTCCATTGGAATATTTTTTTAAGACAGGGTCTTACTATTTAGCCTTGGCAGTCCTAAAACTTGCTATGTAGACCGGGCTGACCTTGAGCAGAGTGCTGGGATTGAAGGTGTGAATCACCATACTGGTCTCTTATTTACTTATTGATTGTTTGATTGATTGATTGATTGATTGATTGATTGATTGATTGATTTTTGAGACATGGTCTCTTGTGTAGCTCATGCTGGCCTCATAATCCTCCTGCTTCTAATTCCCAAATGCTTGGATTACATCTGTTTATTGAACTGACATTTAAGGAATTTTCTTATACTGTGGATATTAATCTTACTTCATTTGGTCTAGCAGCAGTCATGTAGATGAGTCATGTAGAAGTCTGCTCTGACAGAGGCCTTGACTGTTTTAGTGGCTGTTCGTCTGCCTGGTTTCACTAGTCTACTTTCTATCTCTAAGGATTTGCCTATTCTGGATGTTCTATATAAATGGAATCATATAACTAGAATCTTTGTGTCTTCTTTCTCTTAGCATAATGTTTTCAAGTTTCATCCATGCCAAAACACATGTAATTATTTAATTACTTTTTAATTATGAAGAATATTTTATTGTATGGACATAGCATTACATACCATGCATAAAATGAACATGTAATTCTGCTTTCTGGCTATTTAAATAATACTATAAACATTCATATAGTTATCATTTTATTATTATTTGTTTGATTTCATTTTAGATTTTGAGATAGGGCTAGCCTAGAAATTGTGACAGTTATCCTGTCTCAGCTTCCCAAGTGCTGAAATTACAGGTGTGAATTACTGTGTCCCAGCTCTGTTTTTTGGTTTTGGATTTGATTTTGGCTGGCCTTGAAATTATGATCCTCCTGCCTCTGCTTCCTGAATACTTGGATTAAAGACATACACCACCATGTAGACATATAGCTGACCCATGCAGATATTTTTGTATGAACATTTCTTATGGTTTGTAGTAGAATTTCTGAGCCATGGGGCAACTTTGTGTTTAACTGTAGAGGAACTACCAGGCTTTTCCAAAGTGACTGTAACATTTTGCATTTCCACTGGCAGTGTATGACTGTTGGGTTTCTCCACAGCCATGAACAACACTTGTCCCACCTCCTAGTCTTAGCCATTTGGTGTGTATGAAATAGCAGCTTGTCCTTTTCATTTCCCTGATACTGTTGTGTTGAGCATTTTTTGTGTGCTCTGTTCATTTATGCATCTCTGTTGGAAAATTGTCTTTTCAACTCCTCTACCAACTTTTAACTTAGGTTTTTTTCTTTTTATTGTTTGGTGTTCTTTGTAGTCTAGATACAAGTTCTTTATCAGATACAGTCAAATACATTTTCATATTCTGTGAATTATCATTTCCCTTTTTTTCAATGGTATCCTTTGAAGCTCAAACATGTTTAAGTATGGCGTGTGCAAGTGTGTGTGTGTGTGTGTGTGTGTGTGTGTGTGTGTGTGTGTGTGTGTGTTGCCGGGATTGACCACAGAGCTTCAATCACTGAGCTACGTCCCTAACGCTCAAGTGTATAATTTTAATTTTGATTAAGTTTAATTTATCATTCTTCTTTTCCATTTGGGCTTTTGGTGTCAATTCCTTACCTGAGATCACAGGGGCATACTGCCGTACTATATACTACCTTCTAACCTTTTTCAGCTTTAGCATTATAGTGAGGGCTCAGATCCATTCAAGTTAATTTTTTTTTTAAATGTGCTAAAATATCAAGGCCCACGTTATTTACTTTCCTCCTTGCTGTGACCAAATAGCTGACCAAAGGGGAGAAGAGTTCATATAGATGCCCAGTTCAGAGAGGTGTGGCTAGGTCCTGGAGAACAACACAAATGCCTCCTTTACCTGTGGCCAGCCTTGCAAGTTGAAAGAACTTCTGAATCTATCTGTGCCAATGCTGGGGAGGAAGTCTTGCTGGGAAAGACTTTGAGCCTCCTATAACTGTAGGGATGAGGACAGAGTCGCTCACACTTTGTGTCATGGGGAGGAGGTCAGCTGTCCTCAGAGGAGTCCTTTCTAATGGCAAGCAAAGTTTAAATCTAAAGCAGAGTTTCTGAGCTGCAACACTTGTCCTTTCTTGTGGGAGGCTTCCCTGTACACAGTAAGATCTTTAGCAGCCTGCTTTCTCCCTACTAAATACTAGTGGGCTCCCATCCATTGTGACTAAAGTTGTGGAAGACATTGCCAAGTTTCCTTGGGAGAAGGATGTCACCCCTGATTGAGAACTAATGCCCTTGAGGACAAATCAGGGACAAAGCACAAAGAGAATCCCAACATAAGTATGTACTAGAGGGGACAAGGCAGTTGTTCAGTTGGTAAACACTTTGGTTTGTCCAGAGTTTCTTTGCTTGTGTTCCCACCAGCATTTCTTGCAGACTCATTGGATAAAATGATTCTCATGTAAGTAGCATCTCTCATATGCGAACCTAAGTTCATTCACCAGCACCCACAGAAAAGCCAAGCTCAGTGGTATACACCTGTAATCCCAGCACTGACAGGCAGAGACAGGAAGATCTTTGAGGCTCGCTGGCTAGCCAGTCTAGCTGAATTAGTTGCCTCTAGTTCAGTGAGAGACCCTATACTAAAAATATGATTGAGGAAGACATTGGACATCAAACACAAATACACACATGACACGTACACACGTGTACATATGAGTGGTGTACACACATACACACATACATGCACATACATAATGTACTAGATGCAGAGAATTTAAAATGAATAAAAGAATTGTCCTTGAAAGAATTTTCTAGGTGGTACAGAGTTTGTTTGGATGCCTGTCCTGCAGTTATGGCAATGTAGAGAAGGCATATGAATACCTTTCAGTGGCTTAACTATGCCCCCAATGCAACAGTGTTGAGAATCAGAACCATGAAGATCAGTATTATTGCCATTATTTCAGAGTTGGTCTGGTATTGTGGAAGTGGCTTCCTCTCACTCTCACTGTTATGCTTTTGCTTTTCCTGTCCCTCTCTTTCTCCCCAGGTCCCCCTGTGACAGGCCTTCAAGCATGCCAGGTAGTGCTCAACCACTGAGCTCGGTCCCCAGCCTTCTTCACTCATGTACTGATGCCTTCTGCAGCCACTGTGTGCAGCAGGACCTTAGCCACTCTCCAAGGCCTTGAAGGGTAGACCTTGACGCCTTATTTGAAATAGATGGAGCTGTCAAGGTGGCAGGGAGGCACTGATCACATTGTATAACAGATAAGGCATTCTGATAAGAGATAGTAATAGAGAGAAGGTAGAAATATTTTCTTGGGGGAAAGATTGGAGAATAGGTTGGATGTAGTTGTTACAAGCAGTTTTCCCGCCAGTCTGCTCCCAGAGACGCATCAGCCCCAAATAACACACAGAGACAGTGTATTTAGATATAAAGCTGTTGACCTGTTACTATCATTTCTTATTGGCTAGCTCTGTCTTAAATATTAACCCATTTCTATCAATCTAAGTATTTCCATGTGGTCTTATCTTACCGGAGAGAGGCTCCGGACCTCTTCCCTCAGGTTTCTACATCTTGACTCTCTTTACTACATCTCCCAGAATCTTCTTTGTCTTCTAGTCCCACCTCTTGCCTTCCTATTTGCCAACAGCAAACATATTCATAGAATGACATATCCCATCATGTAGTGTCATATGCCTATAATCCCAGCATTTCAGGGCAGGGTGTAGAGGCAGAAGGATCATGAGTTTGAAGCCAGGCTGAGTCAGAGAGCAAGTGTGCCAGGTCAGTCTGGGCTGGATAGAGAAATGCCAACAAACAGAAAGATCAGAGAACGGATGGGACAGCACTGTTCCTGTGTAGTACCTGGGGCCTGTGAACACTAGACTATTTTCCTGTCATTTTTTTTTTATACTAAGCCAAAAGCAAATCTCATTCTTTTTTTTTTTTTTTTTTTTTTTGAGACAGAGTTTCTTTGTATAGTCCTGGCTGTCCTGGAACTAGCTCTGTAGACTTGAACTCAGAGATCTTCCTCTGGCGCCTCTGCCTCTGCCTCTGCCTCTGCCTCAGCCTCTGCCTCTGCCTCTGCCTCTGCCTCTGCCTCTGCCTCTGCCTCTGCCTCTGCCTCTGCCTCTGCCTCTCGAATGCTGGGATTAAAGACATGTGCCACCATTACCCAGCACAAATTCCATTCTTAACATTCAAATGTCTCTGTTTCCCTTCCAGTGATTGCCACTTAGCATGGGTCTCTAGCCAAGGTCGTAATGAGACAATAGCCAGGCGGCTGTGGGATGTCAGCTGTGACCTGCTAGGACTCCCTGTGGATTGGTAAGTGGTGATTTGGACTCAAAAGAAGATTGGATGAGATGATGATTGTCCTTCAAAGTGTCCAAACCCTTGAGCACAAAAAGCAGAACTTGGAGCCTTACCTGCTTGGTATCTATCCAGTTAAATCCCAGTACATTGTCGGTGCCTTTAAACACCTTAAGTTTGTACCAATTTACTTTGTTCCTGCTCCTGCCAACATTTCTAGTGGTTTCATGGACTAAGACAGAGGACCTTCATATGACCTATGTAGCTTCTGTTTTCCTTTGGAAAGCTACTCCTAGGAAAATGGGAGCCCTAGAAGGATTGAGGCATGGCAATGTGGATTAGGTGTAGCTCCTCCCAATCAACCAAGCTTTCCTTGAAGAGCTCCATTGCAACCTCACTTGAACCCGAGGAGTCCAGTGACCTGGCTCAGGAACAAGCCTTTGTGACCCCAACACCTGGATACTTAGAGGAAAGTCTTGACTAAATCTGTCAGTCTGAAGTGTTTGCTGCTGAAACACCTTCCCATATCCAGACCACAGACGAGCTTCCTTCTCTAAGAAGTTTGTGGAATTTGAAGAACAGAAATAAAAATAAAGCTAAACTGTTATTTTGCTGTTTCTCAGCCCAATGAGGAGGTAATAAAGCTTTAGGAGAAGCTGGGACACTTGGCTTGTTATTGACCCCAGACCCACAGAGGCTTCTTTATTGTGCCTTTGTTTCTCCTAGGAAATGAGAAAATGAAAGGCCTTTTCATTGTCACTGTGTTGATCTCTGTGTATCTTCTTGTGTATTCATGCAGTTAGGAGTGTTTCCACAAACTCCATGGCAGCCACGAAGGAAAAGTCCTAAATCAGACTGTAGTTTAGACAGATGGCCAGAGGTGAAACAAACCCATGTAGTAGAGTCTTTGCTTTCATGAGTATGGCTGCAAAGAGAGAGACACTGCACAGGTGTCATCAGTCACTGAGAAGCAGAGATGCATCAGGAAAGATGTTTTTAAAAAAGAAAAATCCTGGGAGGTAATAAATGATAGGAAGGGATCAGTTAAGAATCTTAAAAACAAAACAAAACAACAAAAAAACCCCTGAAAAACAGTAATAGACAGCTTAGAAAGCAACACCATTTAACTCTGTGTGTGTGTGTGTGTGTGTGTGTGTGTGTGTGTGTGTGTGTGTGTGTGTTTGAAGAAAAAGTCCAAAGCACAGAGTGAAAAATTAACAAGTTATTATTTAGAAAATTTATCCTAAGAACTGACACTGGTAATTACATTGAATGTCATAATCTTTCAGAGTATTTCCTTATATTAGTTTAAGATGTCAATGGCGGGGGTGGGGTGGGGGGTGGGGGTGGGATGACAGCACTGGCTGCTGTTCCAAAGGATCCTGGCTCATCCTAGGACCTACATGGCAGCTCACAACCATCTGTAACCTGAGTCCTAGAGGATCCAGCACCCATGTCTATCTCCATGGGCACATGCAGGCACTCACACACAAATCATTTTGTTTAAAACATGATGTCAATTTCAGGAATGGAAGTGAGTGCTTACCTGGCATGTGTGAGGCAAAAGACAGTAGAGATAGCTTCAATTAAGATTCTGTGCTTTATTTGGAGAGTTTTTGTCAGCAAAGGGAGTCGGGAATTCCTCATGTCCCATCACTTTTTTGGAGGATATTATTCTAAGAGCGTTTGCCATTTTCTTGGGCTGACAATTATATTTTAATCTGAATAGGTAAGACTGATAGGACCACAATCTTAAACTTCTAGTATTGGTAAATTAATAATTTTGATGGGCTTGTTCTGACCATTAAACTATATACTTAAAAGTGAGTTCATGGGGAAATTGGAAAACTTTTGAAAATGCAGTGAATAACTGAATTAATATTTTACTTAATTTATACTCCACTGCCAATGAAAATAAAAGTTCTTTTGAATTATTATGTTTTTTTAGTTCCAAATTATATCTGTAAGAATGAAACAAAAGTTTAATTGTCATTTAAAGAAAACACTATAGTTATACAGCTGTTTCCCTTCTAATGGGTGCTGGTGTCTAAAAATCACTGCAGTACAACTACCACCCCCATGCCGTAATTTGAGCTGTGATCATCAGACCCATCTCAAATCATCTATTTCCTTCTTACCTTTCATGACACTGTCCAAAAGTCACTTTCCATAGCTCTTGGTCATGGCAGGCTCTCCTTATCTGTACCTCTTTATGTGACAAAGAAATATAAGGCTTGGGGCTGAAGAGACAACAGCTGTTAGGATCACACAACTCTTACTTGCATGACCAGCAGCTCACAACCACCTGTAACTCCAGCTCCAGTGTTCCAAAACCACCTTATGGACTCCACAGGCAGTACATTTGCAATCACACATGCACACACACACTTAAATAAATATTTTAATTTTAGTTTTGAGGCAGGATTTCTCTGTGTAGCCCTGGCTGTCCTGGAACTCACTCTGTAGACCTGGCTGGCTTTGACTGCAGTGATCCACCTGCCTCTGCCTCCCAAGTGCTGGGTTTAAAACCATGTGACACCACTCTTGGCCCATCTTTTAACTTTATAAGAAAAAAAAAAATAAGACTTCGTACCACCACTACCAACCCTAGACTTTTTCATCTCTGCACAATGCATATTACATTTTATTTTTTGAATTCAATGGTCAGTGAGTTCAAGCTAGTAAAACTCAGGGCCTCAAAGACAAAAATCACCAAAACATTCTCCCAGGAACCCACTCCCCTACACACCTTGGGAAATGGAATGTAGGACTTTGCTTATGGTAGAAAAGTGTTGTTCCCCTCAGTTGGACCCATATACTTTCCATGTATAAATACCAAGCTCTCACGAAAACTTGAGAGTGGGCTCTTTGTGCAAACCATGTCATATACATAGGAACTAATACCCATGGAAGGCCAGGAAGGACTTCATGATTGTTGATTTATTTCACTTAACAGCAGATTAGATGCAGTAAAACGGGTCAGCCTTCCACACCAGGTCATACATTATCCAAGGGCAGAGATAAAATCTATTTTGTTCAATTTATGACAGCGTCTATGCTTAACCTGATGTGAGAACCCAATACAACCTAATGAACCACACCAGTGAAGCCCCTAGAAGACCAGTTTCCTCTTCCGAAAGGAAGACACTTAATCTCCCCAATATTTTACCATCCGAGGGCAGGCAGGACTCTGCTCACCTATCTATTGAGGGTTAAGAGTAAACATTTAGTAGAAGTCGGAGGGGGGGCGGGGAGGGGAGGCGCTGAACGAACTGCGATGACAGCTAGATTAACAGCTAGGTTAACGCAGAGGCTCCTATGCTTTCCAGTCACTCACTGCGCAACAGGGCTGACCTTTCACGCCCCTGCACTGCTGCCTACCATCAGCCGAGCTCCCTCACTTAACTACAACCCCCAGCATGCACTGCAGGGCCGGCGGGCCCGGATGAGGCGTCCGAAGCGCCCGTCCCGCGGGCTCCCACGGGCCCTTCGCCTTGATAGCTCCCCAGTCCCGGCTGGCTGTCTCCAGGTCGGAGGCAGCTGCTCGTCCTCCGCGCGGCGCCGCGCCCCTGAAGTAGCCGGGAGTCGTCCCCGACCCGCTTTCCATCAGGCTTTGGCGCCCGGCGCCCGCGCGGTGACAGCAGGGGGAGGGCGTCCGGCTCGGAGGACCCCGGAAGCGCCTGGTTCCGGGTGGCCCGGGTGCGGCGGTCGCAGTGATGGCTTCGGGACCCGGCAGCTGAGCGCTGACAAGGGAGTGGGCCCTGCGCCCGGAATCTCAGAGGCCGACGTTCACGTGCAGCTTGCACCATGGCCACCTCCGCCGCCTCCTCCGAGCATTTCGAGAAGCTGCACGAGATCTTCCGCGGCCTCCTTGAAGACCTACGAGGAGTGCCGGAGCGGCTGCTGGGGACCGCGGGGACAGGTGAGGCGGGGGCGGGGCCAGACCAGAACCCCGCCGGGTGCTGTCCTCCCAGACGCGGACCCCGGCTCCCTGCTTCCCATTCGGGCACGCCCCCTGCTGCTGTCCGGACCCCGAAGCCCAGGGTGTCCTGCAGCCGCTTGGCGTGACGGGGCGTGCAATGAAGTAGACATCAGGGTGTCGTCTCTTAGGGATCCTCTCATGTCCCGCTCCCCAAATCTTAGCTATCCGCCTCTCCCAGGAGCATAGGAGGTTCTTAAATCTGCGGCCCTGTTTTTCAGTAAGATGGGGGAGAAAAACCGTAAGATTGGAGGTTGGGGATGTAGGCGTTTGATAGGCAATGAAGAATTTTAAATAATTCTAACCATAGAGTTTAGCATATAGGTGAGACCGAGGCGGGAGGTGAGGGAAGTCAACCAGCCACATTGAAGAGGAACTGGAATGTGTCACTTCAAGACTCTTGGCTGTCTTGGGGGAAAATCCGTAAGGAACATAAGCAGCTGAGTAATGTGGATTTCATTTTAGAAGCAAGGCTGCGGTAGCTGGATAGAGGATGTGAGAATGGATATGAGGCTGTGTTAGGAGCTTCCGTGCCAGTTGACTAGGTAAGCATGGGACTCTGGAGAGTGAACATTAAATCCAACAGGTGGTTCCGAGGCAGACTTATGAGAGTGGTGGATAAGAATAGGAAAAAAGAGTGAAGAGGTTCTGTTTTCTCACGTGATCAGTTGAGTGGATGAATTTAAATATGAGGAGCAGATTCGTTTGAGTTGTAGATGTGACTGTCCACCTGTAGAGGGTATGCTGTATCTAGCATGACAAATTTTTCTGCCATGAAAACCATCATTAAGAACTTATTAATATAGTAGAGTAAAATCCAAGAATATTTTGCTTTTCGAGAAAGGGTTTCTCTGTATTGCTTTGGAGCCTGTCTTGTAACTTCTCTCTGTAGATCAGGCTAGCCTCAAACTCACAGAGATCCACCAGCCTCTGCCTCCGGAGTTTAAAGGCATGTGCCACCAATGACCAGCCCCAGTAGCAAACACTTTTAATCTCAGCACCTGGCATATATAAACAGGAGAATCTTGTATGAGTTAAAGGGCAGCTTGATCTACCTAGCAGCATAGAGGTCCAGACTTGATTTTATATAGTGAGACATAGATTTTATGTAGTGAAGGGGGTGGGAGGGAATGCTGGCTTCAGACTATCTTAGTAGCTATGTGACCTTGCAAGTTATTTTAACCAAACTCGTTTCCTCTAAAAAATAAAACAGCATCTAACTTTGTGAGGTTTTGTTTGTTTGTTTGTTTTGGTGAGGAGTGAATGAATATACATAAAGCCCCTAAAAATACTATCTGGCAGTAGCGAGAGCTACTAGCTGTTATTAACACTTGGGAATTTACTATTTACATTTAAAATATTAGCTCTTTATACAGCTATTGTCAGGATGCTATTTTTTGTTTGGTTGGTTTTCATTTTTGGTTTTCTTGCTTCTCTGTGTAGCCCTGGCTGACCTGGAACTCTTCTCTGTAGACTAGGCTGACCTCAAACTCAGAGAACCATTTGCCTCTTCTTCCTCCTGAGTGCTGGGATTAAAGGCATGCTCCACTAACACCCGGTCTCAGAATATTTACTTCCTATTGTACTCAATACTTTATATACTTATGTTATTTTATATTGCTTGGCTTTCTGTGACTAGAAAAGGAGTTTGGAAATGTGCTCTACAAATCAGCATCATCAACACCACCTGGGAACTTGTTAGATGCACATGCTCACCCACACCCAGACAAGCAGTAACTGCTGGGACAAGCAGTCTATCTTCACTACGCTCAAAAGGATTTCTGGAGCTGGCTTAAGTTCGGGAACTAATGAACTAGAAATGAGATAGTATTTTGTTCTGTGTAGCATGTGTCACAAACTCCCAGGAATAGTGCCTAGGCGGCAGAGGCAGGTCCTTCTGAATTCGAGGCCAGCCTGGGGTATACAGTTGAGACCCTGTCTCAAAAAATAAAATGAACAACATATATATTTGTTAAACTCTTGTAAAACCTTTTTGTTTGGTAAAGGTACTATGAGTTCTTAGAAGAAAATAGCTGAGTCTGCAGAACAATTTCTATTTTTTTTTTATATTTTCATTACTCTTCCAAATCGCTATATACACCTATTAAAACAATCAAAGCAAAAGAGATACTTATTTCCCCAAAGTGTAGTCTGTATTTGCACTTGACCCTTGAAGGATGACTATCACTGTGTGTCCTAGTTTAGGAAGGTTTTGTGGCAGTGGCAGTCTTTCCATGTATGATAATCATTAATCTATACCATTTGAATGCCTACAGTGCCCTCTGGAGTCGGTAGACTGCATTGCACTTACAAATAAAACGGTTAGAGAGCTGATGTTTTTGTTTTCTTAAATCTGATAACATGAGTCATTTACTCTACAGGTAGAAGCTGCAGGTCATAGAAATGCCACACTTGGGTGCAAAAAGCAAATGAATCTCATGTTTTTTTTCACTAAGGAGGCAATATTCCATAAGGAGAGGGTGCCAACATTCATAGTGCATTAACTTGAGCCTTTTCTGATTTTCAAAACCTGTTTTCTTTTTATTCCAGAATATGGTGCTAACCCATTTATCAAATGAAACAGTTGATCCCTCCCCCTTCACTCATGCCTGACAGTAGGTGTATGCATATTGCTGCCATTGACTCCTTCTTGGTTGGGGGCGCCCATCCTTCCCACTATACAGTTCTGCCTTGTGGTTGATTTTAGCATGAATTCTAGCTCCCTAAAAAAAGTAAGAGGTTTTTATTTTGTTTTTTAGTATATTTTACTGGTTGTTAAAGGATGCACACTCTGCCAGGTGGTGGTGGCACATGCCTTTAATCCCAGCACTCTGGAGGCAGAGGCAGGCAGATATCTGTGAGTTCGAGGCCACCCTGGTCTGTAGAGCTAGGGCTGTTACATAGAGAAACCCTGTCTCGAAAAACAAACAAACAAAAAACCAAAACAAAGGATGCACACTCTAAGAATACCCAAACATCCTTCAGTTGTACACAGCCATGTATAGTAGAAATGAATTCCAAGTCAAGAGACTCTCTTCTTAAAGCTAGTGTCACCACATACATACTCCTGTGGCCTTAGGTGCCAGAGAACTGCTTCTGCAGGGCTTCAGGTCCCAAAGAGGACATCTGTGTATTTGAGAGGTGGAGGAAGCAAGGAGGAGACAGACACGACCTGAGGGTGAGTCTGATTGGCTGCCAGCAGCTTTTAATTGAGACAAGACTACACCTTTATAGTGTATATTTGTATATAGGGTTAAATGGGAGACAAGGGGCATGTGAGCTGGAGTGGGGCTTAAGATCAGGGTTTGAGGAATCTGACATTCACCTTGAAAATAGACGCCAGTCATATGTTAATGGAACGGCCATAAATTCCTCTTACTAGAGATAAGAATAACTGCTTTATCAAACAGGAACTTTCCTCTAGCTCTCTAGGAAATGGAGACCTTTATCCAAATGCCTGACCTTGGAAAAGGACTTCTGGGGAGCAGACCCTATACTAGATTTTCTGAGTCTTACTATATGGGCCTGTTCCCCTCATAATTCTCCCAAAAGGCAAGGTCCTGATGTCTTACTCTTTTCCTTTATACTGTATGCCATTCTGATTTCTCTGGATTTATTAACTGAACCCTTTACCTTAATGGCCTCAGGCTCTGGATCTGAATTGTAGGCATTTCATCTTTGGGATCAGGTGTCTAGTAAATCTCTAACATTACTGTTCTTGGTGTAATTAGGAGGGCACAATGGAATTCCTGGTTCCATAGTGGTGGCAATTTTTTTTCCAAAAAAAATATTTTGTTTAGAGAGGCTACCATTGTACACATTTATATCCTTCACAAAATTTCCCAAAAGGAAAGGCATTAGTAGCGAGAATCATTAAAAATAAAAGTAATAAAAAGTGCTGGAGAAATGTGGTCATCAATGTTGAAATACTGGGATTTGTCAAGCAGCAGTGGTCACCATGAGATCCATGCCACTTAGGGAACATGCTTAGTTGTCCAGATTTTAGTTTCTAAAGTTGTAAAATGAAGTTGATAATCTCTGAGATCCATCCTAGCTGTAATGTTGACTGGTGGGTAAAACTAAAGCACAAAAAGGCAGCCAGTGGCCTCAAAGTTGAATAGAAACTAGCCTTTTCTGAATATTTGCTTTTCCAGCATCTATTTTTCCCAGATGTTTTTCTGTTCTAATGGCTTTGGTGGAGGTCGAGGGGCAGCACCAGCAGGTCTAAATCATTCTGACTTCACAAGATTGATTCCTGACTCCCTTGCTAGGAATGGCACAGCTCCCAAAGCAATGCAGCTGGACACAGCTTGGGAAGCACATAAGCACAAAGACACTCACTTTGAAAATATCTCTGACCGCAGCAGCCTGTAGAATGTTCTAGACCTCTTAATGGCTTGTCCTGGGGCATGCACCTGTCGCAGATCATACAGTGAATTACCTTTCTTATGTGACTTGTTACTTTTTTTTTTTTTTTTTTTTTTTTTTTTTTGGTCATCTTGGAACCAGGACTGGGAAGAGCTTTTCTAACTTCTTCCCCAGGAAGGAGTGATTTCTTAGGCCTCCCCTTTGTTCTAAATCTCAAACTCCATACAGGAGCTGAAACATGAAGCTATATTTTGAAAGGTTTGCATTTCCTGGAAGTATAATATATGAGCTGTAGAGCACTCACAGTGGGACACTTGGGTTTTGTACAATCAGGCAGAAATACAGCTCCAGAATGCATGGAGATACCAGTGATACAGAGACATGGGGAAAGCACATCCCGTTCATCAAATTGCTACCTCTCCCACCACTTTTACTTTCTTGGGTTGTTCTAGAATTTGCTTCTTGAGTGTAGATTTTCAGATCAATTAACAAAGGCAGAATAAAGAATGTCACAGGCTAGGGAAGGGACACAGGTGTGTATACAGAACTGCTGCCATGTGCTTTCTAGCTTGGGTCACTAAGAGGGTGTGCTTGAGTTTGGAGATAGACTCTGTCATAGGAGTAGTGACACTTGACTTTTTGAGACATGTGATTACAAAAGAGTCCATTATTGCTCTGTACAAGTGGCCGGTTTTGGCTGCAAGGATTGTTTTTTCATCATTGGTGGCTCAGAGCACAGCCCCTCAGGAACAGCAACATGCTTTGGTGTCCATATCCGTTTCATTGCAGATAGTCAATGTGTGCACCATTTTGCCAGGGCTAAACCTTTCCCCATTTTCATTGTTGTTAATTAATTAATGGACCCCTGGGTTTTGTTTGGGGAGATTTTTGTTCAGTAAGCAGTACAAAGAAATAGTTTGCTGGGAGTGCCTTGTGTTAAGGGAGTATCAAACAGCAGTGGGTGACATAGTAGATGGTGAGTTGGGAGGTGGTGGCAAGAGGATCAAAAGTTCAGGGTCATGCTTGGTTACTTAATAGTGAGTTTTGAATTATGTAAGACCCTGTCTCAAAAGAGAAAAAAAAAAATGAGTTCAAAATGGTAACTTTGTAATAAATAGATTATGTGTAGCTTTCCTCATGTAGCTCATTTAGGTGATTGGTTTTTTTGTTTTGTTTTTGTTTTTTGGTTGTTTTGTAGCTCTGAAACTTATTATATAGACCAGGTTGGCCTCAGACTGAGAGGTCCACCAGCCTCTGCATGGTATTAAAGGTGTGAGCCATCACACCCAGTGAATGTATTTTATTCATTTTTAAAAATTCAAATTCTTCACAAATAAAACTGATTGGTGCTTGTTAGAGATGAAGGGATGATCTGCTTCCTTGTTTTATAGCCATAGAAATGAAGAAAATTACCATGCTTTCATGTTAAGGCAGATCTGATACTGGTTCTAGAACCTAATCCCTTCTCCCCTCCCCCAATAACCAGTGCTCTCCCCCTAGGTGATAGAGTTTCAATACCTTAGTCATTTTTACTATGTCAGGTGCCATTTTTACTGTTATTTAGACATTCTTCCTTATCAATGTATTCATGTAAAATATATGGGTCTAATGGTTGGGGGTTTTTTTGTTTTGTTTTGTTTTGTTTGTTTTCTGAGACAGGGTTTCTCTGTTTTGCTCTGGAGCCTGTCCTGGAACTCTTTCTGTAGACCAGGCTGGCTTCGAACTCACAGAGATCTGCCTGCCTCTGCCTCCCAAGTGCTGGGACTAAAGGCGTGCCCAGCTAATATAGTTAGCTTTAAAGGAAATGTATATATTAAGTGGAAAATCTTCACATTATAAGTGATCAGAAGAAACATAGTAAAGGTGAAATAATATTAATGTACCTATTTTTTTACTTTGACACTGAAGTTTTTCCTCTTGTTGCTAAAATGGAAGATCAGTTATTTCTGTTGAAGACAAAGCCAGGCAGGAGTGGATGAACTCACCTATAACTTTTGCATTTTGGAGACTAAGCCAGGAGGTTTGCACAATTGAAGGCAGCTTGGCCAACTTAGGGACAGCCTAATTAAACAAACAAACAAGCAAGTGCAGTACTTAAGATGACATGCGAAGGGCTGAAAGAAGAATGACAGTCTCATGGTCAAGTCATTATCCAGGCCACCATAGGTGAGAGAGATGCAACACACTAGCAAGCAGAGCAGATGAATTTTGAGTTTGTTTTACAGAATAGTGGTGGTTATACATTCACTTTGGAAACTCGGAAGTGGCAGACATTCGTATTGTTGAGAGAGTGCCTGCCCCTCCATGAGTATGGGGAGGAGAAAAGGTTAAAAATGATTACTAATTTAAACCTGTAATAGGGATGCTGTTGACTTTAGAACCAAATAAGTGTTATGCTAGACTTTGTCCTCAGCAGGAATATTTCCCTGGATACTAAATGCCAATGCAGTAGGCACCCTCAGGCACAGAGAGAGCACGTCTCCAAATGTTTCTAACCCTCTGTAGGGGGTGGGGGGCATTAAGTGTTACCACCCCATCCAGGAAACAACGGGAAGGGTATTCTAAGCACAGGGAATGGCCTCTGCAGATGCACAGAAGCAGTAATAAATGTTTGGAATGCACCTGTCTCTTCCAGAAGAGAAGAAGAAGCTGGTCAGAGATTTCGATGAAAAACAACAGGAAGCAAATGAAACGGTGAGGACAGGGAACAAGACCTTGTTTCTTGTACTTGGTTTTGGTCTTTTCTAGAAATTCTATGACTTCGTAACAGGTAACCTTTTCCTGTCTATTAATACTGATTTTGACTATAGCTCTTGGGTTCTCTTTCATTATTGTATAAAATACTTTGGCAAAAATGTCTTGAGGGAGAAGGGGCTTATTCTGGCTCACATTTCAAGGCACAGTCCATTGTGATAGACAAATCAAGGCAGCAGGAATTTGAAGCAGCTGGTCACATCACAGCAGTGATGGTGAATGCATGCTCCTGCTCAGTTCCCTTTCTCCACTCAGTCCAGGATGCTAGGTAGGGGATGGTGGCAGTCCTTTGGATCCTTGAGTATGCAATCAAAGTCATCCCCTAGAGGCTACCCTAGTTAACAGGTCTGTCCAGAAATGTGTCTCCTAGGTGATTATAGATCCTGCCAAGTTAACACCACTAACCATCATACTTACTAAATGAGGCTGACTGGTGGGGATGGATGTTGAGGAAGCTCACAAACACAAAGTTTTGAAGGTTGCTGAAGTACCAGCCTTTGATGAGGCACTCCTGATATGAGTAGTAGGGCCATTCCCATCCCTTTCCTGAAGCTGGCCACGGAGATCAGTTACTGACCTTTGTTAAACTTATTAGCACAGATGAATACTTCATGGAGCGTGTGTGTGTGTGTGTGTGTGTGTGTGTGTGTGTGTGTGTGTGTGTGTCGTGCGTGGTGTGTGTGCACCTGCATGCACATATTTGCAGTGTTAGGTGTAGAGCCTAGGTCCTTACACATATTTGGGATTGGTAGGTAGGCACTCTCCTACTGGTACATGCATCACACTTATGTGTGTTGTGGAAGTACACATGTACATGTGGGTCACATTCACGTGACCTCATTCTTCAGGTTCCATCCACCTTGCTGTTATTTTCTTCATTCTCTTTTGAAACAGGGTCTCTCACTAGCCTGGAACTTGCCAATAGGCTGTACTGGCCGGCCAGCACTGGTATAAGTACACTGCCGCCCCCAGTTTTATTTGCATAGGTTCTGGGAATTGAATTTAGGTCTTCATATTTGCAAAGCAAGCACTTCATGGTCTCTCCAGCCCTATAATGTACTTCCTTGAGTGTCTACTAGAAAGTATTCCAGGCACTAAAAGTGAATGTGGACCAGAGAAATATAGTTGCTATTTTGGGTAGCCTGTGGTAAAGTTTAAACTAAGTGTGTGCCCAGGTTAGGGAAAAACCAGGCTGTCTACTTACCCCTTCCTGCCATCCTAGCTGGCCGAGATGGAGGAAGAACTACGGTATGCACCCCTGACCTTCCGTAACCCCATGATGTCTAAGCTTCGAAACTACCGGAAGGACCTTGCTAAACTCCACCGTGAGGTGAGAAGTACACCTTTGACAGCCACACCTGGAGGCCGAGGAGATGTGAAGTACGGAGCATATGCCGTAGAGAACGAGCAATTGGTAAGTGGTAAGCGTTTGGTGAGAACGAACAGTGGTAGCTGCTCCTCCCGTAAGGAGTGTGTGGTACAAGAACCAGATGGGTGACAGTTACATCAGTGCATACTGGAGTCGTGGGTTTTTGTTGTTCTGCACTTGGTCTCTTTCCTGCATCTAGTCCCACTCTCCCCTGTGTACCTACTCTTTTTAATGCACATCTTCCCAGATTTCTTTGTGTGCATACATATAGATATAGAACAGGATTTCTTTCTAGCAACCTAGAAATTTCCTAGTTATACCCTATCTTGACCTATTGATCTAATTCCTTTTCTTCTTGAACTTTTATTTTATATAAATTTTAGAATCATTTTCTCAGATATATCCCCAAAATTCAGTTAGATTTTTAAGTTTTTGTTTTGTTTTTCAAATAGATTTACTTATTAAGTATACAGTGTTCTGCCTGCATGTATGCCTGCAGGCCAGAAGAGGGCACCAGATCTCATTACAGATGGTTGTAATCTATCATGTGGTTGCTGGGAATTGAACTCAGGACCTCCGAAAGACCAACCTAGTGTTCTTAACCACTGAACCATCTCTCCAGCCTGAGGTAGGGTTTTGTATTAGCTCAAGTAATCATTCTATCTTGACCTCCTGCTGGTTTATTTTGTTTTACGAGACTAATGCAAGCTTTCTGTTAGCTTAATATCAAGATGGCTCAGCAACTGGTAGAGAAGAATTACAGGGTGCTTCCCAGTAGGGCCATTCTGACACCCTAGTCTCGTAAAGTCAGCTAAAATGCTTCTAACACAAAGGATTCTGACATAAAATTGGACTTCAAGAACCCATATCTTGAAACCACTTAGAGAACTGCTAGTTAAAGGAATAAAATAAAAACTTGACAAAGATTTAGTATGCTGCATTTGGATTATATTCTGCAAAGAACAAAATTGACATAGAATTTTTCAAAATGGAAAGGAGGTCAGCATTGCAAACTTAACTTCTATAGAAAGGCTAGCAGTAGAATTTTAAATGCTACTCTATGATGGGTCTTCATTAGCATTTGGAAAACAAAGTGATACTGACTTGATGTTGTTGATGTTAAAGTACAGCGTTTTGGGAATAATGTAAAACTTTAAAATGGAGGCAGGCAGCAGTCAAGGTAAGAGGCTGGGAACTCAAGAATCATGGGGCAGGTGTGGGATGCCATCCAGTGATGAGCTCTAAGAGTTCAAGGTGAGGCTGCTGTCAATGCTACCATGCAAAGGTTATGACTGATGCCTTGGGGGCCCAGATGAAGATGGACACAATAGACCTCACTGACAAGCGCATCGGCTTCTATCTGGAGGTTTATGGTACAGAGCTCACCGTGACTGCTTAGAGACTTAATCATGTGGGAGATGGCTAAGCAGCCGCAGATGGTCATTATCAGAGTCTGATGCTGCGTCAGCCATAACCAGAGTTCCTCAGATGGCAGCCAGACCAGCACATTTTATGTACCAGCACAGGCAGGCACTCAATATCAGGGTCCCAGACATTGATGGGGTACCAGCTGAAGAACAGTACCATGCATGTGCACAGAGATCACCAACCTGAGCAAGATAAGGGAGCTGTTCAGCTTTGCTCTAGCCTAGAACCTAATCTGTATTTGCTTCTCAAAGCCTTGAGGTGTGCACAGCCCTCCTTGGTGGGTGACCTGGAGCAGAGCTGAGGTGTCCAGCTACAATCCTTACATTTAGCTCCTGGCTTTTCATATACATTTTTGAAGGAAAAAAAAAACAACTTTGAAATGGATACATGTAAGTATATCTGTGATGGCAGACTGGAAAAAGGCAAATAGAACTTGTTAACAGAAATTGTAAAAATTACCTTGGTTGGGCTGGAGAGATGGCTCAGAGGTTAAGAGCCCTGGCTGCTCTTCCAAAGGTCCTGAGCTCAATTCCCAGCACCCACCTGGTGGCTTACAACCATCTATAATGAGATCTGGTGCCCTCTTCTGGCATGCAGGCAGAACATTGTATACCAAATAAATAATTACCCTGGTCATTTGCTACTTTCCCCTCAAAAAACAGGAGGGTTGGCAAGTTCAAACATTTGTCTTAAATTTATTAATTTCAGAACTTACAAGTTTTTTTGAAAGGGGATTCTCACTGTGTTGCCCGGACTGGCCTCAAACGCCCAATCCAGCCTCCTGACTGAGCATTGAGTAGCTGACACCATAAAACACTTGCCACCTGACCCAAGTCTATATGTCATTGTAGATAACACATACTATCTTTAATAGGATTATTCCATGTCTGAGTTTGATTTATGTGATATTGTTGCCATTTCTTGCTTTCTTTAGCCTAAACTGAAAACTATATTTTATTTAAATTTTTTTTTTTTTTTTTTTTTTTTTTTTAAGCTGGCTGGTGGTGGTGCATGCCTTTAACCTCAGCACTCAGGAGGCAAAGGCAGGCGGATCTCTGTGAGTTTGAGGCCAGTCTGGTCTACAAAGCTACACAGAGAAACTGTCATGAAAAAAAAATTTTTTTCTTTTTTTCATCTCTTTTTTTTTTTTTCCCCTTAAGGTCTATTTTTATATGTATGGGTGTTTGCCTGCATGTCTGTTTATCACATGCATGCAGTTCTCATAGAGGCTAGATGAGGGTTATTGGATTCTCTGGAACTGGAGTCCCAGGTGGTTGTGAGCCACTTACTTTGTGGGTTCTAGTAACTGAACCCACTAATCTTTCTAGCCCTACTTTATTTTTAATCACAGTGTTCTGCATGCACGTATCCCTTGCAGGCCAGAAGAGGGCACCAGATCTCACTATAGTTGGTTGTGAGCCACCACTTCGTTGCTGGCAATTGAACTCAGGACCTCTGGAAGAGCAGGCAGTTTAACCCCTGAGCCATCTCGCCAGCCCCGATATGTTTATTACATCCTTTATTTTGTATGTATGAACAAGCACATCTTGGGCCGTTTGCTACCCGTTCTGTAATAAGCTCTGTGAACTGAGCCCTTCTGGCTTGTGTGTGCCTCCAGTAGGTCAGACCTTACCATCCCTGTGGTAGTTACTAATGCTGGCCTGACCTAGGCTGCTTTTGGGGTCATGCTGTGCTTAGGATTGTAAATGGAGGAAAAGCTCAGCTGGGACTTTAAAATTAGAGCTCCTGGGAGTTAAGGCAGCAAAGAAGTTTGCTTGTGGCACAGATTCTACCTTCCCTGTGAACAAGTAACCAGTGTGATAATTTCAGAGTACTGTTTGCCATGAGGGTTTAGCCACATAAGTTTGTTTTTGTTTTTTTAAATATAAGAATGTGGCAATGTCTCCGGCTTTTAATGATTTCTGTGCTGAGAAAGAATGCCCTCGGCACCAGTCAAGCCCATCTTCCGTGAACTAATCATTTTCCACAGTTGTAGAGGCTAGTTGTTTACTTGTGGCACTATTGGAGTTAAAGAGTGACCAGGCATAATGACACACTTGGATGTCCAGCACTTGGAGGTTGAGCTGGGAGGGTCATGATGAGTTTGAGGCCAGCTTGAATTACAGTAAGACTGTCTCTAAATAAATAAGTAAATATTTAAGCAAATAGTTTTAAAGTTGCAGGCTTTTTGAATTATCAAGTGATTTTTGTACCCTCCCATTGCCCAGTCTGGCTGCTGCCTGAATTTACTAGTAATGAACCAGTTTGTGCTTGTCCACAGGGACACAGTTTTTTGGGGTTTTTTTTTTTGTTGTTGTTGTTGTTTGAGACAGGATTTCTCTGTATTGCTTTGGAGCCTGTCCTGGAATTAGCTCTGTAGACCAGGCTGGCCTCAAACTCATATCTGCCTGCCTCTGCTTCCCGAGTGCTAGGACTAAAGGTGTGCTTGTTTTGTTTTTAAAGTCTCTTGCATCACAAAGTATAGCAGGCAGTAAGATGTACCTCTTTAGTCTGTGACCTTGAACAGGATCTTACAATTCATTAGTATCTTTGATTCTATTTTAAAAGCACAGCTGGCCAGCTCTTCATGCCCACTGCAGCTGGATATTGAGCTTTGGATTAAAAATATTGCATCTTCCCAGGCATGGTGGCACTTAACCTCTTTCATCTCACACTTGGGAAGCAGAGGCAGATGGATCTGAGTTAAAGCCAGCCTGACTACACAGTGAGACCCTGCCTCAAAAAGAAATTCTAGCTGAGGGATCCAGTGCCCTCTTATAGCATCCATGGGCACCCTGGTACACACATACAAATCTTCTAAAACTTTCTTATATATGCTGGACATCTGAATTTTATCTGGTCATGATTCTCTTGAACCATAAATATTTACATAGCATTTACTTTTTATTATCAGGTATAATTAATCTAAAGATGATTTAATTTATTGGGAGGATGTCTGCATGTTAATATGTAGATACTACAGTATTTTGCTCATGGGACTTCAGCAAGAGTGTCCTAGAACCAATGCCTTGCAGATATAAAGGAAAAACTGTAATGAAATGATTGCTCACTATGTCCCTTTTGCACAAGGAGAAGGTCACAAGAAATGTATTAACAAATTTATAATGGAGTAAACAAGTCTCACACATCCCTTTCCCTACTTCTGCCAGAATCGGCTACAGTCTCAAAGAGCATTGCTTCTACAAGGCACGGAAAGCCTGAACCGGGCCACCCAAAGCATCGAGCGTTCTCATCGGATTGCCACAGAAACTGACCAGATTGGTACAGAAATCATAGAAGAGCTGGGGGAGCAGCGAGACCAGTTGGAACGCACGAAGAATAGAGTAAGTCTGTGCAATGTGTGAGGTAGTGGTTCTTCATACAAAGGCCAGACACTATAGGAGGTCTGAATTCTGGGAGTAACTCTCCCCTGTCCCATACTGTACTTAATTTTTACATTGCTATGGAGATGGGGCAGTCATTAAAAGCCACTCATATATCTGAAACCCCAGAGTTGAGAGATAAGGATTAGAAACATTTGGATCTTTGGAGCTTGTTGCTAGTCATTGTGGCCAGGTTTGATTGAATGAAAGATCCTTTCTTAGTAAGGTGGAGAACCCCCAAGGAAGGTGCCCTCCATTCCCACAGATGTGCTCATACAACACATACAAACAAAAAAATGCACATATGTATGTATATATTTGTGACTATGTCTAAGGTAAGTTGATCTGTTGAGGAAAGAATGAAGAAATATGTGGGTCAACTGATAACCATATTAGGGTTCTCTGATCTACTATAATTGTATACAAGAGGATTTGAGAAATTCCTGTATAAATGGATTAGTTTAGAACAAATTTAAAGAATAAAAAATGGTTTGCCTGTTGAATGTTTTTGTCCTGAGGCAAATTTTAACTGAAAACATTGTAGTCAGGATTTGGACAGGAAAAGTACTAGCTCGTTGGGAGGATTTGAAGAGATTTTCTTGTACATCTTAAAGCAATTCTCCCATTTTCCCATTTTGTGCAAATTCACAATAAAATGCTGATCTTAATTGCTAACAGATTGTGTTAAGTAGATTTTCCAAATATTGAGCATCATTGAAATGTCTATAACAGGTCATCAAATGAGAAAGGTAAATTGGGGCTGGTTCCCCGAGTTGTTCTACTCAAGCAAGAAAAAAAAGAAAAAAAAACCCAAAGCATTAACTCACTAGATTACAAGGCAGTACTTATTACTCCTACAGACATGCATGTGGTATAAATACTCATACACATAAAAAAATAAACCTTAAGAAAAAATAGCAAACACCAACTCAAGAGGGTCTCCTAATGTTAGACAAAATTCAAATATTAAATTGTTTATAGTTACTGGCCAGGTACAGGGGAAGCAGTCAGAAAAGCTGGTGTTATAACTGATACTATTCTCTCCCTCTCCCTCTCTCTCTCCCCTCGAGACAGGCTCTCATTCTGTAACTCTGGCTGTCCTGGAACTCACTATGTAGACCATGACCATGTTGGCCTCAAACTCAGATCAGCCTGCCTCTGCCTCCCATGTGCTTGGATTAAAGGTGTGTGCTACCATGCTTTTAGCCTTCCTTTTGACTAGCAAAGGTGAAGAATTACTTTCCTCATAGCTACCCACTCCTACACAAATGTGAGATACAGTGATTCTTCCTCAATGAGTACCTACATGCCTTGACTTTATTAGCATCTTTCATTTATCCTTCATTTATACTCAGGTATAAATTCATTGATTTCTTTGCATTTCTGTTTTTTGTTTTTCGAGACAGGGTTTCTCTGTGGTTGTGGAGGCTGTCCTGGAACTTGCTCTTGTAGACTAGGCTGGTCTTGAACTCACAGAGATACACCTGCCTCTGCCTCCCAAATGCTGGGATTAAAGGCTTGCACCACCACCGCCCGGCTTTCTTTGCATTTCTTAATGAAGACCTTTACATGCCCACTGTTAAATTCTATAGAATGTTTTGAAAGAAGAAAATGATTGTTATTTTCTCTTTCAGCTGGTAAACACAAATGAAAACTTGAGCAAAAGCCGAAAGATTCTCCGCTCAATGTCCAGAAAGTAAGTTTCAAAAAAAAAAAAAAAAAAAAAAAAAAGGAAAAAAGGCCCTTGATTTCTTGAGACTTAAAACAGTAACTTACCAAATGTCCTAATAAATAACCTTAGTGATATACAAGCACTCCACCCAGCACTCACCATCCAAAGAAGAATAGAGTTTGTGTAGTTAAAATCTCAGGCTAGGGTCCTTTGATCTCCATTTCTCAGAGGAGACCTAAGGAACGGATATGCTTTCTACTCACTGAGCAGCTTTTGTCAGCACCCCGTGTGAGCACTGATAAGGCTTAGTCCCTGTCTTTCACGGCAGGCCCTTTTCAGAGTCCTATATTAACAAAATAAGCTGGCAGGTGGTAAAGGTGGTTATGGGATGAGTTGAGGGGAGAAGCATCCCCAAAGTTGTCCTCTAGCTGCCACAAGAGAACTGTGGTGGTGGACGTACACATGGACTAATTACAGCAACCAACCTGAGGTAAGTACTCACAGCAGCAAAAACAAGGCCAAAGGGGAGGTGACACTGGGGGTAACCGGGGTGCATAGTAATGTGGCATGTCTTTGTGTACATGTGAGCTAGCAAGAACTATAATAACTCATTCATTTAACTAGCGCTTGGAGTAGAATTTTCCCAAACAGTGGTAAGTCCCTTGTAAGATAAGGAGAAATCAGGTGATAATCTGAAGTAAATTTTTTAGAGTGTCTTCAGATAGCAGAACAGAAAGGGAGAAATAGGGAAGGGAGAAGTTTCCAAGTTACTTCCCCTAAAAGCTTCCATGAGCCTAATTAACTTTGAAACTGGAGTGTACCCCAAACCCTGCTTCTAATGTGCACTCAAAGCTGTATGTATAACTAATAGGACCATATTTAAACAGCAGAAATACAAGTGGAGGTTATTTTTCCAATCAAGAAGCTGTATTTGTTTTGGTATTTATATCCCTGTTTCCCACGTGGCTGTGATGTACTTAGTGATGTCCTTCAGTTACAGCTGAAGCGCACCATGAATTGTCACTAGCCAAAGGATGTAGGACTTACTGCTAAGTGGCTGTGTGAACAAACTATCTGCCTCACTGTGTCCAGCATTAGAAACAGCTAGAAATAAGGTTACCCAGACTCATGTCTACTTACTGTCCTTGTCTTTGTAGAGTGACAACCAACAAGCTGCTGCTTTCCATCATCATCATCCTGGAGCTAGCCATCCTGGTTGGGCTTGTGTACTACAAATTCTTTCGACACCATTGAACTTCCTGGAGGGAAGGGGCTGTGGACCAGAATGTTGACTCCGAATAGTGTTAGGCATAAATATTGCTGCTGTGGGCTAACAGTTCAAGAATGCATTGTGTAGCCAGACTATGGGAGGGAGGGCAATGGAAAACCACATAATTGTGAAGGAATAGTAACAAGACCAGTATGATATACTAGGGTAATAAATGTTGTTTATGACTCCTTCAAATTTACATGTTATAACATTAATATCTTGTAAACTTAAAAAAAAAACAAAAAACAAAAAAAAACAAAAACAAATACATTTACAGTAGTACTATTGGTCACCAAATAGAGAAGGGAAATTTTACAATTGTGAGAGCACACAGATGTTCTCAGTAAGGCAGTATTGATCCAGACAGCCATTTAATGTTTGTCCCCTTAAATGCCTTGCAACTCTGGAATGCCATTCATTGTGAAAGGTGCCAGTGTACAGTATTTCCTAAATCCTCACACGTTCTTTAGGTTCTGATTCATCTGGTGAACTTGGAGTAGGAAGGTGGTCATAGACAATATGTCCCCCTTCTCTTGTCTGACCAAAACTCGAAGCAATCACATCCACTGCTAGGCTGGCTGTAGCCTTGGCCTCCTCCTTTGAAGTGGCCAATTGAGGATTGACTTCAACGAGATCCAGAGCTGAAAGCAGTCCTGGAATAATAAAGGTAGGAAAAGATGACCTTAGCAAATTCCCGCACTGCTGCTTTCATTGTGGTTGTCCCACCTGGTAAAAAGTTCTTATCCAACATAAAGTTGCCTGCTGTCAGAAAGCCCTCTGAGTTTGGCAAGATGGCTCAGTAGGTAAAGGTGCGTCTGCCAAGCCTGATTGCCTGAGTTCGATCCCTGGGTCCCACATGGTGTTAAGAGAGGCAATCCAGCAAGTTGTCTACTGGCCTCCACTCCCCACAAACATGAAGGAAAAATTAACTTAAAAAACAGCTGGGCAGTGATGGTGCATGTCTTTCGTCCCAGTACTTGGGAGGCAGAGGGAGGCAGGCAAATCTTGAGTTCAAGGTTAGCTTGATCTACAGTGAGTTCCAGGGCAGCCGGAACTACACTGAAACCCTGACTCAAAAAACCATGAGGGTCTGACAAGATAGCTCAATGGTTACAAGTTCTTGCTCCTCTGGTTGAAAACCCAGGTTCAGTTCCCAGCACCCACATGGTGGTTCAATAGTGTCTACAGCTCTTAATTCCAAAAGATCTAACACCTGATCTCCTTGGGCATATAGGTAGCACACTCATATCACTCATAAGAAAACAAAGCCCTTTGCAGCTCATCCACTTGACAAGTTTAAAAATAACTATTAGGGACTAAAAAATTATAAGATCTACACCTGTTCAACTACTGTAATAAGCATTATCTGTCAGGTGTTTAGGCATCTTATCTGTTTGGGGTTTTTACTGGTCATTGTCCTGCCCACTCAGTGCTATGGATTGAACCTAGGGCCTTATGCATATTAAGCACATACTTTACCACAGAGCTGCATTCCAGACCCATCAGTGCTTTCTTTTACCCTTTTGTTAAGGTGTGTGTGTATGGGTGTGTGTTGTGTGTGTACACACACATCTGCCACTGTATGCATGTGGAGGTCAGAAGACAACCTTGGGTGTTGGTCTTTATTCAGCTTTGAGATGGGGTCTCTTTATAGTTGCACATGCCAGCAACTATCAAGTTTCTGGGGATTCTCATGTCTCCATCTTGCCACAGAAACATTAGGATTACAGACATGTGCTATCTGTCTTCATGTTTGTCCAGCAATTGGTTTACCTAACAGCCATCCCCCTAGCTTCACCGTCAATGTCTCTTGAAGCACTGCCCCACATGCCACTACTGTAAACATCTTGTTCTGAGACAAGATCTTGCTATCCCAGGCTAGTCCAAACTTTCATAACTAAGATCAAAGAAGAGGTTCCACGTTATGTCACATTTTTGTCTGTCATCTGACTGGCCCTGCACCTTGTCATTTCGTCAAAGAAAGATCCAGCCATATGTTGACTGGTTCAATCTGGATTCCAGTTGCCTTCTCTGAGGGTTTGAGTTTGTGCTCCAGTCCTCAGTACTGTTCATTTGTCTGGAGTGGGCTGAGGGAAGGGAAAGAATCTACCCATATCTGCCTTCTACTTCCTTCTCCCCCTTACCTGGCCTACTTCTCTTCAGATTCTCCCCCCCCCCCCCCAAGACAGGGTTTCTCGGTGTGGCCCTGATCATGCTGGAATTCACTCTGTAGATCAGACTGGTCTCAAACTCAGAGATCCATCTGCGTCTGCTTCTTGAGTGCTGGGAGTAAAGGTGTGTGCCACCACTGCCCAACATGCCTTTAATCCCTTAGATTATTCATTCATTCATTCATTCATTCTCAAGTTTTCATTGAGTATATGGTGAAAGAGGGCATGTGGATCAAGAGGAAGGGACGTGGCGCAGACCACCACTTGGTGACTACTGCCATTTGACAAAGTTCCAACATTACAACGTTGCAGACAGACCACACTTGATTCAGCACATTTTTAAATTTTCATTTCTAATGTTTGACATTTCCCTTTGGGTAATTTTGTAGAGGATAAAAACTCATAAGATGGTGGTAGCCTAGGCTCTTTAAACAAAATAATTCTTTGGTGGGGGGGGGCAAAATCTCTGACACCGGGGACCGGGATATCCACCTTGCCCTTCCTAAGGACACCAAGAACAGGACACGTTAGAGATGTACTAGACACACCTGATGGCCTATAATTCACATACAGAGGAGCCTGAGAGAGCCTGAGCCCACGAAAGGCAAGAATTCAATTAATTAATACAGAGAAATCAGAATGGTACGTTATCCTTGGAGAAGACTGAGACTTCAGAAGCTTCCCTTTTGGATGTGTCAGGAAAGGGGAGAAAAACAGCATTGTCATTAAGCTAAGCAAGCCTCTGCTTGCTCCCCAGAAGTTCTATTCCCCCAGATCCTGGATTAGATTTTTAATCAGTTACTTTGGGCTAATCTACCTCTTACAGAGTAGTCTGAACAAACTAGAATTCAGTAACATGAGTTACTAAATAGTCTTAAAAGAATATTTAGGATGGCTATAAAGCCAAAGTATATTCTAATATCATATGGTTTATTTATATTTATGGTACATGACAAACTGTACATTCTTGTTTTGTTTTTGAGACAAGGTTTCTCTGTAGTTTTGTAGACCAGGCTGGCCTACAAAACTCAGAGATCCACACCTGCCTCTGCCTCCTGAGTGCTGGGATTAAAGGCATGAGCCACCACTGCCCAGCTTGGTTCCTGCATTCTTAGTGATACATAGTTTACTGTACAAAACTACAGTGACCAAGGGTGTTAACATTGCATTGTCATTGCACACGTAATTGTGATTTCTGTCATATTCCCACTGGTTGAGCCTAGTATCTAGCATATCCTAAAGTATTCTAAAGAGGATTTGCATCATCAAAAAAAAATAAAAATAAAATGTAATTGCCTCTGTTTCCAGATTACTGACATCCTGCAGATTAGTTTAAGCAAATTATTATCTGTGTTGACAATGTCATGTCAACACAACAGAAGGGGAACACAAGACACACATTGCTACAACTTGCTTGCTAGGGTTATTAACCCCTCCTGAATGAAGCAACATGAAGTATTACACTTCCAAGTTCTCTGTTAACTAAAAGATCATTGGCAATATTTATATTTGTGGATCTAAGAATAAGTCTGTCTTCCTATTGTCAGATCTAACAAGCAATTCTCACTAAGGTTCTAGCAGACTCTAGGACCCAATCCCCATTTCTATTCTACTAGTTAAGGGTTTCATCCAGATAGGGCTGGTAAGATGGATCAGAGGGCAGAGTCGACTGCAAGTTGTCTTCTGACTTCCATGTGTATGCATGTACACACACAATAAGTAATTTCTAAAGGGTTCCTTGTCAGTTGTGAAGTGTGCACCTTTAATCCCAGCACTTGGAAGGCAGAGGCAGGCAGATCATGGGTTAAAGGCCAGCCTGGTCTACATAAGTGGGTCTCTGCATAAAAACAAAACAAAACAGGATTCCTTATAGGCACTGGCCTTTGAATCTTGGGGTTCTGTTTGCTTTTGTCTCCCAGTTTCATGCAATAATGAGTAAAGTTGTTTATCATGTGGTAGTTACTCTCGATAATCTAGAATTCACCTCAATCCTTTATCAGTCATTCTTCTAAAGATACCCTCCTTATTGCCAAGCTCCAGGAGGAGATTAAAAAGAAAAAGGTAATAACTTAAACTGTCTTCAAGATTGAGACTGGGGAGAAAAGTCAGTGTTTTGTTGTACAAGTGTGAGGACCTGTGCCGAATCCTAGGAGCCTATGTTTAAAAAAAAAGTCCAGGCATAATGCCACTTGATTGCGATTCAGTTAGGGAGGCTGAGACAAGTGAATCTTGGAGCTCATTGGCTAGCCAACTTGCCTAGTCAGTGAGTTCCATATAAGTAAGAGAGCCAAGAAACAAGATGTGTGGTACCTGAGAAGTGATATTGGAGGTTGACCATAATTAATTTTTTTTTTTATTATTCAAGACACCCTCTTAAAAGCTAGATCTAGTGGCTGGTACATGCCTGTACTCTGAGCACCTGGGCAGTGAGAGTGGGACACATAATTCAGTCACACACACACACACACACACACACACACACACACACACACACACACACACACACACACACAGAGAGAGAGAGAGAGAGAGAGAGAGAGAGAGAGAGAGAGAGAGAGAGAGAGAGAGAGAGAGAGATTCAAGTCAGCCTTGTCTACATAAGACCTTGTCTCCAAAAGAAGACTGTGACGAGCTTAACTCTAAATCCCAACTCCCAGTGAATCAACAACCCCTTACAATTAAAGAAAGTGAGCTGCTTGGCCTTTAGACAATTTAGATATGGGACTGCATGTTTGTATATTAAATCTTGTAAGTGTGTGTGATGTAAATTCCTGTTCAGTATTAGCATATTTTGGTACCAGTCCAGATCCAAAGATGCCTCTAAATATCTATATCTTCTATTAATCTGACTATATGATTTTGGGCCATAAAATTCTAACCAAAAACAAATTCAGTAATATAGAAAAAGAGCCCCTTCACAAAGAAATTTTGGCATGTTTCATATATGTAGTTAACAGGCTGCAAATTTGGCTACTACATACCTGTTTTATGTATCTCTTCAGAAATATACACTCCTTCTCTATAGGTTAATCCCCCTACAACAGGGGTTCCTGTGGCTGGAGCCAGTTTAGGGTCAAATGCATCAATATCAAAACTCAGGTGGATTGGCTTCTGTCTTCTGAAAAGCAAGACAAGGGAATATGTATTTGGTTATGCTTTTAGTCTTCACTGGCTACAATTTGATTTTGTTCTAGCCCTGGTGCTTTGTTAATTCAGCGTATTTCTAGATTTTTCTATTGCTGGGAATTAATTACTTCAAATTGGCATATAAATTTCTTACATTGTACTTTAAGATATTGCTATTTATTTTGCATGCCTCAGAAAAACTCCAATGCATAGTTCTGGGTTACCTAGGACAGTAAAGCCTCTCACTAGAAACTGTCAGTAGAAGGAATTCTTCACTTACATGATGTACTAATTAAGTTAGCTTCATCTAAGTTATAGTTGTTGCAGCTGAATGCAATCCAGTTTTAGGCTTGCAAATTTATCCTTCAATGCTAACTTGAGTGCAGCTATCCCATGACTGAAACAAACATACAACATCTTCACAGCAAACATCTTCTTAGTGGCTTAGAGAGTGACCTTAGACAGCCATTCTGATCTTGACCACCCAAAAGGATAAGAAAATTATTCTAACTAGCATGCAGTTTTATGCTTAGTATAGAACCTCAGATGTAGTTTTAACAAGGCAAGAAGAATTGTGACCACAACAATGAATGAAGACTTCTCATAAGATTGTCCTTGCAAAATGAGGACAAACAAAATTCATGGGAATCAGAATGGGTCAGTGATTTAAAGAAAACCCCCTCAATCCAGAAGAATAGGATTTGTTGCTATTATGCCTTTTTTTTTTAATTATTTGAATATATATGTCTGTGTTTTTATTTAAGAAGTGAAGTTACTGTATTAAAGATAAGGGCTTTAAGTGTGTGGCTCTCCCAGAGTTTGCCCTGTCTTCCCCTGGGACCTAGACATAGACATGCATTATATCATGACTTACTTGCCAATCAGCAGATCTAATGTCTGTTCCATAACCTTCTGAATACCAAGTCGATCAATATCTCTCATGGAAAAATACTGGATGTCATAAGTCTTTAAAATAAAACTGGTGAGATAAAAGGAAAGACTCTAGTTTTAAAGGCAGTTTTGGTAAATGTATATTTGGGACTCTTGCCTTCAGGCCCGAAGCTTAACTCTTCTACATCGACTTACTGTTCAGGAGGGTCCACATCTCTTAGGCCAATGTACACAATACTTGGGGAAGAGAGACAAGGTTTGACCCAGGAAAATCCTGGCAGTTTTGGTACCTGTGAAGAGAGGAAATTCTTACTCTCACTAAGAATCACCATTTGATCCTAAGAGTATACGGTCACTTTCCTCTCCTGTTTTAAATGACACAGAACATGCTTGAACTAGGAAAGAAAACTGTCCAACTGGAAATGTTTCAGAGGGGCAGCTGCAAAATACAGGTTTCTTGAGAATATTAAAAAAATCTCCTGCTGCATGAAGGTGGTGCACACCTTTAATCTCAGCACTCGGGAGCCAAAGGCAGGTTCAAGGCCTCTGAGGTCGAGGCCAACCTGGTCTACTGAGCGGAGTTATGGGACAGCCAGCACTACACAGAGAAACCCTGTCTCAAGAAACAAAAAACAATATAAACTAAAAAGTGTTCTAAGGTGATCTGGTTTCTTATTAACTACCTAGGTAGCATTAACATGCTGGTCATTCCTTCCCATCCCTTTGCTCATTACAGATTGCTTCTTGCATTTGTCCTGGCTTAGCTTGGCTTCTCACTGGGGAGGGATATAGTCTTTTCTGCTTATCCTAGACTCCCATGTCTTTTGAAGAACTCAGAAGAATTGTACCCAAAGGCAAGCACAGTGTCACTTAACCTCTAAATCAGTGTGTTTTAGGGTTTTGGAACCTCTGACATAGCCTCTGGCTATGGGAAGTGTCCAGTGATAGCTACAGTTATCACTTACTACTACAAACTGAATTCCTAACTGATTATGGCCCCCACTGAGAACAGAGACCTAGTTATCTTTGTAGCCATAGCACCCAGCTGCTGCTTGGTCCTGAATAATGTAACAAGTGGAAGAGTTGTGTTAGCCATATTCAGCCCATCCTTCATCCAAGTCTCAATCAGATTCCCAAAGCCCCAGGATAACCCTGCAAGCCATTTGCCTTCTCATTTTGGCCCATTTACCTTGTCTTGTAGTTCTCTGACAAGAAAGGAAAGTGGCTGTCCATGGATATTTCCAGATACAGTGGTGAGGGGTGTATTGATGTCAGCATGAGCATCAACCCAGATGACACAGAGATCTGGGCGGTGCCGGGCGTGGCCACTAATGGTACCTATTGCCAGGCTGCAAAGAACAAATATAATAATCTTCAAGGCTTTCTGCTTGGCAAACATGCCTGGTAACAGATAACCTCAGCCAACACTGCTTACACTATGTCCCCAGGGCAAAGTCAGGGTTTGGCCTGAGGCTGGGTTCCAGTGAGCCAAAAGTCCCTCAGTTGTACCTTGCAAAGATTAACTTTTAAGTGGATTAGACCACAGAAAGGTGAAGCTTTAAGAGTTAGTACCCAGTCACAGGGGATCCAACACCCACTTCCGGCCTCTGGGGACATTATACTCACACGGTGCACAGACATACAGGCAAGCCAAACACCCATACACATAAAAAGAATGCTGGTGACTGGCTATCTGCAGTGAGATTCGTGTCACTGCTGCTCCCCAGACCCATTAGCTCCGACCCAGAGAAGGAGCTCAAATATTAACATTTGTCCAATGAATGCAATTTAGGTAAGCAATGAGGTCTTGCCTATGACAGTTTGCAGAAAAACTGCTTAATACCTTACATTCTAACTTCCAAAGAATCTGGAACATTAAAAGGGGTTTTATTGTCCAGTTGAGATGGGGTCTTGCATGTTGGCTAGGCTGATGTCCAAGGAGCTCATACAGTTGTCCCACTTCAGCTTCCCAGATAGCAGGGGCTACAGGTATGTACCGCTACATCCAACTTACACTAACTTCTTTAAAGATAAAAACTAGGAAGCAGGCTTGCAGGTGTAGCTACATGACCCTGCGTTTGCCTTAGTATGTGTGAAGCCCTGAGTTTACTTCCCAGCACAACACACACAAATCAACTGTAAAACCTTGCATGTAACACTTCTTAAAACCTGGAAAGTGGGGCTGTTAGACATTAAAGTCACAAGGCAACCTCCACTAAGCTCATGTACACCACTGAATAAAAGTCATTCAAATTATACATTTATTCCCTCCTGCTAGAATTTAACAGACTCTAAAACTCTGGCAACTTTTAGCTTTGAATTGAAGATAAGTAACCTGGTTGCAGTCTATACAGCTATTGACAAAAAGAAAACCTAAAGACCATGGCTATTACATGGATGAGGTCTCCAGTGAGACTTCACCCCAAAGCAGGGGCTGGAGAGCACAAAATTAAGCATTCAGAGACCGGACTGAGGTAGGAGGCAAGACACCTGCCCTCTGTTCAGGTTGATTCCACTGAATGCCCATGGTCGCTAGAGAACCTGAGTCTGACCCTTTTCTTATCCTGCCTGAATTTTTATTCCTAAAGAGGAATCCACTTGCTTCTGTAGCTGGAGCAAAGGTTTAACTTCTGATAGTTATCTAGAAAGTTCTCTGAACAGCTCAGGGAAAATTACTAGGCTGAATCAAAAAGAGAAACTGTGGATTTAGATGCCAGTTCTTGCTACTTCCTGGCACTGGGCCTAGAACAAGTTATCTAACCTCTGTTCCTCAGAGCTTCTAGCAATAAATGAGATAAAGCCGTATCTCCCTGATGACATTGTTAGGATGATTGACTAACTGAAAGTAGCAGTGAGTGTTCAATGCCAGTAGTGCAGTCCCTCCTACTTTCACTGCTTAGCTCATATGGCACGCCCTGGTGAAATCTCACTACACTAGCCTAGACCTCTCCCACCGCTGAAATTCTGTAGTATTCGGTACTTGTCAGTTTTTCACTTTACATGTATTTATTTTACCTAGTCCTAATAGATCTCAGTTGAAGATTCTCATACTTTGAAAAAAAAAATCACTAAGAAAGATGGAAAGGACTGCCTGTATCTGTATTAGAGAATTATTAGCATCCCAAGGAAGGATCACCAACAATTGTAACAGCAAAATGCTTATAAAAACATGTAAATTCAACCATGAATGGACCAGTTCTCCAAAATAGCTCAGTTTCTCAAGGACCTTGCTTAGTCTACCTACACACTTGCTGTGTTGAGCATGCGTGGTCTTGTCTGTTGTGTATTTTTCTCCAAGTAAGGACACTGAAATGAAGAAACTAGTCACTAAGCCCAAAGAACTCATGCTCCCAGCTTACCTGTGGTCTCCTCCTATGGTGACACAGCTGTAACCATCTGACACAGCTCTACTGACCACCTCAGCCAGTTCCTGGTTGGCAAGGCCCACTGATCGAGGATACACTACCAGATTATTGTACGGATCATCTTTGGGGACCTTAGTAAAACTCAAGTCTCCGAAGTCTTTTAGGTGGCATCCTGAAGCAAACAAAGAACCAACAAAATGAACTGTTGGTGCCAGTCCAACTTTTATTGGCATGGGCTGTGAGTAACTGGAGACAACATTGTGGCACATCACATCATCCTCATTTTGTTGGAGAACAATTCCGAATGCCACCTGACTGACAAGGTTAGCTCAATCCTATGAAGTAGGCCCCCTTATGAACACCATTTCTAGAAGCTGCATGTGGGACAATGAAATCCAGAGCCATTATCTACCTAAGAATCACCAGATAGGTAACAAGCAAATAGACCTCACATTTCAAAAATATAAAGTGGAATTAAAATAAAAACCCATCAGGCTATAAAGAAAATTAAGTACTGTTAATTTAGGACAAAAATACTTGGCCTTGGTTTGATCCTTGGCACTGCAAGGAAAACAAATTATCAATTAGTTTTTCTAGAATAAAAGATCAGGAGTTGAGGCTGGAGACATGATGGCTCAGCAATTAAGAGCACTTTCTGCTCTTCCAGAGGACCTGAGGCAATACGTACATCAGCTGCCTGTAACTACAGCTTCAGGAGATCTAGTGCCCTCTTCTGTCTTCTTCAGGAACCGGAGCATACATAGCATATACACACAGACAAATATACATACACAATGCTAAATGTCTTAAGAAGTCAGGAACTGGGAATGTAACAGTGGTAGAGTATTGCCTAGCAATACAAAACGCTATGCATGTGGTGGCACTCCTCTGTTCTTGTGAAGTGATGGCAGGAGGCTCAGACGTTGTCACCATGGTTACATAAACAAGGTCAAGGCAAGCCAAGGCTACAAGACTTATCCAATAATAATAATAATAATAATAATAATAATAATAATAATAATAAATAAATCAGTGGACATAAAGAGAAAAATAATCTAACATGTATTTATTACTTATGGGGCTCAGGCCCTGTTCTAACTGCTTAACATAACTTTATTTCAGACAAAACAATGAGGCAACTAAAATAATGCCTAGTGCATAGATGAAGAGACATCAAATAAGGAGCCTACCCAAAGTCACACATCTGCTAACTGCCAAAATGAGAATCTATAGCTAAGACGTTTGGAAAGTATCTTTGTTTGTTGTTACTGTTTTTGTTCTGTTTTGTTGAGACAGACCTCACTATATATCCCTGGCCTGGAACTCATTATGTAAATCAGGCTGGACTTAACTCCATAGATCTACCTGCTTCTGCCTCTGGAGGGCTGGGAAAGCCATTCATCTTAACATTTGCACAGGCTGGTTAAAGATTTGGATTATGACCAGTGCAAAGTTATCATGAATTTAAACTAGATGCTTTAGGAGATTTCCTCTTGAATTTAACTAATTCAATGTAAAACCTGGAGGGAATGTGAAAATGAGAAGCATTAACTCAAAACATAAATCATAAGGAGGCCAACAATCACCTGGGACATTAAGGCCAACCTTAGTCGTCAACAAAATTGGATACTAGAAGCAAAACAGAAAATCTCAAGAGAGATAATTTGGTTAAAAATTTTTATGAGCCTTTTGATCGCTGCACTGTTAAGAAATAATTATATAAGGTCCCAAAGGAGATCTAGTTAACTAAAGAAAGAAGAAACTACAGGCAAGTAGATGATGACTATGACAATAGGCTGAAGACACTAAGAATTGCTCTAGTTTGCTTGTCTGTTATGATAAACACCATGACCACAGTTAACCTGGGGAGGAGTCTATTTGGCATACACATCTCAGGTCATAGTCCATCACTGAGGGACATCAGAGCAGGGACTCAAATCTGGAACCTGGAGACAGGAACTAAAGCAGAGCCGTGGAGGGATGCTGCTGGATATCTTGCTCATGTACAACCCAGGACCCAGGACCACCAGTCCAGAAGAGGCACCACCCACAATGAGCTGGGCCTTTCCATATCAATCATCTCTCAAGGAAATGCCCCACATCTGGGCATGGTGGCACATGCCTTTATTCCCAGCACTTAGGATGCAGAGGCGGATGGATCTCTCTCTATTCCAAACCAACCTAGTCATCATAGTGAGTTCCAGGCCAGCTAGGGTTACATAGAGAGATCCTGTCTCAAACAACAACAGCTGCCTCCATAGACTTATCTACAAGCCAATCTAATGGAAGCAATTCTTAATTGGCATCCCCCTTCCTAGATGACTCTAGCTTGTAACAAACAGACAAAATAACCAACAAGCTCATGAACCAACAGAAAAATGGCCAAATAAAACAGTTGTTTTTTAAAAGACTTTGTGGGTAGGGGCTGCTGGAGAGATGGCTCCAGCAGTTAAGAGCACTTACTGCTCATACAAAGGACCTGTGTTTAGATCCCAGTACCCACATGTGACTCATAACCACTTATAACTCCAGTTTAAGGTGTTCTGACACCTTCTAGCTCCTGCACATATATGGTGCACATATGTACACTTGGACACACACATATGTAAATAAAGAAGTTGAGAGGAGGGTTGGGCAAGGTGACTCATTATATAGTGCACACACCTACACTTGGGTACACACATACACATAAATAAAAAAGTTTGAGGGGAAGGCAGAGCAAGGTGGCTAACAGGCTAAAGGCTCTTGTCCCCCAATCCTGACAACCTAAGTCTGATCTCTGATTCCAGACATGCATGGTGGGTGGAAAGAACCAACTGTTGTCCTCTGTCCTCTACACACATATCACAGCACATGTGTGCTCTCTCACACACAATAGATTAATGTAAAAAAAGTTTGAGAATTCACAAACACATTTGTGTGATTGGTGAGAAGGCTAAGAGCACTTGCTGATCTTCTAGGAAACAGGAGTTCTGTTCCCAGTGCCCACACTGGGCAGCTCACAGCCTCCTCTAACTCTAGCTCTGGGGTTCCTGAAACCTTTTCCAGCTTACCAATCACCTGGATACATATGGCACACACACAGACACTCTGAGGCTGGGGGGGGGGAGATGTAAAATCCCCTAGAGCTGGAGTTACAGGAGGCTGTGAAGCCAGTGTGGATGCTGGGAACTGAACTCTGGTATTCTGAAACCGTAAAGTGCCTTTAACCTCTGAGCCATCTCTCCAGCCCAGCTGGACAGATCCATGATTCCTATTCTAGAATGTCTCTACGTCCTTGTTTGTCCCAGGGATTTCCTTACACCACATCAAGCATGAGGTTCTTAATGTGGTATAAGAAACTAGAACATACCTGGGGTTTTGTAATACTTCAATATTCACTAGAAAAGGTGTGGTGGCTATTCTTAGTAGTCAACTTCCCTACATCTGGAATTAACTAAAATCTTAATGGCACACCTATGAGGGATTTTTTTTAATTGAATCATTTAAAGTGGGTAGATACTCCTTTAATCCAGGTCTTTTGAAATGGGAAGACTCACCTTTAATCTGGGCCACACCTTCTGCCTATGATAAAGGACATGGAAGAAGAAAGCCCTCTCTCTGCGTGCTAGCTCTCACACTCAATAGCAAGTCCCTTTTCCTCCACTGGTATTAGTTTAGGTCTTCAGCATTCCCAGTGTATACTGAAAACCAGTTGAGAGGCTGGAGAGATGGCTCAGCAGTTAAGAGCACTGGCTGATCTTCCAAAGGACCCAGGATCAATTTCCAGCACCCACATGGCAGCTCACAACTGTAACTCCAGTTCCAGGGGATCTTACACTCTTATACATGCAGGCAAAACCCAAATGTACACTA
This sequence comes from Cricetiscus sungorus, assembly GCA_030556225.1. Lineage (NCBI taxonomy): Eukaryota > Metazoa > Chordata > Mammalia > Rodentia > Cricetidae > Cricetiscus > Cricetiscus sungorus. Next base: position 30,371,518 of record JANBXA010000588.1, read on the forward strand.
AACAAATAAATCTTTTAAAAATAGATGAAACATCCAGGTTCACGGACTGAACAACTACTCAATTATTGAACCTTCCATTGGTAGACAGCCATTGTTGGACAAGCTGGACCACATCCTGTAAGCCATCTGTCTAATAAACCACACACACACATACACATACACACACACACACACACACACACACACACACACACACACACAAAGAGAGAGAGAGTCATTCTAGAAGTTGTTTCTCTAGAGAACACTAATACAAAAGGTTATAATAATGTTAATATTAACTTTCAGAACTACTTGCCAAACCTTTAACTCATAGAAATCTCCTAATGACCAATAAGAAAAACAAGAATATTAAAGTTTCAGTGGATAAGATAATAGAACTTAGGGAACACTCAACCCAATCAAGGATACCAGGGTGTAAAGTGAGATAAGCCTGACAGAAAGCAACATTCTACTCACATGCACTGCATCAGGTCTAAAAAGAACCTGGCAGTCTTCCTGCAATACTCCAGGGAGGTCAGACTGCATTTCATGAGAGGATTTTGGTCATTAACTGTGCAGCTCTGAGACTAGGCGTAACTCACCAGGCGGTAATGTGGGTGGCGGTGGGGAGGGGAGCAATTGCTTAGCATGCATAAGATCCTGCATTTGATCCCCCAGACACTAAACTGCTGGAGGTCATTCATACTCAATGTGGACTCTAAGTTACCAACTCTGGAGGACTGGATAGATACCTCAGTGATTAATAACACTGGCAACCCTTCCAGAGACCCAGGTTCAATTCCCAGCACCTGCAGGGTAGATTCCAGTTCTAGAGGAGCTGATGTCCTCTTCTGGTCTCTGCAGGCACCAGACATGAAGGCAAAACAGCCATACATATAAAATAAAAATAATTCTTTTAAAAAACAGATCATCCACTCTATTTACTGATTTCTTCTCACCCAACAGCCTTCCTGTTTCCCACTCACTTCCCAGGTGCCTCAAGCACCCACAAGGGCTTCTTGACAGTACACACTGGGAAGAAAATTTCTCAATCTAATTATGCGTGCATTTTTGATAATTTACATAGTCAACACGAGTCTGGTCATGAAAACTTGATGATCTGTGCCTCGTGTTTATACAAAACCAAGAGGCAGACCCTAAAGGGGCTTATATCTTGAAAAGCCCTACCTAAGTGACCTACTACTCAATTATGATTGCCTCCCTAACCCAGCTCTTTTAATTTTCACAATGTAAGTACCAGGTGAAGGGTAGAGACAGGGACTGCCTTCTGCAAGTACAATTTGTACCAATGCTGTACTGCTGTGTATTTTTCCTCTTCCCTTATGTGCAATAGAAATTCCTTGTAAAAATGAATAAGTATCTAATGCTACAGGCTCCCATGCTACTCCCCAAACCTGAAAACTGTATTCTTACAGGCTTTATGCATAATGCATAGTTTTGAGAACAGAATTAGATGGAATAGGCTAAGTTGCTACAGCAAACTACTCAAAGGATAGCTTGAATGCAGCCATGTCTGTGTACCATCCAGGTAAACAGCAGACTTTCCTGTGTAGTGATTCAGGAGCGTGGCTTGTGGCTCTGTCATACCTAGGGTTTTACTCTTTTGTGTCTAAGGACAGGTCTCCCCAGGTTCGAGACAGCAGGAATAGAAAGAGTCATGGAGAAGGCCCGTTCAAACCTATGAGACCACACCACAAACTGCAATGTCTACAGCAGACATTGGTCAGCAGAAGGGCCCAGTTCTCTCAACAAGGCCACACTATATATCACAAAGCCAATGCTTCAAAAGTTGAGTCAATGAGCAATGGAGTTCTGCCTCATCCACCATGTTCACCTGACCTTTCTCCATCAAACTACCACTTCTTCAAACATCCTGACAGCCTTTAACTCAACCATCAGGATGCTGAAAGTGCTTCCAGGACTTCATCAAATCCCAAAGCACGGATGTTTTACACTACAGGAATAAACTTCACTATGGGAAAAAAAAATGTGTTGATTGTAATGGCTCCTATTTTAATTAATCATGGTGTGTTTGAGCCAGGCATAGTGGTGTATGCTTTCAATCCCAGCACCTGGAAGGCAGAGGCAGCAGATCTCCAAGTTTCAATTCTAGTGTGAGGCCAGCCTGGTCTATGTAACAATTCCAGGACAGCTGGGGTTACATAGTCAGACCCTACATTTAAAAAGAAAAAGAAAACAATGCTTGAGCCTAATAATAATGGCTTAAAATTTATGGCCTAAAATTGTAACCACATACACTGGAGAAAGAGTCCCAGCCCTCTGTCCCCAGACTTCATAGAAGAGTGACAATCTCAAAGGACAGTGAGTTTCTAAGCCCTTCCTGCCAGTTGTGTTTAAATGGTAATAAGATTAACAATGTATCAAGGAAGGGCATGACTAGGGGATTACAGGTTACATGAGGCATCTTTGTGGTTTCTCTCTCCATCCTTCCTCTTATGTTTTCTTTGAAACAGATGTTGTAACCTAAGACTTCCCAAAACTTGTTTATCATAAATTGGCATCATTTTTGTTAAACAGTTTTGGGCGAGAAGACCCAACACACACAGAGACACAATAAATGAAGTAACTTAAAGGTAAAAATACACTTACTGTTTGAGTTGCTGACTTCAGTTTCAATTAAAAAAAAAATCGTTACATGGGAGCTAGAGAAATGGCTTTTCTCACGGGTTAAAAAAACACTTGTTGCTCATGCAAAGGACCTAGCTTTGATTCCCAGCACCCACAGGGCAGCTCACAACTGTCTGTAACTCCAGTTCCAGGGGACCCTATGCCTCTTCTGAGGGACCACCTCAGGCACCAAGCACATACATGATGCAATCCACACATGCAAGCAAAACATATGTAAAATTGACTTAAATTTTTTTCTAAATTACATGAATTTTGGCTTGAATTTGTCCAAACATAATTCTTCCACTTTGTATTACATATTTGTGTGAAACAGCATTCCCAAAGATTATAGAATAAAAATATCAACTTTGAAAATATTGATAGTAACTACATCCTGCAAAAAAATCAAAAATTCAGCCAAGATTTTTTAAATACAGTCTTACATTTGTACCCAGATTTGCCTGGAACTCACTATGTCTCTTGACAGCCTCAAACTTGCCTTAGCCTCTCGAGCACTGGGGTTATTTATAGGCATGAGCCAGCACATCTGGTTCAAGATTTAATTCTGTATATAAAACTAGACATATCCATCTCATTAGTGTATGGATTTGCTATTGTCTTTAATAAATGTTAAAATATGTATACAAGGGGTTTGGTTGTTTTAAAACAAATTTATGGTTATCAGAAAATGATGTGTATACCTACACAAATAGAATTGCATAAAATTTTCTCAGGTGAAAAGGAGTGATAAGAAGAAGTTTTACCCCTAATCTAGACCTTAATGGCATGGTTGAAGGCTAACATCTGGCCTTCTGTCCACAGAGAAGACTTTCCTAGAAATTGGATGTGCCCACACAACCAGTGCCAGCCAACAAGTACATGGAAAAGAAACATCCTGCCATGGCTTTTGTTCATTCATCTAGCCTGTTTCCAGAAACGAGTGTACGACCATTAAGTAGAGGCCTGGCCATAGCACGAACAATCTAGGCCTGAGGACATAGCCACCAAACCAGTTCCAGACCTCTCTCCAGACTGTTTATTTGAAAGGAAAATTAATTTTTTTTCAGCTGCTGATATCTCAGGTTCTTGTGTAATCTTAGGGTGCAGATTCTGATGATAGAGGAAAAACTGGCTCTTGTTATTATAACTAATTTGGGAGATGACAAGGAGAACTGAAGAGTTTGTATCTGAGTTGGTAAGGGCTTGAGATCATAGATAAGAGCCGCCATGGGAAATGTGAGCAGGAATACAGTAGGATCTTCAGAGGAAGTTGGTGTTGAAAACCATGTGTTTCTTTGTTTTTGTTTTTTAATTTTCTAAGACGAGATCTCACTGTAGAAACCAAAGTGGCTTCTGCCTCAGGCTCCTGGGTCCTGGCTGGGTTTATGGGTATGCGCCACCGTGCCTGCTAGACTGTACAAATTGCCCTTTGATTCTTATGTGCACACTATGTCCAAACACAGTTAGAAATGTTTCTTAAAGGACTGGAAAGTTAAGAGCACTTGCTGCTCTTTCTGAGGTTCCAAGTTAGATTTCCAGCACTGTCTGCAACTTCAGCTCTAGGGGATCTAATACCCTTTTCTGTCCTCTGAGGGAACCAGGCACCCATGTGGTACACATACATGCATACATGCAGGCAAAACACATAAAAACACATAAAACAAAAGTAAATGAACAAAAGGAAAGCCTAAAAAGATGGTATTTCTCAACTCAAGCTTCAGCTCCTATTTCCCTAGGACAGATGGCCAATCCCACAGGGACGAGATGGCTCAGGCCAGTGCAGTATTTTGATCTCGTGCTAGATTGCTGCTAAGGTTTTGAATGTGCCCCTTCAAAATCATGTGTTGAAAACCCAATCCTAATGCACTGTTGTGGGAAATGGAGCTTGATGGGAAGTGTGTACGTACAGATCACGGGGTCTTCTTGTACTGATTACAAGAGTGTGAAGCTATAAATCAATTCTTGGTTTCTTTTGCCATGTGATACTGTGTGTCATGTTAAGAGACAGTAAACTTGGGCCTCACTAGATGTAGTCTCTTGATCCTGGATTCCTCAGCCTCCACACAGAGCCAATAGATATTTAGTCATTATAAATCACCCAGTATCAGGTATTCTGTTAAAGCAATACAAAATGGACTAGCACAATCACCAAGGGAAATATAAAGCCAGCTTTCTGTCATTTGATCTTCCAAAGACCACATGATGTTAGCGACAAAGCAGAATGCAAAACTTCATTTTAAAGAATCTCACTTCAACAACAGCTTAGCTTCCGATCCCATATCCAATACTACACAAGTTATGCTTGGCTGCTTTCTCACAGTTGCTCTGCTTTTATTTCCTTCTCCCTGCAAAGGCAGATTGTCATATATTTCAAAGAGTGACTACATAATGCTGTACTGCCTCCAGTGATAGCAAATTCTGATATTTGCTATTCACTACTGATGCAACCTAGCAACCAATTTTCATCCCAAAGATAAACCAGTGTTTTAAACAGCATCCTAAAGACATTGATTTCATCTTTTTTCAGTGTAGATTTTCCCCCAAAACAAGAAATTTTAAATTGATAGCCTAAGATTTAATCTGTCAAGAAGACATGATTTGTAAAGTCTATGTAAAATATATTTTTCAGTGTTTGTAAAGCAAACACTATGTAAGAAAACATGCAGGCCCCATACTTCCTGTCCAGTCACAGCAATCTATGTAGTTTGTTAGAAATATAATTTATAGTCCATGAAATTCATTCTTAGAATTTTCAGTTCAGTGGCTTTTAATATATTCACCAACTTGTAAAAATGACAACACTATCTAATTCTAAGACAGCTTCAGTACTCTTCCTCCCCAACCCCCAACCCTATTTTCAGTCATTCCTTATTTCCTCAGCCCTCAGGAACCACTAAGCTGCTTCCTCCAAAGACCTTCCCTCTCTAGACATTTCACAATTAAGGAACCAATGGGTAGCCTTTTACATCCACCTTCTTTCGTAAAATAAATGTGTTCAAGGTTCACAGTTTTGATTTTGATGATATCCAATGGATCTAGTCTTATTTTGTTATATGTGATTTTGGTGATTGGGTAAGATAGCTAAAAAACTACAGTCTGACTCAGATTCACAAAATTTCACACTTATGGTTTCTTTGTCAGTTTTATATCTTCACATTAAATTTAGAACTTTGGTACATGGCAAGTTTAAAAAAGTTTTAAAGTCTTATTTATTTTTATTTTACATGTATGTGTGAGCACCAGCGTGTATGTATGAACATATGTGAACTATGTGTATGCCTGGTACCCTTGGATGTCAGAAGAGTGTTTAGTCTCCTGGAATTAGAACTCAATATGGAGAAATATGGGAACCAAACCCCAGTCCTTTATAAGAACAGACATAACTACCACTGAGCCATCTCTCCAGCCTGAGATAATTAGGAATTTTGATAAATGCTATGGAGGGGGAGTCCTTTTTTAAAAAATTATTTTTGGCACATGGGTATCCAATTGTTCTGACACCATTTATAAAAGATTATTCTTTTTCCTATTGACTTGCGTCAGTCAAGTAAAGAAAAGCCTTATAAACAGAGCATTCTGAGAAACTACTGGAATTGTCAAATAATGAGAATTTCCTGGAACTGTTTGTCGATGCTAAAATCCTGAAGTAGAAGACCCACCCCTTTGAACACAGCAATCTTGAATTGGGCTCCAGAATGGGTTCTGTTCCATGAATATTCTAGATCTGCCTCAGGGTCTTTGTACGTACTGTTCTCTCTGTCTGAAATAGTGTTCTCCCAAAATTTCTCAGACTCCTTTCCTTCCTGTCCTGGTGTGCTCACTTAGCCCCTTCCAGCAAAGTCTCCTATCTTATGGAACAGTGCTTACCCACCCCTGACCTCTGCTATCCCCATCCCTGGTTTCTCTTACTCTATAAATGCTCACATCCACTGACATACTTCCTTGGTTTTACATTTCCATTTCCAGTCATAACTCGTTCAAGCACTGTTAAACAAGAAACTTGTTTTGTTTACTGGGGTAGGTCTAGCATCTACAATTTAGCACCACTCTAAATCAAATACATTACATCTTTGCACACACATCAGTAAATGAATATGCTCATCATTTTTTTGTTTTTGTTTTGTTTTGTTTTGTTTTTGAGACAGCCTCTCACCAGCTAGCCCTCTACTAGACCAGAATGGCCTCAAACTCAGAGATCCATTCACCTCCAAACATCAAGTTAAAGACACGCACCCCATGCCCAGATCATTATAGTTTTAGTGCCTGAAAGATGCTCTTAAGAAAAATAAGCCTAAGCTAGACACAGTACCACATGCCTGTAATTCCTAACTCAGGATGCTAAAGCAGGAAGATTGTGAGCTTGAGGCCAGCTTGGGATACAGAGTGATAGGTATTGAAAGTAAGAACAGGAAGGAGAGAGGAAAGAAGGAACAGAACAAGAAACAAACTTGGGAAGATGTGAAAAAATGCAAAACAGATTTGAGGCATACTTTATATTAATTCACATTTTAAGTTCAGTGTGTTTTGATGGCTATGTAGTTCTATAACCACACTAAAATCAGAATTAAAAAAATCCAAGCCACAATAGGTAGATTATTATTGAGAACTTGAAGATATCTGTAAGCAAATAAGACTTTAGACTGCTGTTTCCAGAAGTTATAGTAAGGGATGTGCTACCTGAACAGGAAGTTGCTGAAATACAAAAGAATTAAGATATAGTCCAAGATGAAAGGCCACTGAAACTGGACTAACTCACAAAAACATTGTGTAAGTGGGTGGGGGCAGAAAATCAAAACTTTATAATCAAGGCCCTCACAGGTCCTTATGAACTAGCTTACTAGTTAGGGGGCTTTAAGCTGCCAACAACAGAAACCTGCCTGAGCAGAAAAACAACTTACTCTTGAGACTTGCCCAGAAATCATTAAGAGAATCATTAAGAATTTAAATCGAAAGCCAGGCCTGACAACGCTGACCTATAACCCTAGGACTAAGGAGGCAAAGGCAGAAGGATTGCTGCAAGGTTGAGGTCACCCTGGAGTTCCAGGCCACCCAGGGTTATATAGTAGGACACCAACTTAAAAAAAAAAAAAAAGTCTAATGACACCCACGATACAAAATGTTCCAATGAAGGCATTGTCGCAGACCCTTCTGGAATTACAAATCAAAATTTGCTATGCATGCTTTCCTTGGAGGAACCTAGGTCAAGTGGCCACAGCTTTAGCTGCAATGAAAACAAGGCAGGATGTGCAAACTGTCAAGGCTCACAGGTATCCATCTACTCCAGAGTCTACTTAAGCTCTGACCACCATGGAAACCCCCCTTTTGTCATTACAAGTAGAAGGAATGTGTTGTGCTTAGAGGCTGCAACAAGCCACAGTGAACACTCTGAAGTCTCACTTTGTAATTATAGTAGCGTGACTCAGCTATGATTGTAAAGAGGTCACCATTACTAGGACCGCTGTATAAAAGCACTGAATGTTGTTAGCTGGCCACAGGTACTAAAATTCAAGAAGCCACCTGGGAATTTTCTGGTCCCTCATCACAAAGTTCACCTTATTTTTTTCCCTAAGACATTGCTTCTTGAATTCACTTGGCACTTTTTCTGATAGCAGAAGAGAAATCTGTTTTTACTAATGCAAGTTTGGCTGATGGAGAGCCAGCAGTAGCCATTTAAACATTAGAGATCTTAAAATATGAGAAGAGATACCTTACATCAGCATCTGTATTTGCTTCCAGTGGTTAAGAAACTGTCAGGAGACACATGCAGAATTGTGTGACAAAGATGGCTCAGCCGGGCTCCCTCCCACCATTACACTGAAACTTTCCTGTTCATGCCTGGGGACCTGCCATCCTTTATTTTGCTAGACGTCTTTCACACAGCTGCTTGCTTTATTCCCAAACGTTCTCCTTAGGTCAACACTTCACTCCTTTGATTGGTCCTTCCTATTTCCCTTCCTGGGAGACCCGAAAATACACTAATGATGTATCTCTGGCATTTGTTCATTATGGCAGAGCCAGATGACCAATCACATTTTGTGTATGAGTTTTTATCTGCACTTTGTGTTTGTATGTGATACAGCCCAGGGGTCTTGATTGGGCTTGGCTTCTGCCAGTTAAAGAATTAGGCAGGAAAAAATCTGAGTTCAACAGGTTACAGCCATGTAATCTCAAACACAGCAACCAGGAACGGTTATTGGGGTTGAGGAGACACACATGTAGCAGACACACAGAGAAAAAGAGCCTCTGCAAAGATGGAAAAATCCAGTCTCTCCTTGAGGTTAAGGGGTTAAGTCTCTTAAGAACTGGTCGGTTTGTAGAAAGAGGTTGGTTGATCGGCACAACTGTCATAATAACATGTCCTAGATCTGGCTTTGAACTTGTCAGTCCATCAGCAGGACGGCTACTGGTGGGAGACAAAAGTCTATAAGGCCTTTGTTTTAAGCTGCCAGGCTTTTGTCTTAAGTCAGGAGGGTGAGGAAGAAATCTTGAAATTCTCATGGCTCCTTATCAGTCTATCTACCAAAGAGTCCAACTCCTAGACTCTCCTATGTATGTGCACCTTTGTGCACACCTGGTGTCCATGGAGATCAGAAGAGGACATCAGGCCCCCTGCAATTACAGACAGCCGTGAGCAGCCACAGCGGGTACTGGTAATCAAACCTGCTCTACAAAAGCAGCAAGTGTTTTCATTCTGAGACATTTCTTCAACCTCCCTCCATTCGTGCAGCTCCATCCCAAATATGACCTTCCTCTAGGAAGCCATGCTTGCCTCCCCACCTTTGTTCTCGCACCTCATCTTCCTTTGGAAAACCCATCATGTTCCAAACCAAGTTTATTTCATCTTCAAATCTGCTTCATGCCAGGCATGGTGGCACACACCAGAGGGAGAGGCAGGTGTATCTCTTCAAGTTCAATGCCAGCCTGGTCTATATAGCAAGTTCTAGAATAGCCAGGGATACATAGAGAGACGATGCCCCCCCCCCAAAAAAAACTGCTTTTCTTGCTATCTTTAATTTTTTATTTCACACAATCACCCATAAGCTACTCAAGTCCATTCAAAAACATCTCAAATCTCTACCTTGTCAAAGTCCTTCTCTCCTTTAAAATTTGACCCTTGCTAATTAGAAAGTGCACATGACTACAGTTATTTTGACATTCAAACTAGGATGGGATCTCAATAGTGTAGCTGCCTTTGAGTCCTTATGTCCCTATAAGTAACCCCTCACCCATCCTCCTGGAAGTCAGCCTAATGCAGCCACTGGTTCACCAGCTTGACGTTGGTGGTTTTCTTTCCTTTCATCTGTCTTTGGTTCCCTATTGTGGTCCCACATAAAAGGGACACATTAGGTGATTTCATTATTCCCGATTTTGGAGGACAGAGTGGTCCTTGAAATGGCCTCACAATCAGCAACTGTTTCACAGGAAGTGTGGACCAATATGGTTCACCCAGATTCATTGTCAAAGCTCTCTACTGACTGTAAATTTTGTATTCACAGCACCAGAAAAGATATGTGAATAGTCCTAATGACAATGGTGGACAAGCTAGAAATATGTGGGTTAGATACCATACAGGTATTAAAATTTGGTGCCTTCGGTATTAATAGCCCTCCATTACTGTGGACATGGCATTTATCTTTGGGTTAGACTTACTTCTGGTCCTAAAAGCCTAAATACTGCCTTCATTACACTCAAATGATTTCATAATTAGGTAGTTTTGAAAAACCCATCTGTGTCCTGATTACAATAATACAAGCCTGTTAACTCCAGAGAGGAAATAGTTTGGAGTGAGGCAACATGTGACACTGATGACTCAAACATGTCAAGACTGAGTGAGGAGAGCTACCATGTTTCAGGAAAAGGCTAACTGCAGCTAAAGCCGGAGCGAGGTAGCATCCTTGGCTGCACGTGTTGTTGACTGTTCCAGGCCCTACTTTGTTCTGCCTCATTCACTTTATAATATTTGCAACAAGACTTCCCCTGAAGACTCCCTGGTGTTTCCCTGTAGAAGGAATCCACTAACAGGTGCGAAGCTGATACCACAGGGCCAGTATATAAGAGACACAATTCTAAACAGGTCTGGTTCGGCTCCCGAAATTGCAAATCCGACCAACCACTTACCCAGTATGGAGAGTCTCTTCAGCAAGCCAGCTTCTCTAACAGCAGCCGGTCCATATTCCACTCCTTTCTTTTTCTGTGAATCAGACAAATGCCACAGATGTAAGGAAAGGTTAAGGAAAGAGGCAGACATAAGGTAAGACGTAATGATGCTACACCGGGCTCTTATCAAACTCCTCTGCAAACCTTCCTCGGCAGCAAAACTTCTACCGGAGAGGTCTGGTCATTTCATTAAATGCTTAATGGATGGAGGAGGGAAAGTGCAGTTATTAAAACCTTCTGAAGTCTCTCACAGAGAGCCGGACCAGAGGAGCCCCAGACTGGGAGGGGGTTGAGTGAGGCTGAGTGATCCATCAGCTGGGACTGAGTGACTGGCTGGGCTTTCCCTTCAGTGAGCGCCCTGCCCTCCCCAACAGCAGGTTTCTTCCATTGAGGACAGAACAAAGCACCTGGGGACCAGCACTGGTTTCTTTCCAGGTTAATGCTCTTTGGGCAAGAATAGATCTCGAAGCCTTTCTTAATCACCCAGGTCGATGTCTCTAACCTCTCGAAGAATTTTCCAACGACCCCGGTTTTGCCTTCTCCAGCTCTCCATGGAGTCACTCTTCCTTTTCCTCCCCTTAACCACCCCAAGCTGGAAATAACGATCTCTCTGTCCTGGGGGTGGAGGAGAGCCTCAGAAGCCCGCCCTCTGGATGCCCATTGCCCTGCGTTCTCGATGCCCGCTGCCCTCTCGGTGCCCACTCGCCTCCTTCACCCCTCACCTTCCATCCGTCTCTCATCTTCAATGGGTCAGGGAAAATCCCAAATGCGCTCCGGTGCCAACGGCGGGAACCCACTAGTTCCCCTCCCCTGCGGCGTTTCTCCTCTTTCTCGCCCCCCACCCCACCCCTGGCACACGCCACTCTCTGTGCTCCCTGCCCCGCCAGCTCTGGTCCCAGCACTCACCTGTCCCTGAGAGAAAGGGGCTCCGACCACAGCCACAGAGTGGGCAGATCTCGTCAGGATGCAATGCACTTGTGCGCGGAGGAGTCTCGAGACGCTGCCCCTCAGGAACATGATTGGCAGGGAGGGGCTCACCATAGGAGAAGCTGTTCCTTGCGACTCAGGATCTCGAGTGAGCTCCGCCACCCCCTGGCTTCACTGCCTTACTAGGCGAGCGCCCCGCCCTGTGATGTCAGCATCACTTGGACACGCCCCCGACCAGCCTCCGGCGCACCTTCTCCGAGGACCACTTCTCTCCAAGGCTTGGGACACGCCCCCGTTGAGTCACCAAAGTGGGCGTGTCCTCTTCCCCTGTCCCAGATGCTTAAGCCTCGAGGATCCGATCCAACTAGGCATTGGTCTGAGTGGCAGGTGTGTGGTTTCCCGGGAAGTGGAGGTCCTCGCCAGGTTGGAGACCTCGGTGGAACACTCGAACTCCACACGTGATCTCTCGGTTTCTTCACACACTAGTACTTGCCGCAGTCGCTATCTCAGCTAAAGAGTTGGCGCTGGCTATGGTCTGGCCTCACCAAGCCAGCATCCATCTGCCGCTTTCCATCCCAAAGCTTAAAAATCCTAGAAAAGCTTTAAAATCCTAAAAAATTTTACCCCATCTTTGAACAGTCAAGACTCAGAGCAGAATCCTCTTGGGCTTCTTAGTAAAGACTCATCATTTACCTCAGATATTCCTAATGGGGAAGTTAGGATTTACCAAGCAACTACTTTCCAGGTGTTTTCAATTTTTTTTTAAATAAAGCTTTATTTTTTTTATATGTATGAGTGTTTTGCCTGTATGTATGTTTGTGCACCACATTCGTGCATGTGGAGGAGGTGATAAGTGGATTTGCTGGAACTGGAGTTACAGACCATTGTAAGCTACCACGTGGGTTCTGGGAATTGAACCCAAATCCTTTGCAAAAGCAACAAGTGCTCTTACCTGCTGATCCACCTCTTCAACCCCTGTTTTCAATTCTTTACATGAATAATGGGAGCACTGGTTATTAAAGTCCAGCAATACCAACACATTTGGGCCATTCTAAACTAAAAGGAGGCTAAAACAAACCGTAGCAAACAGCTACTCGTGGCTTTAATAGTAAAATGTGTTTGCTGGGCTTTGCAGTTAAGAGCACATACTGCTCTTGCAGAGGACCTGAGTTTTGCAGACTTTTGTCCTCAGCTTGCAATTCCAGCTTCCGGGGAATCAGATGCTTCTTGACTACACAGACACTGCAAGGTAGGGGAGATAAAAAAAGATTTGAATTCTTTGCAGTAAACACAAGTTTGCAGTGTTTGATAGAATAGACATATTTAATGCTTCATACAGTGGCAAGACTATTAACATCACACTCTTAACTGCAACATTATAGCAAACAAAAATCTAGACCTATTTCTTTCCCCAAACCATTTTTCCTAAAGATGTCTGAATTTTATTTCACCTGATGCCAGTTTAAATGCTTCTTTCTAAAGTAGTTCAGAAGTCTCCATAGCAACACTAACTCCAGGGCTCTTGGTATAAAGAAAGGCTTTTAGTCTCAGGGGATAGCTAGCACAAGTGCCCCCCCTTGCTGGTTTAATGTGCTGTAAACAAAATCGCCCCAATATTACTTGAACCTAGCAAGGCTGTGATTTTTAGCAAGGCTTTGGCTTTGTTTCTTGTTTTTGTTTTTAAGATGTATTTTTATATATACAGTGTTCTGTTTGTATACATGCCTGCACACCAGAAGAGGACATCAGATCTCATTATAGATGGTTATGAGCCTCCATGTGGTTGCTGGAAATTGACTCAGGACCTCTGGAAGAACAATCAGTGCTCTTAACTTCTGAGCTATCTCTCCAGGGCTCTGGGTTTGTATTGCTGTGATAAAACACCATGACCAAAACAACTTGAGCAGGAAAAGATTTACTTCAGCCTATAACTCTCAGATCACACTCAGTCACTGAGGGCTTAAACAGGGCAGGAACCTGGAGGCAAAAACCGAAGCAGAGGCCACAAAGGAGTGTTGCTTACAGGCTTGCTCAGGGCTACCCACCCATGAGTGGCACCACCTACAGTGGTCTGTGTTAGGTAAGAAACCTAGGACAATTTTCACTTAGTATCTCCTCCCAGCACTTCTCACCCCACCTCCTACCCTAAGCATCTCTAGCCCAGGGTCCAGCATCTCTTCCCCCGGTCTCTGACCCCTATATAACCTCTGCCATTTTGGCCATGTTGGTCTCTAGGTCTTTTGGCCTCTTCCCCATACTCACCATACACATACCACCAACCCCTCCTCTCTCCTGTCATGGCCCTGTTCAGTTTGGACCCTTCTAGATGCCTCTGGCTAAGCCTTTTTAACTATACCTGGGAGCAGTCATGACCTCAATTTTTCATTCAGACTTGACCTTCCTCATGAATCATAAATTTTAAAGCAAAGTCACCATAGACTTGACCATTGGCCAATCTGATGGGAGCATCTTTTTTCAATAGAGGTTCTCTCTCTCCAACTGACCCAAACCTGTGTCTAGTTGACAAAAGACTAACCAGCACACCAAATCAGAGCATCTTTAGCTTTTTTTATTTCTTTCTTTTCTTTTCAGTTCACAGTCCTTTATTGGCAGAGAATTTTGTTGTTGTTTTGAGACAGGGTCTCACTATGTAGCCCTGGTTGACTTGGAACTCACTATGTAGACCAGGCTCTCCTTGAACTCACAGAAATATACCAGCCTCTGCCTCTTGAGTGCTGGGATTAAAGGTGAATGCCACCACACCTGGCCTGAGAATTCTTTTATGTAACCACATCTAAATCAAATAAACATAAAGTTACAGGAGATCTGATGCCCTCTTCTGGTCATCACCACACACACACACACACACACACACACACACACACACACACACACACACACTGTTATGCCCAGTTCGTGGAACCCAAAAAAATCCACCAAGGAGACAACTCATTGAATGCAAGAACAAAGGTTTCTTTAATGTCATGCTGCAGCATGATCCTGCCTGCTTGGGAGCAAGCAGAATGCTGCTCACACCTGAGGGGGGCGTTTAAAGGGAAAGTTCAAAAAGACTGAAAGGCTCGAGATTACAAAGCTTTCATGGTTACATAAGATGAAGCAATAACTGTATGTTTCAGGTAGGATGCAATTAATCAGGATGTTGGAGGAGAAATAAGTTTGTTAATTATCTTCTGGGCCAGGAATTTTTACAACTGTGAATTGATAGCTATCTGATATCTTTTAGGACAGAGAAATGTTAACACAGCTGGGCTGTGTTATCTGGTCTCAGGCTTCTAGTTATGTACCCAGTTCTTTGTCTGGTCTTATCTGTTGGACTGCCTTTCTGGAACTTAGAGAGGCTTGAAAGTTTTCCTTTTCCTATATGGGCTTTGGAGTCTAAGTTATTAGACTTTTATTAATTTTCCCCATTTCACTCCTTTCAACATATACACACACACACTAAAAATTATTTTAAAAATGAAATAATTATACAAATCAAGTATTAACTGGTGGTAAATTGTACATTTATGTGAAAAATAATTATTTGGCATAGAATTTTACCATTTATTACAAATAAAAGAAGATTTGCATATTAATTAGATGGACGAGTTTGTTTAATTTTCCATAAAGAATTAAATCTTGGCTGCATATTTGATACTGCCAGTATAGAACGTTGTGCTGGTTAATTTTTGTCAACTTAACAAAAACCAGGGTCATCTGGGAGGAAAAAATTTTAGCTGAGGAACTGCTTCCATCAGGTCAGCCTATGAGTATGTCTGTGGGACATTTTCTTATTAAGGATGGATGTGGGAGGGCCCAGCTCACTACGGATGGTACTACTCCTAGATAGGGGGTCCTGGGTTATATAAGAAAGCAACTGAGAGACTAAGGAGATAACTTAAGTCTTGTGGCTCTTGCAGAGGCCCTGAATTAATTCCTAGCACTCAAACAGTGGCTCACAATTTTCTATACCTTCAGTTCCAGGATATCCAACATTTTTTCTGACCTTCTCAGGTACCAGGCATGTACGAGGTACACATACATACATGCAATCAAAACAACTATATGCATAAAAATAGAATATTTAAGTCAAGAAAGAGGAAGGAAGGAGGTAGAAAAGGAAAGGAAGGAAGGAAGGAAGGAAGGAAGGAAGGAAGGAAGAAAGGAAGGAAGGAAGGAAGAAGGAAGGGAGCTAAGCAAGACATAAAAAGCAAGTAGCTTCTTCCATGGTTCCTGCCCCAATCCTTTCTTCCCCAGTTGGTTCTTATGCTGGCTAGTTTTATGTCAACTTGACACAAGCTAGCATTATCTGAAAGGAGGGAGCCTCAGTTGAGAAAACGTCTCCATAAGATCCATCTGTGGGCAATGTCTGAATTAGTGATTGATGGAGGAGGGTGCAGCCTACTGTGGGTGGTGCCATTCTTGTGCAGGTGGTCCTGGGTTCTATAAGAAAGCAGACAGAGCAAGCCCGTAAGCAGCACCCGTCCTTGGTTCTGCATCAGTTCCTGCCTCTAGACCCCTGCCCTGCTTGAGTTCCTGTCCTGACTTCCTTTGATGATGAACTATGATGTGGAATTGTAAACCAATTAAACCCTTTCCTCCCCAAGTTGCTTTGGCCATGGTGTTTCTTCAAAGAAATAGTAACCCTGATAAAAACCTTTCTGATCAGTGGTTTTTCAAGGCAACAGAGAAGCAAAGTAGGACAGAACTCTTCAACATTTTTTTTAGAATTGATGCTTTGAGTTTATGATTGCCAATGCTGAGAACACCACTTCATATAATATATAGTAAAAACTAGCAAATATATATTTAGGGCCATTTCAGTCATTGTTGGAAATTTTGTTCTAATTCCCAGGCAAAATTCATTGAACATTTTTCATGAAACTTGAGTCAGCAACTCAACAATTTTTAAAGTCAAACCTTCTGACACAATATATCCAAAAGTTACAAAAATCACTGTAGTTGGGGCTGGAGAGATGGCTTAGTGGTTAA
Source organism: Cricetiscus sungorus (assembly GCA_030556225.1). Lineage (NCBI taxonomy): Eukaryota > Metazoa > Chordata > Mammalia > Rodentia > Cricetidae > Cricetiscus > Cricetiscus sungorus. Next base: position 30,388,222 of record JANBXA010000588.1, read on the forward strand.
GAGCACTGGCTGTTCTTCCAAAGGACCTGGTTCAATCCCCAGCACCCACATGGCAGCTCGTAACAGTCTAACTTCAGTTCCAGGGAATCCCACACCCTCAAACAGACATACATGCTGGCAAAACACCAACACACATAAAATAAAAATAAATCTTTAGGGGAATGGAGAGATGTCTCAGTGGTTAAGAGCACCGGTTGCTTTTCCAGGGGTCCTAAGTTCAACTCCCAGTAACCACATGGTGGCTCACGACCATTTATAGTGGAATCTTATGCCCTCTGCTGGCATAAAGGTGTACATGCTGATAGAGTGCTCATACCTAAATAAATATTTTTTAAAAATATAACGTTAAAAAAATCACAGTATTTGTACAATGGAGTACTACTCAGCAGTAAGAAACAATGACACCCTAAAATTCAGAGACAAATGAACAGAACTAGAAGAAACCATCCTAAGTAAAGTAAACCAGAAAGACAAATATGGTATATGCTCACTCATAAGTGAATACCAGACATAAAGCAAAAGATAGGCAGCCTACAATCCATAACCACAGAGAAGCTTAACCCTCTTCTAGAAACAGATGGAAGCAGACACAGAAATCCACAACTAGCCAATGGGTTAAGCTCCTGGAGTACAATTGAAGTGAGGGAGGAGTGATAATATGAACAAAGGAGTCAAGACCATGATGGGGAAACCACAGAATCAGCTGACCGGAACCAATGAGAGATCACTGACTCAGGTCTGACAAGTGGGGAACCTGCATAAGACCGAACTAGACTCCCTTAATATAGGTGACAGTGGTGTGATTGGAACAATATATGAGGCCACTGACAGTGGGTCCAAGATCTAACACTAATGGACAAACTGACTTAGTGGAGCCCATTCTATGTGGAGAGATTCCTTGCCCAGCCTAGACACCCAGGGGTGTGAGGGTGGAAAGGTGCCTTGGTCCTGCCACAACTAGATGATGGGACAGACTTAGTAGACTTCCTAGGGGAGGCCTTACCCTCTCCATGGAGCAGATTGGAGGAGGAAGGGAGTGGAGGGTTTGGGAGGAAAGAAGGGGGGGGGACTCGGATTGGAATGTAAAAAATTAATAAAAAACCACTGTAGTCTTCAAGGACTACTGTTGGAAAGAGGAATTCTGAGTTCTCAGAAAATAAAGAAGAGAGGGTTACAGGAGACAGGAGGGGAGAGACTGTGATGAGGTCCTTCTAATGTCCTTTAGTTCAAAGTAGACAGCATGCCAAGGTCTCACTTTCTGGGGGTATTGTGTTCTGAGTCCTCACACTATTGTTCCTACAAATTCAAAAGTATGACTTATTATTTCCACATGCCTAAGTATTTTGTCTAGATCTGCTAAATGGCAAAATTATAGCAATTTAGAGGGGATTCTGTTTCAATTTAGTTTTTTCAAGAGAGGGTTTCTCTGTATAGTCCTGGCTGTCCTGGAAATAGTTCTGTAGACCAGGCTAGCCTTAAACTCACAAAGATGCACCTGCCTCTACCTCCCGAGTGCTGGGATTAAAGACGCGAGCCACCACCACCAGGCTTTAGAGGGGGTTTTATTTGTTTGGTTAGCTTTGTTTTTATTTTCTTATTTTCACACAGCTATGTTGCTCAAGCTAGCCTATAACTTCCATATGTAACTCAGGCTGGTCTCAAACCCACTGTCTTCCCTCCTCCTCCTCCCCAGTGCTGGGAGTACCCTTTTTCCTGGCTTGCTTGTTTATTTGTGTATTTATTTTTGTGGTCCTAGGGACCAAACCTTACACATACTAAGCAAACATCCTCTTTTCCCCTCTCTCCTCTTCCTCTTCTTTCTGAGACAGAAACTCTGGCTGTCTTGGAACTCAATATGTAGACCAAGCTGACCTCAAACTCACAGAGACCTAACTGCCAAGTTCTGGAATTAAAGGCGTGCACCACTCTCCCTGGATTCTTTCTTCTCTTTTTAAAGACTTACTTTTCTTACTTTTAGGGTGTTTGTGTATGAACACACATGCCCATGGAATTCAGAGGAGGGTGTTGGATCTCCTGGGGTTACAGATGGTTGTGAGTTGCTGGCATGGATGCCAGGAACTGAATTCAGGTCCTCTGCAAAATTACTGCAAACTCTTGGCCATTGAGCCATCTCTCCAGTCTCCTCCCTTTTCCGAGACATTTTTACTCCAAAGTCCAGGAAAGCCTGGAATTTGATATGTAGCACAGGCCAGTCTAAGCAGCAGCAGTCATCCTGCCTAAGCCCCCCCAAGTCTGAGATTAAAAGTACGCACCACCATGCCCAGCTAAGTTAGTAACAATAATAAAATAATAATAAATGTGTGTGTGTGTGTGTGTGTGTGTGTGTGTGTGTGTGTGTGTGTGTGTGTGTGCGCGCGCACATGTGTACCCAGGTATCCACAGAGTCCAAAGGGAGGTGTTATAACCCTTGGAGCTAAAATTACAGTTGTTCATAAGCTGCCTGATGTGGGTGTTGGATCTGAACTCCAGCAGAGATAATCAGTACCTTAAACACTAAGCCAGCTCTCCAGTCCTTCTTTCTTCATGGGAGGACCTAGAGTTCCACTTCTTTAATACCATGACTGCAACCCACATTCTCTTCACAGGGGCACTGGGCACCTGAACTCATACTCTTGTGCTTATGCAGCACAGACTCCTACCCACCAAGCTCTCTCCCAGTTCCTAGGGTCTCAAACTAGCTATGTAGCTGAGGCTGGCCTTGAACTCCTGATTCTTTGCCTCTGGCTCCCAAGTGCTGGGACTATAGTCATGCCTGTATTTTTAAATTTAAGTTTATATAACTTGATTTTTAAAGAAGGCAATATTTAATAAGTAGCTTACAAATTTCCTGAAAATGACAAGTTGCTAAGGACAAGTTTCAGGCTGCGAGTCTGAGAGAACTGAGCAAAAATTAAATTCTCAATGGCAGGGACGTGATTTCTTCTGGCCATCATTTTATTACTTCCTGTGTATAGTGCTCAACACACAGCTGAAACAAACAACAAATATGACACTGTGAAAGCCCTTACTCTCAGACCTAGGTCTGTGGCTAACCTTTGGAATCCCGCAGCCCTCGCCCAGAAAGCTCTTTCTGAACTTCCTTTATGTGCTAGTTACCATCATCAACCCTACCTTAGAGCTTCTCCATAGAGTTAAAAATACATTCCTTCACTGGCTGCAGGTGTGGACAGAGCTCCTGGTGTGTGCAAGGAACTTCCCTACATGCCTCCAGCAGCTACGAAGACAGGTGAAGTAGATCATCACCTCTGGAGCATTGAGTCAAACAGTCAAATGATTTCAGATGGGGGTTGGAGAGATGGCTCTGTGCATAAGAAAGCTTGCTACACAAGCGTGAGGGCTTATGTTTAGATCCCAAAACCAAATAAAAAACCAGGTGTGGCCTCACATGGGCCTATAACCCCAGCATTGGAGTGGGCAGGACAGGAGGATCACTGGGGCTTGCTGCCCATAAGCCTTGTTCTAAGTCCAGTGAGTGACTCCATCTCAAAGGGATAAAGGAGAGAGGGGAAGTGGGCCATCAGGCACCCTCCTCTGACTGCTGCACGTGCCTACCAACACCACAAACTAATTAGTAATGAGGTAAAAAGAAATGCCATGAAGAAAATAAAGCAGAGTAATGGGCTAAGAGGTAAAGACATTTCAAAGATGCCAAAGCGCCTCTCCAAACTCTTTTGTGAACCAGAGACCCAAGGAAGATGAGCCTGTTCTTTACTATGGGATGTTACAAGCATGTTTTCCCACCGGCCTGGTCCCACAGTTTTGTGAGCCCCAAATAATCTAATACAGAGACGCTGTGTTAGATATAAAGCTGTTGGCCTGTTACTAACATTTCTTATTGGCTAGCTCTGTCTTAAATATTAACCCATTTCTATCAATCTAAATATTTCCACGTGGTCTTACCAAGGGGAGACTTGGGACCTCTATTCTCTCAAGTCTCTACATTGTGAATTTCCTTCTACCTCTCCCCAAATCCTCCTTGTCTCCTGGTCCTGCCTATCTTGCTTTCCTATTTGCCAACAGTACTTTATTCATTAACCAATAAGAGAAACATATTTACAGAATGACATCTCCCATCAAAGGGACAGCAAGCTCAAAAGCTATATGGTGAAAATGCATTCATAGGGCCTGGAGAGATGGCTCAGTGGTTAAAATCACTTGCTATTTTTGCAGAAGACCTAATGTTCAATTCCCAGCATTGACATGGTGGTTCATGACGATCTGTAGGTCCAGTTTCAGGGGATCAGACACCCTCTTTTGGCACCTCTGGGTTCATGCCTTTTATCTAAGCACTTGAGAGGCAGAACAGGCAGATCTCTGAGTTCAAGGCCAGCCTGGTCTACAGAGTGAGTTTCAGCACAGAATAGAAAAACTCTGTCTCAAAAAAAAAAAGGAGAAGGAAGAAAGAGGGAGGGGGTTGGGGGTAGGGAAGGAGAGAGGGAGGGAGGCAGAGAGAGAGAGGAGAGAGAGAATATGCATTTGTGGGTCAGTGAAAAAGTCAGAACACCTGTTTAACCCAGATGTGCAGAGCAATGAGCGTGTGGTATGTTCAGGTGGGCTGACAGAGGCCACCACCAGAAAACACTGGTGAAAACACTGGTCTGCAGCAACACTACTGAAGGGTTTTAAGAGGCTGCAGGGTTTAGAGGCGCTGCACTGAAGGCAGAGGTGAGAGTTGATGGAGAGACCAGGACAAGCCCCACATAGGACCAGGTAAGGTTTAGCAACCTGCTCCTGTGATGTAGGACACTGAGTTGTCAAATGCAGGTTCACGGTAGGCAGTTTTGAGTGTCACTTCGAAGTGGTCTCATCGTGTCCAAGTGTCCAGGCAGGACAAATGCCCAGGACCATTGTGGAGGTCTTTTGCTCTGCTACTCTTCCTGGACAAGGCTTAAGAATCATGATTAATATCTTAGTTTTTAAATTTTCTGTTCTGTGATAAAATACCCTAACAAAAGCAACTTAGGGAGAAAGACTTTATTTGGCTTACATTTCCGGGTTACAGTCCGTCCTTGTGGGGAGACTGAGGTGGTGAGGCTCAAAGCAGTCACACTGCTCCTTCAGTCAAGAAGAGAGAGCGATGAGTTCATACGTGAGTGCTCAGTTCCCTCTCCTCTCCATCCAGTCCTGGACCCAGCTGTGAAATGGTACTGCCAACATTCAAGAGAGGGCTTCCTACCTCAACTGGCCCAATTAAGAAAATCCTGGCTGGGTGGTGTCGGCACATGCCTTCAATCCCAGCACTCGGGAGGCAGAGGCAAGCAGATCTCTGTGAGTTCGAGTCCCCCTGGTCTACAAAGGGAGTTCCAGGACAACTAAGGCTGTTACACAGAGGAACCCTGTCTCAAAAAACTGAGAGAGGAAGAGAGGGAGAGAGAGAAAGAAAAAGAGGAAGAGGAAAATAAAGAGAGAAAGAAAATTCCTTATAGGCATACTGGTCAACCTAATCCAGATAATTCCTCACCGAGTTTCCCTTCCCAGGTGATCCTGTATTATGACAAGTCAGCAATCAAAACTCAGCATGGCAGTGAGCAACCAAGTAATTGTTCAGTGTCTGCCACCTCCCAGTCCTGGTGGGCTCCATTCTATGTCTCAGGGGAGGGGCAAGACTAGTGACACCTACAGGTCTTCTGTTTCTCCTTTGATTTGGTACATTCACAGGTGCAATTCTTCACTGGCACACAGAAACCATCAGTTTGTGCCTCCTGGTGTGCTGGCCAATGGCGGTGGTTTGCTTGTATAAACAAAAAAAATGTAGAATGATTCTGTCTTAGCCCTTGTACTCCAGATGGGGTAACTCTGGTTAAAGCAATAGCTTTATAAAGTGGAATAGCAAATACATATAAAAAAAGAAGTTCACCATCATCCTTGTCTACATAATGAGTGAGAGGCCAGCCTGGGAATACATGAGACCCTGGGTATCAAGTGCGGAAATCAAGATTCACTGGGCTCACATCTTGGGATACAGAACTCGTTTTGCCAGTTTTTCCCTTTGGGAAAAAAAGAACTCATCTAGGACTATTGAACACTATTATGGGTGTGATCTGTGACAGAAGATCCTCTTCAGCATTTGAACAGGACATGGACAAAAGTTTGCAGTTAGTATTCAGCACATAAGGACTGTGGCGTCTCAAACCTATTTTTGAACTTTACAAGCAGTGGAGAATGGGAATTTAGACAGGAAAAAGGAAAAAGCTCAGAATTGTGGAGTTATTCATATTCTGTCATGAGAACATTTTATTGTCCTTTGATCAAATTGAAGTTATGAGAATTGTAACCCAGTGATTTGTATGCTTATTGTTACTAATCACACTAGAAATATTGACGTTTGTAACCTTTGCTATGCTATGTAAGTGTTTATGGGTGTAAGAGGTCAGAGCTCATTCTGACAGGAGTCAAGCAGATTTAGACTTTGATAGATCCAAATCCATTCAAGACACCCCAGACCAATTTTAAAAGGCCATTTTAACTTGATTCATCCTCTCCCTTTGCAGGAGATTGTGGTAGCCGTAAAAGTGCATATGTTACCTAGCACTGACAAGCTTGGTTGCGAACTCTCCAGGAAAAGTTAGCTTAAAGGTGCTCAGCATCGAGCTATACACCACCCCCTAACATTCTCTGTTACAGATGCTGATAACCCAGGGTGAGTAAGATCGTCTTGTCTCCAGGCAACCCAAGACAGGTCACATGTGACAGAATGTGTGCTCCAAGGATGGGCAAGCTCCAGTAGGTTGAAGAAGGCAACCTAAGACAGGTACAGTCATCTGTCCTGTTACAGAAACACGGTATTATTTTATTAATTTAAGAAGGGGGGATTGTCAGGACCTGTATATGGAATCCATTCTATTCTTGTCAGAGAGTTCAAATAACTCCTGTTATCCTTAAGACATTAGCTTAAAAGCTACAGGATGCCCAGGCCTCGATGGTGAACGGCTCCTATCTAAATAACAATAGACGGGCCCAGACAGGTTTACACTCACCCTAAAGGCAAAGAGTATGTACAGTTATGGAGTGTCTTTGGGATTAAGGAAAGTAATTGCTATTTGCCCTTCCTACATGATAATAAAAGTCTTCTGTCGTTGCCCCACTTTTGTTTGGTTACTTAAGTTGGCGTATGAAATAAACTGAGCACGTTCATTCAATATGGAGTAAATCTGCCCTCCTGACATCATATTATGTCTCTGTCTTTGTCTCATCATCAATAGCTAGCCTTTCCCTCATCCGCACACCCTGACTCGGGAATGGACTGGATGCGGATTGGCTCTTTCTGATTACAGCCCCCAAAACTTCAGTCCACAGCACCTGGGGTTGGTGGGGAGCAAGAACTCTTTTCCTACCAAGTCCGTCTTGACAGGAAGCGGTAGTTTATACATATGGTTGGGGGTGTTCCCAGGCTTCTCCCAGCAGATGATGAGCAATCACAGAATTGGGGGTGAGGGGATATCTTCCTAAAGTAGGTGGGCAGATGACGCACATTTGATCCCTACCATCATAGTCATATGATATTTTTCAGTTGTTTTTTTTTTTAATCTCGAGAACAAAGGTCATTATTTCAAGAATATCCTTATTGCTGGTGGCTTATGCCAATGCTGTTTATGTCACAAAGGGCAGGTTAGATGGGATGGCTGCCCCAAGGCCCTGTTGCTGATTGCCAAACACATGGTAAGGAATGGAAATATACTTAGCGTTTCACTCCAGTTCTCCACCGTCAGATGTCTATTTCAGTCTTCTGGCTCTGAGCCTTCAGTCTCAGATCAGGCTGCCCCTATTGAAGAGAGGGGAAGTGCGATGAGCCAGAACAGGACCCACTGGGGCTTGAGTATGAGTGGTTGTTTGATGTCAACTTTCTCCATTTCGGCCATAAAATACTTTATCACGGATGGAGAATCCCACCCCAAGTGGTTTTGCTAGCTGAGCACCCAGGCTACACTCTGCCTGAGATTACAGTGTTTGATTTACTCTGGACATTTTACTGACAATGAAAATCCACCTCTAGTGGTGAAATATACCGTGACACAAGTAGAACTCATTGGTATTAGCCTCTCATTTAAAAACCAGGCAGCTGGGGCTACAGAGATGGCTCAGTGGTTAAGAGCACAGGCTGGTTTTGCGATAGGCTTAGGTTGAGCAACCAGCACCAACCTGGTGGCTTGCAACCATCTGTAACTCTAGTCCCAGGGGATCTGACACACTCTTCTGGACTGCCTGGACACCAGACACACACTTGGTGCACAGACATTTATGCAGACCAAGCATTCATGCCCATGAAATAAATAAACCTTTTCTTAAAAATTAAAAATGTTCTCATTTTAAAATATTAAAAATTACATACCTAGTTCTCAAATAGACATACATATCTAAATATAGCCACCTCTGTCATCTCCCATTGCATCCCAGTCTCCTTGATAATATATTTAATTACTTTATGCACCATAGCATTAGCATATTCCTATCTTCTTTCCTAAACTTCTACTTATTTTCAGTGATTTTTCATATCATTCCTAGCCAAGGGATCCTAACTGCCAGATTTGTCCACCTGGTTTAATAAAAGAAAAGGCTCAAGCTTAAAGATTACAATATATTTATATTTAGACTGTTTTTAAAAACACAAATAAATAGAAAACATTTGTGAAATATGGATGTCAGAGGACAGCGTTGCATGCTGGTCTTTAATTTCCACCTTTTTTGAGACGGAATCTCTGCTATTTACCACTGCATGTGCCAGACTAGCTCTTAAGGATTTTCCATGTCCTTTCTCACTGCAGGAGCAGAGTTTAAAGATTTGGTGCCATGCCAGACTTTATATGGTAGGTTCAGGAGATTTGATCTCCTCTGCCTCAGTCAGGGGTATTTGTGTAGTTATCTACTTATTTAGTATTTATTTAGGGCTCATGCCATAGCATGCTTATGAAGTGAGAGAACAATTGTAGGAGGCTGTCTTTTCCTTCCACTGTGTGGGTCTCAAGGATGAACTCAGGTCACCAGGTTCAGAACCAAGTGCCTTTACCCACTGACCATCTTGCTGCCCCTCCCCCAAGCAGTTTTAATTCAGACTAAACTTTATCCTTTCTTGCATCTGGATAGCCAGGCAAACCAGATACAAAACACGTTTCTGAGAATAGCTTGAAGTCTGGTGTGCTGACACTCACCTTTAATCCCAGCACTTGGGAGGCAGAGGCAGGTGGATCTCTAAGTTCAAGACCAGCCTGGTCCATAAAATGAGTTCCAGGTCACTTACGGCTCCACAGAGAAACTATGTCTAATAAAACACCCTGCACCCCCCCCCACATACACACATAGAGAGAGGGGGAGAGAGAGAGAGGAAGAGAGAGAGAGAGAGAGAGAGAGAGAGAGGAGAGAGAGAGAGTAGCTTGAAGTTACCACCACTTGTCCCCTGGGTAGAGAGGTCTATGGGATGGAAACAGACTTAGAATAAGAATATTTAATTTTTAAAAATTCCTCCATATTTACAAGGGGAAGCAAAGTGTTCCAGGTGCCTGAAAGGTTTTGCTAAACAGAACTTTAAGTGTGTTTAATTTTAGTTCTTTCCAAAGAGACACTCTAACACAAAAAGACAAAGAGGTAAATCTTGGCAAAAGTTATTTTGTCATTACTATTTTTGAAATGTGTCTTAGTTACTTTTCTATTGCTGTGATAAGGCACCATGACTAAGGCAACTTACAGAAGTAAGAGTTTATTTGGGGCTTACAGTTTCAGAGGATGGATGTCTTCATTAGGTTTTTATTGCTGTCAAGAGATACCATGGCCACAGCAACTCTCATAAAGAAAACATTTAATTGGGGTGGCTCCATTACAGTTTCAGAGATTCAGTCCATTGTCATGATGGGGAACATGGTTATGTGTAGGCTGGTGTGGTGCTGGAGCTGAGAGTGCTACATCTTGCAGACAGCAGGAAGTTGACTGAGACAATGGGAAGTATCCTGAGCATAGGAAACGTTAAAGCCCACCTCCACAGTAACACACTTCCTCCAACAAGGCCACACCCACTCTAACAAAGCCACACCTCCTAGTAGTACCTCTCCCTATGAGATTATGGAAGCAATTACATTCAAATTAGCACAGTGAATCAGTAACCATTACGGCAGTGGACAGGTAGGCATGGTGCTAGAGCAGTAGCTGAGAGATAACACACAAGCTGAGAGAGAGGCATACAGATATACACACCTCATCCATACACAAGGCAGAAAGAGATAACTCCGAATGGTATGAGCTTTTGAAGCCTCAGTGCCCACCTGCAGTGACACATCTCATCAACAAGGCCACACCCAATTCTTCCCAAACAGTTCTACCAACTGGAGACCAAATGTTCAAACATATGAGCCTATGGATGGTCATTCTCATCAAACTACCACAAAACACAAGCCAATCTATTGTCACTCTTTACCACGTAGCAGCCAAAACCAGGGGATTATTTCTTTTAATTCAACCTTAATCTTCTGAGGGCATTTCCATGTGCGTGAGTATGAGAAGGTGTCTAATTTCCAGGGATGATAGGCATTCCGGCAGTTTATTTGCTGTGGCATACTCTCATCTTTTTTTTGTCCAAGTTTTTGCATGTTGATGAATGACTAGAAAGACATACCAAAGCCTGTGCATATTTTCACCTTCTTCCTGGCTGGTACTTGGTGGAGTCTTTGTCAACACTGTCAGTTTTGCCCCCGATGCTGATATCTCAGTAAAGGGGCATTGTCTTTATCCCTTGGCCAATGAAGGCATATAGCCCATATGGTATAACTCAAAAGCCAGTACCCTCATCCAAAGAAGCTCCATCCATCCCTGCCTTGTTGGTTTGTCAGTGCAGTCCTGCTTTACTAGGCAAGGCCACAGCTTTTGTACCATGATGACTAGGAACTGTAGTCATATAAAGTGTACTATAGCCTGGTATTTGCCTGGTTTTTGTTTGTTTGTTTGTTTGTTTGTTTGTTTGTTTAGCTCTAGGCAATTGGCACCACTTTGCTCTAAAAGTCAGCACCTGGTTGGTAAAAATTATTTTTTTTAATGGATGGTGTATGTATGTTTGTGTTTGCTTATTGTGAAGGCATGTGTGATGGTGTGTATGCATGTGTGCACATGTATAAGATAGAGGTTGACTTTGTGTGTCTTCATCTTTCACTCCCCACTTATACAGTGAGGCAGGCTCTCTCACTCACTTGAGCCCCCAGCTTGCTGATTGAGCTAGCCATCATGCTCCACGGATTCCCGTTGTCTCTGCTGACTCTTCTGCTGGACATGGGGATCTGAACTCTGGTGTTTACACTTGCTATGGCAAGTGCTTTCCCTGTTGAACTACCTCCCCAGGTACCCAGTGTGAAAAACTCAGCATCCAGTAAACTGCAGTGAAGGTCAGCTATGGCTCAACCATGGGAAACATCCTTTTGTTACTTTCACAGCTGTTTGGAGTAAGTAGTAAGCAATTAGCTGGGAAACATCCCCTAGCATTTGAATCAACATTCCAGTTGAACTTGTTGCCTCTTGTACTGTAGTGAGATATTCACTTTGTCTGCACCTGTGACACAGACCACACCCATTGGGGGTGGGGACAGGGGCGGATGTTACCTGGAGGAACTAAGTCTGAGGAAGGGGTTCCTGGAGCTCTCTTGCAGCACAGGGACAGGAGAACATCCGGAGGCATCCTTGGGACCAGAAACCTGCTGGTGTTCATCTGTCTATGTTTTGAGTTATTTCTCCCTGAATAAACATCTATTCGGCCTATCTGTTTCTCCTGATCCTTATTAAACCTCAATATCTTATCCTGCTGACAAGCATGGGTTCACTTTAATGGATTAGAATCCAAATCCTTTAAGGCTTTACAGACTGGCGCACTAATTGAAGTCTTAAATCTAGCAAAAAATCCAGCAATACCAAGGAAATCCATCCCATGACTGTCCTCTAGTGGTTTAAGTATTTTCTTCCTCCTCTTCCTTTTCCTCCTTCCTTTCCTCTTCCTCCTCCTCCTGTCTGACAGTCTTACTTTGTAGCTTGGACTGGCCTAAAATTTGTTGCTGAGCGGTTAAGAGCACTGGCTTCTCCTCTGGAAGACCTGGGTTTGATCCCTAGCACCTACATAGTAGCTCACAACTACCCCTAATTCCAGTTCCAGGGGATATGATGCCTCTTCTGACTGCAGGCATGCACATAGTGAACACACATCCATGTAGGCAAAACACTAAACACACAAAATAAATAAATCTTTAAAAAATAATAAAGGAAACAAACCACAATCCACCTGCCTCAACCGTCAGAGTGCTGGGATGCTAGGCATGTACTTTTGCTCATTACTGGCTGGCTGGGACCTGAGGGGGCAGAAGCTTCTCTCTGTTGGTCAGCAAAATTTTAAGTCTGTGCTGAAAATTGAAACCAAGATAGGCTGCTTAGTGCTTCCAAGTCTTTGTGTGTGTGTGTGTGTGTGTGTGTGTGTGTGTGTGTGTGTGTGTGTGTAAGAGAGAGATACAGAAATATATAGAGGCAGAACGAGACAAAGACAGAGATAGAGAGAAAAAGAGACAGAGAGACAAAGAGACAAAGAGGTGGAAGCTTTCTGTCTTCTATCATACTTAGACCTGTAACTTTAAAGTCCTATGGTGCTTGTTAGGCATCGTTCATGTATAAGGATGGCTACATGTTATAATAGCAACCCCTCCTCTAGTTTTAAATAACTCAAGACTCTGGCCAATGCTTTTTCAAAGAAAGTGATAGATTCTTTATTGTTCTTCCTGAGGCCTATTGGTACATACAGTAGCGCCTCAGAGTCAAACCCCAGCCCCATACACATCCCTGAGAGGCCATAAAGATTATGATTTTATCTCCAGCATCCCCCAGAATGCTTTCTGTTGTTGATATCAAGAAATTACTCAATTAGTTTATTGTTTTGCTTTCTCCGATGTCAGTTTCATCCAGGGAAGTCCTTGTATTCTTCAATACGGCGTTGCTGCAGTGGACAGTTCCTAGCCGAACTGAGTTCCTGGCTGCTGTGGAAGGGTAAAATCCAGCCTGTTGCTTCAAGCTCCTGTCTCTTATAAAAGTGTTTGTTTTTTTAAGTAACAACAAAAACCCTTTTAACTTACAACTTGTTTGTAACTCCATCTCTTTCTTATTTATTTATTTATTTGTTTGTTTATTTATTGGTTCATATCTGTTATTTTTCTTAAACTTGCACTTTGAAACAATCTATTAAACACACCTCTTTCTCACTCATGGAGCTGGGGAGATGGCTTAGTGGTTAAGAGCACTGGCTGCTCTTCCAGAGGACCTGGGTTCAATTCCCAACATCCACATAGCAGCTCCCAACTGTCTGTAACTCCAGTTCCAGGTGCTATAAGCCCTTTTCTGGATTTTCCCTGCTTCCATGAGTAACAGGCAGGCATGTGGTACACATACAGGCACAAAACAAGATTTTTAAAGGTACTTTCAAAAAGAAATTAGTAATTAGCTCTATGTGGCTGAATTTTCCAAGAAATAATCATCTCCAGATTCTATGTGTCAGATCTGAGGTTTAAGAAAATAGTCTCTCTCTCTCTCTCTCTCTCTCTCTCTCTCTCTCTCTCTCTCTCTCTCTCTCTCTCTCTTTCCTCCTCCTCCTCCCCTCCTTTCTTTCCTCCTCCCTTCCCTCCTCTCTCTCTCTCTGTTCCATTTATTATTTGTGAATGTGTGTGTGTCCATCTCACAAATAGGTAAAAAGGGCAACTTTTGAGAGTTAGCTCTCCCTTCCACCATGTGGGTCCTGGGGATTGAATCAAAGTCTTTAGGCTTGGCAGCAATCACCTTTACCTGCTGAGCCATCCTGTAAGCCCCCAGATCATCATGCCCTTTGCCATGCTTTACACGTCTGTTGGGGTGGATTTGTTTTTACTTCCTTTCTTCTGAGCCTACTAGGATCTTCTGGCTTCTGTAACTCTTCCTAGAGGGGCATCTGCATGAAGTTCAGATATGAGGACTTGAAACTTGGTCCTGACTAACAAGTGAGTTAACGAAGTGATCCTGTGTAACATGAAAAAAAAATGACCCAGAGACTGGTATTGGGGTTCAAGCTTTAAGCTGAATATCAGAAAAGCAAAGCAGCTGGCCACTAGTTTCTTAACCTCTGCCTCAAGCTGAAAAGGCTGATCCATGCACGAGCTCTTCACCAAGCCTCAAACTGCTGCCTCTCCTCAGTGTGGCTGGAGAAGGAATGTCCCCTACTGCATACTGAAGACCCTGCTTCTTTTTTACCCTCTAGTGCTGAGATTACAGGTGTGTGATCTGTTACTGTTTTACACTGACTCAATTTCAAGTGTCCTTGGGTGGCCTTGGGCACACAGAGATCCATCTACCTCTTAATCCTGAGTCTCAGGATTAAAGGTGTGGACCACCACCTCCTAGTTTCTGGCTACTGGTATTAATGGTGTGTGCCTGGCTTCTATGGCTCATGGCTGACTTTGCTTTCTGAATCCTCAGGCAAGCTTTAATAAATCATAAATAATGTATCACTACAATCCTGTCTTGGCTATGTGCTAACGGAACTAAGGGGCTGGTCACCAGATGGAATCAAAATCTTGGCCACATCTTGTGTTCCGTGAATCTGCTGGGAGCAGGGTACCAAACTTCAGACACAACAAAGTCTATCTGTTCTCTGGGGGCTGTGTTGACAGCTACAGGACCAAAGTAAACTCAAGAGTCACTACAGAATAGACTCCAGCTCCTGAAATGATGATTGGAACCTCTGGAATCAAAGCCCTTCGTCCACAGTGACCTCAGAGCTCACTGGAACCAAAGCCCCCATCTTCATGGAACCCCAGGCACACTGGAGTTGAAGCGAAGGCCCTGCTCTGACCTCTGAGGCCACTGGACTGAAGCTCTGATGACAAGGCATCACAGCTGCAAGTGTGGTCCTGCAAGTGTGGAAGGGCTGGGTACTGATTCTCTCTGGTCCTGCAGCATCTGGAGGCCTGGTCCCACGTCTTTTCCATATGTAAAATTTGTTCTCTTTACCCAAAGGTGATATTCATGATGTGACTGCCATCTCCAGAGAAAATATATTTTAAAGGGAGAAACGTATGCCTGGATAAATGGCTCAGAAATGAGTACATATGGCTTGATTTTGCAGAGGACCCGAGTTCAATTCCCAGCACCCATATCATGTGGCTCAAAACCATGGGCTTCCTTGGGCATCTGTGCTTACGAGCACATACCCATACACGTCTACATTTATTTGTTTGTTTATTATTTTTAACAATAAACATGTTACTAAGTAATATTTAATAAACATTTTATTAAAATAATTTATTATTTAAAATATTGTTAATATTAAAATTACATTTATAAAAGTAATAAAAAAATGTTAAAAAGAGAGAAATTTGTTCCCTTCCCATTTGGCTATCAGAGTATTGAAACAATGGATCCAAAGGAATTAAAATGTCCTCAGGAATTCCAAGCTGGGAAAAGCTGAAATTCTAGTGTGGGCTAGAGGAGAGACTAGCTTTGCAGGAAGAGATTTCACACGGTTTTGACAACTTAAATCAGCATGCACTTACTTCCTGGCTTTTGTTTCAGCCTTTCTATAATTGTAACACTGTTACAGAACAGGGAAAAAGAAACTATATTAGTTACTTTTCTATTGTTGCGATAAAACAACATCACCAAGGCAACTGATAAAAGGGTTTATTTGAACTTAAGGTTCCAGAGTCACAAGTCTATTTAGCGTGGCAGGGAGCGCGTCAGCAAGCGACAGGCAAGCATAGCAGCAGGAGTAAGCTGGCAAACACGAAACACAGAGAACCAACTGAGGTCGAGGCTGTAAGGTCCCAAAGCCTGCCCCAGTGAAGCACTTCTTCCTGCCAGGCCACACCTTCAAAGCTGCTCCAAACAATACCAACAACTAGGGACCAAGGACCCAAAATGTCCAAGACTATGGGGGCATCACATTCAAACCTCCACAGAAGCTAGCAGTCTTTCTCAGGTTTGGCCAAACTAAATAATTCAGTTTCCTTTACCATTTTTGTCTTCTCATTTCTTTTAAGCAGCAGCAGATTTGTAAACACAAGGTCTTCCCGTCATGACTTTGGAGAGCCAGGCAGGGGGGAGGCCGCGGGTGACTAACAGATCACTGTGGCTGGAACGCAAGGAAGTCCCAGCTGTGGAAATTTCTCTGGGCCTCTGACCCTTGTTTGCTAAAATGGATTGATGAACTGGTTGGTGAAGAGAAGGGGCTTTGGGGATTGTGAGCTGGTTTCCTGTGAGAAGAATACTCTACTTCTCCAGTGTTACGATTTAGAGAACACCTGATGAATAATTGTCATCTAAATCTTTGTTTTGTGCTGGTTCTAATAACTGTCTTTTTTTTTTAAAGGATTGTCTTGAAATTTTATGTGTATGAGTATTTTGTCTGAATTCAGAGTTAAGTAGAAAAAACCCTTTCTGGTCAATAGAATGGAAATATAATGTACCTGGTGTAGCCTGGGTGGAGATATAATGCACTAGTCAACCTCCTGGCCAAAGACCACCCCCAAGAAGGCAGGCTCCCCTTAAGCCATGCTAAAGAGATAGGTGTTAGCCTAATTTGGCATTTATCATTAGATTTGGGTTTAATGTTTATTTCTCCCCATGTTTGAGGCATGAGAATTAATTGGATTCTTCTTGGGTCATGTAAAAGTATCAGTTGGTAGTTCTTTACTAAGCATTATTATTAATTATGAAAATCATTAATGAGAGTTATTCAGAAAGGCATAACTTCTTTTTCACTTTTTCATTTCTAAGCATGTTTTCCCTAACATTTTGGGTTTCCCCAACATTTTGATCTTTACTCTCTCTGCCATGAGGCTGCTTCTCTACCATGCCTCTGACCTCCATGACAGTTTAAATAAATAGCATAGTCTCCTGACTCAACTGTATTCTAGGAATAGGAAAGCTGATGGTTACAGTTCACCTGCCGTAGGGATTTTTCTTTTAAATGCTAATAAAATCATCCTGAGTTTCCATTTGAGTCTATCCTTAATAAAAATTATTTTATTAATGAGAACAAGAACCTTAAGAGAGGAACCCAAGTTCCCCTGAATCATCTGATAACCATGAAGAGACCTCAAATATCCAAACCTGTGTGCCTAGTGCCCTTGGAGGCCAGAACAGGACATCTGATCCCCTAGAACTAGAGTTACAGTTGGCTGTGAATCACCATATATATATGAGTGCTGGGAACCAAACCCACGTCCCCTGCAGAAGAAACAAGTGCTCTCAACCACTGAGCTGATTCTCCAGTTCCAAATAACTATCATGGCTCAGCAAGATGTCCTTTATCCTCCACATAATCTCTGTAATATGCATGTGGCCAAACACATAAACACACACACACACACACACACACACACACACACACACACACAACTATACGTTGTATGTGTACGTGTGTGTTTACGTATATAGTAAAACACTTTTAGTATGTGTGTATACATATATATTAAAATGTTTTTAAAAGGCCCCATTAAGCCATTTGCTGCATTCCTGTTTGGTTATGTCACAAGGAAGCTCAGGGAGTGTTTACACTCTTTGCTTCTCTTGTTTTGGCATTTATTTTGAGATCTCACTTTAGTCTCTCTCCTTCCTTCCCTCCTTCCTTCCTTCCCTCCCTCCCTCCCTCTTTCTCCCCCCCCCTCTCTCTGTTTGAGGCATAAGAACCATTTGGATTGGTTTTGAGTCACTTTATAGTACCAGTTGATAAGTGATGGCTGCCATCTGAGGTTTGGTCACTTGAGTGCCGCCTGCCATTGTGGGATAAAGAATCAGATTCTTAGAAAATGTGTCTGCTTGGATCTGTATTTGAGTTTTTAAACTTTCTTTGCCATTGAGATAGGCAGAGGGGGGCAGACAGAGAGAAGGAGAGAGAGAGAGAGAGAGAGAGAGAGAGAGAGAGAGAGAGAGAGAGAGAGAGAGAGAGAGAGAGAGAGAGAGAGAATGTGTGTGTACATCTGTGTGGATGCAGGCATGTGAGTGCCTTGGCTTGGATGTGGGAAAGGTAAGAAGATGACTTCTGGGAGTCAGCTCTCTCCTTCCTGTGTTCCTGTGTTCCGGTGTTCCTGGAATGGAAATCAGTTTCTCAGGCTTGTGTGGCAAGCACTTTTACCCGATGAGCCATCTCTCATCAGCCCTGAATTTAAGTACATTTTTTGAAATATCTCTATTGTAATTTGTGGAGGCATGAGAAATAGTCACTGTATTTACTTCTGGTGACGCTTACTCCTGCTGACGAGTCCTTTTACTGTTTAAGAATGCACTCTGGGTTGGCACAGTGACTCAGAAGGTTCAGATACTTGCTGTCAAGCCTGAGGACCTGAGTTTGATCTCCTAGATTCACATGTGAAAAGTGACAACTTCTGCTCACTGTCTGCTGACCTCCACACACATCCTGCTGCGTGCACCTGCTCACCCCACCCCTAAGTGAATAAGCAAATCAACAAAATGTAAACATAAGGAGAGTGCACTCTGAATTGGTGCAAATGCTTTGTCGCTTTGTGTATCACTCTGTGTCTCTAGCAACTGACTTGATGGAAGAAGCTAAAACCTTCATGGCTGAAGTAACCGATTTTTCTCATTAGAGATTTCTCTACATGAGGTTTCCCTGGACTCCAAAGAAAAAGACAGATGCTTATCCCAAACCACTCTGGGTAACAAGCTAGCAAGGGCCATAACAGAGACATCAGGGTATCTGGTCCCATATAAATAAATGATCTCATATGGAATTATATCAGAATATACTCCATTCCTGGGATGGACGGAACTCTAGCTGCTTGTCCCAGAGGTACATCCCTTGGTGTTGGGGCTTCCCAAGACATGGAAGAAGGGAACTCCACCCCCTGGTAACAGTTCAGGAAGCAATTCCCAGTAAGCAGCACATATTAAACAAATTCCTTAATGTTAGCTGTTCAATTAGCAATAAGATGAGCCTATGACCCTGTAATTTCTAAAAGTAACCAATGTGCCTGTGGCTACTTCCTCTTTACTGTATTTTTAAAAATTCAGTGCAGGATAAATTCCTCATGTGTCTAATCTAAGATGTGGTTTTGTGACTGGGGCCAGGATGGTTGCCTGGCTGTATCCTACCCCACATTACTGCCGCTAGGAAACCTGGTGTGGCCTAACCAAACTGTAGAGATTAAAATGTTAACCCTGAGCTTCCAGACAGACAGTGTTGATCTGGTGCTTTTTAAATGTCAATTCTGAAAATCGAGGCTGGAAAAGAAAAGGGAAACCTTGCTATGGGTTTATGAGATTGATAACAAGGATTTACAACAAAAATGTAAAATAAAAGCAGATGATTTTATTGTAAATGTAATTTGGATTTGACTGTGTATTCAAAGACCTGTTCAATCTATCTTTCCTTACAAATTTAGAACCTCATCTTTCTTAAAATTTTTTTTAAAAGATTATTTATTTACGTGTTTTATGTATGTGGGTACTTTGTCTGCATGTACATCTGTGCACCAGAAGAGGGCATTGGGTCCCTTTGTAGACCACTGTAAACTACCATGTGGGTGCTAGGAATTGAACTCAGGTCCTCTGGAAAAACAACCAGTGCTCTTACCACTGAGACATCTATCTACCCCTCTTTAAAATTCTTTTATTAATTATTTAATGTGTATGGGTGTTTTGCCTGCATGGATGCCTGCATAACACATGCATCCCTGGTCCTATGGAGGCCAAAAGAGGGCATTGGATCCCCTGGAACTAGAGTTACAGACAGTGCGAGCTACCATGTGGGTAATGAGGATTGATCCTAGACCCTCTGAATGAGCATCCAGTGCTCTTAATCACTGAGCTATCACCCTAGCAACCTTACCTAATTTTTGACGGTCAAGGGTAACAGAAAATGAGAGGACACAGAAACACTTTCTACTAGCCAGGCACAGTGTCTTAGTTACTTTTTTACTGCTGTGATGAGACATGACCAATGCAACTTATAGAAGAAAGAGTTTATTGGTAACTTACTATTTCAGAGGAGTCCATGCCTGTCATGGTAGGGAGCCTGACAGTAGGCAGGCAGGCATGGCACTGGGGTAACAGATGAGAGTTTACATCTGTAACCACAAGTAGGAGGCAGAGAAAAGAAACTAACTAGGAATGGTGTGAGCTTTTGAAACTTCCAAGCCAGTGACGTACTTCCTCCAACAAGGCCACACCTCCTAATCCTTCCCAAACAGTTCCACCAACAGGGGCCCAAGCATTCAAATAAATGAGCCTATGGAGGCCATTCTCACCCAAACCACCATAAATAATGGTATATGCCTTTAATTTCAGCAGTTGGGAGGCAGAGGCAGATCTCTATGAGCTCAAGGCCAGCCTGATCTACATACGTTCCAGGCTACACAGTGAGACCTTGTCTCAATAAATAAGTAATGAAAGAAAGAGAGAAAGAAAGAAAGAAAGAAAGAAAGAAAGAAAGAAAGAAAGAAAGCGAACAATCTTTATATTGGTCAAAATACCTCTATATAATATACATTAAAAACCTTTTTGTTTGATTTTTGCTATAGGTTTCATTTCTTGGAATAATCATGTACTTGATTGTGCTCATGATATATGTGAGAAAATGTGCCAAGGACTGAACAAGGATGTTGAAGACTAAATTCATTAATGAGGTCAAAGATTCAATCACCTCACCGTCAGCTGCCAACCAATCTGTTAGCTCCTATTCTATGTGGACATTTTCAGATCTAAACTGTAACAGTAGGTTACAGGACCAGCCTCTTGCCTGTGGACAAACTCACAGGAGTAAATAAAAGCATCCTAGGCAAGGCGAGGTAGCTCACACTTGTAAACCCCAGCACTCAGAAGGGGGAGGCAGGGTGGCTGCAATTTTAAAGCCAGCCTGAACTAGACAGTAAGAACTTGTAACTAAATAGATAAATGATAGGGCTGGAGAGATGGCTTGAGCAGTTAAGAGCACTGGCTGTTCTTCCAGAGGACCTGGGTTCAATTCCCAGCACCCATAGCAGCTCAGAACTGTCTGTAACTCCAGCTCTTTGGGATCTAACACCTTCATACCCATGCACATAAAATAAAGTTAAATAAAAGGATTAAATAAATAAATAAATAAATAAATAAATAAATAAATAAATAAATAAATGTTAAACTGAGATCAGAGAGCTTCCAGGAAGTAAGAACACACCCACAGCCAGGAGTCTGACAGCCCAGTCCTGTAGAAAGGAATGTTCCTGCACTTAGACCTTCCAGACCTTGCCTTGTATGTCTCTTAATCTATCTGTCTATTTGCAAAGCTGAATCTCCAAGAAGGATTCATGGTGGCTAATTGGGTCTCAGTTCAATGGCCAAGTCTGATAGGCATCTGCCAATGAGAGGTCATATGCACAGTGCTCTAGAAGAACCACACACTGAAACTTGCAGCCTTTGCTCATATGTGTCCCGGTCTCAACCCCGAGATAGCAGCTTCCAGACGCTTCTTTTTGCCACCTGCAGTCAAATTTAAATGTCAATCAGGACTGTTCCCAGGTATTGTGCCTCTGTTTGCTGACAGTGTAGAAATTTTCTTGACACAAGCCAGCCCCTGGTTTACAGTGTGTGTGTGTGTGTGTGTGTGTGTGTGTGTGTGTCCATGTTGGGCTTGCCCAGGCATGAGCATGTGTGGGGGCCAGAGATCAAAGCTAACTCCTTCATATTTCTCCATCTCATTTGTTGAGAGGGGATCTCTCACTGAACCTTGAGCTCATGGGTTTTAGAGAGCCTGGTGACTATTAACCTGTCCCCAAAGGCCTCCCCTCAGCCTGACACTGGGATTACAGATATGCCACACTGCCACACTTGGCTTTCATGTGGGCCCTAAGAATCCAAACTCAGGTCCCTGTGCTTTGCTGCAAGAGGACCCAACAGCAAGACACTGTTTAAAAATAAAGCTTGCCTGAGTGGCGGAGCATTTGCCTAACATGCTCATCCTCTTAGTGTGCAACTCAGGGAAGAAAGACTTACTAGGCCTGCTTTCCCTGGTTTTATGTCTAGAAGTGTTGGATTACATTAGACAAGTCCTTCTGAATCCAAACCTCCTATACTGAAGATAAAGGACTTAGGAACCTGATTTCAAGATTGAAAATAAACAATTTTACTTTAATTTACATATTTATCTTAATTTTCTTACCCAGTAAATATTTCAGAGACTCCATTATGTGAGTGAAAAGTGAGTAATCTATGTTCTATAGCCTTTTCTAATGACCAGCGATCTTCTACATTCCAAACATCTTCATGACTAAAAATTACTGTCCATAGAGTTGTAATGTGCTAATTCTTTGGGCAAAACTAACTCAGAATTACCCAAAACTTTCCTGGTCCAATGGGACCAGATTAGAGCAGAGCTTGCCTTGGGCTGCAACAGCTGGGATCTGGTACCTCTGACAAAAGCCTGGCAAAGGGAGATACTTCTTACCACCCAGAACCCAGAACCCAGAACCCTGCTGTCAGGACCAGTCAAGGCAAGACTAGGAAGACTGGCTAGCTTGTTATCAACAGAGAGAGAGAGAGAGAGAGAGAGAGAGAGAGAGAGAGAGAGAGAGAGAGAGAGAGAGAGAGAGAGAGAGAGATCAGACTACCACCCCCAAGTGGTCCTGGGTTAAGAAAAAAAAAAAAAAAGCAAGCTGACCACGCCCATGGAAAGAAAGCAGCATCCCTCCTCTCTGGGGTCTCTGGGTATGTCTTTGTGTGAATAAGTATACATGAGTGCAGGTGCCTGTGGAGTTGCATCTCCTGGAACTAGAGTTATGGGTGGTGTGAGCCACCTGTCATGGGCTCTAGGAAGCACCAGTAACTGCAGAGCCATCTGTGTGTGGGCAGGTACCCAAAGAAGCCAGAAGAAGTATCAGATCTTCTGGGGCTGGAGTTACAAGTGGCTGTGAGTTGCTGATGTGGGTACAGGAAATCTAACTTGGGACCTCTGGGAGGAGAGTAGCAAGTGCTCTAAACCCCTGAGCCATCTCTCCAGAAGCATGGTGTCAACTTATACAAACTTTCCTGAGGGTCCTCCAAAACAAACAAGCAACAAAAAAAGCAAAACAGCCAAAAAGTATGCAACACTCCTCTTTCGTCTTACATCTCAACCGTCTGACCAAAGAGAACACTTGCTCTGATCACTGCCTTTGAGGGACACTGGTGTCTAGCTTGTGTCTCAGCAGCCCGCAAGAGGCGGAAAACTCCAGACATATAAGGTACTTAGCAGCTTAAGATACATAGCATATACAGCGCAATGTCTCCATGTGTGCCAGTCTCTCAGGGGCTTTTCCTTAGCAAGAGGTTCATCTAGTTCACAGGGGCCTTTTGTCATCCTAATTTTTATTGCCCCCTCTCCTGTACTAGGACAACTCCCATCCCAGTACCACCTGTCTGTTGTCACAAGTGAGAGGGTCTGTAATCAGAAATGTCTCTGTTCTTTAAGAGTGACCAGAGAAGCTATTGCAAAAACATAATGACCCTTGGCCACAGCAGTGACAAAGGTCTCTCTGACTCAATGTCTGAGAATAAACTTTGCATTACAAGTGTCACACCTGCAGTCACTTCTGAAACATTTGAATCTCCCAATAAGGCTCCAAGTGGCTAATTGGACCCTTGTTCAAAATAAAGTCCGGCTGCTATCTTCCAAATGGGGGATCACCCAGGTACTCTATGTTCCTGGGATAATCACACACTGAACTTTGCAGCCCGTGCCCAGGCATGTTCCTGTTCCAATTGCCAAGGTAAACAGCCTCCAGGAAGTCCCTTCTGCCACCTGCAGTCAACTTTCTTTTCCCCCCTGTGATGCAGGGAAGGAAACTCAGGGCCACCAGCATGCTGGGCAAGTGCTCTACTACTGAGCCAGCCCTCCCTACCCCCATCCTGTAGGCAATGCCAACCAACCAGTCCTAAATATTGGGTTTGCATAGCTAGCAGGGTGGGAAGCCAGGGAAGACATTTCTCTGTGTAAGCCAGTCCTTGTTGTCCCTTCAAAGCCCCACCTCAGCCATGCCTCTGAAATTAATGACTTTACATTTAAAAAGTAGCTAGTCATTTTACTTCTCAGGAAAAATGCACCCCTGCCCCCAGACACCACTTCTCTATGCAGCCCTGGCTGTCCTGGAACTCCCTTTGTAGGTCAGGCAGGCCTCAAACTAACAGAGATGCACCTGCCTCTGCCTCCCCAGTGTGCACCACCACTGCCCAGCTTCTAGTACAGTTTTTAACACTTTGTCCTATCACATCTTCAAACTTACAAGTACACTTTTAGCACCTGTTATAATCATGAAACTAAATTTTATGAAACAAAAAGCACACACACATACACAAACAAGCAAAAACAAAAAACAAACAACAAAAGATCATTTTGTGTTGGCTAACTCCTCCTGGGTGTGGGGCCTTCCCTGGAGTGTGGTTGATATGACCAGTGTATTCAGTGGCACTCCATTGTTGAAAGCGGTTTTCCCCCTTTACTGGCAGGAATCATTGCAAATAGGCTTTTGGTTAGGGATGGGACCCTGTCTGTCTAGCTTGAGCCCATGCTATCGTGGTCTCTGCATCAATCCTGTTGTGTCTGGATTCATCCACCACCTCTGGCTCTTAGACTCATTCCTTCTCCTCTTCTGAACAGATACCCAAGCCTTTAGGGAAGACATTAGACAAAGACACCCTATTTAGGACTGGCTGTGAGGTCCCTGGTAGAGGGTGATTCTTCGGGTCAGTAGGTATCACAAAGGGATGGAGATGGGGTGACAGGAAGGAACCAGGAGGACATGGGGTCTGCACTGGGAAGCACAGCCCTGGGATTAGCTAGAAATCTTTGTTCCAGAATAGAAGTGTATCCAGGCGAGTATGTTTACCATACAATAGCAAGAACAAGACCTTGAATTTCAAAAATAGAAGGCAGTTATGTACTCCAAGTTACAGTAAGAAAGCTTTCAGAGCGGTGGTGCACGCCTTTAAGGCCAGCACCTGGGAGGCAGAAAGACGCAGACCTCCGAGTTTGAGGTTAGCCCAGTCTACAGAGCAAGTTCCAGGACAGCCAGGGCTACACAGAGACTTGAAACAACAACACCAAAGACAGAAGAGAAAAGCTTTATTGGGAATAATACCAAAACAGTCATAAAGGTTAAGAAAATACTAATATATAGAGCTGGGTACACATGCCTTTAATCTCAGTACTTGGGAGGCAGAAGCAGGTGGATCTCTGTGAGTTTGAGGCCAGCCTGGTCTACAGAGTGAGTTCCAGAAAAGTCAGGGATGCACAGGGAAACACTGTTTCAAAAAAAAAAAGAAAGAAAGAAAGAAAGAAAGAAAGAAAGAAAGAAAGAAAGAAAGAAAGAGAAGAAAAGAAGGAAAAAAGAAAGAAAGAAAGAGAAGAAAAGAAGAAAGAAAGAAAGAAAGAAAGAAAGAGAAGAAAGAAAGAGAGAGAGAAGGAAGAAAGAGAGAGAGAGAGAAAGAAAGAAAGAAAGAAAGAAAGAAAGAGAAGAAAAGAAGGAAAGAAAGAAAGAGAAGAAAGAAAGAGAAGAAAAGAAGGAAGAAAGAAAGAAAGAAAGAAAGAAAGAAGGAAGAAGAAAGAAAGAAAGAAAGAGAAGAAAGAAAGGAAGGAAGGAAGAAGAGAGAGAGAGAGAGAAAGAAAGAAAGAAAGAAAGAGAAGAAAGAAAGGAAGGAAGGAAGGAAGAAGAGAGAGAGAGAAAGAAAGAAAGAAAGAAAGAAAGAAGAAAGAGAAGAAAGAAAGGAAGGAAGTTAGGAAGAGTAAGAGCATACTGCTATCAAAGCACAAACAATTACCAGGTTAAAATATACTTTAAATAAGAAACTACAACACAGACATGAGGATGACTTTCCTGTCTCACTCATGGGTTTCCGTCCCTGTATTTATGTTTGTATTTATAATGTTGGTTATGTTGACATCAACTAGAATTTCTTACCCCATCTGAGGATGTCTCATTCTGGCT
Source organism: Cricetiscus sungorus (assembly GCA_030556225.1). Lineage (NCBI taxonomy): Eukaryota > Metazoa > Chordata > Mammalia > Rodentia > Cricetidae > Cricetiscus > Cricetiscus sungorus. Next base: position 30,414,171 of record JANBXA010000588.1, read on the forward strand.
TCACGGGGTAGACCTTTTCCAGGAACATCTTGATCCTTGTCACATCTTGTCACTGTATGGCTTCAAAGTGGTAAATATCACTATGGCTTGCTGGGGTTTGAAGATGTGTGCAGTGTCCAGTGCAGTCAAAACTCACAAGGGACTCAACACGGTTGGTTGCCAGGGCGGCGGGGGGCGGCGGGGGCGGTCCTCTCTGGTGTGCATATTGCTTTTTATAAAAAAGCCCTCCTTTTTTTTTTTTTTTAACTTTCTTCCTTTTATTGAAAATAGGGTTTTTATCCTCACATAATATACCGTAATTATAGTTTTCCCGCCCTCTACTCCCACTAGTTCCTTCCTACCTCCTCTCCCTTTCTGTCTCTCATTAAAAAAGAGCAGGGTTCTAAAGATAATATTAAAATATAATAAGATAATATAAAAACATCCTATTGAAGTTGTACAAAACAAGCTAACTGGGGAAGAGGCCAAGAAAAGGCGCAAAAAATACATTGGACAGAGACCCACTCATTCACACCCTCAGGGATCCCATAAAAGCACTAATACATTTTGGAAGCTGAAATATATACCCAAAGGACATGTAGTATAAAAAGAGTGAAAATATAATGTATAAATAAAATAAGAATAAAAATTAGAAAGATGATCAAAAATTAAAAAAAAAACCTGACATGACATTATGAGATGAGAAACAACTTTTTTTCTATAGTTTAAAATTTAAATTAGAAACAAGATTTTTTTTTACATGTTAATCCCAGTTTCCTTCCCTCCCCTCCTTCCCTGCCCCCACCTACCCCTTATCCCATCCCCTTTCTGCTCCCCAGGGAGGGTGAGGCCTTCCATGGGGGATCTTCAAAGTCTGTCATACCATTTGGGGCAGGGCCTAGGCCCTCCCCCATGTCTAGGCTGAGAGAGTGTCCCTCTATATAGAATGGGCTCCCAAAGTCCATTTGTATACTAGGGGTAAAGATTGCCCAGGCCTCATAACTGACACCCACGTTCAGGGGCTCTGGTTCCTTCCTATGCTGGTTTCCCAGCTATCAGCTATCTGGGGTCCATGAGATCCCCCTTGTTCAGGTCGGCTAGAGAAACTTTTTTAAAGAAGTGCTTTGTTGTACTTCTGTGCATGGCAGGACATATAAAGCCTTCCTTCTTTTGTTAAATGTTTTCCTCATGAATGCAACTATCCTTCATAATAAACCTGTAAACATGAGTAAACTGTCCCCCAAGTTCTGGGGAGTTCTCTGACAAATTAATCCACCCCCAGGAAGAGTTTAAAGGACCACTAATTTACAGCTGATTAGCTGGACGCTGCAGAAGCCCAAGCTTGCACCTGGTACCTCACACATGCCACAACCCTGTAGAGCCAAGTTCTAGACTTCTGGGATCTTACACTTCTGCACAATACCAAAACTAAATCATTTGTTGGTGTGTTAGAGTCCCTGCCCCACCCACTCACATTGAGGCACAGGTGTGTTCTGTGTTTTGAAAGTACCGCAGAAGAAACAGGCCCCGGGCTTGGTGTTTCTCTAGATGACTCAATCCATGGTTAAGAGTACTTGCTTCTCTGGCAGAGGACCTGGGTTCCGTTCCCAGTACCCATGTGGTGGCTCACAATCATTTGTGATTCCAGTTCTAGAGCATCTTCTGATATCAATGGGCACCAGACACTCATGTGGTACACATACAAGCATGCAAGGAAACCACTAATACACAAAAACTAAAAATAAATAAATCTTTAAAGAAAGTAAAGGAGGGCTCAAAAAAAAAAAAAAAGGTCCACCATCAGTCACAGATCTGTGGTCTTTACAGCATCCCCATCCCCCATCCTGGAACTTACCAGCAGCTGGACACTGAGAAACAAATACCCGAAGTGTCCCCAAAAGAAATGTCCTTAAAGCTGGAGAGCTGACTCAGTGGTTAAGAGCACTTCCTGCTCTTGCAGAAGACCCCTCACTCGGCTTTCAGCACCCATAATGCTTCACAACCATTTACATCTTGAGTCCCAGGGCATGTACATCTTCTTGCCTCCAGGCATGTACACAGTGCACATATACACACACAGGTAAACACTCATGCACACAACATAAAAGAGAGAAATTTCATGTCACAGAAAAGAACCACTCAGCACCAGATAGAACTAATTTTGTTTTCTGTTTGTACCAAATAGAACCTTCCAGCAGAACTACCCACTCTTTTGTTATTGTAACTATACCTTTGTCTGGTTCTTCAGAGAGTTATTCATAGCTGAGCTGTAACAGGCCTCCAGATCTTAGCGCAGCCAACTCCATGATGGAAGTACTATTCAGGCTGTAAAACTCAGCACACAGACAGCACCACCTGCCAAAATGAAAACAAAGACCTAATCCATCAAAGACCATAGTTCTGGAAAAGCCTCTAAATGTGCTAACCTTGTTTCGTGGCTTCTGTAGTTCTGTTTTCCAGGTAACTGTGCTAATTAAAGTGTATCAACCCAGGACATGACTTTTTGTTTAAACTGTCATCCTGAGAAAGGCTCTGAATTACACTGGGATCCTGAACATGCAGTGTAGTTGCTAGCCAGCTAATAAAGACTTTCTACTGGCTTAAGCCTATGTCCTAAAGTAGTGTTCTCTGGTGGACACCCTACAACAGAGCAATTCCCCCACAGTGTAAACAATCCTCTCTATATGTGTCAGTTAACTCCCAGGCCTTTACCCGCTATGGCAGTGATTCTCAATCTTCCTAATGCCGTGACCTTTTAATACAGCTCCTCATTGTGTGGTAACCCCGACCATAAAATTATTTCATTGCTACTTCATAACTGTAATTTTGCTACTGTTATGAATATAATATAACCATATGCAGGACCCTTGTGAAAGAGTTGTTCAACCCCCAAAGGGTTTGTGATCCATGGGTTGAGAATCAACACTCTCGACTCCGGACTCTGAACTGAGGATGCCAAGATTCCTTCCTCACAGAGCTCAACCCTGGCAGCTCCTTAAATGGAACTTAGAGTTTTAGAAAATACTAACATACAAAACCTTTTATTCTAACTTGAGGTGGATCCAGGCACAGGTTTTTAAAGTTCCCCAGTGACTCTAGCATGCAGTGAGTTAGATAATCTAGTATTCATAGTTCTATACCAGGCACAGTAGCCAGTGATTTAATCCCAGCACTCCGGAGGCAGAGGCAGACAGATCTCCGTGAGTTCAAGGCCAACCTGGTCTGCAGAGTGAGTTCCAGGATAGCCAGGGATAAATAATGAGCCTGTGTCCTGAAAAATAATCCTATCTTTCTTTGGATGTGGCAATGCAAAACGAGCTCATAAAAATGAGCTGAAAATGTAAGCAGCCTGTCTGGCAGGAATGGCCGTTCTTCAGAAACAGATATGCTCCTTTCTTTGGTGGTCCAACCATTAAAACAATGACCTCTAACAGTTTAGGATTTCCCCAGGAATCTTCTGCTGGAAGAAAAGGTAGCAGCCCTGATGGCGGCCAGAGGAGGGAATTTGTCACCAAGAGAAAGACTGACAACTTGTGTAAGCTTGCAGGAGAGACTTGAGTTAAGTCTGGTTGGAGGACCACACCTTGGCCAGACTATCTAGTTATACATGACCTGCCTTCTCTTTAAGTCTTCATGCTGGAGTTGTGATGATGGACTAACGGTGAGGCCGGGGAGGGAGAGGTCACTAGGTCTCTTTTTGCTTTTTACCATTAATTTGGCTCTTTTAATTGGCTAATGGAAGGTGAATAGTGAACCTAGCCTGTCGGTTCAGACTGTGATTATAAGTCCTGTAAGATCTAGCTGAATCTACTTGTCATTTATGTTTAGAGACGCCTTTTTTTTTTCCTCTTTGAGACAGTCTCATTTCTCATAGTTCAGGTAGTTCAGACTGGCCTTGAACTCAGGATCCTGCCTACCTCCATCTCTCTAGTGCTGGGATTTCAGATGTGAATCACCAAGCCTTGCTAGGTTCATCTTTTTAAATACATTTTCCTCTAAGTTTGGTTAATAAAGTTGAAGATGTCACTCGGTGATAGATCACTTGTACAAGGAAATCCAAAACTTCAATTATCAGTGCCACAAAACCAACCAACCAAACACACCAAAAGTAAACTCAGCACTTGAGTATACAAAAGGACATCCTGATGTCAGGAGAGAGAAACCTTCCACACAAAAGCCAGGAACTGAATTGGAACTATTAAGTGTCATTATCATGGAATACCACAAGATGGCGCTGTGACTCCATGAGAAAGAGTTCTGCTTGCTACACTGTTTCCCTTCTCACCCCTGGCCTTCTGGACACCGAGTGTGTGGTATATATGCCTATATGAGTATGTATGTATGTATGTATATATATATATATATATACTCATATATGTATATATGTATATATACATACATACTCATATATGTATATATGTATATATACATACATACTCATATATGTATATATGTATATATACATACTCATATATGTATATATGTATATATACATACATACTCATATATGTATATATGTATATATACATATATTTATATATATTCATATGTGTATATGAATATATATATTCATATACGTATATACAAGCATGTGTGCAGGTGAGCATGCATGAGTGTGTAGACTCCTCATGTTAATGCCAGGTGTTCACCTAACATATTGACAAAGGGTCTGTCACCTGGACCCCAGCTCCCAAACTTGAGTAATCTAGGTAGTGAGCTCATTCTAGGGATCCCTGGTCTCTGGTGTTCTGGAATTACAGGTGGACCATCATGCCCACCCAGGAGGCTGTGGATCTGAAGTCTGGTCCTCATGTTTTTGGTCAGGATGAGCCTTCTTTCTGGCATCACTGTTTTGATTTGTTTTAAGGGGGTCTATGTGCAGCCTCAGCTGTCCTGTGCCTCACTGTGTAGATCAAGATGACCTTGAACTCACAGAGATCTACTTGTCTCTGCCTCCCAAGTGCTGGGATTAAAGGTGTGTTCCAGGATCCGACATTTTTTTTCATTACATAGACTTTCTCATTTAGTGGGGAAATAGTAGAACAATAGTTAAAAAAAAAGTTACTGTTTTGTTTTAGTAGTTTTTTTATTTAATTTTTTTTTTTATTTTACCTATGGATCCCAGTTCCCTCTCCCTCCCATCATCCCATGCTCCCCACAGACTCTCCTCATTCTATCCCCCATCCACTCCTCAGGGAAGGTGAGGCCTTCCATGAGGGATCATCAAGATCTGTCCAGTCATTTGGGGTAGAGCCTAGGCTCTCTGTTGTGTCTCTAAGCTAGGGAGTATCCCTCCATGGGGAATGTGCTCCCAAAGACCTTTCATGTACCAGGGATACATCCTGGTTCCACTGTCAGAGGTCCCATAGACTGCCCAGGCCTTCTAACTGAGACCCACGTCCAGGGATCTGGGTCAGTCCTATGCTGATTTCCCAGCTATCAGTCTGGGGTCCATGAGCTCCCCCTTGTTCAGGTCAAATAGTGTTGTTTTTGTTTTGGGGGTTATTTTGGGCTCACTAGGTAGCTCTAGCTGGCCTAGAACTCAGAAGTTGGCTTTGGACTCAGTGGAGTTGGTCTCTTGTTTACCACTACTCCAGAGTTTACTGTCATTTTTGGTTTTTTGCCTTGTATGGGTGCCTGCAGAGGCCAAAAGAGGGTGTGAGATTGCCTGGAGCTGGAGTTGCAGACAGTTGTGACTGCTTGATACAACATAAATGCTGGAAACTGGTCCTTTAAGAGCAGGGAACACTCTCAATTGCTGAGCCATCTCTTAGGCCCCTAAATTAAGGGGAGGGGTGCATGACATAGAAATGGAGATCAGAGGACAACAGTTCTCTCCCTCCACCATGTGAGTTCTGGGTATTGAAATTAGGTTGCCAGGCTTGGTGGCAGGCACCTTTACTGGTAATTACTAGTGATACATGTAGGTGGCCGCCCGCAGGACGCCATTACAAGATGGCGAACTTCCTCTTTTTTGTATACCTTATTCGGGCATACGCCAGCTTGGCGGCTGCACTCCAGCGCGCCTGCTCATTCCCTAGCCAATCCCGTGGCTCCAACACTGAGGCGAGGTCTTTTGAGTCTATGAGACCGTGACCCGTTGCCTAGTAGGATATATAAGCAGCTGTCCCTTCCTGCACGGGGCCCCTCATCTTCAGCTCTCCCTTCAACCAAGAAGCGCTCCAATAAAGTGTGATCTGAGAAGAATCCTCGTGTGGTTGCCGTCTTTCCTGCGGGTCGGGCTTGGCGCGCCGCAGATATATAGCTATTTTAAATGAAATATAAAGTCTGTAGAAATAGCTAAAATTCCCAAATTGTTTATTTATATTTACAAAATGGTGTGTACCAGTGCAGTTCAAATCACAATAGCCTGGCTAGGTATGGTGGCACACACCTTTGATCCCAACACTCAGGAGGCAGAGGCAGGAAGATCTCTGTGAGTTTGAGGGCAGCCTGGTTACAGAGTGAATTCTAGGTCAGCCATGGCTACACAATAAAACCCTGTCTCAAACCAGTAATAATAATAATAATAATAATAATAATAATAATAATAATAGTTATAGTTTTGCTTATTAACCCACCTCTGGTTATAGGCGTGTTGGCCATGAGCTTTGTGATAGGTAATTGAAAAGACATTACACCCTTTCACTCCAGAAGACCAGCTAGGGGTCCCGGGCCTGAGGAGTAACAGAGCGCTTCACTCCCTGATTTTGCCTTTTCCTTGTGTACCTCAGCCCAGATGCAAAAGAAGAGAGCAATGTGGGCACACACCCAAATGCATGGAGGAAAGCCTGCGTCCTCCTGCCAAAGGAGGAAGACAGAAAACTTCACACTATAATTATTGCCAAACACCACAGTGGCTTTCAATCCTAGCTCTGTTAGCAGCAAAGGTTGGGTGAGAGACCCAAACTTTATCTTCACCAGATCTAAGGACTTGTCTCAACCTGCCACTAGGGGGCAACAACTTCCATCCCGGTGGAGCAGTGGGAACCACTCCCAGTCCCAGAAGTTAAGGCCTTTTTTTCCTGTGATGGGCTGAATGAGAATGGCCCCCCGTGGACTCTTATATTGGAATACTTGGCCTCTAGGAGGTAGGACTATTTGGGAAGGATTGGGAGGCGTGTGTCTTTGTCAAAGGAGGCGTGTCACTGGGGACTGGCTTTGCAGCTTCAGAAGCCCACACTACTCCAGCTGGTACTCCCATCACTTTGTGCGTGTGGATCAGATGTGAGCCCTCAGCTAAGGCTCCAGTGCCTGCCTGCCTGCCTGCCTGCCACCATGTTCCCTGCCATGATGGTCATGGACTCAACACTCTGGCATGGTTAAATGCTTTCTTGTGTAAATTGTCTTGGTCATAGTGTTTTTGTCACTGCAATAGGAAAGTAACAAAGACATTTGCATATATTGTAAAATACACAAAACAGTTAAACAGAAGTCAGGCATAGTAGCTTATGCCTTTAACTGAAGAGACTCAGGAAATGTCTCTTGTCCTGATCTTACTCTGACTCCCTTTTATGTCTGCTCAGATGGTTTTTGGCCCCTGAACCCATGAATAGTCATGTCTGCCTTGATGACAAATTCAGGACCTTCCACGACCCTGGCCATGGTTCAAGTGCACAACCAAAATATCTGCTGAATGTGTAGCCCAAACAATTGTCACAAGGTTCCCTGACCTACATCTGACAATGATGTCACTATGGGTTTTGCCTTTAAAAATAATGCTATACCCCTAAGCTTTGGGGCCCAGAGAGTTCCTGAGGCTCTGGCCTGTTCACAGTCACTGGCCAATAAGGACTGCAATTTGGCCTTATATGCATGGCAGCCTGTAACTTTCTCACATGAACTATAACATACCTCAGCACTTCCCAGAAGGCTGGGGCTGAAGGGTCACACGTCGGAAGCCAGCTTGGGCTATAGAGTGAAACTTGTTTTGAAATATCTCCCACCAAAATCAAATAGAATAAAAGCTATCCTATAAGACAGCATTCTTAAAAACTATTTATTTGTTTATGTGCGAGTGCACGCCTGCCATAGCTAGTGAGCATGTGGCAGTCAGAGGGCCACTTGTGAGAGCTGGTTCTCTCCTTCCATGCTGTGGATTCACGAAGGAAAGTCAAGGCGTCAGCCTTGGAGGCAGGGGCCTTTACATGTGCAGCCACCTGGATGGCTCATAACACAGCATTCTTAGAACTACTAAATCTACATTGAATACTAAAACAAGAGCTCCAGAAAAAGTTTTAAAAAACCCAGTCTGAGCCTCAGAATGAAAAGTCAGTTGAATTATTTGTTACATTTGTTTCTTCATGATTCATCTTTATAGTGACTGAAGTTCTCAAAAAAATCGTCAGTATAAATAATTACCCATCATAAGTAAGATTACGTCCATGTACTGTCACTGTAGTGGTCCATCCATGCAAATGTATTGCCTGGTTCTAAAATCCAGGACTTTGGAAGTGTGGCAGACTGCCTAGTAGTGGCTCCCCTGTTGTTTTCCCCAGCCTGCCTCCATCTTAGGCTTAAAACTCTTCTTACAGTAAAGACAAACTAGGGTCCTTCCTGTTCATGATTAAACCTGTTTTTCAAATATTGGGCCATGCCCCACATGTAACCTTACAAATGGTCCTGTATCTGCCAGTTCCGGGAACAGAAATCATGTCTGTTTGAAAAAGTTGTTAATAGCCGTCCGACAACCCAACCTTTGTTTCAAAAGGTTATATGGCCACCTATGATTACTTAGTTATGACTACCTTGCTATGTCCACCTTGTAACCTCGTCTTTCTTTCAAGAGGGACTAACTTGTTATGCTTATGTTCTGCTCCTGTAATTCTGCTTATTTTGTCTGCCAACATCTCTTTTTTGGAAACCTGAGCTAGAAAAGCTTTGTCTTCCTCAAATCCAACGCTGACCTTTGAACCCTGTCTGAGTGGGAGGCAGCCGGTGTATGTGAATAAAAAAGCTTGCTTTAATTAATCGCTTGCTTTAGTTAATGTGGCCATGATGATTTGTGTCTGTGATTAACATACTCTTTTAACAGCTTAAGCCATCTGTCCAAACCCAATCCCGAGTCTTTGGCCTACCCATGTTCCTAACTTTGTTTTTCCGTGCAGACTAGCCTCTCTAGTATTTTGATCCCTGTAATTTATCCCTGTTGCAGCCTCAGAGCTTTGCTTTTCCTGGTCCTTTTTTTTTTTTTTTTTTTTTAACCCCCTGAAGATTTTTCTCCCCAAAACATCCCCCAGACCAGTGTGGTCCTCATCCTTGTAGGTTTAGTGATGAGAGCTTTACTTAAGATTTCCCAGTCCTCCTCTACTTGTCTGAAAAAAAATTTTTTTTTTTCTGCCAATAGTACTATTTTAAGCTACGTCCATATCGCTTTTTCCTACTAGTAAAGAAGCTACATGGGGACAGGGACCTTCATTACTTAAAATTCCTTCGCAAGGAAAAGAACTCGTGAATGAATGAATACACCTGTGGACCACTTCTTGGGGCTCACTCTGGCTTAGCCACATAAATGAGTCAGTCGAGTGGATAGAGATCTTAATCTGCTCAAAACTGGTGCCACAAACACGGGCAGTCTGGGCCATGGACAAACTAGGAGAACCAGTTTCAATCCCCAAGCCCCGCTCTCTGAGCTCAATACGGCTGCGCGGAGCGTGTGGTGGGCGGGGCCGAGCCGCTTCCAGGCCGGCCGGGAGCCAGCGAGACTTCGGTCCTCCCGGTGGGCTAGAGCGGCGCGAGCGCCTGGCGCACCGGGCCATGGAGCAAGAGGAGAGCTTCTCGGATATCTGCGGCGGCCGCCTGGCCCTGCGGCGCCGCTACTACTCGCCGTACTGCCGCGAGTTCGGCCTCAGCTCGCCTCGGCTGTCGCTGCGCTCGCTCACCGCCGTCACCTGCGCCGTGTGGCTGGCGGCTTACGGACTCTTCACCTTGTGCGAGGTAAAGGCCGGCTTCTGCGGGCCTCGGGGCTGACCCGCGGGACCCGGCCGGAGGGTAGGGACTCGCTGGGTCCCCGGGCGCCGTCCCACGCGTGGCTGGACTGTCCTCCTCAAGCAGTTTGTGCTCCCTCGGCGGCAGCCCTGCTCACCCCCAGAGCATACCTCCCCAGAGAATGTCGGTGCATGCTCTCGCCCATCACCCCTCGCTGTCTGCGGTAGCCAGCCCGCCACAGAATTCCAGAAAAGTGCTTTTGCCCACGCAGCTGCGCATACAGAAGGAGTGCTCTGCTTCTTCCTTATCTCTGCGTTTCATGTAAACTACCTCCCCTCTCCCAACCCTTCCCCAATTTAAAGAATTGCCAGATTTAGAGCATGTTTTTTTTTTTTTATGCTCAGTTTCCAGACTCTGTAGTGTTTTTTTTTTTTTTTTTTTTTCTGAGCCTCCTTTTTCACCTATCTAAGGTGGAATGAATGGTTCATAATATTGTGAAGGTCCAATGCTGTGAGTTTGTGACAAGTAAACAAGTTCTCAAGCGAAAAGAGTCATCCAGCTGGCCCTTGGCTTGGGATGAGTTCGAAATGAATATATTATTCCGGGAGTGATCTTCAAAGAGCTAAGAACACCAGAACTGTATATTTCTGTAGTTTGCATATTGCGTGTATTAGAACATCTATTTGATTTTTTTCTTACTATTTTTCAGGGTCTCTATATATATGAGTTATAGGCCAAGCTATGTAGAGCCTGCCTCTGCTTTCCTAGTGTTGAGATCAAGGGTGTGCTTCATCATACCTGGCCCGTTAACTTTTGTGTTATCAAAGCATATGGCAGAGCAAAATAACTTACATAGAAATAGATGAAATTAAGATCACTAATTTAGAGCCTTGGGGATGGCTCAGCAGCTAAGGGCAGATGCTGCTTACCTGATGACCGTAGTTGAATCCCCAAAACCCACATGAAGGAAAGAACAATTCCCCAAGGTTATTCTCTGACTGCCACACATGATACTGTGCATGTGATTACCTCTCGTAAGCTGACTTAGCACAATTTCTGAATGACTGGGCAATCCAGGTCCATTAAAGACAGGCGCTGAGGTCACAGAATACTTAGAAGGATATGGTGGTTCAGGCCTTTAATCCCATCACTAGTAAAGTAGACACAGGAACATCTCTTAAATTCGAGGCCAGCCTGGTCTAGGTCAGTGTACATCCTTAGCTCCAGAGCAACCAGTGCTACATAGTGAGACCCTGTCTCAAACAAAACAAAACATATAGCTAAATAGTACCTTTTAAGGACCCTAATATGTACCAATTTGCATCTGAAAGTTTCTTCACAAGTCAGTTGAAGTTAAATTGACCTAACCCCCCTCCCAAATTTATATAGTTGAATTTTTATTCTTTTTTGGAGGAGTGTAGGCAGAATTTCTCTGTGTCCTGGCTCCCAAATAGCCACATGGAGAGTTAATTATACATGCTTAGTTGATAGCTTAAGCTTGGCTCCAGCCAGCTCTTACAATTATCAACTCATTTCTGTTAATCTGTGTGCTGCCCCAAGCTCATTTACCTCATCTGTGAACTTCCCATGTCGCTTCTTCCGACTCTGCCCTTCTTCCCAGCATTCTCTCTTTCCTGAAAATCCTGCCTAGCTAATGGCCTATCAGCTTTCTATTAACAATGAGAGCAACAGATTTTCAAGTATGCAGAAGTATTAGTCCACAGCAGAGGGGCATTAGTGTCCTATCATGTAGCCCTGGCTTGTTTGAACTCATTATGTAGACCAGACTGGCCTTGAACTCAAAGACATTCACCTGCCTTTGCCTCCCAGGTGCTGGTATTAAAGGGATGCATCACTGTGCCCAACTGAACGTTAATGCTAGCCTATGTTCTACATACCTGGGCAATTATCTGAAAGGGGGAACATATTAAATGCCCAGAGTGCTAGCTGTTTTGCTGAATTCCTAACTTCAACCTTAGAAGCAAACAAAGGTTCAGGTTCAGAAAGAGTAATAATGTAATAGTCTTGGTGTTGGCAAAGTGACAGGCCTTGGCTTCAAAACCAGGGCAGCTTGACTTTGAAATCCCTTTCCATTGTGCTTTAGTCTATCAGATCTTAGGCAGTTGTGTTTGATATTTGTTGGTTTGTTTTGAGATACAGGGCCTTGTTATGTAGCCTAGGCTGTCCTCAAACTCCCCATCCTCTAGACTCAGCCCCCATCAAGTGTTGGAATTACAGGTGTGTATACCACACCCAGCTCAAAATTGGTTCTGCCAATTATGGTACTGTACTCATATCTTTCTTGCACATTTACCGTAATGTTCCCTAAGTACAGAAGTACTGTGTGCTCCCTATACTCTGACACTTCCCATGGGATCTGTGGGCCAGAATTTCAGATCTTTGCTCCTATTCAAAATTATTCACGAAGGTAATGAGTATCTGCAGTGAAAAGAACTCTGAAAGGAGACATTCAAATATGTGGCTTAAAACCCTGACTCAAATGAATAGTGCATTGTTAGAATTTTAGCCAGAAAAGTGGACTTTGAGGCAGATTATCTTAACTGAAAGCTAAGTGGGTGAAATTCCCAAAGCATTTACTGTTCTTCATCTTGTCATTCTCCTTGCTTTTGAATTCACAGTTCTGTGAATATTATTCCAACCGTCAGCACTCACTGCCTTCTCTGCACCAATGAGGTCATGCTGACTTGGAAGTCTCATGGAACAGTCCTGTGTACTTTGATCTCTATGTCCCTCTCTCTTTTTCCCTCTCTATCCTTTTATGCCCTTCCTTCTCTCTCTCTTCTTCCTTTCCACTCCCTTCCTTTGACACTTGTAGTCAGTAAATCAGTATTGTAGACTCTTTTGTATCAGCCTTGCATCTGAGTTTTAGCTTGCCTTTCTTCCATAATGCTTATTCGATTTGGACTGTTTACAAGACACTGCCCTACACTTGGAAGTTAGTTACCTGAAACTTGATGTTTCTGGGTCATCAGGGGCCCAGTTCTAACTCCTGTTTCTCAACCAAAAATAATTATCTGAATAGAGGTCAGCAAACCTTTTCTTTAAAAGGCCATTTTACTATTTTAAGCTTTGTAGGCCTCTATCCCATATTCTTTTTGTCCTTTTTATTACTTAAATTTTATTTTATGTATTGGATGTTTTGCCTGTATGTTTGTCTGCACCACATACGTGCCTGGTGCCCAAGGAAGTCAGAAGAGGGTGTCAGATCCCTTGGAACTGGAATTATAGATAGTTGTGAGCTACCATGTGGGTGCTAGAAATTGAACCCAGGTCCTCTGAAAGAACAGATGAGCTGTCTCTCCAGCTTGTTTTTAGTTCTTTGTTGTTGTTTGTTTTTTTTTAGAGAAGAGGGTCTCACTGTGTAGGCTTTGCTGGCCTGGAACTCATTCTAGACCAGGCTGGCTTCAAACTCAGAGATCCACCTGCCTCAGTTTCAAGAACACTAGGACCAAAGGATTGGACCACCATACCTGGCTGGGTTTTGTTTTGTCTTGTTTTGTTTTGAGACAAGGTCTCACTATATTGCTTTGGTTAGCCTGCCACTCAGGGAGATCCTTCTCCCTCTGCCTCCTTAGTACTGGTATTAAAAGTGTGCACTGCTATACATGCCCAGTTAGGATTATTACCGAAGGCTGATGCTACAGTTTAGATTTGATATGTCCTTCTAAGGTTCATGTGTTTAAAAAACAAACAGAAAAAGCAACAACAATACAAAATGTGGAAGCCTTAAGAGATGGGGTCTGTTGGTTTGGGGTTTTTGTCTTTTTGTCTTTGGGGTTTGCCCTCAAAAAGGGAATTGTGATCTGATACTGTGCATGTGATTACCTCTCGTAAGCTGACTTAGCACAATTTCTGAATGACTGGGCAATCCAGGTCCATTAAAGACAGGTGCTGAGGTCACAGAATACTTAGAAGGATCTGACTAGAGTCAGATTAAAGGGGGACTGGTCAGTACAAAGAGCAAGACATTTCTTGACTTTGTGAATGTGGTCCAAAGTTACTCAATTTTATTGATTCTAGGTGTGCTGGATCATTTTTATATCAACAACATAAACTGGAGTCATTTTGGGAGAGAAATTCCAATTGAGAAAATGCCTCCACCAGGTTGGCCATGGGAAGCCTGTGGTACATTTTCTTGATTGGTGATTGGCGTGGGTGGGCCCATCTCAGAGAGGGTGGTGCTAACTTTGGCTGGGTGGTCCTGGGTTCTGTAAGTAAGCAGGCTGAGCAAGCCATGGGGAGCAAGCCAGTAAGCAGCATCCCTCCATGACCTCTGCATCAGCCCCTGCCTCCAGGTTCCTGCCAGTGTGAATTCCTGCTGGACTTCCATGAGTGATAGTGATGGATTGTGATGTAGAACTATGTACCGAAATAAGCCCTTTCCTCCCCAAGTTGCTTTTGGTCATGTTCTATCACAGCAGTAGAAACCCTAAGACATTCAGTGATTACATTTTCCTTCTGAAGAATCAGAAGAGCAAAGAGTGTGAGAAGCAAATAAAAGAAACAACAAAACCAGCCCACATTTTAACTTAAGAAGTGTTAAAAGTTGTAAATGTGCCTTGGACATAAAGGCATACATAGCTCTTGTGTGTGTGTTGGTGGTGGTGCATTGTTGAGGATCAAATACAGCTTTGTTCATGCCAGACAAATGCTCTTCCACTAAACTACATCCCTAGTCTGCCTACCTTTTTTTGACCCCTTAACACATCATTTGGTTCCAGCTGTAAGTAACCCAGAACCAAAGGAGATTAAAATGATGAGGGCCTTTATTAACACAGTAGGCAGTAAGGTCCAAAGATTTCAGAGTTCAGGTGAGAGTATTATTGGCCCTGGCTTCTCTCACACAAATGCCCTCCAGTGTTCTGTTAGTCCTCAGCCTGACTGTCTTTGAGGGAGAATGTACCCACCAGAAACCACTAACCTCTACTACATACATCTCTGCACCAATTAAATCCTGCTTTATAGACTATTCCTAGATGCTTTCATCTTAATGCCCCTCCCCCGCTTTCCTTTCTCCATTCTTTCTACACATCTTTTGAAAAATATAATAATAAATTGGCCTCGTCTGTAGACCTCTGACTACCACATCTTATTGGCCAGGATTGCAACACGTCCACTTCTAAACCAAAATTTATTCCAAATTCTGTTAGGAAAATTTAAGTGGTTATTTGTCACTTAAGGAGTAGTATCAGGTACTGTACTGAGTACTTCATAGCACTTCTGTCTGTGATTAGGGGAAGCACTGGGTTGAAATTTTGAGAAGAAAATTTTCTGAGATAGATGAGATGGCAGATGTTTTGCTGGGAGCTTCGCAGACCTACTCATTAGTAGTCTGGATCCTTTTAAACACTTTAGGAGCTCAAGAGAAAGTGATTTGCCTTCATGCATGTTCCCCCATCTATTCACTTCACAGCATAGTGACCTTAGCAAAAGCCTACTTCCTCCATGTCCATTCAACTCACCGTGTAACATAAATATGTGCATAGGAGCATTTGGTGATCTTACTGCCTGTGTCTGGCTCTCTCCTCAGAACAGCATGATCCTCTCTGCTGCTATCTTCATCACCATCATAGGCCTGCTTGGTTACCTTCATTTTGTGAAGATTGATCAAGAGACTCTATTAATCATCGACTCACTTGGCATCCAGATGACTTCATCCTATGCTTCAGGCAAAGAAAGTACCACCTTTATAGAGATGGACAAGGTCAAGGATGTTATCATTAATGAGGCTATTTACATGGTAAGTGTTTAGATGGTATCTCTGAGCTCTCTAAAGGAGGCAGTCAGCCCATAGGGTGTGCTAGGATCTAAACTGAGTCTTAAAGCATTCATTGTCACAGAATTAAACTTAAGGAGCCTCCGTTCCAATACAAGTAGTTTGGTTTTGGCTAGTATGCCTGAGAACCATAAAAGAGAAACTTAAATTAAGTTTCTTTATAATCATGCTTTTCTCAGTGATGGGGTATGTTCTAAGGAATGCATCCTTTACCAGTTTGCTGGTTGTACAAACATCACAGAACACATTTACACAATGGAATACAAGTTTACTCACTCAGACATCCCATTGATGAGTCAAGATATGTAATAAACAAGATGCTTGCAGCTGCTGCCAAGTGTGACACTGCCTCCTGAGTGCTGGGATTAAAGATGCATGTCACCATGCCTGGCTAACAAACTATTTTGCTTTTTTATAAGTAGGAGTACTCAATTAAAAAGCATAGCAAATACATAAACCACGACTGTTACGGAGGTAATTGATGTGGAAGGAGAGAGTCAGCATCTCAACTTTTATCTTCAGCTCAGATGCACAAGCATTTTTGTTTGTTTGTTTGATTGTTTGCTTTCTTTCTCTAAGAAGGAGGTCTCACTGGTCAACCAGGAGACCAAGGCAGGTGGCTGCTTGATAGGACTCCCAGTTCATACTAACATACTTGGCTCCCCCCCCCCCAGTGGGGGATGTCTTTTAAAGGACAGAATGTAGTCAAAGGGACACATGAAATGTGACAGAAGATATAATTATTCTGGTTTCAACTCTGTTTATTTTTTTTCTTGTTTTGTGGTGGATATGTGGCATAAAAGTATAAGTATAGTCTTAAGCAAAGCTCTGTGGCTTCAGAGTGGATATTCTGATCATATGGAGTTTGAGATTTAGCAAGTGTTTTGGATGGCTACCTTAATCTAGCTATGATGTTTCTATTTGTGAGTACATTACAGTGTGGTGACTTTTTGTTGTTGTTAGGCATGGTGGCTGTGCCTTTTATCCTAGCATCTGGGAGGTAGAGGCAAGTGGATCTCTGTGAACGAGGCTAACTTGGTCTACATAGCAAGTTCAGGTTATCCAGGGATACATAGTAAGACCCTGACTCAGGGAAAAAAAAAAAGATTTTATATATCAAATAAAAATAAAGGATGAAAACAAAGTTTTCTTCTACTTCAAAAGTTATCAAATAGTTCACTACTTAGAGATAATTTGTGAAAAGGATTTAATCTTTCCCTGAAGGAAAAGAAACAAGATAAATTTCTCTGAGACCTGTCTGGTGCCTTTTCTTACTTTTCTTACAGCAAAAGGTGATTTACTATCTCTGCATCTTATTGAAGGACCCAGGGAAGCCACATGAGATCTCTCAAGTAGTCCCTGTCTTCCAGGTGAGCAGTGTTCTTCCTTTCTCCTGTGAAAGCCCATCTTTTCTGTCTGCATCCCCTTGCCTCTTTTGTCCAGGCAGACATGAATGTCTGTTTTCAGAGTATTGGAGAAGAGTAAAAGGATCTTTTTTAGATCTCAGAATCCCCTCTCTGACAAAGACACACTTTAAAATATTAACAATTCACAAAAACTTTAGAGAAGATAATTACCAATCATATAACCACTTCTTCTTACATCACATTCTTCTACTTCAAATTTGTCAGTTTACCACTGTATAATTTTACATTGGTATCAATGAGACTGAGATATTTTATTTCTCTTGCTCTCACTGTCTATATAATGCCTTTTCTACCCCAGCCAGTAAATTTAAAGATTATGTTCTATTCCATTATATTGAAATACTTATTTACTTAACTAATTTATTGCTAGGGTTTGTTTGTTTTTTTTTATTGCTGGGTTTTAAATATTAATTAGATTATCCTTTCTTTTGATCTTACAATAAGAAATCACTGGTGGCACAAACCTGTGATCCTCTTGTTTTAAATCCTGTTTCCTCTACTAGCTGAGTTGAACTTAGAAATCAGTTATATATTTGTAATAATTTTGTGTTATTTTGAATAGTAAACATTTATTAAAGAACTTTCTACATATAATTTTTCTATTCTGTGACTTGTCTTTTAATTTTAGTTGTGTTACACTTTATATTTCTTAATACAAAATCTTTTCAGAATGTACATCTTGTCTCTGATGTGTATTTCACAACTTGTAACAATTTCTGAGATGGTCTGTCTTACTGTCATAAAATTTTGTCGAGCTAAAAACTGTATTTTGCATGCCTGTAATCCTAACATTTGGGAAACAGAGGCAGGCAGGTCTCTTGAGGGTACCCCAGTCTACATAGTAAGTTCCAGGACAGCCAGGATATACACAGAGGGCTTGTCTCAAAACAAACAAACAAAAAAGCTGTCTTTTATTTCTCACAAAGGCCAGATTTGGAGACCTCCCGGCAAGGAGTTCAGAGGTTTGACCTTGTGTCTCTTAGCTCACAGTTGTGCCATGACATATGTGAGAGATTAAGATTGCAGGTGGATTCGTCTTCTATTCTCCTTGACTCTGTGTTTCTCCCTTTGGAATTCAGAATGCCAAGCCCCGGTTGGACTGCTTGATTGAAGTATACAGGAGCTGCCAGGAGATTCTGGCACACCAGAAAGCAACATCAACAAGCCCCTGAATCTCAGCATTCAAAGACCAGTGTTGTCTTTATGGGAGAGGACTCCTAAACCATAATGGCTGGTTTATCTTGTGCACTACAAAAACCATTAGGTGGACACAGTCCTGGGAACCAAAATGGATGAGATGATCTCAGAGCCATAGAGGAGGCGGCTGAAACGTGACTCAGGGTCTTGATGTATCATAAAGTCCCCCTTACAGGTTTATTTACATTACTAATCAAGGGGAGACTGTATTATCATATCAAAAGTAGGCCAGTCATAGTGGCTCACATTTAATACCAGGACTCAAGAGGCAGAAGCAGGTGATCTCAAATTTGAAGCCATCCAGGGCTAATGTACATGAAGAGCACTTTGAAATTTCTAAGTACATTTGTATTTGTGTTAAAATCTGTGGAGTATTGAGTCTGGTACCAACTTTTATAAGAAAAATATAAAAATATAATTTCCATCTGTGTTGGACTCTTGTCTGAGAGTTAGGGATTTTTTTTTTTAATGTATGAATTAGGAATAAAATGCATTACAAAGGGCTAGCCTCTGGTCCACCTAGCTCCTATGATCTGTGCAGGATGTCTCTTAATCCACAGTTTAACTAGGAATGGTGTGGATGCCAGTAATCCCAGCACCTAGAGGGTGTCAACAGGTGAAGCACTGTCTCAAACTATAATAAATAAATATCCAAAACACTGTAATTGCCTGGTTCACTGACAGCTTTTATTATTGACAGGCATACATAGCATTTCAGCCATGGGTGTCAAGCACATTAGTACCTTTTTGTTACTTGGTATTTTCTATTGTTTCAAAAGCTGCATTGGCTAAGAGGGCTTAGATAAAAAGAGAGATTTGTGGTGTTCCCCAGACTTGGGACTGTCATATTAAAGGATGAAGCAGCCAATTTACAGAACCTGTTGTTTCTAAGGCAGTTTCTTAGATTCCTAGAGAAAAGGAGCTGGGCTAGGTGGTGCTTGCCTTTAATCCCAGCACTCAGGAGGAAGGTGGATCTCTTGTGGTTTTGGCTAGCCTGGTCTATACAGTGAGTTCCAGGACAGCCAGGACTACATAGTGAGACCCTGTCTTCCAGAGGAAGGAGAGGAAAGGGAATGAAAAGGAAAGGAGAAAATTTCAAGAGAAAAGGAGGCAGCTAATCTGACCTCCAAGTCCAGTACAAACAGTTCCATTCTTTGGAGCTCTATTTACAAAACAAAAACAACCAGAAAGTAGACCACATCCTTGGCTTTAAGGGCCACTTGGGATGTGGCCCACTGGAACTGCATTCTCTGCCTTTCACACTAGCCTTGAAGGAGTTGTCAGACACTATAGTGATGTGACTTGAGGTAGACTTGTGTCCACTAGAACCCCAGTACTGAGGCAGGAGTTGGGGTTGGAACAGAAATGGCTGCCGGCCTTGCAAGCCAAACTTGTTCAGAAGGCAGACACTTGTGCCTTTTTAAAGTCCTGTTTGTCAGGTCAAAGGACGAGAAAAGAAAGATTACAGCAGCTGAGGCATTGAGCAAACTAATTTTGGCTTTGTAGTTTTTTTGTAGTATGCAGCATACATATTGTTGGATTAAAGGCTTATTTCCTGGGTGGTGTTCCTATCCCTTCGTCCATGTTACTAAAAGAGATAGAACTGCCTTAGAGCTACACAATAAACTTAAGTTTTTGTTTTTTTAATATGTTGGAAAATCAAAGAAAGAACTTTTGGTTTTTATTAGGGGGAGAGGTGGAGATAAAGAACTTCATCAAAATCAATTAGAAAGTCTGAGTTGAGAGGGATTAGAATGTTCTCAGGAAGGCAAAAGTTGAAGAAACCTTCTATTACCACATATTACCAGGGCAGATATCATCCAGAAGATATCCACCATAAGTGTTGGTCAGCAACCCAGGCCTTCCGGGAATAGAGGAGTCTTTAGTGTTCCTGATGTGTTGTCTCCTGGCCTCATAGAGCAGCAACAAGCACAACTCACATGCTTGGTCTTTCAGAGGGTGGGGCGATAATGACTACCTCGTACTTCAGTAGTGAGCACAGCCTTCACTAAGCCCTGTCAGGCCTTGAAATGGCACAGGGAGGATGCAGACTGGTCTATCCCTGCCTGTCCTAGTCCAGTGTGAGAGAAAAAGCTTGAATCTTAACAGGAATAGTGTGCTGTCCTGAAAAGATTAGAGCTGTAGCCCCAATAGGCACAGCAAATACCTCCTCACCAGCAGTGGGAAAGCTTGTCATGTTTTCTCCAGTTCTGCCATTATTTCCATTTGGGAAAGTCGTCCAGTTTCAGAGATTTGTAGGCATTTGCCAGAGTTTAGGTGAATTAGGAATTTTAGTCCTATGTTCAGGGATGCTCAGAAAACTTCAAGTATAACAAGCTCCCACATAAGGACCACGTACAGTATAAAAAGATGAGCTTCCCTGAGCATCAGTGCAGAAGCCCCAAATACAGTACAGTACCACTGCCCTGGTAATGATGGGCCATCACTGTCTCAGTCTGAATCAGGTAGCATCCACAGTCAGTATTCTTGTAAAGGAAACAGTAAGTGGTTTTGATGTTGGGTCCAGATTTTAAAATGTTGGGCCTTGAAGGCACCTAAAGAATACAAAAGTTTCAGAGACCCTGAAATACACATTTCACAGAACAGATTGGGAGGGGCCGTTAGGCCCATCACAGTAGAAGTACACTCCAGGATACAAATCTAATCCTAGAGGCGCCAGTAGTGGCTGGGATATGGGGGAGAGAAACGTTCATGGCAAAGCCGGCCCCTTAGTGTAGGATGCAGAAGCAAAGAACTGTCCATCCAGGTCTCGGGGCTGGCGGGCTGCAGGCAGCTTGGTAGGTCGGTTCACAGTTGCAGAACAGTGGTTCATGTAGCTGGCCATCATAAAGGTAGTTTCTGTGATCTGAGAAGTTCAGAGAAATAAAGAGATTGTGAATAGCATTGCCTTGAATGCTGATTTTTCTCACGGGCTATAATATTGGGTACACATAGCCCTCTTGGGCTTTAGCTGCTTTCTTAAACTGCTCACTTGGGAGAAAAGCCCCAAAGAGACTACTGTGATGTTTAGAGACCCAGTAAAATGTACCTCTGTTGGTCTAGAGAGCCTGTGAGATGCACAGTATCCTCCTGGAAAAATGGAGGAACAGCAATAGCTGAACCGGGTAGTTCCCACCGAGTACCAGCTCAGTATGGAGATGGACATGCTACTCCACCTGAACCCTGTGGGATGCTGAAGACATCCCAAGGCCAACAATTGTACTTGGGGCAGAACCTGTCCAAAGTTTTCTAAGCACCAAGCTTACTGCATCACACCAAGCCACAGTGAATTGTTATAGTAGCTGTCAGACCCACCTTGGGAGCAGGCATTCTGAAGATCAACTTGTCAATATGGGTTTTCCCAGAGCTCTGGTCTGGAGTGGATCTAATCACAAGCATGAAGTCATCCCTGCAGCCACCAAACGTTGTCACTGACGAGTAGGGATAAGTGATGTGCACTTGCTGTGGAAAGGAGGCAACTGAAATCAGGGAAAACTCCACCCTGTCTCTCTTAGACACAGGGAACATTTACCAGGAAGGGAGAGAGCCCCAAGGTGGCCATAATTTGGGGATTGAAATCCTGATGTTTGTAAGTTGCGTCTAGACTATAGGACAGCACTGCTGGGGCAGGGGTTAGAAAGAGGGGATCATGCCACTTGGTTGAGGCCTCTTAAGTCCACAGCAGGCAAGACTGGTGTTTCAGAAGGGTTGGGTCCAGCCATTTCCTCCCATACCATGGTGGGATGGTCCAGGATGCTGACACCGTCTTCATTCACAGCGATCCACACCAGAGTGTTCTCCTTGGAAGACAGCTGGGCAGGCTACAGAAACAAAAGGCGGTCAGACCCACCCTGAGAGATTCTGAACCTAAGTACTTTCCAAGGAAGAAGATATACCCAGAGAGTGACGAGCAAC
The DNA here is from genome assembly GCA_030556225.1 of Cricetiscus sungorus. Taxonomy (NCBI): domain Eukaryota; kingdom Metazoa; phylum Chordata; class Mammalia; order Rodentia; family Cricetidae; genus Cricetiscus; species Cricetiscus sungorus. The sequence continues at coordinate 30,436,413 of JANBXA010000588.1, forward strand.
CATATCATTGTGGAAAACAGAAAATAGCATTCATGCAACATAGGGAATGCTGTGTCAGGAGGCATTTGGCCTTGGGGCTTTGCCACCCAACCCCCCCCCAAAAGGAGAGAATCACATCTGCCAGACACTGGGTAGCAAGCTCTGAGCAACGGGGTACAGTCAACCTGGGAGCTGGGTGTGTAGCTCAGTTGGTGGATATTTTCTCCTACACCCCAGTCTCTCACAAGCAAAGTACATCTTGCCTTAACCAATTTCCTTGGGACTATAAAAGAAGTAGGAAGACAAGAGTTCAATGGGATGGGCTTTAGGGTCCTTTCAGTGAATTTGAGACTATTGGTGGCCATTTCCTGGGTGTTTCTTTCAGGGCTACAGTGAAATACTCTAGGTCACTCTATATAAAGGCCTAGGGGAGGGAGAAGACATATCCTTTTTTGTTGTCTTTTTTGTCTGTTTGTTTGTTTGGTATTTTTAAGCTTTTCTCAACCTTCCAGGCCATTGGCATTCTATTATAATACCACTATACTTTCACTGCACGGCATTTGTGATCATTTGTGTGCACAGACAGACAGACACACACATAGGTTAGAGGTATAGCTTAGGGAAGTATAGCAGAAGTACTCTTAGCAAGTGCAAGGTCCTGGTTTGGTTCCCAGCATATCCCCAAAATTAATCAGATTAATGTTGCTTAGAAAGATTATGAAGAATAATATACAACTCCCTGATTATTCTGTTCCCACTAGTTGGAAAGTCTCCTGAAAGCAAGGGACTGATTTGTTCATTTCTCTAAAGTTTTTTTAAAATTCATATTTAATGTATATGGTTGTTTTGCCTGCATGTATGTCTGTGTCTCATGTGTGCCTATATCCAAGGAGGCCAGAAGATGTCGGATCCCCTGAGACTGGAATTACAGACAGTTGTGAGCCACCTTGTGTAGACCGGGAATCAAATCCAGGTCCTATGGAAAACCAGGCAGTGTTCTTAACTGCTGAGCCATCTCCTTCGTTTTTTAAAGTTAAAACAGCTAGAACTAGAAATGCTATATATTCAACAACCTGCCTGTGTCTGCTAGATAGATGAGTGATGTCCATTATGATCAGGACCTAGATCCAGTCTCAATGTCTGATTATAATGTCTGGTCATAGGGTAATGTCTGTGATTATCTGTAAAGTGCATGCATACTAGACACCTACTGAGGAAAACTTCCAACCGAAATTACTGTTTGCCTCCTGGCCTTCGTGCAGAGGTGAAAGTAATTGTTGTCTGAGTAGGCTGATTCCCCTGGGTGGTCCAGCTCTCTCTACTTCTGGGCCTTTGGGTGGCCAGTAGAGTGTAGTTGTTTAGGTTATACACTGTTTTGTCTTCCAAACTTTTAAAGTCTGAATCTTCACGTGTGAATCAGTTGAGCTTGTCTGTGCAGGAGAAGCACTGACAAGTCAATAAAGGAAGCATGAAGATAAACAATGAATTATAACTCCACTGCGGACCATGGAACTTGGAATCAGCCAGAAATGGGTAGGGAGATAGCAACTCCTAGGGTTTGATAGTGAGGAGGTGAGGGCTATAGACTGGACTGAAGGACATATGGGCAAAGAAGAGGGCTCCAGGAGAAACAGCATTCTGGGGGTTTGGGTAATTCCTTTTCCTGTCACTCACCCGAGCAGCAAAGAGCTTAGCACCAAAGAGAGGCCATTTCCGAGCCACAGTCAGGTAGATGCGGATGCACTCAGAAGGAGAGCAGCCTTGTAATGCTGCCCACTTGGTGGCCATCATGTCTGCCAGGTGCCTGGTTTGCATGGACGTAAAGAGACGGTACCAGTGAAGTGCCCACCTGTTTTCATCACAGCCCTGAGGGTCCCATGGGCTTCCTCTTAAGACCTTGCCTCCAGCCTACCTCAGCTGTTCAGGGGGGGCTCCATTTCGATAGCGCCTTGGGTAGAACCTGTCGAGGACCTGCTGGAGGAGATGCTGAGCTTTGGCAGGAGGCGTACCCCCAGGACCTGGCAGGATAGGCTTCTCCAAGTCCCCGTATTCCACCTGAGGAAGAAAGATAACAGTGTAGGGGTGATACGGCTGCTGTCTTAGGGCTAAGCAGCCCTTACCATATTACTGCTGTTTATCACATAATGATCTTAAGGATTTATCCCATGTTCTATAGACATTAGAGAAGCATCCTTTGGGTCCTAGAATATTAGGTCATCTAGATCAGCTCTCATTGGCAGCTAAATGCTAGAAGGTGGAAGGTGCCACAGACTGTAGAGGACAGAAGAGGGTTTGGTGTCAGGACAGCTAGCTCAAGCCACTTGTCGGCATTGGGTCTTTGTTCAAGTTATTTAAACTCTGAGTGTCAATGTTGTTCTCCCTAAGTGGGGATGAGAAGAACACGGGCAAATACATTGAAATGTTAGCACATGGTTTGCTACAGAGTATTCATATTGATGATTGTAATTATGAAGAGCCACCGTGTACATCAGGCTGGCTTGGAACCCAGACTGGACTTAAATTTATGCAGCTCTGACTCAGCTCTCCAAATGCTGGGATTATATGCATGTACAACCACATCTGGATAAATCCGCTCTTACGGGAACCATGAAGGTATCTTACACAGCCCATGCAGATGCCCTCCTACAGGCAAGACAGAGGAGGAGCATTCTGAAGCTGTGCTCTTTCTAGTTCTCTACTCAGCATTGGGGTGGTTCATGAAGTTTACCATGTGCACTGTGTCACACACTCTGCCTCTTTACGTACCCTGGAGGCAGGGAGGAGAGAATTGCGTTTCCCACGCACACATGAAAGACAGAAGCACTGAGAAGTGGCTTGGCCTAGTGCTCACACTGGAAGAAGACTGGGACTCAGGGCCAGATTTGCAGTTCCCAGTCCTAGTCCACACACGGCCTCTGTGCAGTGAGTAAGGGGTCACTTCTCTCTGTAGCACAGAGCCCCTCTCCTTGCTGCCACGGGATCTGCGGTCTCCTGAAGGTCACATGGCATTTCTACCAGAGAGAAACTCACCTGGGCCATCAAGGCAGCCATCTCAAGAGCTAGCTCCTTGGTCACTGGGAACCTTCCTGCCACAATTTCTCCACTGGTTTGGAAGGCAAGTAGCAGCCGCTCTCGCTCTGTCTCCCCTTTGACTTGACTTCGGAAGTATAGTCTGTAGGGAAGACAGTAAGAAACCAGGTCTCAGATGGCACCCCAAACAAGAATGAAAGGGCTTCCTCTGGATCTTTACCATGATCCCTAAAGTGGAGATAACTGTTTATGCCATGTGTAATCCTCTTTTCTACCACCCAAGGAATGTGTAGCCAAGCCTAACCTAGCTGTGGGCATGCAGGTCTCACCTGCAGGAGCAGGCCATTCGTTCTGAACACTTACTGCATTTTGCATGAGGAATCTGGTGCCTTGAATCACAGCTTATTTGGGGTCTGGATAAGTTAAGACTCTAAGAGACTAATGGAAATTATATGCCTGGAAACATACTGGGATAGATTTCTTTTATTTAAACTGGTAGAAAGTACTTGTTTGTGTCCTGAAATACAGAGAAGTTTTGTTCTTTAGCCTTAAATATCTTTAGCCTCACATAAAGCGACATACAGCCATCCCATGACATTGGTATGCTTTTGTAACATGTATGTATACACATGTCCACAATGTAGTACAGAGAAGGCTGACCGAATGAACCCCTGAGCCGCTAGGGTCTCACGAGGGATCAGGAGCAGGACCTGCTGTCTGTCACTCAGGGTGGTGACTATAGGCCCCTCTGCCTTATTGGGACAGTTTGGGAGGGGATGAGCTGGTGCCCCCTGGCAGCCCACACCCCGGCAGCTCCCAGGACCTGTTCTTATACATCAGCTTCACAACGCGTGTCCCACCCTCAGACTTTCCTGGGTGCAGCTCCTTCAGGGACTGTTCCCACTTGGAGATGGCATCACAGATCTGAAATAGACAAAAGTCTAAAGTCGGAAAAGCCCCTTGTGAGGAATGTAAGGGCCAGCCAGAGCTGGACTGTGGTAGAGCCGAGTTGCCCTGTGAGGCCCCAGGCTGCCTGGACTGGAGGTGCCTACCAGTTCCCTTTCAGTGAAGAGGTAGGGGGCACCGCGATGTATTGAGCACCCAAGAAAGGACTGCTGCCTCATTGGCTTTGTGAGGGCTGACCTCTTGGGGAGCTAGGCAGGCCCCAGTTAAAATCTGTGGCATCCTGCCTCTGTTTGTCTTTCACTCACCACATTCTCCTTCCAGTAAAATGCCTGCTGTAACCAGAGCCTTACACACATTTACTAGAAAGAAGTGTGGCAATTTTTCCATGCACTGCTGAAGAGTAGCCCTTTGTTCTAGAACAGCAAAGAGAGCAGATGCCAGAGCGAAATGCACCCATCTAGTGTGGTAGTACATTCCCACAATACTTTACACCCTTGTGCAACTAGCCCCAGACCACTGTACAAACCAACTGTCTCTTTCAAAGGCTTTCACCTGTAGAGGTACCGTGAGGACCTACCTCCCTAAACCGTGCTTGAATCTATAAGTATAGGCAGACGAGTGAAAGCTGGGTGATAGTGCACAACACGGCCCCCACGGGGTCTACTCTATAGCTGTTGACCCAAGTGGGCAGAATAACTGGTGGCAAGGGCTGCTCGTCCTTACCCTGAGCCAAGAGACTCTTCCCCTGAATGCTGCATAGTCCCTTGAGGGAGACAGGACTATGAGGATCTTGTCTCCAGACTCAAGGTCACATAACTTTTCCTGAATGCACAGATCTGTTTTAGGATGGCACATGAATGCTGGCCTGGAAAGATCGTCTTGGTCCCCACACCAGGCAGACCCTGACCTGTTAGGCACACACTAGATGAGCTCTCTCCCCACCACCGCCTATATTTCTGAGCTAAGAGGTGTGTGTGTGTGTGCGTGCATGTGTGTGTGTGTGTGTGTGTGTGAGTGTGCATGTGTGTGTGTGCATGTGTGTGTGTGTGTTGGGGGGGGTGTTTACCTTGGGTGTGTGTGCATGTGTACATGTGTGTGTGTGAATGTGCATGTGTGTGTGAGTGTGCATGTGTGTGTGTGTGAGTGTGCATGTGTGTGTGTGTTGGGGGGTGTTTACCTTGAGTGTGTGTGTGTGTGTGAGTGTGTGTGTGTGTGTGTGAGTGTGCGTGTGTGTGAGTGTGCAGTGTGTGTGTGTGTGTGTGTGTGTGTGTGTGTGTGTGTGTGTGTGTTGGGGGTGTATTTACCTTGACACGCCCTTGAAGACAGTGCTCTAGGTCTCTGCCAGAAGGATCATCTGTGAAGAGGGCAAAGCCAGACTGGGATGGCTTCCTCATGCCTGTCTCCTGGTTCAGCCGTTGGAGGAACTCATCAACTGTGGAGGATCCATCAAAACCAACGACCTGGAAACGGGGAGAGGCGCCACGAATCAACAAACTTCCTGAGGACTGTCACTGGGGAGGGCACAGGGTGAGGGCAAGAGGCCAACGCCAGCTGGCTTCCACACTCACACACTCACGTGCAGAGGGACCTGAGCCCCCACTGTAAACTGCGACCTGACAGAGGCCTAGGCACTCCTCACAGTCAATATTCGGGGTTCTACCTCATGCTACCTTCTGGCCCAGCATATAAGCTTCCCTGGCCATGCAGCAGGCTCAGAAGACCCACCTAAAGGGCACCACAGTACAGCACTTTGGGGCTCAATCTCCCTTCTTCATACCTACACTAATCATGCCAGTCCCATCTCAGATCTAGGTCCTCTCTTTTGTTGATGTGCCTACTAACCTGAAAGCCTACAAGGCTTAGCACACTTAGAAATGTTCTCTGGACAGTGATTGGAAAGATTTGGGGCTAGGGAGCATGTGCAAATCAACTTCCTTACCTGATAGGTCCCATTGGCAAAGTGCACAGGGATGCTGAAGGGTAAGGAGTGGTGGAAGGGGTTTCGTAGCAGGATGGACACTACTTCCATACGCGATGGCCTGGCTTCCCTTTCTCCTGTCTGCAGGGTCCGCTCCACTGCCCGCTGGCAGTATGTGGCATACTGGCCGGTTTCACTTCTAAAAACAGAGATGGGAATGGTGGGAATTCCTTCCTCTTGGCACACTAAGGTGCATACCCAGACTTTGCCAGGTCAAAAACTGGACAAGGTGTAGGGACCTAAAACTAGTATGGGATGCTATTACATTTTTATTTCAGGTGAAGGCATAGTTGTGAAAATTACAGGACAGCTTGTGAGAGTTGGCTCTCTCCTGCCATGTTGCTCCTGATTGTCAACCTTGTTAGCAAGCACCTTCAACTTCAATTTGTCCCCAAAGACCTATCTACAGCACAGGGCTGCCATAGATATCTTCTTTTGTTTCTTTCTTTCTTTCTTTTTTTTTTTTAAATTAGTAGTAGGGATCTAACCCAGGGTCTTACACATACCAGGTAAGTGCTCTACCATTGAGCTACACCCCAACCCCCACATAGGTATTTTCTTACAGAAACCAGAACACAGAATAAACATTTGAGGATACTTTGGGATAGCATGGCTCCACATGAAAATGTTTCCAAAATACCCAAGGACACATGGATTGGTGTCCAAAGAAGCTAAAGTATACTCAGATCTCCATCTACTCATGGGCACATGGTGATGGGTGAAGTCTCAACAACCAAGCTAATCTGAGGGGAGATGCAGCAATTCAACCTCTTCCCCCTCATCCTTTTGGAACATGGCCATCGGCAGTGTAGGAGTGACAGGGGAAATACTCTCACTTACCTGGGATCTGCGTGGCGTTGAAGCTGCTGTTTGACATACCAGAGGAAGTGATGCTGAGGCAGGAAGAGTGGGGCGCACAGAGCCAAGAGCTGCCAGCACTGCCACAGAACACAGGCAGTATGAGATGAGTGCTGGGATCCCACTCTCACAGCTCTGAGCTATGGCACCTTCACTATTCCCTCTCCACACCAGCATCTCAACTCCCTCATCCGGCCCTGTCCAGGACAGCAGTCACATTCCGACCAGGCAATCACATTCTGACCAGGCACAGACCAGGCAGCCATGCTCAAGCAGCTTGGACAGAACACCTGCCCAGGCACCCCCTACCCCCGCCCCCATCCTTAAACAGCTGTGTGCCCACCTGCATAAGAGAGTACTTCTGCGGTGGGCGGCAGCTGGTCTGCTTCATGAGCTGACAGTAGATCTCGCTCTGTAGCTCGGCGTGAACAAGGCACACCTGCAGTGCTGTCTGCGCCAGGGACACGTGGTAGTCCACAGAGGCGGCCTCCACAGGCACATTGATGAAGAGCTGGCAGGACTGGAAGGAGATGACAGTGGGCATGGGCAGGGCGGTTCACTGGTTATTCTTGTGACATGCACCAGGAAGGTCAAGCTCACGGACAGGCAGCCCTTTCTAGAGGGAGCACTGTTCCTGCTGGTGAGGCTGAGAGGGACTCCTTTAGGGGCAAAATAGCCCTGTTTTCATTACATAAGCAACACATAAGCTTGCCTGCATCAGCACAAAACATGTTTGCAAGACAAGGTAGCACAGACTGACATTTAACTCCAAGCCCTGCCTTTGCTTCCTGTGTGCTGTGATTGTGGGCATTTAGCACACACTGGCCTCCTTGCACATTCTTTTTTTTTTCCCCAGAAAATGCAGATGGGCACAAAGAAGACTAAACTAGGTCAGAATCTCTGATGTTAAGAAGTGGTGCAAACTGGGCCTTTTCTGTTGTTACTTGAAGGGGATGGCAGCTCCTCAAGGGAGAGCTTTGGCTGGCATATCCTAGAGCCCGGAGCTTCCTCGTGGCCTGCAGAAGGGTTATAGACCAGCTATAAAGGAGGCCATAAAGGGGACCCTGTGGGACTTTCTCGTCCTCTCTACAACCCTTGGGCCAGCCCATAACCACACAGGTCCCCTGTGTGGTGATGGGCTCAAGCTGTGCCAAGCAGAGCCCGGGCACATGTGGGCACCAACAGCCAACAGGCCTGGGCTGCACTCCCATGTTACCTTGAAAAGCTTGAGAGCCTCGGTCTGCAGGGCCTCGGAGGGCAGGGTGGTAAGGGAGTTACACAGCCCATCACGACTATAGCACAGCATGGGGTGCCTCCAGAGCGGGGAGTCTGCAGGCACAGACCAGAGAGTGGTAGCAGTTACCACACAGGAGAGAACTCGCTGCATACCCTCCCACCCCCACCCCTGACTTGCAAGGAAGGCAGTGGCTTAACTCTGGAAACATGGGTTTTTCTGGGTTGATCATCTACAGACTGAAGGCCATTTAGGTATGTACTGTACACGGCACATTCCCTAACAGGGCTGTTGAGGAAGGCAGCCAAAGCTTTGCTGAGGAGCCACACCCGGGCTAAGGAGATGACGTTGTGAGTGCTGATGCCCACACGTGTCTGCATGCAGGGATGGCCTTCCTTGCAGTTCAGGCTGAAGGGGCAGATGCACAGTCTGAAACAGACCAGCCCTCAGAGCAGTAGTAGAGAGGTATTCGTCATGTGCACCTCTGGGTAGTTCATGAGGGCCCTGAGAATTAGTTGCCAAATAAGAACTCCCAGACATCCCAGGATTAGGTTAGTCTGGTTCAAACTGAGGCTTCATTTATTAACAAACTCTTAATTACAGATTAACCAGCTGCCTCCCCTCGCCCCTACCCTTACCCCTACCCCTACCCCCAAGTCTTCTGCATAGCTAGCAAAGCTACAGATTAAACAGAGTAGAACATTTACCCAGGTGTCTGGAAAGTCTGTTTCCCACATTCCCTCACATCCAGTGGTTACCTCAGTGCTTTGGCCAGACAGAGGCCCGGGGGCATGGGGTGGGAGTTCCCCCAGGCATGTTTAACAGCTTAGGTATAGGAGTGCTCTCTTTGCTTCTTGTCCAATAAGCCCCCTGCCACTTCCCTTCAGCCCAGGCCACTCTTGCCTTACCTGGGTCTCCCTCACCATCCATCAGCTTCCTAATGAGCTGCTCATAAACAGTGCCCACCTTGGCACTGCTGCCACCTGCAGCCACCGTGAGGTGGTAAAGCCATGTGTCCTGGGAGAGGGCAGAGAATAATCAGATGCTAATTAGGTAGAAAGATTGGAGGCAAGTGTTGGATTTGGGGCAGGAGGTGGTGCTCAGTGACAGAGCACTTGTCTAACGTGTGAGGTTCTGGGTTCGACTCCCACCACTCCCCTGCAAAAAAGGAAGTGTGCAATTTTAAGATGGGAACGGAGGTGTACACCTGTTATGATGTCATAGCAAGGTCTGGGAGGCTGAGGCAGAGGGATCTCAAGTTCAAGTTGGGCCTGGGTTTATGAGACCCTGTCTTGGGGGGTGGAGGGAGTAAACTTTCATTAGTTTGGCTAGCATGAGTCAAGGTCACCAGTCTAAAGAGATAGACAGGATCAGGTGGGTGTAAACCCACATTTCCAAGTATGTGATACTATATCATGGCCCGTGATGCTATGCTGGTCACTTGGAATGAGCTCAATAGATATTTTAAAGTAGCATTCCCATTCAGTGTCCAAGAGGAACAAACTTGAATTTGGAAAGCTCAGGAGAACACAGAGAGGGGAAATCAAAACCCAGGTCCAAGCTAGGTCACAAAGGGCCAGCTCATGCCTTACCTTCTCATGCTTGGTGCCGATGAGGAGGTAGGTGGGGCTGTGCTCTGGGGGGTGGATCACCAAGGTGCAGTGGGAGGAGAGCAACCGTCCGGTTCCTCCAGCCTCATAGTCTTCATCAGAGTCACAGGACCGATCCACTTCCTCTATGTGAGCACCCCGCACAGGGAGGCAGCCCAGGGGTCTCTGTGGACATGAGCCTTCCATGAATAGGGCAACAGGTGGACAGGGGCATCTCCCTTTGCTGAATGCTTAGGCAGTGTGGGGCTGGAGAGCATAGGCATGGAGAGCAGGGAGGATGAGGAGATGAAGGCTGCAGCATTGCAGCCAGGCCAGGAGCAGAATACTGTGCTTCAGAAAGTGCCAGCTGACTACACCGGTCTTGATGCTGGTCACATGCTCCGGAGGGAGTGGGACAGGTGACCTTTGTATTTGTCACAGGGTGTGGTGTGGTAGAAGGTAAAGCTGGGGACTGCCATCAGTGGCATGCTGTGTGCAGTTTGGAGGAGGTGCTGCTAGGAGGCTGATGAAATACCTTGTCCTCGTGGCTACGGTAGTAGTAGAAGGTTTTCCCAACAAGGGCACACCAGACCAGCTTGGAGTGGCCATGCTTTACCTGTGAAGTGAAACGACTTCATTAGAACCAGGACTCCAAAACAAATCTAGGACTAGCCAAGACAGGCGGCAGGGAAGGCTGCCAGAGTCAGGTGTCTTTCACAGTGAGACTGCCACAGTACGTACCCTGTGGTAAGCCAGCCACAACTGGGCCACTCAGAGGCCTGTGACCTGCCATTGAAAGATTATCCAGGAAATCAGAATGTGGACATGGAAGAGCCTGCTAGCTGGCATAGGCCAGAGCTGTAAGGATGTTGCAAGGTAAATAAAGGCCCTGGCAGTCTGGAGCCTTAAGTAAGGTACCTTAATCAGAAGGGAACCGGAACTGAACACTCCCAGGGATGAAGAGTGGGCTGCTGGAAGGCAGAGGCTCCGAAGGAAAGAGTGTGAGCACCAAGCTTGCTGGGCACAATAACTGTTCCTGATCTAATCCACAATAACTCACCTGTTAGTGTGCTTCCTAGTTAACTTCCCTTTGCTGGGCGTAACTAGGGTCTCTGCTTCCAAGAAAACCCTAGTTAAAATGCCTTCAGGCAAACCTGGGATACTAGTCTTTGAATGGCAGCCACACTGGCTTTATCCAGGTCTTTTTGTACTGCTAATCCTGACACAGCTAGTTACACTGCAGGGGCAGTGCCTAATTTCCTTAACGATTAAGGAAAAACATTTCTTTCCTTTCTGTCTTGAGAACAGTTATTCTAACCGCCCACACCTCTGTCTGTTTCCAGAATCACCACCATCGTTTTGTATGCTCAGTTTGAGGGCAAACTGGAGGAAGAGCCCGCCATCTCCGGGCACCCCATGCCTGGCTTCATTACTTCTCTACCGGTTCGGCTTGTACCTTGGTCAGCCAGCCCTTCACAGTAGGCTTGGTGCCCCCTTGATGCAGAGCTGGAGGTCCAATGACCTGCACCTTCAGGAGGCTCTGTAGGACACGGATCCACTCCTCCAGGAGGCTGGGGGACTCTGCTGTTAGGTAGTAGGTTTTGTTCTCCGAGATGAGCTGTGGGGGTGGGGAGGGGGATTAGAGCCAGTGAAAGACAAACCTCCAAATTGCCAGCTATTCTCTCCCTTCTTTTCCTTTTTGACTTTCTCCCCTTCCCTTCACCTCTCATTCTGTCTCATCTTTCTCATTCTCACAACCTAAAATCATGTCCTACTCCTGGTATGAAATCATTCATTCATGCTTATTTTTGCCTCATCTTTGCTTCCATCACAGTCATATCTAACCCTTACACCATACTGTATATCTAAAATCCAGCTGCTACGAGAAGGCTCACCTGAAATGTCTGTGCTCCTTCCCCTCGAACAATTTGGCAATGGGAGTTCAGATCCACTTGACCTTGAGGTTTCCGGATGACATCACTCTGTAAGGAAGAGAACACTGGAATTTGGAGGCTTCTCAGATCATCATTTTTTATTCCAAGTTACAGGCACAAAGTAGAAAGTGATTCCCAGGCTATGGTACAATGAGTGAAGTGACTTGTTCTAGATAGATTCTTCTTCTAGCAAAACAAAGCCATAATTAGGAACATGAGACCCTCTACCACAGGCCTCAAGAGATCTCAGAAAGGAGAGAAATCTGATCAGAAGCTACTAGGTTTCTACCACTCTATAAAGCCACCACAGTCCTTTGACAAAGCTGTGTGGTGCCCAGTGCCTATAGTCCCAGCTGCTGGCAGGAGGGCCTGGCAGGAGGGCGAGGCTGGTCTAGGCAACAGAGCAAGACCCAGCTCAAAGAGAAAACAAAACTAAACCTTTCTATTTAATCCTTACACCCACAGCTACAGCGAATTCAGTGGCACATAAATCACTCTTATCCTTTCCAGCACTGTTGCGGAACTAATTGATAGTGCCACATTTCTCATGGAGGAATTTAAGCCCAGAATCCTTAACACAGAGCTAGAGGCTAGGCAAACAGCTACGCAAGAGACAAATCCACTCTTGTCCACTTTAAAACATGATTGGTTCTGCCAAACTAGTTCTCAACATTCAAGGCCCTCAATTCCAGACACTGGAGGAAAGAAAAAAGAGGAAGCAATAGATTTTTCTGTAGAACAATCCAGAAAAGGTAAGGGCAGCCTGGGAACATCCTTTTGCAAGGCCAGGCATAAGAAGAAATCAGTTCTGAAGGAAGAGGAAATTGCCAGCCAATGGCCTTGGTCTGCCTTGATAGCCACCCCAGCCTATTTCAAGAACAGGTGACCACCTCAGAGTCCCCTGTGTGGCTGAGCACCTCCAAGGCCAGTCAGGCTGCCAAGTCTGACACCTGGAAGGCCTCGGGCCACACCGTCCTTCCTCCAGCCCCTTATACAGTGTGTGTCTGGGCTGTGGTCCCTGTGTTTATGTCCGGGGCAGGGTCTCACCGGAGACTTGTAGTATAGGATCTGTCCCTGTCTCAGGACAAACCAGCGCCTTTTCCACGTCTTCTCCCGGCTCCCCATTTTCAGCAGGTAACCTGACTTCTCCAGTGCCTCCTGAGATGGAAGCAAGGACAAAAAAGGGACAAAAAGGGAGAGTCACATGAGGCTCCTGAGGGGTGGAAGGCAAAGAGGGACAGGGGCACAGAGGGGAGAAAGGGGAGACCACATGAGACTCTGGACACCACTCAGGACAAAATGGTCTAGACTACTACTATGTCATGTTTGTTTGTTTGTTTGTTTGTTTGTTTGTTTGTTTGTTAGGAAAAAATCATTTGACCACCTAGGAGTGTTTATTTCCAGGCTCAGTACACTGACGAGATCCAGAAGAGAAGTGAATTAAGTGTGGACCCAATGACAACTAGGGAAGAAACACCTAAGTCACCATGAGAAGGTGGTAGACCAGGGCTGCAAGAGGAGAGAGGCTAGCCAGGGAAGGCTGCAGGAGAGTGGCCAGTGGTTCTCAGCCTTCCTAATACTTTAGTGCAGTTCCTCATGTTGTGGGGACCTCCAACCATAAAATGATTCCGTTGCTATTTCATAATATAATTTTGCTGCTGTCTGATGTGTAATCACAATGTAAATATCTGATATGCAGGGTATCTGATGTGTGACCTGCTGTTCTAAAGCAAAGGCCAGATTCCTTTACCAAGACCAGTTGAGAGGAGGGCCATTCAAGGCATGACAGGCAGGAGAGAGGAGGGAGATCTCTGAGCCCCAGGTTGCCCATCCATAGACACCACAATAACCATGAGGCAAACAAGACATGAAACACAAGCCAAACACTGCCCCAGCACCTGGTCTGCTAAAGCTTAACTGTTAGCTCATGGTGGCATCTGAGGTCAGGCTGAAGATTAAACAAGGTGACAGGTGCCACAACCCTCATGGGGTCTGAGGAGCTCCCTGGATTTGTCTTTCTCCATCCTGGGGTCTGTGCACAGCTGTCTTTGTAACACTTCTAGAGCCTCCTTTCCTCTACTGTCTCCGGGACCTTCCTGTCTCTCGCTGCTTCCTGCTGGGACTGAGGCCCAGGCAGCCTCTGCTCAGGTTTGCTCCTACCCAGTGCCCCTTCCCCATTCACCATAGAGCTACGTACTCTGCTCACCCCATCAGTGGAGTACGATGAGGTACGCTGAAGCTTGTGTTCAGGCTCTGAGTAGTCACTGTCCAGTGAGCAGGCATCAGGAGGGATGGCGTAGTCACCCTCAGAACTCAGCGAGGACATGGAGACTCCTGGACACAGGGGAAGGAATGAAGGCTGGGGTCACACACCTCTCCCAATACCCATGGCCAGATGATGTAAGGCTTCCATTATGCACTGGGATCCCCCGAGTTTAGAGCCGAGGGTAAAGCTGGTAGGAACCCTGGCAGAGATGAAGCAGGAAAAGACTAAGTCCCCTCTCTTCTGTGTACCTCTCTTGATGGCCCGGGGGCTGCCCAGGCCACTGGTCTTCCTATACTCAGAGCAGGGGACTGACATCCGGAAACTTGCTTGAGAGCTGCAGTCATCATCAGATCCAGAGGATTCATCCACAAAAGGCACATTGCTGATCTGTGTGGCTTTCTGCAAGACAGACACCTCAACTACAGCTCAGGCTTCCAAACAAGCCTCTTCCACAATAGCATAGCCTGTCTTTACAGGTAGTGTAAAGTCGCTTTCTGAGCTCATTCTTGTGGTCTCACCTCCATGCTGCTCTTTGGGTCCCCAACTCCCTTACCCCAACCTCTGTGGCTCCCCAGAGGGCTCCTGTTTCTTCCACTAGGGGGCCAGAAAGGCACAGGCCAAGTGTGGGACAGGACACTGACACAGGGGAAGTCATCTTCCAAACACAAGACTAATCCTTTAAGTGCTGTAAGAGTGTGGCAGGGGCACAGCCAAAAGATGACTCCAGTGCTGAGCATGGTGACACAGGCCTTTAATCCCAGCCCCCAGGAGGCAGAGGCAGGCAGATCTCTGAACAGTTTGAGGCCAGCCTGCTCTATATGACAAGTTTCAGGCCAGCTAGGAATACGCAGTGAGAACCTGTCTCAAAACAATGAACTGTTGTGACAGAGCATTTAAATTTCCCTTTTATTTTTCTTCTTTTTTGGTAGTTCTAAAGATAGCACCGAGTCTCACTCTTTCTAGGCAAGTGCACTATCACAAAGCTGCATCTCCAGCCCACAGCCCACAAAGTACTTTTAGAAAGTAATTAGGCAGAACCTAAAAAATCTAAAGCATTCACAGACCCTGCCCACAAATTCTATCTTGAGAACTGCGTCCTCCAAAAACATAAGTGCACAGGGTGTGTACACACAATGGTGCCCATTGCCACATTACTTTAGAAAGAGACAGATACAACCTACTCTAAGTCAGTAGAGGAAGACCCAAACCAATTATAGTGTTGTCTACTCCAACACAGAAGACACTGAAGGGCGGGCTGACACATGGTTAGGTGAGGAACTAAGATATAGGCTGATGTGTATAGAATCTTTGTGAGCGTGTGTGTGCTTGCGTGTGTGAGAGGATGAGAGCGACAGAGGAAGAGAGATGAGGGAAAGGAGGGCCTGTGTACAAGCACACACGCACATTTGTAGACCATCTGCAATTGTATCAGATGGCCTCACGGAGTAAATGCCAGCACATTAATGATAGCCGACTTTCGGGTTCAGAATTGGGAGAAAGCAATGTGAGAGAAAGCTTTACTTTTACTTTTGTGTTTTCATTCATCTAAGAAAACTTGCTAATATGATTTCAAAATGAGCAACAAGGCCTGGGAGTGTAGCTCCTGTCTATCAAGTGGTACAGCACCCGTCTCTCAAGAAGAGGCCCTGAGTTCTAACTCAAGACTGCAAAATCAAACAAAAACTAGTAGCAAAAAGATGAAAATATCATGTTGCAGTTACATGCTAGATTCCTGATCTTATCGTAATCATAACCTTATGATAGATTATAAATCAGGATAAAATGATGGGTGGGCAGTGCTCTTGTTACTGCCTAGCTTGTTGCCTTCTGCAGTGAACTAATAAACTTGTTTTCATCCAAAAAGAAAAAACAAAAACAAAAAAACCCACACATGGAGGCTGAGTACCTGACCACAGTCACTGTTGAAGACACCTGACCCTCCGACGCCAGCGCAGGTACTGTGCTGGGACTAGGGGCTTTTCCTGATGGAGACAGCCCCTCTTGTCATAGCAGTTTCTTACCCCCTTCAATGCTGTGTAGACAGGCACAGTGACATTCTTGTAGATGAGGCCAGAGAAAGCTCCAGGGAATGCAAGGGCAGGAGGGCCTGAAGCTGAGGGGGAAGGAGGGAGGAGATGAACTCAGGAGGTACAAGTCAGCCAGAGGCTGGGGGGGGGGGTGGATAAAGAGAACTAGGCCAAGGTCTTCCTATCTCCTCTCCCTGCTTTCTGTTCCTTGACTTCCTGGGGATAAAGGCCCCGTGGATAAAGGGCCCAGCATTTCTTCCCCGGGAAGCTTGAACCATGTCCCACTCTTGGCTCGAGTCAGTTATGAATATGTGCCCATCACTGCAGATGCTATGCGTGGACCATGGCTCTTGAGCCAGGGGCAGGGCCCATCTCAGTCAGAGGGCTCAGGGCTCTTCCCACCCCATTCAGGCCTACAGGAGGCAAGCACTATGAGCTAGAAGGCAGGGCTTTAGGACACCTCCTTGCTAGGTGATGAGCTCAACTTATACAACCAACCCCCTTTCTGGTTCTAGGCGGCCCTCACTGCCTGCTGTACCCCAAGGGACAGGAGCCAGGCCCACCAAAGACATTTTAGGCCGTCTTGTCCCTCTTGTACTTACTGCAGCAGGCAGCATCACTTTGGGACGACACATCCGACAGCTGCATGCCCGATGTGGCCATTGCATAGATCCTGCTCTCCTGTAACAAGTCCAAGACGTCAAGGACTGCTCACTTCAGCCCCTCCATGACAGTGGAGGGAAGCATGACTTAGGGTAGGCAGACCTGGGTCCACCACCCAGGACAAGCTGTCACTGGCTGAGGAATTTTAAGCAAATTCCTTCATTTCTAAGCCTCATTTTCCCCAGCTCTAAAATACTACTGACTTTTTAAGAGTCTACTCAATGGAATCAAATTAAGTAATTAATTAATGCATATGGTAAACACTTCATGCCCAGCAGATTTTCACTTCCTCTGGCCTCCTCCTTTCCCCTTGAGGCAAAGGAGGTTCAAAGAGAGCCAGTGAGTAAATCGTCTCTCCGTTTCTTGGATTCTTGCCCATTTTAGTTACCCCTGGGTTTCACCCCAGAGGTTGAGAGTGTTGGCAGTGAGGAAGGGAGAGCCACAGGGATTCAGATGTTTGAAGGCTAGGACACACGGCTTCCTACAGGAGCAGAGTGCATGTGTCAGACCTCCAAGGCCAAGCACAAAGCATTGTAGCCCAACAGGGCTCCAGACCCCCAAGGTAAAACACTTCTGCAGACAATTCTGGCACTAGCTGTGCATGCCTTTGGGTCTGAAGTGAACTCAAGAGGAAGAGAGTTTTGTTCCCAACAGCCAGGAAGGCCTTTCCCAGGCTGCTCCAGAGCTGTTTGCTCTGCTAGCCCTATAGTGAATACAAATCCCCTCTCAGGTGACTGGTGAGTCACAGGGGCTGACCAGGAAAGTCAGCCGTGCTGGACTAGAGAAGCAGCTAAGGGCTGTGCTGGAAAGGGCTGGGATGAATACTGACCCCACAGCAGCACAGCTGGGAGTGATGTGGAATGATATGCTGAGGTAACCAGAGTTACCGCAAGACAGGTGCAGAACAACAGAGACTGGGGCAGGGCTGGGGCAGGGCAGATCATCAATGTGAGGAGTAACTGGGCATAGATATCTCTGCTCATATTGATCACAGACTTACAGCAAGGACAGGCTCCCACTTCGTAAGGAAACAAAACTCAAGGTTGAGGGGAGGTCAAATGAAAGATAGCTTTGTTGGCCAAGGAGCACTGAGGGTCTCCCTCACAATGTTGTTGAGAGACAAACTGTACAAACTGGGAAGGCAGGTGTACTGGTCTGCCAATTACTTGGACCAAGAATGCCATTCTCTGGATTTCAGGCTTTGCTCCTGAAAGTTACTGCCTGGCTGGCCCTGCCTGAGGGAGACTCCTAAGCTTCGTTAGGGAGCTCGGGTGAGCAAGCAGTATGCCTTCTTTCCCTCAGGAGCAAGTTACAAAGGGAACTGAAAATTGCAGACAAATTCTCCTCATGTGATAATGGGGGTTCCAGGAGCAGGGAGGCCAGAGTCAGACCTGACACAGCCTTAGCACCGTCACCCTGGAGTGCAGCTGGCGATGGGCCACACTTGACTTGCTCAACACTTGTGACTCGAGTCCCACAGGTGCTCTTGTAGCAACCCACAAGCTGGCCCTGCAGTGACCAATAAGAGTACAGCCAAAAGCCTGGGTGCGAAGCTCCCTGAACTGGCGCTTCAAAAGTAGAGTATGCTGGAAGCATGCTGCTGAAATGAGGGGCCTCCAACCCACGGGAGAGCAGCCCATTTTCTCTGCTGCCAGGGGCAGATGTCCCTGCACATCTGCAGCACTGGGTTTGATTAAAAGAATGACAATGTGCCCATATCCCCAGGGACAGTGCAGTTAGGGTGCTGGGGCTGTGCTTCAAGGCGGCCAGACCTCTACTGGAAGGCAGGCTAGTTCCCTCACCAGCAACATGACTTGGGAAAAGTGACTGAACTGTAGACAGCAGGTTCCTGTCTATCACCCAATCCCTTACCCAGATGAGGCTATCCCCAAATGTCAGGCTCGGTGCCAGGCCTCCGTGTCATCCTCACCACCGACCTGCAAATCAGTGATATTCCACCCTCCTTGTTTTTATTTAACCTTTGTCACAGATGTCAAAGGAGAGCAGCGGAAAGAATGGCCTCTGTCCCTATGCCCCATTTTCACTTTGTATTAATGCATGTTCAGTCTTATTTTATCTGGACCACCACCTCCACTCCAGACATCATGTCTCTGTGACATGATGCTCGGACATGTGACATTTTGCTCAGAGATAAAAATACCAATAACGGTAGACCACTAATCACCTACAAGCGCTCGTTCACTACATGTTTTAATTGATTATTTAGTATGTAGGGAGGTATGTCTGCATGTGTGCCTGTGCACCGTTTGTGCATCTGATGTGTGAGGAGGCCAGAAACTGTAGTTAGAGACAGATGTGAACTGGGACCATGTGGGTACTGGGTGGGACTCAAACCTGAGTCCTCTGGAACACAATCCCTCCATCCCCTCAACATACTTTTAATCCTCCCAGGAACCCCATTCGCTGGGCCAGCAAGATGGCTCAGTGGGTAAAGGCACCGGCCATCAAGCCTGGCAACTTGAGTTTGATTCCCAGAATCTGCGTGGTGGAAGGAGAAAACTGACTCCTATAAGGTGTCCTGTGACCTTCATATGGGCACCACGGCACACAAGCCTACTAGTCACCATCACCCTCCTTTTAAGGGCTACGGGCTGAGTAACGTGCCCAGGTTCACGGGTAGAAATTCAACACCAGCCGCTTGATGTAGGGCACACACAGCTCTTAACTTCTATGTGTGTTGCCTCAGGATCAAAGGAACTGAGGAAATCACAGAGCACCCAGCTTGGCACGTGGCACATATTTCAGATAGGTGAGTGGGTCAGGCTGGCCTGGCTACTGGCCCCCACAATGGCTGTGTGGACGAGCCTTATCTCCCCAGCCCCGCATGTTCTCAGAACACCATGCCTGTGCTTGGCTCTGCTCCTTGCCCAACCCCGATGATGATGTCACTTACCCAGGATGGAAACCGGTGCAGGGGGGGTGTGGGTGGCTTCTTCTCCAGTTCCACTTCCTCCGGTGCAGCTCTGGGGGGCTTCAGGCACTCTCTTCCTCCCTGCTTCCCCGCTGGAGATGGCCCCTCCATCTCCATCTTCTCTGCTTCTTCCTGGGCTTTAGCTCTGCATTCAGACTTGGAGAAGCCAGATGAAGGCAGAGCTGGCAGGGCCCCACTCTTAATGCTTACCACATGGTCAAAATGCCCAGGACCCACCTGGGGTTGACTGTGGTGCCTTTTGGCCACTTGGAAGCTGTCCCGGGGATTGCTGGGAGCCCGAACCTTCGGCAGAGTCAAGCTACTACCAGGGCCACCTTCCCTGGCAGAGATCTTAGTTCCAGGGAAGGTCCCTCCCAGAGCAGGGAGCACATCGTCCCTGTAAGAGGTTGACCCATGTTTGGGGCCACCAGGCTTCTCCAACAGCTGGCTGGGTGAGCCCTCTCTTTGAGGGTGACATTTAAGGGTCTTGGCCTCTGCTGTTTCCCCTGGGTAGACCACACTGGAGCTCAAATCCTCGAGACTTCTGGCTGCTGACATAGAGTCCTTGTTCTTCAGGGTACCTGGAGAAGGTACAGGCACAGCCACCTTCAAAACTTGAGTATGGGGATTACTGTCCTGCTCCACAGGCTGGGCTCTGGGCCCTGAAGGGGCAGGATTCCCCTCTGGGGTTCCCTCGGGGACCACTAGCAGCTTCTCGGAAGGTGTCATCCGGAGATCTGTGGATGGTGCAACGTCAGGCATACGCAGTGAGAAAGTCTCCCACTCTGTCCCACACCTTGCCGTGCCCACAGACACCCGGCCTGCCTACCCTCAAGGGCACCCTGAAGGGTCTCCACCTGCTCCACCAGCTGCTGATTGCAGGCCTTCAGATGCTCATTCTCTGATTCAAGCTGGCAAAAAGAAAACGAAGGGTTAGGGGGCTGTGCCACTTGTCACTCAGCAGTTAAGCTCATGTCTAGCATGCCAGAGGCCCTGGGTTTAATGCCCAGGAGTAAGGAAACAGGTTTAGAGTACCCAACCCTTGCTTGTTCATGTGTAATCCAAGATGAGCTGGAAAGTCCAAATCTTTGAAAATAGCAATGGTACCATTGGGCAGGCTCTGAACTTGCTTTTCTAATTCATTCTCATTCTTTCCTCTCTCTCTCCCTCTCCCCATGTGTGTGTGTGTGTGTGTACACATACACACCATGACTTGGATACCCTTTTATTTTTATTTATATTTTTATTTATTTATTTATTTATTTATTTATTTATTTTTGAGGCAGGGTCTCTCTACATAGCCCATGCCAGTCTGGAACTGTTCCTGTTCTTTTTTGGTTTTTGTTTGTTTGTTTGTTCTGTTTTAATTGTGAAATATAGCACACACACAAAACCGCAGTGCTTAAGCGATTCTGAAGCTGCTACTCCTACGACCACCTTGCAAGCGGAGACAGCAGCTTGTCAGCACCTGACACTTCCTGACTTGCTCCTTCAGTCACTCTGTCCCCTCCCCACAAAAGACAACAGTTCTTCTTAGCTTACCAGATTCCCCCTGCTTTCTGCATTTTATCACATCTGGGTGCACTCCTACACTTCAATTTAGTTCCACCAACATCTGCTCTTTAGCTAAGTCGTTATAGCAGTGTATGCACTTCTCTACATCCACTTTGTTTCTCTGTGAATGCTATCTGTGAATTCTGTCCTCATGGTGACTGTATTTTCCATTAAATTAACTAAGCCCAGGGCCGGAGCACTGGCTCAGCGGTTAAAGGCACTGGCTGTTCTTCCAGAGGACCTGAGTTCAATTCCCAGCCACTACATGGTGGCTCACAACCATCAATGATGAGATATGGTGCCCTCTTCTGGCATGCAGGTGTACTGTATACATAATAAATCTTAAAAGAAAAAAAAATAATTAAGCCCAGCACAATTTACTGAACACTTTTCAAGCAAGGGCAGGGGGTTGTGGACCCTTAGTTTAATCTAAGATCTCTGCTCCAAGAACTCACATCCCTCTGTCTGCTTAGAAAGCCATTTGCTTGCTAGTAATGCTATCGTGTCTAGTTCTGGGTTCCTAAACACAGCTGTAGCCAGTGCCAAACCACAGAATGCATGGTTAGACAGGAAGAAGGACTGAGATAGGAGAGGACCAGAAGTGCTTGATGTGAACAAAGTTTCCATCTGGGGTGAGGAGCAGCTTTAGAAACGTGTGGTGGTGATGGACACCCAGTATGCTGTTATACTATGTGTGCTTACTACCTCCGCATTTGGATACTTAAAAAAAAACAGTTAAAATGGCAATATTTATGTATACTTTACCACAATTTGTGGGGAGGACAGGGTTCACTGTATAGTTCAAGTGGCCCCAAACTCACTGAGCTCTGCCTCCCCAGTGCTGGGATTAAAGGTATGTGCCACCAATCAAGCCTGACCACATTCTTTAAAAAAGATTTATTTTTAGTTGGTATTCACATGTGAGTGCATGCATGTGTGCGTATGTGCTTGTGGAGGCCAGGGAGTTGGAGCCCCCAGAGATGGAGGTGTAAGTAGTTGTGAGCTGTTCAACTTAGGAATGGGGAATCCAACTCAGTCCCTCTTAATCACTGAGCCATTTCTCCAGCCTACACTTTACAATATTTTACAAGAGAAAGAATAAACGACATTGTGATGTACTCACTAAAAAGAAGCTGACGGGATTCTGAGAAACTTCCAGATACCAATCCCATCTCCCCAACCTCAAACCCAGTACTAGGCTAGAAGGAGGCTTCAGGAACGCTGACCAAGACAAGAGGAAAGGAAATGACTGGAAGGACACGTGGAGAATGGGAAAGTGAAGCTGGGTGTGTCTGAATTTCTACTATGCAGGATTGTGGTCGAGACAGCAGACCCAGCAGACCCAGCAGAGGCAGGCTCCAGAGCAGGACCCCGGGCCGAGCTTTCCACTCACCTCTGCTAACTTTACTGTCACCCATTCCTTGATCTTTGCAGCTTTTTCTTGAACAATTTTGGCTTCTTCGGCTCTTGTCTGCTTCTGCAAGGAGAAAGCCTTTAGTTAATTGCAGCAACAGCAAGGGAGAAGGGAAGCCAGGAGAAGGGATCCAGTGACCAGATGGAGTAACAGACGCAGCAGAGAAAACTCACTATGTTAAGGCTTTTAAAAATATCTTCTTGGACATGATACCACTCAGAACTTGGGGGGGCTGAGGCAGGTGGATCCCAAGACCAGGTGGACTATACAACAAAATCCTGCTAAAACAAAACTTAAAGTGGGAAGGGCTTTGTCCCAAAAGCCCACCAAGGAAAAAACGAAATAATAAATTCATATACTGTCTCTATAAACTACTGTGTGACAAAAGAAAAGCAGTTAAACTAAAATACCAATGGAAGGTCAGCCAGGGTGTGTATACCTGTATACTCATCTATGCACCAGGCTGAGGTGAGAGGAGCAGCTAAGCACAGGTTCAAGACCAGCCTGGGCAAATAGGGAGACCCATTTCCAAACCAAAACAAAAGACCTATTGGAGAAAGATTTGTAACAAAAAACAACACACATACAGATAGCTAGTTACCATGAACAACCCAATAAACATGCAAAGGATATGAACAGGAAGTCAACAACAACAACAACAACAAAAAAGGACCCAGAAGAGGTTATGAAGCTTAACCCTATACAAATATATAGGACATCATTTCCCTCTATCAGACTAGTTTGATATTACCCGCAAATGTCAAGAATACTGGGAGCAATTCTCACACAAACTCAAGGCCTCTGTGGAGACAATTAGACAACATCAACCCATGTTTCAAACACACATACCCTTGATCTAACAGAGCATAGGAAGTGGTCATGGCAATACCATCTGAGAAAGCAACACAACCCAAAACCTGAACTAGCTCGAGTGTCCACTAGCAAGAGATACTTAAGCAAACATGGCAGGACCACAAAACGAGAGTCACTGCTGAACTTTGATACCCAAGAGACCAGTGAGGAGTGGACGTGAAGCACTGGGGAGAGAGGGAAATGCTACATAGCAGTTCAGATTCTTCCAGACGTTCTGTTCTTCACTGCAGCATACATCATGCTTACAATTAAAAAAGGAGAGAGCTAAATGAGCACAGACACAGTAGTTCCAAAATAACAACCAAAAAGATACTCATCTAGCCAGGCCTTTAATCCCAGCGCTAGGGAGGCAGAGTAAGGTGGATCTCTGAGTTTGAGGCCAGCCTGGTCTAGTTCTAGGACAGCTATCATCATATAGTAAGCAAACTTCTGTCTCAAGAGAGAAAAGGTTTGCAACTAAAGGCAGTGGAAATGGAGGCTACAGCTTAGAGGTAGAACAGTGGAGTACCACAATAAGAGTGTAAGTCTTAGTGTCAGTACTGGGGGTGGAGGGGAGGCTTAAAAAGAACTACAGGATGAAATGATATATGACTTGATTCTACATGAAACTTTTTTGCTGTAAAATATTAGGGACTAAACCTAATCTCTATGGCCTTGAGTCTGCACCTCTAAAGGAGAGATAAGATATTCTCTTGCTGGGCCATTCTGAGGGTAAAATAAGAGTACAGAGTTCAGTGCATATAGCACAGTTGTCAGCCAGCTTACGATGAGAATTACTACCGCACCTAAAAAGCATGGTGCCAATGGTGACCCCGAGTTGTTCAGAACTGAGCAAAAATGACTCTTGTTAAACTTCCAGGAAAAACAGTTCTCAGAGGATGGAAACAGACTTCATACTGAAGTCTGTAAAAAGGAACTGGGAATGTGAAGACCTCATTCAAGGCTGGTAAACAATGGCCCTAAGGCCAAACTCAGTCTTCCTCTATTTGTCTCACACATAATTTTATAAATAAAGCTTTATTGGAACACAGCCATACCCATTCATTTACGGATCATCAATGCTGATTTCATCCTATGACAATAGAACTGGGCAGTTGCAGCACTGGCTATATGGCTTGCAAAGCCAAAACCAATTAAATTCCTTGGCCCTGTGCAAAAAAGCCAGTGGACTCCCGATATCCTCTCAGTATGGAAACTCAGTCATGGAAACTGAGGACTGGGGATGAAATGAAACAGCTCATCTTCAACCAGTCATGACTCAAAGAACAGCATTCTTTCTCATCTGATCTTTGCCTGATTATAACTGTAAGCAATCTTTTTTTTATAACCTGGAATCAAGTCATTCTGCCTCACCAATTACTTCTTTCAACTGTGACCTACTCAAAGGGAAAAAAAAAATCTAAATCAGTGGATAAAATTCTATCTTCCCGGACACAAGGTGTCCAACTGCATACAAGGCACATCCAGTAAGGGAATGTTCAGTGAATAGTGACAATTAAGATTTACCCACAATGACTGCAATAGCTGAGACCTTTGCAGAGCCTACTTCCAAGTCTCCCAACTCTGCCTTGGCTGGTGATTGGGGATGGATGGTAGGTGGCACCAGGGGAAAGTGGACAGATAAAACCAATGACAAAAGAGTTGGAACTAGGATGGAGAAGATACAGTGGCATGTCAAGCCCAGCACTTGGATGGCAGAGGCAAGATGATAAGGAATTCAAAGCCATACTGGGCTGCATGATGGTGGTAATAAGGCTATGAAGGGGAGAAAGTCTGGGCTCAGGAAGTAGTAGAAGGGCCAGTGGGGTTATGAAGTCCCTAAGAGCAAGAATGCTAACTTGCTGCATGCAGGACTGGACAGTGGCCCTGTTAGGCTTCCATGGACTTGTGAGGAGTCTCCACTTACAGTGGCAACTCTATTCTCTGCCTGCTCAGGTTCATTGGGAAACTTTGGCCAACCAGCTGACCAAGGCTCACCATCCAGTCCTATGCCATTTCAGTCACACTACAGCCAAGTATCCAGTAGCACATGCCGTCCTGGCACAAGGCCACCACAGAACAGGAAAAGATCTCCTTACCAAGCCCCAACCACGTGTCTGATATTATACACAGATACCTACAGGAAATTATCCCCAACGTTTCATAACCTCTATTGTATGGAGCTGTAAAAATGAGAATCAGTGAGTCAGACAATTACCCCAGAGAGCAGTGAGCAGCAGAGGTGACAGTCCCCTCCAGAGCAGTATGCCTCAGGGTCTGCTTCCTCTACATCCCCTGAGCTTCTAATGAACAGACGTGAGGAAGTCCTAAGGGTTGCCATATGAAAGAACAGTCTCATGAAAAAAATGGGTTCCTCATCACTCAGCGCTCCGGCAGAGGGGCTGGAAATGCTGAGGCCAACTGATACAGATGCTGAGAGGGGAAGTAGGCTCTGCCTCATATTAGTCCCTACCTGCTTCTCCAGCTGTGCCTCGAGCTGGCTGATGAGCTCATCTTTGCTTTGCATGGCTTTCTGCAGTTCTTGGTACTTTTGGTGCAAACTACCTGTGGAGTCCACATTCTTCAGATTGGACAGTTTCATCTTCTCTTCCATCACACCCACCTGAAAAGTGCCAACAAGTCCTCATAAGGTCTCAGATCACTCAAGTAGATTGTGCAATGGCTAATACAGTGTGGAATGGGCTAACCCCCTGATGCTTCAGAATATGCCTCCTAGACAGAGCCCTTACCCAGGACAATCTGGACCAATTAATGAAGTGACCATTGTTGCTTTTCTCTGAGCAAAAGAAGAACCGACAAAAGGGAAACTTATCTTGGCTACTCTGAAAAGACCAGCTACATCTTGGGCCACCATCTTTGTGGGATGGGGAGGAGGGGTGATGTGAGGAAGGAGTTGAACAGTTGGGTTTGGGAGGACATCTGCTCCCACCCCACTGGGACAAAGATACTTCTCATAGGACGTCCATGTGTTTCCCCATATTTCCTCACCCTCTTAGAGTTGGACAGTGCCATGCCATTCATCTAACCAAAGGACTGCAAGTAGAAACAATACATCATTTCTGGGCTGAAGTGTTTACAGTTTTGTTGTTTTGAACAAGATCTTACTATGTAGCCCTGAATGACTTGAACTAGCTGCACTGGTCTCAAGTATTTGAAACCTGGTACACAGGAACCCAGCAAATTCTCCCCAATGGTAACCAAGAAGGCTGTATGTTCCAGGCAGGAGTGTCCAAACACTGACATTGTAACATGACAGTGTCACCTACAAATCTGTTGTGCTATCCTGGGATGCATGTGGACCCTATAGGTTTACATGCCTGTGCAACCAGCTAAAAGACATGGAGCCTCTTTCAGGCTGGAATCCTCAATCACAGTGCAAGCTGATGCCATGGTCAATCCTACTGGAAGTGGGACGGGCATGAGGACTAAACACGATGAATCACAGGTTCCACATTCCATTTGTTCCTGCAGCACAGGATAGCACAGCCAATGTGGACTAATGTACCCATCCACTACACCAAGCCTACCCAAAGACTCCTTCATTAGCACAGAAAGCTCCTCCTACCTTAATATGTTCAGCTGCAGGTTCTTCTTGAAGAGTGTGCCCATGTGATGGGAAGATCATTTTCCCTAGCACTCTCCCACCACAACCCATGCCCAGTTACCTGAGTCTCCGCATTCTCAGCTCTCTGCTCGGCCTCCAGCAGCCTCTGCTCCAGCTCCTGCATCTGTTCAGTCAGACATGAAGGGAGATATTACTACCAAGTCCTGATGTTGAAGGTGGCATCAGGGCACTCAAGTACCCAGACACCACTGAAGGCCAGACTTCAACTGCCTGTATAAATGGCTCCCAGATATCAGGGTGAAGATTTTCATGGCAATTCTCAGCTCCCCGATCCCAAGTTTACATAGCAGATGAAGTATCAGTGCTGTGGTCAACACTACAGGACAAAAGGTCTCTTGTATAGGATGACAGGTTTTCTTCCTGAACACCGCTGCCCCAACCCTGCCTTAGTCTCTTCTTTCTGGTGACTTTTCCTCTCTACACTGGTGACGGGTAGGGCCATGCTGTTGTCTGCCTATGTACCCAGCATGGAGCATGCGTCTATACATGCCCACCTCCTGCCACTGGTGAGGGAATGCTCCTTCCCGAGGTGCCTTCCCAGCCTGAGGATAATGCATTCAGAGGCAGAACTGGCAGGGAATGAGCCAGCTAGTGCAGTGGTGGCAGCAGAGGAGGGCTAGTGCCAACTCTTGAAGACTCTCTGACTACTGTACATGTACACACACACAAGCACACTAAATAATAAAATGAACTTTTAAAATTCTATCTTGTACAGAGCATAGCAGTGTACACCTGCAATTACAGCCCTGAGAGATGGAGGCAGAAAGATTAAAAAGAAAAAAACACAAGATGATCACATAAAAAAAATTCCTGACAGCTTGGGCCACACAAGACCATGTCCTAATAAACACGTAGATAGATAGATAGATAGATAGATAGATAGATAGATAGATAGATAGATAGATAGATAGATCCTAATAAATAAGTAGATAGATAGATGACAGACAGACAGACAGACGGACAGACAGACGGACAGACAGACGGACGGACGGATGGATGAACCAAACCAACCAAACAACAACATATAGTGGGCCAGTCAGATGGCTCAGGGCACTTGTTGTGCCTGGTCATCTAGGTTCAATCTCAGAACCCATAAAGGTGGGAGGGGTGGTTTCACAAAGTTGACCTTTATCCTCCACACAAGTCATGACATGTGCACCTACACAAACACATCATGCATGCATGCACTTTTAAAAATTACGAAAAGTTAATTTTAAAAGAAACCCTACCTACCTACTACTTTGCTGGATGGAGGTATAGTACGGTGGTAAAGCCCTTGCCTAGCATGTGCAAGGCCCTGGAAGCACACAGGTCAGGGAGAGTCTATCTCCCTGCCAGGAGAGGAATACTGTTTAGGTCTGAGGAGTTGTTTGTTTGTTTGTTTTTTGAGGCAGGGTCTCTGTGTATAACCCTGGCTGTTCTAGAACTCTTTGTAGACCAGGTTGACCTCAAACTTACAAAGAGATCTATCTGGCTGCCTCTGTCTCCTGAGTGCTGGGTTTAAAGGCATGCACCACTACACCTGACTAATTCTGGAATCTTATTCACAGGCTCATCAGGGACCAGATCTAAGTTGCAGCCTAAGGAAAAGATCATGGCCTTCAGAGCATTCCTCTTCAACTGTACAAGCTTCTAGCTTAGCAAGTGGAGTATAGGTTCTCCCTCAGCTGACACACCTCTATGTGCTACATAAACCACTTACACAAAGACAAATGTTTATGACTGACTCTCTTGTCAAGGGTCCTATGCCTTTCCTGAGATAGTGCCAGCTGCTTCCCCTCCCTCCACCCCAGGGCAACACACCTATATTATTCATTCAGTTGACGCATACCTCACCCTTGCCCTCTTGGTGGCTGGATAGAATCAGTGTCCCCTACTTCCCAAGCTCCAGCCCTCACCTCACTATTCATTGAGGGATCTGACTTCTCCAGATATTCGGCCTTCTCTCCCTTAGCCTAGACCTTGGCTTGATATTTACCAGACAGCAAGAAATTGCCTGTATTTTTTCATGGGCACACCTCGGCTACAATTCTATTTTCCTTGAGCAGAGATGTGATGGGAAGAGAAGGAGCCTCAGGTCATGTTTGAGGACCTGAGAGTTTTTTGGGGGGAGGGGTGTTTTGTTTTGTTTTCTGAGGCTGTCCTTCCCTTGTCCGTTTGTTCATCTTTTCTAGGATCAAGAAGACACAGCTACTTTCTGTATCCACTGCCCCTGAAAAGACTTATACCCCACAGGTCTGCCATCACGTGAAAAGGACCAAGGGTTCAAGCCCTTCCCCTGCTTTTCACCCTCTACTGAACTGAATCATCATGACCAAAACCCTCAACTCAAGCCAAGAGATAGGCTGGATGAGCCACTCGGGCATTCGTTAGAGCATGGAGAACTTTCTCAAACCAGCAGAAGTCCTAGGCCCTAGGCCAGTCCTGGGCTTCCCTGACCTTCAGGCAGTTTCACACAGCACAGAGCCATACTACAGTCATAGAAGTGACTGTCCAGCCCGTAAAATTCTGCTAGGTGGCTGGAGAGAAAGGCCGGATGATAGGCAGTGGTGCTGACCAACTCCATATTAAATAATTCTCCCTTCGGCACTGGGCAGGATAAATCTCTACAATTCTGAAACCTGGAATCACGAGAGTGAGGTCAGGAGCTGCACAGAAGTGTAAGCCTCACCATGTCATGTCATGGCTGTTGGAAAGAAATGAAGACCTTCCTGCTGCCCTGGTCTTTCTGATAGAGTTTCTGTTTGCTTTGGCTAACCAGTGTTGAGGGTGTTACCTTACTGAAAGCATCTAATTAATTCAAAGACTGGGGGGGGCATTTTAGAATACAATGGAATATTAAAAACTGTAGTCCTCATCCTCATGCCTACTCTGTGGCTCAGAAGCCACAGGAGTTCTATGGGAAATGATAACTCACATTTATGACCTTCCACAACTGTCTGACACTTTCGAATTTTGTCCCATGGAGACAGAGCATTTTCACTTGGGACAAGAGTGGCCAACGATGGTTAGACCCAGAAGGAACCGTAAGGTCATCCGGAGCCAGGCACCTCCTGTCAGCCATGGACAAGCAGCTTTGCCCCACAACTGCCAATGGTCCTTTGTTGCCAACCGTCCCTTTTGTTATCTTTCTGGACACTTGGCACTCAAGAGCAATTTGCATTCACTTCTATGCCTCTTTTGGGGGGAGAAGGAGTTCCTAAAACTAGTTTCTGAACATTGAAACATCTGGAACTTCTGGGTTGTTCCCCCCACCCTTTTTCTCTAAAGATTTACTTTATGTATGTGTGTGTGTGTGCCTGAATATATGTATGTGCAACACATGAGTGCCTGGTGCCTGTGGAAGCTATAAGAGGTGTCAGATCCCCTGGAACTGGATTTACAGGCAGTTACAAGCTGCCAGATATGTATACTATGAACTGAATTCAGGTCTTCTGAAAGAGTAGCAAGTGCTCTTAACGCTGGCACCATCTCTTCTGTCCTCCTTTTTAAAAAGGACTTTCAAGGTGGTGGAGAAGATGGCTCAGCAGTTTAAGAGCATTTGCTGCTCTTCCGGAGGACCTGGGTTTGATTTCCAGTACTCACACAGTGGTTCACAATTGTCTGTAACTCCAGTTCCTGGGGATCCAATTCCTACTTCTAACCTCTCCAGGCATATACATACATGTAGGCAAAATACCCGTACACATAACAAATAAAATAAAATTTAAAAGAACTTTTATTTTGGTTTAGTTTGTGAGATGAGGAGTCTACCTATGTAGCCCAGGCTGTCCTCAAGCTCTCGATCTTCCTGCCTCAGCCTCCTGAGATTAAAGGCATGCACCACCCCACTCAGAAGCTTTTTAAGGAGAAAAGTATGATGCCTACCGTGTATCTTCTATTGGACTTATCAATTACCAATACTGGCCTTGAATGTAGGGAAATTTTAAATGTTTCTGCTTTTATGAAAACTGATTTTCTCCATTGTTGCTGGAGTGCTCCCAGGTGTACTCAAGCTGAAATGTCACCTTTTAAGTTTCAGTTCTCCCTTTCCCTGAATACTCCCCCATTAACAGCAGCAGATACGTCTTCTCCACCAGTCCTGTAAGAGGCACGCCTGGAGCGGTGAGACCCGGCTCTGAGGGTTAGGCCGCCCTTCATTTGGGCTCTGTTCTTCCTCTCGAGGGTTCCCTAGACCATGTCCTCAGCTATCTATGCTTTTGGTGCGTGGGTCTGTAGTGGTGCGCCAGCCAAGGAGGCGTCAGGCTTACACAGCTGTCAAGGATCTACTTTCACCAGCTGCAGTTAAGATTCATAAGCTCCCCAGAACTTGGCTGTAGCAACCTGATGAAAAGCACTTGGCACCAATCTGGTATTCAACTCCCCATGTCCACAGCAACTTGTGACACGTGGCAACGCTGTGAAATACCAGCTCCACAGCAGCAGGAAGTCTCCTGCACCCAAGCACAGCACCACCATGCCAAAGGGTTACCTGAGCTAAGAAACTTCGTCATCCTGGGTCTCAAATGTTGCTTTGAAAAGGGGTTCAAGCCAGGTGTGGTGGTGCCTGCCTATAATCCCAGCGCTTGGGAAGTGGCGGCAGATGAATCTGGAGTTTAAGGTCATCCTTTGCTACTTAGATGTTTAAAGCCAGTCTGGGCTCTGGGAGACTGTTTAACCCTCACTCCCCCAAGCTGGGGGCATAACTCAAGAGGCTAGAGCAGTGCTTACCCTGCCTGGGCTTGATTCCCAGCATCTCAAAAGTGGGTGTCCAACATTCTTACTACTACCCTTTACCACTGGATAAAATAGCCAAGGGAAAAACCAAGGTTTTGAAGCCTAGCTGATGCCCCAGTGTGGCTTGAGATTGGTTTCCGGAGTGCAGAGGTTACAGGTGGATGCAAGCACTGAACTAGAACACTTCCCACTTTATCTATTCCTTACATGTCCCCTGTGACTAATGTATTTAGATTTTTACTTCTACCATTGCATTTTGTCCCTCCTGTAGTTCCTTTACCCTTGTGGTTTTGTTAGTTTTTTTTGAGACAAGGTCTCATGTAGCCCAACCTTGACCTGATCTTTCTGCTTCTGCCTCCTGGGTGCTGAGATTATAGGCATGCACTATCATACGTGGATCATACTGCCTTCTTCTATACTTCCTTTCCTATTTGCAGTCTGTTCTCAATAGACTTTCCTTAATTTCATTTCCTCACTGTAGTGATCTGAAAGTTAATGTATAACCTAGTTTTATTCATTATCACTTTTATTTATTCTGGACTCAAAGACAGCAGACGACTGAGGCAGTAGCTTGGCAGCAGAATGCTTGCCTAGCATGCATGGGGTCCTGGGTTCTATCCCTAGTACCACAAAATGAGGAGGGAGGGGAACAGCTGGTTGTTTCAGCATGGTTCTCTCCTCTAGAAAATAAAACGCCTGACTACCTTTAGCTGAGCACACGGCTATTGAGAATAAAGACATTTCCCAGCTTTGATGCTGAGTGTAACCACGTGTCTAAGACATGGCCAGTGGGATCTGGGCAGAACACACGCACCCTCTGGATCATACACTTAGAAGGAAAGAGTGGAACCTGGGCACCAGGGTGAACCATCTTTAAGCTCAGGGTTGGACTGCTTCTGTCTGGGAAGTTACACATGACAGACACAAGCACCTGTCTGTTCTAAGCCGTTGTGTTGGTTCTTTCTTATACCAGGACACACTATTAAGCAGCTAAAACAGAAGACAGAGATGTTTAAGTGTTTCACCCTGTCCTCATTCCTTCTGCTTTCTGAATCTGAGGCTTCACTTCTCTTGTCAAATTTGCAATGCTTTTAGGCATGATCTTCTCAAATGGTCCCTCTCCTTCATGCTGTCCTCCATGGCTGTGATAGTGTGCGATTTGGAACATACAGAGACTCATAGTCCTAGCTCTCACAGCTTGCTGTGTCTTTATTTCTCTGTGCCGTCTTCTTAGTGGTTTTCTCTGGTGGTCTCTGCCTGTTCCTATCTTTTGGGCAGAGCCCCTGCCTTCTATTCATAAGGCCCTGGGTTTGATCTCTAGTAACAGACACACAGTGTAGCTTACGGTGCCAACCTGATGTTTAACCTACCCACTGGAATACTAATTTAATGTGAACACAATCCTCTTGGACACTGTGTTATCCCATTTCTTTATTCTGTACCAGTGGGTTTTTAATGAACTTACAGTCTCTTGTCCATGGAGAAGTCCAATGATTTCTTGTGTATGTGAACTCCTAACTACAGATTCTCCCCACCCCCGGCCACTAGTCATTTTGGGTAACACATTCATCTTCACTAAGGCTCATTTTGATTCCTGGGAACTCCTGAGTGACCTGGATTGAAGTCTTGCTCCTCCTCCAAGGAGATTGCAAGTCTGTTCCTAGAATTTCTCCCGTGTCACCCCTGACCCAGAACTCAAGTTCTTAAATCACACAGCTATATAAGTCTAACAGTAAACCATTGTTCTCCCAGAGCCGTAAGTCTGAGAAGCTGTGGCCGTCTCGTGCTGCTGGTGGGTGATTTCCTTACCTCCATCTGCCTTGTTATTTATTACTAGTCCAGATTACACAGGAGACTCAGTTTTAGCTCCAGGCAGCCAAACCTCACCTGACCCCACAGATGTAAAAACTCAAACCTGGAAGCTATGTGACTAAGAGGCCACTGTCCCCATCTCACTCAGGTGCTAAAGCGGAGCACTCCTGTTTTGTCCCTCCTTACTTTACTCCCCAGGAGGCCTCTTGCTTTATCTTACACTTAGAAGTATGTGCTTCCTTCTTCACTCACGTGTCCTCCCTTTGGTTTGTTTTACCCAGGCTGTTTGGTGTCTATCCCCCTGAGACTCCTTTCAGCCCACTTGGCTGAGCATGTCCCTTTATCTTTTCTTCCTCTCCCCAAGACCAGGGCCTAAGGCAAGGTCCCCAAACTTCATAGTGACAAAACCATCTTCTAGGAGCCTGTTAACCACAGATTACTAACAGACTTAGAACAAGAGGACTACAGTGACCCAAGAACAGACACTCTCAGCAAGCAGCCCCCCCAGATGATTCTGGCAAAGGGGTTCTGACCATACCATCCTTAGACCTCCTGCCCTCTCCCTCATGTGCCTGAAGTCTTACCATTCCCCTGGCAGTACCTGGCTGGCACCCATAGGAACCCTATGCAATGCCAATAGACCCAAGGTTCAAGAGCTCAAATCCAATCTAGCCCAAGGCCACACCTCCGCAGTGGGAATGCCGAAGTGACACCACTGACTGGCCTTCCCAAACTTCAGTACGCAGGGCTATTAGAAGGGCAGGTCCTGTGTTCCATTCTTTCCAGCTATACTAATCAAGGCCTGGACCTTACTTAACCTTTGTATTAAGGATTAGCTAAGAATCGCCAAGGAACAGTTAGCTGAGTCACTAAACTGTCCTGTTTCCACACAAATATGTTTTTACTGCAGGCTTCCACTCTCTAAACAGGTTGTACCTCTGAGAGTCAGCTACTTGAATGTACCTTCCCTGAGCAATGTGACAAGAGGTGAGTTTTGCAGACTACCCTACCTAAGCTTATACAGACAATACCTGTTGGCATTACTTAGTGTCCTCAAGCTTATATAAGCCATCAGATTCCAGTCCTAAAATAACTAATTGGTATACATCATGTCCAGGCCTGAGAGGTGGCAGTTCGCAGGGCCAGGTAGCTAGGGGCCAGGCAGAAAGGGGCCAGGCAGGGCCCCAAAGCTTGTTTGCTGTCCCCAGAAAATCAGGCACTTGCTGAGGCCCATCTGCTTATGGAGATGGGCTGAGGTTGGAGATTTCCATTTTTCTAAGAAAATCATCCAGTCCACAATGAGAATGAAACTAATGTTTACAGCTGTGGCAATACATAGTAAAAGAAATATGGTGAAGATGAGCCACGAGGGACTCAAAGTGACAGAGGACCAAGACGATTGCATCATTTTGAAAAAGTTTTTAATTGTTTCTGACAGGGTCTCACTATGTAGCCCCGGTGGGCCAGGAGTGACCTTGAACTCACAGAGCTTTGCCTGCCTCTGCCTCCCGAGTGCTGGGATTAAAGCTGCACTACAGCATACCTAGCTGGACTGCATCATTCTTTAGTGTGTGGCACCTGAGGTGGCGGAGCCAGGAGAAAAATTTAGTGACTTTAAAAAAAGCTACCTTAGGTTTTCATTTTTAATTAAAAACATAGCAAAGTCTCAGTAGGAGTTCACTTTCCCCAACTCACCCTCTCAACTCTGACCCTGACAATGGCTGCTGGCCCCAGCCCCATGTGAGGGAGCTTCCTGCTCTCCAGGGACTCACCTTGTCAGCCAGCAGCTCCCTTATCTTGCTGGCCTGAAGGCGGAAGCGGAAAAGCTGTGTCTCCAGGGAAAGGCAACGCTTCTGCCAGTCCACGGGGGCGACCTCCACCTTGACTTCTGCCATGGTGGAATCCAGGTATTCCCGGGAGCACACTGAGAAAGGGAAAGGTAAGAGTGAGGAAGGAGGAAGAGACGAGCAAAGGGCAGAGAAATCAGGGTGTGGAACAGAGGTGGTTCCAGCTTCTCTGCCCAGGGTGCCCAGCTGCAGGGCCAGGCGCTGAGCAGCTGCTGGGACACCTTAGGAACCTGGTTTCTTCCTCTTTTTGTGACAGCCTGAATCTAACTCCAGTGAATGGTCCTTAGGCTCTAAGTCCTCTTAATTAGCATACAAAGCATTTAAATTCTCTTAATTAGCACACAAAGCATTAGGTTTGACTGTGGTATTTTCAAATAAAATTTGTCTTTGTCAGATTCTCCTTCTCCAACCCACTGCCCCCACTTGGAGCCACAGGCAACTTCTTCACTTTCATGTCTCAAGTATTCTATTGCCCACCCCACCTTCCTCAACACCTCTCTTCCCTTCTTGTCCCCTCTAGTTTCACAACTATTGCGGGAACTCCTTCCCTGGGGAGATGTAAAAAACACCAACTCCCTCCTTACAGGGAGGGCACCAACAACAAACTTGGAAGACCAATGGATTCATCAGGCTTCCACAGATCAGGAGGAAAGGGTCCTTACAGGATGGTGGGCGTCCACGCAGTCTCACCCCATCATGAATGACATCTTCCCCCATAGCTGCATAGATGGCTTCTCCTCACTCCAGTTAACATTCCAGGCTATACACTCTAGCACCACAAGGCCGTGTGAAATGAGGGCATAATTACATACAACTGGCCAGGAGGTGAGCCCAGAGCTTCAGGAATCTCAGGGGAGGGCCCAAAGACCCTCCCCAACCCCTCCTTCTCTTCGGGAATGTCAACAGTCAACAAGCCCCATGTGGTGGGGGGGGGTCACTTGCAAACAGTCACAGCTGTTGTGATGAAATGATGGCAGTTAAACTTGGAGAATGGTGCTCTACAATAATAGCCTATACCCACGCTTGCTCAAAAGCTACACACACACAGAGAGGAAGCTAAGATCCACATGTGAGACACAAGACAGTCTTTCTGAGTCTAGGTCACCTTGCTTAATATAATAATATCCAGATCTATCAATGTTTCTACAAATTTCATGATTACACTTTTATTTGTAGCTGAACAAAACTCCATTTGGCATATGCCACATTTTCATTATCCACTCATCTGTTGCACATTTAGGCTGGTTCCATTCCCTTTGTATTATGAACAGTACAATGAGAAACATGGATGAGCAAGTATCTCTGTGGTAGGATATGAAGCCTTTTGGGAGTGTGCCCAGGAGTAATATAGCTGGGTCATTTGGAAGTTCTATTTTTAATTTTTTATTACATTTTAAAAAAATAACTTGACTGTGATTCATGGTGTACAAATACTTGCGGGTATGCAGACATGCACGGGAGAATGATGTACCTACCAGGGGCCACACCCTCAAAGAAAACTGTTCATAGCTCCTCAGTCAGGTCCATGAACTCCTTCCGTGGTTTTAATTTCTTGAGAAACTTCCACGGTGATTTCTATATTGCATTAGTCTACATTTACATTCCTATTAGCAGTGACTAATGGTCCCTCTTTCCCCTACATCCTCACCAGCATTTGCTGTCACCTGCCGTGAAGGTTTCCACTGTAACATATGCACAGTTGACATGTAGATAAACAGGTGCAGGGAAAAGGGTTGAGGGTAGCGGTGGGGGCCTTGGTGTTTAGGTCAACCTTAAATCAGAAAAACAGATTCATCCAAGGTTACACAGCTACTTGGAGGCAGAGCTCTGGTTCTCACTTTAGTCCTGATGCTCTGTCTCTGTGGATGTTAGGTGGGCTGACAGTGAACTGGAAGTACTGACACTTTTCTGTTTAGCTGGGTTCTTACCAACTGTCATCAGTTCATTCTGACTGGAAACAAACACTCATTCTCTCATCCCCTTCAAGTCATAAGACACAAGCCAGAAGACTTCTACATGTTTTGCTCCAGGCTCTGGTGAAAGCCACCTTTCATAACCCAGCCAGCAGGGGAATTTACCCAGATGCCTCCTACCTGTAGTTTAGACAAGAAAAACTGGGTCAAGGATGAGAAAAGAAGCAGGTATGAGTGTGCCTGAGCTTGGGGACAGAGGCACAGGGCGAACAGGATGGTGAACACCCATGTGTTGCAAACACACATGCAGGCAAAACATACACACACACACAAAAGTTGAAAAAATAGTGACAAGTGTGACCTGAACAAGCTGTGTGTGTGTGTGTGTGTGTGTGTGTGTGTGTGTGTGTGTGTGTGTGTGTGTGTGTTGCTGTGAATGTTAACCTAGGGACTCCTGTGTGCTAAGTGCCCTTCCTACCTCTCTGCTATACCCTAGTCCTAACTACTGGATGGTTTGGGAAGCTGGGTGGCCAGTCCATGAAGTCTGTTACACTGGTCTTTCTACTTATGCTTGAAAATTTCTATAATAAAATGTGTGTGTGTATTTTTTTTTAAAGATTTGCTTATTATATACACAGTGTTCTGCCTGCAGGCCAAAAGAAGGGACCCAGATCTCATTACAGATGGTTGTGAGCCACCATGTGGTTGCTAGGAATTAAACTCAGGACCTCTGGAAGAACAGCCGCTGAGCCATCTCTCCAGACCCAAATGTGTTATGTTTTAAATCCTCTTCTCTGATCCTCAGGAAGCACGTGGCCTCTAAAAACCCAGTCACTTTCCAATCTCTCGACAGACAGAAAGACTACCTTAATAATAAGCAATAATAAGCCACTTGCACGGTTAATCACCAATATTGCTTTCCCTTTCACACTAGACTTTGATTAGTTGGTTTCTCCCATTACGTTTTGTTTGTTTGTTGTTTTGTTTCTGACAGGCAGTTTCTCTGTGTAGCTCTGGCTGACCTGGAACTCACAGAGATCTGCCTGCCCTAGGCCTTTCCCATTAGGCTTTACACATAGCTGTTAC
The DNA here is from genome assembly GCA_030556225.1 of Cricetiscus sungorus. Lineage (NCBI taxonomy): Eukaryota > Metazoa > Chordata > Mammalia > Rodentia > Cricetidae > Cricetiscus > Cricetiscus sungorus. The sequence continues at coordinate 30,474,649 of JANBXA010000588.1, forward strand.
TTCTTGAGCCCTTATTGTATGGCAGGAACATGCAGTCTCTTTAACCCTCAGTTCAACCTAGCCGTGGCAGGAAGGCACTACTGTCCCCACACAGAAGGTCATCTGGAACAGTTTGAGTAACTTCTACAGACAGTCTCATAGCCTGGGGCTCATTCACCATCCCCACAAAAATGGAAGGAGGCTGGTGATACAGGTCACCAGCAGGACACTTGTTTGCCTAGGGTGGCGGGCATTCTATTCCTGATTCTACAAAGAGTAAGGTAAATTGTTAGGAGTAAGAAAAGTACTTTCAAGTATCTTTCAAAAGCCTTAGCACTAAGGTAAACCTAGAGCCCAGATTTTTCAGGGCACCTGAGACTCCTATATCCTGCCACCACAAACCTCCACAGGCTCAGACACTGGCCATGTGAGGAGACCTGGAGAGAAAGGCAGAACAATCACACCACTGAGAGGTCTAGTGTCTGATTCTTTAGGCTCTAGGAGCCTCTGAACACTGGACACATGACCTAAGCCCAGAAGTGTCATCCTAGACAAAAGGGACATTGTGACCTCCTAGCCATTCCCACTTCAAAAGACTGGAACCAACTGGAACAAGCAGGAAGACAAAAGACAAAAACAAAACATGGCCTTATCTGAGCTAAGATCTCTGCTGTGGAGACAAACAGAGCCTAGGAGGGCTGGGAGAAGCTGGGAGGCTTCATGTTTGAATCTCCTTGTCCTTTAGGGAAATTTTATTTTCCATCCTATAAACAGGAAAAGTGGCAGATCTGAGACCAGGACTTGGGAAGTCTTGTTCTCTGTTCCATTCCGGGCTAAGAAGTAAAGCACCCAAGAGGACCCAGGGGTTGGGGACAGGACTCAGGAAATGTGATTTAAATACTTAAGTCCTTTGGATTGTCCCAAGTGCTGCAAAGATTCTGTGGGGACCAGGAAATGCCGGATTATCAATTTCCTAGAATTTTGGAAATGTTTCTGTTTCTAGTCTCCACCTGGTCCTCATAACTGAGATTACACTTAGACTCCAGGAGTGCTTTCTGCATTAGGGCAGCTTCATGACTTCATAGTTCTGGACTATCAAGTGATCTGGTAAATCCCTCCCCCCCCCCCCCCCGCCTTAGGGATGCTAACAAGTCCTCAGAAGGCTGGGCTTGCCTTGGCTTGTGAGGGGATTTAAGGGCTTGGAATCAGATCTAGAGTAAGGTATCTATTGCCAAGTCAAAGGCCCCAGGGAGCCTCTTCAAGCTAAAGCAGGTGGTTAAGACCAATAGCTATAAAACACGAGATGTTAAGGGAAGGTGCTAATAAACTTAACTTCACCTGCTAAGTGGCCTTGCCCTTGTACCACCCAAAAAGATGTTCACGGATAAATAGAAACAAAAGAAGTAAGGAGCCTAACACAATGAATGCTCATGTGCCTCACTCAGCAACTTCATCACCCCATGGCCATTCTTCTAAAACATGTTCTCTTGCTTTCACTGGAGCCCAGAAGGCTGGGGTGAATGACAGGTGGGCCAGATAATTGCCAGGGCCCTACTTGCTGTTCTGAAGCTCGTCAATCTCAGCCATAGAGACCCCAGGGCCATGCTGGAGGCAAGGGCTGGAGGTAGAAGAGGTTGTGGGGGAAAGACAAAGAACAGTTTGGTGATTTGGGATTCAGTCTGTATCAGAGAAAACACAAACTTGCCCTGGGATCTCTGAAGCAAACTTGAGAATTTAGCCAGGAGTACACAAAATGCTGACTTTTGGTAATCCCTATGTGTAATACTGAGGCTGTAAAGCTGTTAAAGATCTGCTATTTTGCAAGCCTTCGAGTCTGGTCACTGCAGACCCAGGAAAGTAATGCTTCCAATAACATTACCAGACAGTAAGGACAGCCAGGCACAGTGCTGTACATGTGTACTTCCCACGCTCTGGAGCCTGAGGCACAGGGACCATTAGTTTAAAAAAAAATGCCAAAAAGGAAAAGAAGAGAGAAAAGGGTGATGTAGCCTCTTACTTCTGGAATGTGAGGACCCTAGTGACTTCCATTTCTAAGGATGGACTATCACCTAATACAGGGCTGCTCTTTTAAAAGCCAATTGTGGGAAAGGAAGACCTCCATGCCTCCTTTTAATGCACCTGGGAGGAGATAGTGAGCAGACATGGGGGTTCCTCTGGTCTCAGCATTGCCCTCTGAGCAAACCAGCAGCAAACGCTCCATCTCTACTGAGTGTGAGCAACAGCCTTCAGACAGCCTTGGAGGAGGTAAAGGAAAGGGGGCGGGTGGGGGAGGAGCTTGCCTTAGCCCTTGAGAACCTAAGTATCAAAAAGGAAAATCAGCATAGCACTAAAGATTCCAAGCTGAGGCCAAACCACCTGGCTCTGAATACTGGCTCAGACACATAGTAACCCAACCACCTGGCTCTGAATACTGGCTCAAACACATAGTAACCCGTCTGCTTAACTTCTCTGGTTCTCTGTCCCACTTTGAATTTGATGGTGATATTTGAAAATGAGAGAACTGACAGCAGTTGAGACCTATGAAACTGCCTACATTTAACTATCTTTCTGACTGTCAGAAAACAGCTTTTTCAAGCTCTAATTCAGACCTGTAATCCCAGCACTCAGGAGGCTGAGGCAGAGAAACAGCCTCAAATTCCAGGCCAGTTTATGCTATGGAGAGACTGTCTCAGACAAAGGTAATTTCAACTGGGTGTGGTGCCCTGTAATTCCAGCACTTGAGAGCTAGAGGCAGGAGGAGACTAATTCTAGGATAGCTGGGACTAACACAGTGGGGCTGTGGTGGGGGTTGGGAGAGGTGTGTGTAATTATGTGTGGGGCCTGGGTTCTAAACCTGACACAATGGAAAAGACGGAGGGAGGGAATGAGGGAGGGAGGGGACACTCCATAGAATTTCCTTGAAAATTTAAAAGAGTATTTACCTAAATCCAACCCCTATTGAGTATATAATCAGCGATAACTGACAGCTGATGTTGCTGCCACTAAACAAAAGGCAAACCAGCAGTTCCTGAGCATATGGTTCATGAATATGCTCACTGCCATCCCAAAATGGTAATTTTTAACAATTACATTGTCTTCTTATTTTTCAGCATTCAAAAGGAGAATATAAGATGCATAGTAAGCTTCCTTCCCACCCTTGTACTTTCAGCAGTATTTTTTCTTTAGAGCTAACAAGTGTATAGGCATTCACATATCACACACACACACACACACACACACACACCGTAGAATGTATACATATAGTATGTGTTTGCACATGTGTGTGTTGGTGTTCACAGAGGCCAGGAGAGGGGTCAGATGGAATGGAGTTGGAGTTACCATGGATGTAGATGCTGGGGACCAAACTCAAATCCTCTGTGAGAGCAGTAAGCTCTCTCAACTGCTGTACCATCTTGTAGGCTGTCTTCACTGTACTTACCGGAAGAGCTCGAAGCTCCTCCTCTCAGCACACATCCTTACTGTGTTCTCTAACCCCCAGGCTTTCAAGGGCCTTAATGCATTCCATCATGAGGCCATTCCATGATCTTATTTAAGAATCCCTTGTTGATGGACATTTGAGTTGTTTCCAACCTTTTGCTAAAATAAACACTACTACAATGAATATTCAATGAATATGCCTCACTTTATATGTATCGGCATAGATCTGAAGGCAAGTCCTAGAAACAGGATCATAGGATTAAGTAATGTACTTTGTGAAGTGCTCTCCCCTGAGGCTATCCTAATTCATACTTCAGCCAACAGTTAAGTGCCTATTCTCTCAATCAACTTCAGTTTTTGGTTTTCTCTCAGGGTCTTATTGTGCAGCCTAGGCTGGCCTGGAACTTGCTACATAGTAGACTTGCTTTGAATTAGTGATCCCCCTTCCTTATCTTTCCATGTACTGAGATCATAGGGATGGGCCACCATGCCAGGCTGCAATACATCAGTTTAAAACCAGCTATTGGTAGAGGGCAAGACAGGGTTAGACAGCTTATTGATCCATCAGGAGGCACAGCAGCAGCCTGCAGTGAGGGAGGGGATCCCTGCACGACTTAACATCCACAGGCACAAACCTCTCCACTCTCTGAGGAGCACAGATTAGAAAGAAAGAGAATGATAAAGAGGGTTGAGTGGCTATAATGTCAGCACTAGAAGGGTTGAGGCAGGAGGGCTGGTATGGGTATCTGGAAAGAGAGGAGGGGAAAGGAGAAAGACGAACGACATAAAGAAAGACAAGAAAAAACACACATATGAAGAGTGGAATGAGAAGAACGCACTTTTCTCCTATTGCTGGTGACTTTTTCAGCACATTACTTTAGGCTAATTGTTAATTTCCCCAGGTTTGGGACCAAAGAGTGAACAGTATCGCACAGCCCTTGGGCAGCTAGGGGAGGGCAAAAATATCACATTTGGAATCTAGAAGGCTTAGGTCTGAGTCTTGTCTCTACGTGACCTTTACAGTCTTTCATTATAACCTTGGGCAAGATACAATTTTTCTGAGTCCTAATTTCCTCTACAGCGGAAGGTGAACAGGCTGATGAATTGACTGATGAATATTGCACCCCACAGTGTCTGACACAGAAGATAGTCTAGAAAGTCTGGTGCTGAGGATAGCTATTCCATTGCGGGGACAGGGGGTGGTGTGTTCAAATAACGATCTTTCGAGCGTTCCCCTGGAACCCAGACTTTTCTCAGTGTCAGTAACTTTTATGAGTCGAAGCTGATGGAGGCAAGACCCTGGCAGGGAGGAAGTATGCTGAAGGAGCAACAGGGAGAACATTCTATTTCCACAGGACGATCTCCGCTGCCTCTGCCACCCTCCGTGGGAGATGTATTCCTAAGGATGCTAGGACACAAAGCCCCTGATGTCACTTAGCGCCCAATCTGGACTCTTTCCTGGCTTGGCCAAAGTGTCACTAGGAGTCCAGCCTGACGCCTAAAACTCCTAGGACAGACATCTAGAAATCACATCAGAAACAACCTATGACGAGGTGCTGAGGGGAGCGGAAGGGTTGAGAGCGGCGAGCACCGAGGTGGAAGGAAGCCTGCACGTACGTCTCGGGGGCCCTTCCCAGGAGCAACTGGATCAAGCCGATCCCAAATGGCAGGACCTCCGGCGCGCGGGCAGGCTCGTCACCGCCCCCCAGTGCGGGTGTCCAGGGGCTCCCGGTGTCCAGCCGCCTGTCCGGCGGCTCCCAGGTAGGGTGGCACCTGCTCCGGAGTCGCCCTCCCCGCCGCGAGGACTCAACCGAGTCCGCGCCGCCGAACGCCCTCTCCCGGCGGCACACCCCCGGCCCTCCCGGCCCGCCCCGGCCCGGCCCCCGGGGCCGCTCACCTGAGTGAGCCGCCGGGAGTCCCGCCGCGCCCCCGGCCGCCACGCTCGCCTCTGCCCTGCAGCGGCTCCAGCCCAGTCCCGAGAGGCCGCCGGGTCTCCGCGCCCCCGCAGCAGGGGTCGCGGTGGGCGTGGCGGGCGGAGGTCGGAGCCTGGAAGGTCCCGGGAGCTCCGCACAAAGCCCGCCCCGGCGCCGGCTGCAGCGCCGCGCCCGCTGTGTCCGCACCGCGCTCGGCGGGCAGCTCGCGGCCAGGCACAGGAAATGACCTCAGCAGCCGCAGCCTCCCACCGCGGGGCGCGGCCCGGGCCGCCGGGCGGGCTGCGCGCCGCGACCCCCAGACAGCTGGGACCTCCGCGGGATGCTCACAAGACCCGACCCTTCCCCGGGAGGATGTCCCGGAGAGTGTCTAGCCACCTGTAAGAAAGTACCGCCTGGTTATTGGGAGCAGTCTGTACAGCTGATTTGTAGTTTGTAGCGAAGGGGGAGTGTGTCACTACAGCTCACAGAACTTGTTTGCTTGTGTATGTATTTCTTATGTTAAAGGCGACGACGGCCAGGGAGTCAGAAGGGGCCCTTGTCGCAATGCCTAAGTCACACCATAATAATCACACATCCAGAGAGAATGGGACATTCGATGTTTGGTTAGGGGATCGGGCTGAGGAAGATGCAAGTGAAGAATCCTAGCAAAAGGATCTGCTTTGGAATACTACTTCTTTTGGCTGGGCCTACCTCGTGAAGGAGATTCTAGGTTTGGTCCCCTGGACCAAAAAAAGAAAAGACACAAAGCTGGCTTTCCCAGTTCTATAGACCGAACAGAAACAAAACACCAAGTAGGGCTGGGACATTCACTCCAAGCCCCCACAAAGAACAGTCCCTGGCCCCACCCCAGATTTAAATCTGAATCTGGGAGTGCAAGTGAATCCTCGGGCAAACCTCAGGCATTCTCATGCACGATTTTGAAAGCTCCGACACTAAGGAAAGCAATTAAACTGAGTAGGGGACAAGTGGCTTATAGGCAAGATCACTGGGTTTTGTGAAAGGGAGATCCACCCATTCACTTTGAATAAGCAATCGTGAGCATAATGTGACTTTCAAATACAGAGGGCTAACAATGGAAACTAGGTCTTTCTCCCATCAGGTCCCTAGTGTGGCAAATCACCCTTACCCAAACACAACTATTGTAATTATGTATATACTGTATGTATGTATACATCCATACACATACACACATATTCATATATTCATATGTATTTATTTATATTCATGCATATGTATTTACAACCTACTTTCAACACTAATAAAGCAGCCCTTCTTTTCTCTCCTTTCTCTTTTGAGACAGGATCACACTTTGTAGCCTTGGCTGGTCTGGAACTCACACTGTAAACCAGCCTGCCCTTGAATTCATGGAGGTCTGCCAGCTTCTGCTTCCAGAATGCTGGGACTAATAAAATGTGTGCCACCACATCCAGCTTGCTTTTCACTCCTGACGTTATCATTTGCTGACACAAAATGTGATGTATTAATGCCCTTACATTTGTACTGACGAACATTCAAACCTTTGATTGTTAGCTTGTTTGTTGTTACAAGTGACCTGACACCAAAGGATGGAGCTGAGAGATGGAAAGAATGTCACCTTGGCTTCAAGGATCCCACAGGACACCCTTGGAAGGTGGGGATGAAATCCAGTCTGAACCAATTTGGCTCCTTGGTGGTGGCAGAGTTCTGGTATTTGCAGCAATGGGACCTGAGCAGAGGCCACTTGTCCTCTTACACATTCCTACAGTTGAGATATTAAAAATGGCCGAGACCAAATTAGCTAAATGTTAATGTGTCATCAAGCAAGCACAAAATAGTCACCTACCCTACTTCAAGGCAGGCGGACAGTTGGCCTGCTCTGATTCATTCAAGGGCAACAGGGCCCACATAATTTTCTGGCTGGTTTTGTGTTGTGTAAACCACTTATTTCACCAAGGAAAGATTATTTCTAGTATCTCTCAAGCACATTAAGGCCTTGGGTATAGATTTTGATGGCCTTTGAAGTGCTTCTGTAACCAAGCTCTGGAGTGCAGGTTCGTGATTAGGAAGAACACTTCAGTTGCTAACCCCACTTCTGGGAGAAGGAGTCTGTTTGTATACACACACTACAAGGCTGAGGCTGGCATGTTGACGGAATCAGTGTAATGGTCTCTTAGTCTGGGCTTTGTTTCTTGAACAGTGTTGTGGCAAAGAAGGGAAGACACCAGTTCAAGACCATGTGACTTTCCAGAAGTTGCTGGATTTTCTGTGTTAATTCTTCCTTTGCTAAATGTTGTTAAAAATTAATTGAGGGGCTGGAGAGATGGCTCCGAGGTTCAGGGCTTGCAGTCCTTCAAGGGGACCTGAGTTCAGTTCTCATTACCCACATTCTCTAGTGCTCACAAATGCCTGTAGCTCCTGCTTCCAAGAATTCAATATTCTTTTCTGACTTCCCTGGGCACCCATACACATACACACACGTGTGAGTAAAAATTAAAAGTAAATCTGAAAGAGTTGAATAAGATAATATGATATCTGACATTTCATGGGTGACCTCTATGTGGTAGCTTTTTTATCCCATCTTTGAGCAGTATTTTCTGGAGGTCAAATATTCAGCAGACACTCCACTAAGTCTGGGGTGGGAGTTTATGAAGATGGTCAAGACAAGCAATCTGCTTTTAAAGAGCTCCTTGTTATAGAACTGCAATTCCTGTTTCTCATAGAGAAACAGGAGACCCCTAGAATTATAGAGTGATTAATAAGTTACCTCCTCAAGAGACTGCCTGTTTTCTCTGAGCAGGATTCTGGGCTGCAAAGACCATTTCCCCCTTACTTTGCTAAAACCTCCACAAGTCAAAGTAGCCTTCCTTCTGCCTGCTTCTTTTAGAAGAAGAATAGAGAGGGGCGAGCAGAGGAGAAAGGGGGAGAAGAACCCAGACTTCTAGGAATAGTGAAGTAGGAATAGTCCTAGTCTAATCTCTGCCTCATAGCCAGGGGTATGGTAGCCCTTAGGGACATCAAGAGGTCATTTACTACTGGTCCTTTGGAAGCAGCTAGAACAATTATGATTTGAGATAGAGAAGTTTGGAGTCACCATCCTAAGGTGGGCTAGAAGGGCAGTGATTTGGCATACAGAGAATTATCAGACAACTTGGAGGGAGGGGGTGTGGAGAGAGAGGAATATGAATAAATGTTGAAGGCAGATGAGCAAAAGGTATCCTAACTTCCAGTATTCCCTTTTCTTCCATCCACGCATTCAGCTCCTCGCCAATACATAAATCTTAAGTACTTGCTACTTTCTAAGCTAAGAAGACATATGTGTACTCTCAGTATAGACTTTAGCTGTGTATGTCCACCCTATACTCTTGGCTATTCCCAGAAGGGCACACAGGATGGCCCTGATTCAGTGACCACATATCTAGCTACACATGATCTGTAGAGCCAGGCAGAGGGTGGGGAAGAAAGGGTTTTCCTCTGTGGAACAGGAATCAGTTACTTCCTAAAATGGTGTTTAAAAGGTGGAGATCAAAGGTCTGCTCTAGAGTTTGGCCTATTATAAGCTCATATGAATTGTTAGTGCACGAAAAAGCAAACCTGAAGAAATAAAGGCACAAAGGGCCAGCAGGATGCCTAAAGGTAACAAGAAAGAATGGGATGGGAAAAGAATCTGGTCAAGGAAGACCCTGATGAGTGGATAGACATGTTCCTAATCTGACTTTACATTGTAACACCCCAAGAGCACTGATTAAGACAGGCAGTGGTGGCATAGCCTTTAATCCCAGCACTGGGGAGGTAGCAGCAGGTGGATCTCTATGAGTTCGAGGCTGGCCTGGTCTACAGGGTTCTAGGACAGGCTCCAAAGCTACAGAGAAACCCTGTCTCAAAACAAAACAAAAGAACACTGATGAAAAATATAGATTCCAGGTTCTAACCCTGACCTTCTGAATCAGCAAGCCTGGGGGTGTGTCAGATGCTGTGTTTTCTCTTCCTTAGGACCTGTCTGGTATCTGTATTGACTAGTAAGCCATACATCATATTCTGACATTTTTGTGCTAGCCTCAGAGAATAGCAACTCCAGAGGGAAACACAGGGTAGAACAGATATAATTACAACATTATGTCAATGCAAAATGATCTGTCCAGTGCAGCTGTGGGCAAGAAGGAGCCAGGCAGGGGCAGCTGAGTGGGTTGAGAACAGAAGGAATGGAGAAGGGAAGCCTAGTGGTGGGCTGTGAAAATGAGAACCAGGTAAATCTAGCTGTTTCTAGATCATTGTAGAGCTTGCATCTAGATCCATTGTAGAACTTGAATCACAGTTTTATGTGGTCTCGTTTCTTTATCAGCATTCATCAATGGTGAAAACAGTGACTGCTCATTATCAATTCAGGGAAGGATGTTCTGGACAGGGACCAGTCTTAAGTTGGTGTCAGGTTCTCCAGCAGAGAAGTCCATGTGGGGAGAGACCCTAGAGTTCTAAGAAGCCAAGAAAACTCGAGTCAAGACAGCTAGCTGTGGCCTTTGGCTCCTTTTCCATGGTAAATACATGGCAACATCAAGTACATGAGTTTTTAGATAACAACATGTAATTTCTGGAATCCTATTTCCAGAATCCAAATTGCTGTTCTAGCACTTAGCTTAGTTCTTGGCACTTAAAAATGCTCATCAGATGCTGACCACTGTTACCTGTTCAGCCGATGACAGATACAAGCTGAAGAAGCTCTCAACCCCTACCTCACCAACTTGACTTCACTTCAGCCTCCACAAGCTCATCTGGGGTTGGGATAACAATGCAAGGGGACTGGGGTTCTGATTTCATATGTTCAAGTCATGTTTGCTGCATATCCACTCTGGGCCAGGAGGAGAGTGTGGAGCACAACGCTGTGTGAGGTGGCTGGGTTTGCAGGACCTCATCATGTTCTCTGTCTGGTCCTCTTCTGAGCCCATTTTCTCCAACAGGGTTGTGTGTACCAGCTCTTGCTCAGCCTCTTAGTTGTGATCTGAGGATAGTCTCTCCAAGTCCCCATGCCTCTGTTCTGGCTCCTGTCCTAAGTGAGATGGACACCTCAGGAGGCCCAGGACCTGGCACAAAGCACAGTGCTTATTAGTATGAGAATTGCCAGATGGAATACAAGCATTGTCACTAAACATAGCTTGGTCACAGCCAGTCATTCCAGGACACTGAGAACAAGGGAGACTCTGCTAATACTCACCAACAAGTGAGCCTGTTCCGTGGGTATCTGCTAAGTGGTTTTTTGTTTTGTTTTTTTTAAATATTTGGTGGGGGGGGTTGAAACAGAGTTTCTTTGTGCAACAGTCCTGGTTGTCCTGGAACTTGATATGTAGACCATGCTGGCCTCGAATTCAGAGATAGACCTGCCTCTGCCTCCCGAAATCTGGAATTAAAGGCATGCTGCCACCACTGTCTGGTATCTGCTAAGTGTTTTATGAGGCATTTGAATAAGAAAATCAGGAAGGGAAATAATGAAAACCTTTCTAAGGAGTCATCTTAGTCCTCACAATTCTCTATGCCTGAAGCTGTTTTTATCTCCATTTTACAAGTGAGCTGAACTAAGGTAACAGAAATGCAGCCAAACCAGGACTCAAGCAAGCCCTACTCTGCCTGACTATTTGAAAGAGCATGCCTTTTGTCACTCTTGGGGCCTACCTCAGGGACTGATAGGTCTGGTCACACTGGTTTAGTTAGAGGCCAAAGGAAGCTATCTCCTTCATCAGGTCACACCTCATCTGCCACGTTCTCTACTTATCAGCCTCACGCTTCCTGGACACTGCCTGCTGCTCCTAGCGATCCCCTCAGATAGAACTTGTCCTCCCTCTTCTGGCCATGACCCAGAGGGAAATGAGAGGCTATCTCCCAGTGCCATCTAGTGGCCACGATGGCCTGTTTAATTTTCCGTAGGCCCCAGAACTCCAGCTTTCTGACTCCCAGACATGCCAAGGGCCAGATCAGTTCCCTTTTGATTTGACTGCTGTGTACTTTGATTACCTTCAAACAGAGATGATAGTGGAGCCTTAAGCTCTGTTTAAAGTAGAGATATTTTGTTTTTTGAGAAAGGGTCTCATGTAGCCTAGGTTGGGTTCAAACTTGCTACATAGCAGAGAATGACTTCGAACTTTTGATTATCCAGCGTGCACCTCCAGGCTGCTTCGTCAGTTTCTGTGGTACTGGAGATTGAACCCAGGGCTTCCCGAATGCCAGGAAGGCACCTTGCCAACCGAGCCACATCCTCTCTGCAGTGTCCCTACTCCTCTCCTTTGTTTTTCTGCAGCTCTGGGGACGGAACCAGCAATCTACAACACAGTCTAGGTGGTATTCAGTTCCTCCTATTTGATATTATATAATCTCAGGGGAGCAGACAGGAAACCTTGGTGATGCTAAACACTGGGGGCAAGGCTAGGGATGTAGTTCAGTGGTAGAGCACTTGCTTGGTTTATGTCAGGGCCTGGGCTCAAACTCCTGCACTGGATGTTAGGAAGAGAAAAGGGTACAGCTGGGAAAGATGGAAAGCATGCTCTCCCCCTTCCTCAGCTGCAAGGCTTAAGGGTCATCTTTAGTTTCTAGCAATAAAGTAACGGGACATCGAGTTGGGATCAGCTTGAGCATACTCAGGTTCACACCCCACTGGGGACTTTGCTCAGCAGATATGAGTCCAGGGAGGATGCAGACAGTACACCTTTAAAAAAGGAATTGGGGGCTGGAGAGATGGGTCAGTTGTTAAGAGTGCAAACTGCTCTTGCAGAGAACCCAAGTTCGGTTCCCAGCACCCACACTGTGTGGCTCACAATCACCTATGTCTCTGGTTCCAGTGAGATCTGATGCCTTTAGTCTGCACAGGAGCCTGTACATGAGTACACATACATACCCACACACGGACAAATACACTGCAGTAGTTTGAATGTAATTGGCCCCCATAATCTCATAGGGAGTGGCACTATTAGGAGCTGTAGCTTTGTTGGAGTGGGTGTGGCCTTGTTGGAGGAAGTGTGTCACTGTGGGGGTGGGCTTTGAGGTTTCCTATGCTCAGGATACTGCCCAGTGTCTCAGATGGTAGGACTCTCAGCTACCTTCTGTCTGCTTGCTTCCACGCTCCTACCATGAGGATAATGGACTGAACCTCTGAAACTATAAGCTGCCACCTCAATTAAATGTTTTCCTTATGAGTTGCTGTGGTCATGGTGTCTCTTCACAGTAATAAAAACTCTTAACTAAGGAGTCAGGTGGTGGTGGCACTCACCTTTAATCCCAGCACTTAGGAGGCAGAGGCAGGCGGATCTCTGTGAGTTCGAGGCCAGCCTGGTCTACAGTGCTAGTTCCAGGACAGGCTCCAAAGCCACAAAGAGACCCTGTCTCAAAAAAATAAATAAATAAATAATAGAAAGAAAGAAAGCTTTTAATTGGGCTTATATATAGTTTCATAAAGTTAGAGTCCATGGCGGCAGAGCAAAAGCACAGTAGCAGCGACAACTGAGAGCTCACATTTCAAAATGGCACACAGGAGGCAGAGAACAAGCACACTGAGACTGAAAACTCAAAGCCTACCACCAGTGTGACACACCTTCCCCAACAAGACCACACCCCTAATCCTTCCCAATTAGTTCCACCTCCTGGGGATTGAGTATTCCAACATATGCCATTCTCATTCAAACCACCACATCATGTTAAGAGAAAAATGAGAGATACTTTTAGTATTCGTAAGAGCAATAAGAGCAAAATAAAGGGAGGAGGAAGGATGCAAATCTTCAATTGTGGCCTAGTAAATAAATATTATTACGGTGACTCAAATACCATATTGTATTAAAATGTAAGGTAAAAGATTGCATTTATTGATATGGAAAAATTCTTAATGCCATGTGAAGCAACTTCTTTAAAAATATGTAGACTAAAAATGGGAGGGTATAGAAGAATGGCTAAGCAGTTGGGAGTGTACTGCTCTTGTAGAGGACCTGCGTTCAATTTTCAGCACCCATACAGTGGCTGCAAACATGGTAACTCCAATTCCGGGGAATCTAGCTCCCTTTTCTGACATTCCAGGGCACCAGGCATAAGTGGGGTGCATAGACATACATGCAGGCAAAACATTCATACACAAAAAATAAGTAGATATAAAAAAAATTGAGTTGGGGAGAGAAAGAATATGATCAAAATACATTGTATGAAATTTCCCCAAAATTAAACAAAAACATTTAAAAATAAATAAAAGTATGTGAAATATGGAAGACCTGTGCCCCCCCAATATTAACCATGATTTTTCTTTGGATAAAAAAAATTCAATATATATCCCATGGTGATGGCACATGTCTTTGATCCCAACACTCAGGAGGCAGAGGCAGGTGAATCTCCTAGTTTGAGGCCAGCCTGATCTACATTGGGAGTTCTAGGATGGCCAAAGCTACACAGATGAACTCTGTCCATCTGGGAAAAAAAGAAGAAGAAATTCAATATAACTTTTTTTTAATTTATGTTTTGTTCTTTTTTATATTATATAAACATTTTAAAAGAAGCATGAATCATTTTGCTAATAAAAGCTACTAAAATGTTTAAATGTATTGATCTCATGAGTAAGGGAGAAAGCTGAGATTCAGGGAAGTTGACAACCAACTCAATAAAGCCACAACCTCCCTGTCCAAGAGCAAATGTGGCCCCATCCCTCAGGTCTAGTGCCAGCCCTGTAAGTCCTATCTCCAACTGGATGAGATACTGGGAAGGGATATGGCAACAGGGACCCTGGGGAGTTGGGAATCAATTTTAGGTCAGAGGAGACTCACATGCCTCTAATATTGTGTGGATCCCCTATTATCTCTTCAAAGCAATTAAACTATGACCACAACAGCATTACCGGATTCCTATTATACACTATGTTCTTGTGGTCTGGCAGTTGCCCAAGTATTAAAGAAGCAGACACAAGTCTGGGGACAGAGTTAAGCTGGCCTTCTATTTCTAATCCAAGCCCATCTCACATCCCACCAGTGAGATGCTGTTTTCAGACACTTTCCACACTTGAGAAAAGAAGGAAGCATGTGCTGGTTGGGTGTGGCCCAGAGGCCTGGCTTAACAGAGCTCTGGGGAGTAACATAGCTAGTGGTTTTCAGGAGGAAGCCCTGAACCTGTCTCCCTTCGTCTGCCTCTTGTCACCTTTTTATAACCACCCGCGTCCATCCTTACTTCTAACTGCCCCCTGATTCCCTCATGATCCTTTCTTTGATCTTAGTGCCGGGGCTTCATCAAACTCAACCCAGCAGTTAGGGTAGGGATTGGAGCCCACAAGGCCTAGTGTGTTTCTAGAGCATGAATTTTGATTGAAGTGGTGAAAAGTAAAGGATGTGATGAAATATGAACAGTCTCACAGTCATAGAGAACACGAAGGGGTAATTGTGGGCCACTGAGCAAACCATGTGTTTTGTTGTTTTGAGACAGTCTCATATAACTTAGGCTGACTCTAGCTTGGTATGTCTCCAGGACTGATTTTGAATTCCTTTAAAATATCATTTTAAATGATTTTGTGTATGTGTCATATGCATGAATGTGCACTTTTGTATGTGTATGTACAGGTACACACATGCCATTGAGCATGTGTGTAGGTCAGAGGGCAGGATTTGGGTTTGAGGGAAGAACTCTTGGCTTCTCCATAAATTGGGTAGCTAGCGGTCAAGCTGTTGGAGGCTCTCTTGTCTCTACTTCCTGTTTCTGTTGGGGGCCTCTGGGGTTACAGATGGCAGTTATGGAAAGCCAAACTCAGACTCAGGTTGTTAGGCTTATGTGCAACAGGGTGGTGTTTAAGTTTGGTTTGGTTTGGTTTTGGGGTTTCTTCTTCTTCTTCTTCTTCTTCTTCTTCTTCTTCTTCTTCTTCTTCTTCTTCTTCTTCTTCTCTTCCTCCTCCTCCTCCTCCTCCTCCTTCTTCTTCTTCTCTGCCTTCTCCTCCTCCTCCTCCTCCTCCTCCTTCTTCCTCTTCTCTGTCTCCTTCTCCTTCTCCTCCTCCATTGAGCTATCTCCCCAGTTTTGGCCTTGAACTCCCCATCCCCCTGCCTCTGCCTCCCAAGTAATAGGATTACAAGCATGTACCACCATGCCATGTTTTCTGGTTTTTGATATAGGACATCATCCTCATACAAGGATGATGCTCTTGCCTCTGCTCCCTAAAATCTGTGGTCACAGGAGTTTACCCCACTGAATAATAGTTTCCTTTTTTAGGTTATTCTCTAAACATATATCTATTTCGAAAGACACTCCCCACCATGCTCTTCCTCTGAGTCACTGGAAACCCCGGGTTTTCCCCTCCCTAACCCCAGCTTCACCTAGTCTTCCAGGGGAAAGTTATAGATCTATACATTTGACATCACTGCTTAGGCCTATAAAGACTGGGAGAAAAATCCTCGTGAAGATGTTACTGTGCCTTCCCCAGTGAAGGATATATCTGACCTTGACCTAAGATGTGAGCCAGAAAGAGGAGCAGTAGTATTTTGAGGGAATGGGAGTGCATTGCTGTATAAATGCTGGTCAGTTCTGAGTTCAAACTAGAGGATTTTTTTTGTAAAACAAGTGTATTAAAGAATAAAGCCTGGCTGTGGAATCAGCCCTGTGACAGAACACATAGCCACAGGCCCTTCACTGCACAGCAGGTGAGAATTTGAAACATTCTCTTGGAGTTGGGGTAAGTTACAACTGTCTTGTGTGGTTGTTGTTCCATAATGGATAGGTGTAAATCTTTGTTACCTGTGGGATCTTAATCTTTAGCAAAATGTATAGTACATCAATGGATGTTAGACAGAAGTTTCTGGAGCAGCACACATCTGAAGATAATGGGATGCCTCAGGTGAACTAGTTTCCCACGCAAGATAGACTCTGTGAATCTATCATCAGCCTCCCAGTGTCTCAGCTTCCCCTTAAGGTGACTAAATTCTACAAGGGCCAGGACAAGCAGGGTAACAAGAGTAGAGCCTGGTTTTACCCTACTTTCTGTGATGCAATCCACGTATCTTGGCACCCCAGGGCAGCCTGCTCTCTACCAGCTCCTAGGGGAAGTATCCCTGGACTCAGATCTGCAAAAAAATATTTTCCCATTCTACCTTATCCCAGGACCTAGTAGGGCTGGTGATCTCAGCTTGGATGAGATGTCGTGATAGAAATTCTTAGCCTATTAATGTTGCCAAGTCCCAAGATACCTTTCTATAATCGCTATGTCTGGCTGAAATTTCCCTTTGAACTGATATGGTAAAGTTGGGACAAGCACACGGTGTCCCCTGGGGGGAGAATGGCTTAGACAGCAGCATAAAAGCTTTTAGTTGAGAAGCCTTCTCACAGCCATGCTCTCCTTAACAATACTCCTTTGTCCCTTTGACGACTGAGCTCCCTGTATCCTAGCAAAGGGAGGCACTGCAGGGAGGGAGGTGATCAGCTTAGGGGTTTGGTTTTTAATCTCCAGGGCAGAAATTCTGTTCATCATGGCCAGTATCTGGACTGGCTGGACAAGAAAAGACAATGAAAGTAAGGGGGTGAGAGAGAGAGAGAGAGAGAGAGAGAGAGAGAGAGAGAGAGAGAGAGAGAGAGAGAGAGAGAGAGAGAGAGAAGCTCTCTCCCATGATTCCTATGTGTGTTCTAGCCAATTATCTCCTCCCGAAACTGTGCAGCCTTCCCAGTTAAACACACAGTTAGATAACTGAAGTGATGTGGTTTAATATGTGTTCCTATTCTTGTTTTAATTTTTCCTTTTAATACCATATTTTTAAAATTTATTTGAGACCAGGTTTTATTCGAGGCTGGCCTCAAATTTGCTATATAGCCAAGGACAACTTGAAATTTCCCTCTTTCCCCCACCTCCCAGAGTACTGGGATTTCACAGACTAAGGTCATAGGCTAAGGTCCCACCACTCCCAGCTCGTGAGGCGCTAGGGATCAAACCCAGGGCTCTGTGCATGTAGGCCAGCACTCTGAGAACTGAGCTACACCTCCAGCCATTCACTTTCATTTCCTTAGCTTAGACCTTGTATTCTCTTAATTTGCCGCAGCCTTTTGAGCCTGCACTAATTTTCAGAGTTGTGACTAATGTTTTGTTGTTATTCTTTTTGTTGACTTACTCTTTATTGTGTCTTTCACATCATGCATCTTGACCCCATTCTTTTCCCCATCCCTTCATACCTGCCCTCTGCCCTTGCAACCTCCCCCCAAAATAAAATAAAACAAAACATAAGAGGAAATAAAAGGCAAAAATCAATCTTGCCGTGGAAGCTATAGTGTGACACAGTGAGTCATGCAGTAAGCCCTTTTATCCATATATCTTTACTTTGTAAGTGTTCATTGCAAAGAGTTCTGGTTCGGGGCCTCTGGTTTCTGCTGGGCCCTCACTGGGACTCCTTTTGGATATTCTATCATTGTCCTGCATCATAGAAATCCTGTAGTTTTGGGTCTGTAGGA
Source organism: Cricetiscus sungorus (assembly GCA_030556225.1). NCBI lineage: Eukaryota > Metazoa > Chordata > Mammalia > Rodentia > Cricetidae > Cricetiscus > Cricetiscus sungorus. Next base: position 30,492,402 of record JANBXA010000588.1, read on the forward strand.
TTGGCCCCTTCACATGCAGATCATAGATGGTAGCACCTGTCTTTAATCCCAATGCTTGGGATAGGCTAGGGCTGCACAGAGTTGGCCTGGTCCCCTCACTGGCTGCAACTGACCCTCCTCTTCACCAGCGGCAACACTTAGGAAAGTAGGCCCTGCACCTCACTTGGGCAGCACAGCAGAGCTGACCCTGTTGACTGGAGCAGGGGTGAGCCACCCTGAGAATGTGAGCATGCCATATGGTAGCATGGATGGTGGAGAGATCCCTCCCCTCCCCAGCACCCTTCTATGCCTGAGACAAGTGGGAGAGCTGGTCCTGCCCCTCAGCTGTAGCACTGTGGTATCTGGAGCCAGGGACATCAACACAGGCCAGGCTGCATCAGGACCATGAACCCAGACTGGGGCCTTGGCAGCAGCCCAGGCCCAGACATCATTATGGCCCTGGGTGGCAATAAAACACTCGTGTCAACCCAGCCCTTACTACTTTCACCTCTTCAGATGTGCCTCTGTCCATGGGACAAAAACCGTTCCCTCCCCCATTCCACATCATGCAGAGTCGTGGGCTCCTTATTTTCGGTTCAAGGTGCACAGTTCTTCTTCCCTGCATTGTCTTTCTAATAATGGGAAGAAAGGAAGAAAGGAAGGAAGGAAGGAAGGAAGAAAGAAAGGAAGGAAGGAAGGAAGGAAGGAAGGAAGGAAGGAAAGGAGGAAGGGAGGGAGGGGACATGACTTCTGGCTACCCAAGGTAGCCAGGGATAAGGGTAAACCTGTAGTCAATCTCAGTGCTCTGGAGGCTGAGGGAGGGAGGTTGTGACTTTGAGGCCACTCTGGGCCACATAGTGAGATGTTGGCCAAGGATTGGGGGAGGAATATGCCCCAAAGTAGAAAGATGCATTATTTGTGAGCTCTGTGAAAGTGTACATTCCTATCCCTACAGTCACCTTGATGGTGTTCCCAGAGCCTAATGCCTTTTTTTTTTTTCTGGCTATGGCTTTCTCTTTTCCATCCTCTGATGCTCTATAAACATTCGATGACTCCTTTACTGACATTTTGCGTTGGCTTCTCCTGTAGAAGTCATACCTGCGCATAGGGAGGGTGAAGCCCACACATCTGCCTCTGTAATGTAATTTATGAACTTCCCTTATAAAAATGATGTGCTCTGGCTGATGGCTGCATGCTACCCAGCTCTACACCAGCTTCCACAAGATAAACAATATTAGCCAACAACTATGTCAGAGCCTTCTGTGGTCTTCCTGAGACCTAACTAGTTCTCCCTTCTCCTCTCATAACCGAGAAGCACATGAAGACTAGCCAGGAGATGCTACCACATACCTGATAGAAAGGCCCAGATCAAGAGCACTCAAAACTCCTAGTATAGTGAGTGTGGAGGAAATTTCCTTCACTGCTGGTAGGAATACGGATGATGCAGCCACTTGAGAAGGTAGTTTGGGGACTTCTTAGACCACACCTACTCCACAGGTGATCCAGCACTTAAGGTCCCTGGTAGTCACCCAAAGCAGCTGAAAATGTATGCCCACACCCAAACCCCACATCATTTATAACCCCTTTGTTCTTATGTATTTATTCATTCATTCTGAGTGTCTCACCATGCCACCCTGGTTGGTCTGCAACTTGCTGTGTAGACCAGGCTAGACTCAAACTCACAGAGATCCTCCTGTTTCTGTCTCCCAGGACTGGGATCAAAGATGTGTGCCACCATGTCCAACTCTTCCTATGTTTACATTTTTTTGCATTTATTTATTTGGGGGCATGAATGTGGAGGTCAAAGGACAACTTGTGTGAATGAATTCTTTCCCCGTACCATGTGGATTCCGTGGGTAACAGGTGCTTCTACCTGCCAAGCCGTCTCACTGGGTCCCCTGGTTTCCCTCTTGAGAACTGGGACCTGTACTACCATACTCAGATAGTTGTCACAGTGTTGAGGATTAGGCTTGATCATTTGAAGCACATGCCATACTACAGGTCTACAGCCCCAACCCTTATAACCTTGTTCTTAATTACCAAAGCTGGAAGCAACAAAGATGTCCTTTCAGTAGGGAAGTGGATAAGCAAACTGTTTGTATACTCACAACAAAATGTTATTCAGTATTTAAAAACAATGAATCAGAAATGATATGTAATACCTAATATTTGCTTGAAAAACTAGATAGGGGACGTTTGTGGGTGTATAAATGAAGTAAGATTTGCCATGATGAAGCTAGGATATGAAATATTTAAACTCATTATGCAAAAAATGCACCACCAAACCATAGGACAATACATACTATTAAATGGGAAAAGCCTACTTGAAAAGACTAATAAAAAGTATTGTTCCAAATATATGAAATTTGGAGAAGTTAGTGAAAAGATTTGTGGTCACCGGGGGCCTAGCAGCAATGGCAAGCACAGAGGATTTCTGTGACAGTGAGAATATCCTGTATCACATGCTACACTGTTGGGCACACATCCTTATATGTGTATCTAGGCCCCTAAAAACATGCAAGTGAACCCTAATGTTAACTGTGGACTTTGGTAATAAAAGGGAATTGCTGTGAAGAGACACCATGACCAAGGCAGTCTGTAAAAGGAAACATTTAATTGCGGGCTTGCTTACAGCTCAAGGTGAGTCTGTTATCATCATGGCGCCAGGCAGGCTGTGCACTGGAACAGTAGCTAAGAGCTTACAGGCAAGAGGCAGAGAGAGGCATTTGAAAACTTAAAGCCCACCCCCAGTGACACACCTCCTTCAACAAGGCCACACCTCCTAATCCTTCCTGAACAGTTCACCAACTGGGAACCAAACTCAAATATATGAGTGTACGGGGGCCGTTTTTATTCATACCGTCACAGGCCAATTGTGATAGATATGCCATCCTGGTGGAAGGATGTCTATACGGCTTGGGTTGCCCTGGGATATATAGAAAAACCTCTGTACTGTCTGCTCCATTTTGCTAGGGTTATAGTTCAATGGTACCATACTTGTCTAGCATGTAGGAAGCCCTGAGTTCAATCCCCAGCCCAGGGGGTTGTGGGGAAGCTCAAAGCAGTTGTGCATACTTGTAATTCTAGGTTCTCAAGGCACTAAAGCAGGAGGATTGCTTGAACCCTGGAGTGTGAAGTCAGTCTAGGCAATGCATTGAGACTCTCACTTAAAACCAAACAGCAGCAATGATAAAACTGAATTGTGTTCCTAACCCACTGTGCCAGAGCTACCATTAGCTCTCTGAGCTGTAGTCAAAGGAGAAATGGATAAATTAGGGGGTCCCTTACACCTTGGCTCATACCAAGCATCCAAAAAGCAATTGGCCACAAACAAAACAAAACAAACAAAAAACTCACATAAACGTGTGCCCTCTACTGGAGGGGTGAAGAAACATTATTGTGACAGGTCTCATGTGGTGGCCCTGGGAGAAATTAAGAGTTAATCAGAACTCCATAGAACCAATTCAGACTCTTCTGTGGGGCCTGGTGTGAGAAATTCCTCTGACCATCAAAACAGATCTGTGCTTCTAGAGCGAGGCCCTCCATAGTGCTGTGCAGAAAGTAAACAAGGCCTCCTTAGCATGACTTTTGAAGACTGCAACCTGTGTGCTATCCATGCCAAGCATGTAGAAACTGCCAGAAAATAGCCTGCCCTAAGTCTGGGTCCACTGTGAGGGAAAACATTTCATTTTGAAAACGAGTTTTCCCTTTTCCTCTTGTTATTAGTAGTTATGAACATTTTAAACTTGCAGTCAAAAGGTGCCTAAGTATATGGAAAAATAGAGGGCAGAAATCACATATTGGAAGTTCTTCCTCAGTTATTTTTGTGTGAATGTTTAATATAAATGCAGGATGTAGAACCGTTAATGTAAGTCATGTTTCTGTGGACAAGGTTCTAAAATTGTAATAATAAATTATAATAAATAAACCTCATAAAATTTTCTAGATAATGCCAGCTCTTGGATTTGTAAAACAAAACCAAAAACAAAATAAATTTCTTATTGGTGGCAACCAAATGGTATTTGTAGCAGATTCTGTCTGTTCACTATACTTTTCTGAGTTGTCCTACAGGCAAGTACATGCTTTTCTAAATTGTATGTGTACGTGCATAGTGGGGGGTGGGGGGCTCCTGCCACTGAATGTGTATGGAGGTTGGAGGACAAGTGTGGAGGTCTGCTTTCTCCTTCTACTATGTGGGACTCAGGGATCAATCTTGAGTCATTAAGTTTGGTAGCAAATGCCTTTGCCCAACAGCCATCTCTCCAGCCCTCAAGTACATGTTTTTTCTTTTTACTTTTTTTTCTTATATTTTTGTTTTTCACGACAGAGTTTCTCTGTAGCTTTGGAGCCTGTCCTGGACCTTGTTCTGTAGACCAGGCTGGCCTCAAACTCACAGAGATCCACCTGCCCCTGCCTCCTGGGTGCTGGGATTGAAGGCTTGTACCACCACCACCAGGCCCTTTTTTTTTCCCTTTTCTTTTTATTGTCATTCTTATGTACTGCCCCAGTAATTTCTCCTAAGTACATTAAACTATACAAACAAACAAACAAACAAATCACTGGATATGATGTCATGGGTTAATCATCCCAGTGCTGGGAAGATGTAGCCAACTGGACCGACAAGAATCACTGAGCTCCTGGCCATTGAGAGACATCTCAAAACAAACAAACAAACAAACAAAAATAAAAAAATAAAAGGTGAAAATCACCTATGTGCGTGCGATTTAGACTAGGTCAGTTTGGGGAGTGAAGGTCAGGAGAAGTACATGAGAGTCTCCTCAAGGCTTTCTGCCGCCAGAAACATTAGATTCCAACGTTTTATTGTGTCTAGTCACAGTTTTCCTGTGTTAGGTCAGACAGGCTCTTTTCCTCTTGGCCATGGGAAGAAAGGCCCAGCAGGATCCTCCAGAGTATCAGCCTCCCAGCCCCAGCCATAGTGGGTGAGAGGTGATCAGTAAAAGGAAGTCGGAAGTCGGAAGTCTGTTACCCAGCTAGCTGCTAAACAGATTCCAGACAGCAAACATCCATGAGGAGGTAAGCAAGCAGCTCCAGGAGTTACTCCTGACCTGGCATCCTCTAAGTTATACTGTCTTATTGTTTTTCAAGACAGAGTTTCTCTGTGTAGCCCTGGCTGTCCTGGAACTTGCTTTATGGACCAGGCTGGCCTCAAACTAAGAAATCTACCTGCCTCTGCCTCCCAAGTGCTGGAATTAAAGGCATGCACCACCACTGCCCAGTCTTTCCCGATCTCTTTCTTCCTCCCACCCAGGGTTCTCTTGCTCCTTGCCTTCCCCCTTTCTTTTATCTCTTTCTTCCTTCCCTTCCTTTATCCCCTCTCCCCTCCTTCCTTCATGTATGCTTTATCTCTATTTTATTAATTTGCTTGATTGTGTAGTTTAATGTACTTAGTAGAAATTACTGGGACAGTATAGAAGACTGATTAAAAAGGGGGAGCAGGGTGGTAGTGGTACAAGCCTTCAATTTGCCATGAAACCCTGGGGACCTGAGGTTGATCCCTAAGGACCACGTAAAGGCAAAAGAAGAAAATTTGAGTCCTCAGAATTGACCTTTGGCCTCGACATGCATGACATAATACACATGCCAATGTACCCATGCCATTTTTTAAAAATTTATTTATTTGAGGCAGGGTCTCACTTTATAGCCCTGGTTAGACTGGAACTCATTATGTAGACCTGGCTGGCCTAAGTAAGACTCACAGAGATTCCCTGCCTCTGCTTCCCAGTGCTGGGAGTAATAGTACTGCTACCATGGTTCTGTTTTTAAAAGTTTGTAAGAATTCTGATGAGGAGCTGGAGAGAATTCAGTTGGTAAAGTGATTGCCTTGCAAGCCCAAAGAACTGAGCTTGAACCCTTACAGTTCACACTAAGCAAGAGGTGGAGGTAGGAGGGTCAGAATTTGAAGGTCATCTTTAGCTACACTGCAAGTTCCAGGCCAACCTGGTCTATGTGAGATCCGAGTCAAAGAATTCTAAATGATACAGAGTCATAGTCCTTAGCCTCTCTGGTAACCTTTCTTTGCTACTGGAAGAAACACTTGTTAGTTGGAAGTGGTGGCTCATGCCTGTAATCTCAGAATGTGAGAAGTTGAGGCAGGAGGATCACATGAGTTCGATGACAGTTTAGGCAATAGAGTGAGACTCTACCTCAGAAAGGGTTTCAGACTCCCATTTTTAAATGCCATCGTGTTACTCTGACTCTTACCAAGATACTCCCTTCCTCCCCCTCACCTCACTTGTTTCCCTATAAAACCCATCCAAATATGATGTTCTTTCTGCCTCTGCCTCTGCCTCACTTCTATCATCACAGCATCCTCAGTAGACTGTATGTGGTCCTTTCTTGGTCTCTGGTTTTTGTGCCCAGACTCTTTCTCTTCTGGGCCAGTCTTCATAGAAATTAATCTCTTGAGCCATATCTGTCCTGACTCACGGTCAAAGGGCAACCCCAGGGAACTAGTCCTTTGTAATAAGCATTGAAGAAATCTTCCTGAATCCCTTCAAAAATCACCAGGAGCATTCCTTATGCTGGAGACAAGAATAAGCCCTTTATGGATGATCTGCTTTATAGGAAAAGCAGAAATCTCACGTCCTTCAGAAAATATGCCCAAGATCTTAGTTTCAGCAATACATTTTAAAGACTACATAGCTACTTTCTTGGTTAGGATGACTATTGCTGTGATGAAACAGCAGGACCAAAAAGCAAGTTGGAGAGGAAAGGGTTTATTTGACTTACACTTCCGTATCACTGTTTATCATCGAAGGAAGTCAGGACAGGAACATAAACAGAGCAGGAACCTGGAGGCTGGGGCTGCTACAGAGGCTGTGGAGGATGCTGCTTACTGGCTTGCTTCCTCTGACTTGCTCAGCCGGCTTTCTTAGAGAATCCAGGACTACCAGAGACAGCACCACCCACAGTGAGCTGCCCCATCAATCACTAATTAAGATAAGAGCTTCCCTCCTTTCAGATAACTCTGGTTTGTGTGTCAAGTTGACATTAAGACTAGGCAGCACAGATATTTAAGACCTTTTTATTTTTGCATCATAGGGGTGCATCTTGACTGTGGCAGGGACTTTTCATGATGGTGTTAATAGTGCTGCTAGGTAATAAATTTGTGCCTGGTACCCTACAAGGCACCTTTTACATATCATATTATTCACATGACGTGATAGTCACATGTTGCCATGACCAGTTTGCAGATAAGAAAATAGGCTGAGGAAAATGAACTGCCTTAAGACATCCAAGTAGGATATGGAGTCTGAATGAAGTCTGGATCTCCGGTGTTGCAAAAATCCTAATTAAGACCTCTTCCATTTTTATGTGTGTATGTGTGGTGTGCGTAAATGCATGCATCTTTTTGCATATTTGTGAGGAAAACTGTGTGCCTGTGCAGGGGGAGGTGCCAGGTTGATTTCAGGAATCATTCCACTTCATTCATTGAGGCAAGGTCTCTCAATCAAACCCAGAGCTACTGACATAGCTAGTCTTACCTACCAGCTTGTTTTGAAGGTTCTCTGTCTTTGACTTCTTGGGCTGGAATGAAAGCAAGTCCCCATGTTCATCCAATGTTTCTGTGAGTTCCTGGGGATCCAAACTCTGGTCCTCAGGTTTCCATGGCAAATATAGTCATATCCCTGGATCCAAGATACATATATGTTCAGGACCGTGTGTGCAAAATATATGCCTGTGCAGTCCACCACACTGCTCCATTGACTTTTTAAGACAAGAAGGAGAAAGGAACTGGCATTCTCTGCATGTATGAGTGCTGGGTCTTGGTTTCTCTCAGGGTCCCTCTACCTTCAATGCATACCTGAATCACTATAGATATGAATTTGTGGTTCTTGCCTTCAGTGGGGGCTGTTTCTCAGCTCCTTGCCACAACAAGGCACGAAGGGCTCAGCATTCTTTGGGTGGAAATCCTGGGGACCCACTCATTGTTTTGGATGCTATTTTTAGGCTCCCTGCTGCAGCAGACTGCTCTGTCCTGGGTATGACTGATTTTATTTCTCATCCTGGTGCAGGTGGAAAAGATCTTGGTTAGGGTGCTGAAAGACCTGAGTTTGAGTTATATTCTGCTTTTACCAGCAATATAACCTTGACAAAGCTACACAGATTTTATTTCCCCATTTATGTAATGAGAGATAGAAATAGCTGCCCTGCCCAAAGAAAGGTCAGCTGTGTAAACTGATGGTAGGAGGAAATGATCCCTTTTAAAGAAGGGAGGAAAATCCCCTGGGAGTGGTGACACAAGATGGCACGGTACTAAGCCAGTGTCTCAGTTCCTGACTCTCTTCCTTTGCAGTCTCCTACTGGCATCTTGTTCCAGACTAAGGATGGAAATATTAATATTACATGAAAACATTTCCTTTGACCTCAAAGTTTATTTTTTGCATCAATTTTTGTAAAAAAAAAATATGCATTTTTGTGGTTCCCTAAAAATATTGCTGGCACTAGGTACTGTGCCTTCTGGACCTAATACCTAAACTGCTGGGAATTCAGAGCTTGCTGCCCGTAGCTCTTGACACTTTCGTCTGTACAGTGCCTCCCGGAGCCCAGCACAGCCAAGCTGCTGCCAAACAGAGAGGTCTAGGAGACCTTGTTCCCTGAAGGGGTGCAGAGGATGCCCTCCCATCAGCTCAACCTTGATTCTAGGTTTAATGAGGTCACTCTGGCCAACATGTCTGTGGGGGGGGCAGTCTTATGTCTTTCTGACAAGGTCCAGGGTATAGCCCACATAGTGCTTTGTAATCCTTCACCCTGCTTTACCCACAACAGAAAATTTCTGTTATTAAAAGCCTACTGTATGCAGAGGACTTCACATGCATCATATCATTGAATTGTTATATCATAGTCATAAGGTAGGTGATAGTGTCTCTACTACATGGAGGACAATGAAGGCCAAAAGTTCTCATTAGTGACATTGCATGGCTGTGTCCTTTCTACTGTTTTAAGGAGCCCAAGATAATGCCTATCACTCCTACTGAACTCCAGTGCTTCCCCCATGGTATTAGATGGAATCCAGCCCTTGAATGTACTAGGAACGTGCTCTACTACAGAGCTACATCCCCAGACCCAGTGCAGTTTCTTACAGAAGAACAGATTGATTGTCCAGGCCAAGAACAGTGTATGTTTGGGGATGGGCTTAAAGCCCCTGGTACACAGAGCCCAGTCCAGTTCAGATAGGACACAGACTGATGGAAGACCCACGGCCTCATCAGGCAATCAAGGGAAGACACAGGATCCAATGAGCTTCAGAAAGTAGAAAAGCAGCCTGGCTTCTTGTCTTGAGTGGGGCGAGACTGGTTGAATGAAACTTGTGTTTCTTTTTTTAGACTTGTGTTGCCTTGGATTTGTGAGACCTCTTTGGTCATCTGGCACATTATTTTTTTAAGGGGGGTGGTAAATGGGGCTTGAGAGATGGCTTTGCAATTAAGAGCATTTGCTGCTCTTGACCGAGCACCCACACAGTGGCTCACAACAGTCTGTAACTCAGTACCAGGGGTTCCAATGTTCTTTTGTGACCTCCAAGAGCACTAGGCACAAATGTGATACACATTCATGCAAGCAAATACTCAAATGCATAATTTTTTGTTTGCTTGTTTGTTTTTTTGTTTTTCAGGGCAGGGTTTCTCTGTGTTGCCTTGGCTGTCCTGGAACTCACTCTGTAGACTAGCCTGGCCTCAAACACATAGAGTTCTGCCTGCCTTTGCCTCCCTAGTGCTAAGATTAAAGGCCTGTGCCCACTACCACCCAAATAATTTTTTTAAGGAAGTAAGTGCTGCAATTTCTTTGGCCATTGGGATGAATATTCTTGGTTGTCTAGAATAAACTAAAAACTCAAGCAGCTTGAGGGGTTTTTCTCCGTTGAATCCCTAAAGCTGGGCCACACCTTCTAAGCAGCCTATGTAAAGGACATGGTAGAAAAAAGGCTTTTGCTTAATGCCTATTTGTCCTTATCCTCAACGGCAATTTTATCTGTTCTGCTGCTGAGACATTCCTTCACTACTATTAGAACCTACTTCTACTGGGTTCCAATGTACACAGAAGACCAAGTAAGTCATCCAGCCTCCTGGAATGAACAACAATTGGATTCTTGGACCCGTCTTTTGGAAAACAACCATTTATGGACTAGGCGGACCACAGCCTGTAAGCCACTCTGATAAATCCCATATATATGTTTTTCTATCAGTTCTGTTTTCTAGAGAACCCTGACTACTACGTAGTGCCTCTCCCTAAACGCCTCTCTTCCTCCTAGGACGATTTGTGTGTGCAGGGGCTTGTGTGAGCCCCAAGCATGCACACAAATGTATGAATGCACACCAAAGCTGAGTCTTAGGCCCAGAAGGGTAAACACTTGCTCTTCCACCGAGCTTCAGTCTCAGCCTAGAGATGCAACCATCAGACTCTCAGATTAGGCCTAGGCACCCACAGCGTATGTGAGAATTGTGGAAGACTGTTCCCTCTGGTTATTTCAAAAAAGGACATCCCTGCACTTGCATGCTAACTGTTGGGGCCTTCCTGCAATCCCAGCATGGGGCAGGTGGAGGTTAGGAGGGTGGGGAGTTCAAGATCAGACCTCGCTAAAAGAAAGAAAGAAAGGAAGGAAGGAAGAAAGGAAAAAAGAAAGAAGGAAAGAAGGAAAGAAGGAAGGAAGGAAGAAAGAGAGAGAGAGAGAGGGAAAAAAAAACCTCCTCATGAGGCATTATAGACTTTCAATATTGTCCATTCCTCTTGGCTGAAGTGCCAGGTCCCAGGGTTGGTGCAGGAATGGGAAATGTCATTTCGGTTTCCTACAGGACCCACAACTAGTTAAGAGGCCTCTCTGAACTTGGCTTCCCTGAGCTGATTTCCCAAATTCTTTATTCCAAATCGCCAAGGTTTTTTACCGTGACATACATTGTTTTGCACCTCCTAAGAGAACCTCAGAAAGAACATACTCCATTTAATCTTTATGAGCCATATCGTGGACCTTGGAGGCTCAGGCCTGGAATGAGGCAAATCCTAGTGTTTTACAAGCTCCAGTTTCTGCATCTTAGAAATGAGAATGATAACAATGACGATGATGATAAAAAACCAAATAACCCGACCTGGTCTGGCTGCTTCAATGATTGAGTTGCATGGAACACAATACGGGCACACAGTGGGTATGCAGCACCGTGTGAAGTGTGGATCTCTGGTAACCTGAGTCTTCACGATAACCAGAGTGAATGTTGGGCAAGCGGTTCCCTACAACTCCTACAAATCGGGAGGTGACTCTCACCCCACACCCCGAATGCAGAAGTGGCCCGGGCAGGGAGGGCCAAGGAATCTTCACCGCAGCCACCTGAACCACCCGGGCTGCGGGTGGAGTCCTGGCAGGGGAGACTGCAGGCTGAGGATGGGTGGCGGAGGCATCTGGGTTGGTGGGGGCAGCGGGCCCGGAGGACACGCGGGCGCCGAAGGAGTTAAACAGGGCCAGGGGCAGAGCGCCTGTCAGACGCGAGCATGTGCAGTTTGCGCCGCATCCGTACTATGGGTGAGTGCGGCCGTCGCCGCCAGGGGCTGGGTTCGGTGGGGCAGCAGCCGCTGCAGCTCCCCGGCCCCGTGCCGCCCCGGCGGCCGCGGACACTCTATGCGGGAATAGTTGCAGGAGGACGGGCGGGCGGCGAGGGGGAGGCTTGGCGGGTCACTCGGCGCGGGGGGAGCCCGAGCGCCGGGCGTGGGGGCGGGGAGCAGGCGGCGCAGGAGAGCGCCCCGAGTCCCGGCGCGGGAGGAGGAGCGGGAGCCAGCCCGAGAGACCGTGCTCCTGACCGCACCTGCGTCGGGCAGACAGCCGCCCGGCCCTGCTCTGCCTTGCCCTCTCCTCGTCCCCGGCCCCGCACCGGTAGGTGCCCGCGATGTCCACAGAGAGGCCTTTCTGCCGCGGAGAGAGGTGTCTGAGCGGGGCGGGCAGCGCCGAGCGCGGGGGCGCGGGTGATGGGGCGGTGATGGGGAAGACCCGGCCACCCCGTGTAGGGACACTACCGGATCCCGCTTCTTCGTTGCTTTCGGTTTCGAAGCGTCTGCTGGGGCTCGAGAGCGAGCGGCAGATTAGATGGTGTGTCTGAGCTTGGATTCCCTGCGGGGGATGGGCGCACAGGGGGGCGTGTTGGCGAAAGGGGTGCACACTGGCAACTTTCCCTGCCTGAAACAAAGGGGTGCCGGGTTGAGGCGAGGGTGAAAGATCCGGCTGAGAATTTCAGACCTCTGAAGGTTGACACCTCCCCCCAACCCAGTGGAGTGCACCCTTAGGCCCTCTGGAAAGGACAGATGGGGGCGCCAGACTGGATGGAAGCTGGAGAGCCGGGTCTTGGGAGTGGGAACCTCAGACCCTCCTGACTTTGCTGGTCAAAAGAATCCTATTGCCATCTCTCCCGTGTGCCTGAAAGAACTGGTTGATGGTGGGTTGCACTCTTAGGCATTCTTTTTCAGGTGGGTGCCTGGGTCAGTGCCCAGTTCTTCATCTGCAATCACCATCTCTGTTTCCTGGTGGGAAATGGAGGGCTGGGATGGGGAGCTATTTAGCCCTATTTCTGGCAAGGCCAGTGAGTCTATGGAGTTTTTCCCTTGTGTCTTCTTTTCTCCCTTTCTATGACCAGTCAGAAACCCAACCATTTCCCTGCTTTCCCTCACCAATTTCTCCCCTCTTCCCAGGGGTTTCTCGGGAGGCGGCTGTATGTATGATCGCTTCAGGCACAGAGTTGGTGGTGCCAGGCTGTTCTGACACCGGTTAGACTTTTACTGAAGGGCCTCTTGGAAGCTGCATACCGGTGTAACCTTGGGGCTCTGCTCATCCATTACCTCTGCACCCCCAATAACAAATGATCTTCCGAGTGAGGTCCTCAGGAAGCTAAGGTCCTGAGGAGTCAAAGAGAGGCATGGTGTACCCTGCCTTGTGGATGGTATAGGGTCTTTCTCTCTAGAAGACAAATGGGCCATGTTCCAAGGTCCCAATCCCCAGGCTTAGCCTCCAGGAACCAGGTCCTACAGCTTGCAGAGGGCTTGCCTGTGACCATTGGCTCTTGTCCTGTGGCAGCACTGTGGTCTAGGAGCTCAGGTCACTTAACTGGTTAGAAGGCAGAGCCCATTTGCTTCTCTCTATGGTCTGCTTGGAGATGGGAGGTACAATGAGCTCTGGACTTCGGGGTGATCCTCTTGCATCTCTGTGAGTGAGCTAGTGACACACATGTTGGACCGGGGGTGGGTCTGCAAGGACAACTGGGTTTAGAGACATGGAGGGGTAGGCTCCATGTCTTTCTCCTTTCTGAGACTGTGTTCAGCAGCAGAGTCAGGCAGTAAGGGAGATGTAATGCAGGTCTTTGGAGAGAAATGACAAATTGACTTTCTGCTGACTTTGGCCACTTCAAGATAGGATTAAGGGGATTCCAGGACTTGTATGGTGTCACTGGGAAAAGAGGAAGTGCCCCTGAGCATTCCATCTGTAGAACTAAGGTGGCTAAGGTTAGGTCAGGCAGCTAACTCAGATGACACAGACAGCCCTACTTCTGTAGAGTTCCTCCCTCTGGCTAGGCAGGGTTGATTATTGCTCAGTCCAAGTTGGGTTTATCCCAAGCTGTTGATTCACGGCTGAGGACGGTAGCACTGGCCTGACCTCCCCAGCAGAAAGGGTTCGAGAAGGCGTTACAGATTGCTCCCCAGATACACAGACTTCCAGGTAAGAAGATAGATCTCCTCTGACTCTCTTTGAAAGTAAGTGGTGGGACATGATTTCCTACATTTATAAACTGATTTAAGAGCCGGGGTTCTTGAACGGAAGACATTAGAAGAGTTAGTAAGCCTTATTCTACGTTTATTTCACTTGAATCTGGTTTGTGTGTTGTTTCTAAAGGGGGAGAGTGTCATTTTACAGGGAAGGGCTAAATTACAGCTTTTGCGATAGGGAAAGGCTGGTGTTAGTTTTAAAAGTGTCATTTTTATCAGAAAAAATTGCTCTGTCTGCCTCTGCTCATGGGACATCGTGGAGCTTTCCGAAGGAGTGACAGTTGCCGTCAAGGCTCTGCAAAGGGTCTCTGATGGTGTGGGGAGCCTCTGGTAGTAAAGGGAGAGAGCTGGCTCAGGGCAGTAAAGTGAGGCAGCTTGGTTAGCAGCAGCCGTATCAGATCTGGCTGTCCTTGAGGGGAAAAAAGGTGCACACTCTCCTGCTGTTCTACTGCTCTCGAATGTGTGTCCCTTCTGTCCCCTCTTCCCTCCCACCCGATAATTGCAGACAAGATGGTTTGGATTTTAGTGGTTTTTTTGTTTTTGTTTTGTTCTGTTCTGTTTTTTAAATTCAGGAACATTCCTTTTAAAAGTGTGAATAAGTCCGGCCTTGGCACACTCTTCGCTGCTTTTGTTCATACCTGGCTAAGGCGGGGGGGGGGGGAGGTACAGAAAGGGATTAAGAGAATCTCAAAGTGGCTATATTTTCGGCTTCTTCACCCCATGCCTCCTCAGAAACCAGAGTGTTTGTTATTGAAAAGTAAAGTGTAATCGAGTTTGAGGGGAAGGGACAGGAGCCGGCGATTTGCTTATTGTCCTTAAGACACACCCAGTACACTGGCTGTGGTGTGCTAACAGTCTTCTCTTGGGACTTGGGACTTGCTAATTATGATTAGCAGGTTATACTTTTCCAAGATACTTGAAGAGAATTTTGGCGCTATAAGTTTGGTTCAAGAGTATAGTGACAAATGCCTGTAATCCCAGACCTTAGAAGGTAAAGGCAGGAGGATTTGAGGCCAGCCTGGTCTACATATAGAGCTCCAGGCCAACCAGGATTATATAATGACATCTTGGCTGGAAAAAATAATACGCTTCCTCAAATCAAGCTAGGGGATGCTCCATGCTGCTGTCATTTATAAAAAAGGAAATGGTCTCTCCCTCTGGTGCACTTATCTACCATAAAATGGAGGCTGAGTGGGTGACCCTGCTCATTCTCAGGCTATCATGGAACACCTGCTTACTTCTCTTTAGTCACACGTATTAGACTGCAGGAGAAGATTCCTGCACATCTCCATGTAAAGCTTCTACTTAATGTGCATTTTGACATCAGTTCCCCTACCTATAAATTTAGTGGGGTTGAATTGTAGGGTGATATTGGCCCCGTGCTCCGTGGCTCTCAAAGGAAAGTTTCTATCCCTTTCTAATGTTGACAGTTTTGCGATGGGGTTGGACATAGTCAAGTCTAGCAATCCAAAGAATAAACACAATTATTGCCGTATGCATTTCTGAACTTCTAGACTCCACCATCCCTTTTTCTCTGATGGCTCCTGGGGATTGTGAGACCTCCTTGTCTCTGTCATAACTGGTGTTGTAGAAAATACATTAGCATTATGGCAGTCTACATGGCAGGACTTGGGTCTTAAAATTGTTCTTTCCTCTGGAATCTTGGCAGCATACAAAATTTCACTGGCCATGTAGTGTTGGGAGATATAATTGATAAGGGGACATAATTAGTGAGGACATTTGTGTCACACCTCTTCTCTCCAGAGGCCCAGCATTTGGAACATACTGGGTCATCCACTTCTGACTGCTTTTGCAGTTGGGCTCGAATGATAAATGACTTTTAGTTGGCCTGTGCATTCTTTGTTTCAGTTTTAAGAGGCACCCCTGTCCCATGATCTTCACAACTGGTCCATCTTCACAAGAGAGGTTTTAGTAGGGCCTTGACATCTGCCCTGAGTGTAGAGATGCCAGAACTCAGAGAGAGGGTGTTTCCCTGAACTTCTGAGGAAGCCGATCATGCTTTGAAATAAATGTAAACACAGGGTTCCAGTCAGAACAGCAAGAGGCCTGGCTCCTAGCTAATGATGGCCATTCTATGTCTTGTTATCATTTAAAATTTTGAGAATTTTATACAGTGATTTTTTTTCTCTGACAGTTAGGTCTAGAGTTGTGTTGTAGATGCATCAGTTGGGGATGGGGACATTGAACACTTGTGGATCTCTGTGATGGTCTCCACTTGTTATGAAAAGAAGTTCTTTAATGAGGGGCGAGAGCTATACTTATCTGTAGGTATAAGGATAAACGTCTAGATTACTGTTAGAAATGATACTGGTTTAGGAAACTGGCAGTGGTGGGTTCTTCTTTCGGTGTCTGTGACCTCTCCAGCCACGAGTAGTTGGCTAGTTTGCAGTACCTGGCATGACTTCCTTCCTGTTAAGCAGACCTTAAGTCCAACTAGATAGCTGTGGGTTACTCCCAAGAAAAAAGTGCAACTATTGCACCATTGGGGGTATCTTGCCAGGGCCATCATTGTTGCAGTGCATAGCCTTTACAGCTATTGGGCTATTGATTACTTTTCTCCTTTGGCAGCTTTCATAGCTCCTTCCAATACTATGAGAGTCCTCAGGGAGCATCACGGATCTGTTTCTAGCACATGTATAACCTCCATTGTCTGTCTAAAGGGGGTTCTCAACTCATTTTTATCTTAGTTCCTAGTCTTTAGACTCTCCCTTCATCTTGTTCCTAACACACACAGACACACACACACATCCAAAGCTAGGAATAAAGAAACTGGACATTGGTCACACGTATATCTATATCATAATACAAATATGGACAGTAAATATTGTTATCATCGGGCAGCATAAGCATCCCCAGAGTTTTCTCTGATATTGTGCAGGAATTGTTTTTTGTTTTATTTCCCAAAGTGATGAGGCAACCTTCTCATAATGACCTAATATAGGTGCCTTCAAACTTTCCTATGCCAGCCCAATTCCTGGCATATGAGAGCACTTATTAAATCACCAACTGTGATAGTTGGATGCTGTTAGACATCTAGGCTTCTAGGTCACTGGGCATTGATATTGTTCTAAGGAAACTAATGACTGCCAAACACCTCCAAAATCAGGAAATCTGGGGCTACTATGCAACTCAGTTGCTCAGTTGATCTTGGGTGACCCATTTCAGTGCCCTGAGACTTAATTCTACAAATGGAATTTCAACTGGCTTCGGCGGTCAGAGCATTAACAGTTGGCAGTCGCCATGTACTGAATGTTTACTATATGCCAGGCATTGAACTAAGCACTCATCATATGTTCTCTCACATCAGTGAAGAAGCTACTATTGATTATCCCCATTTTACAGCTGGAAAGATCGAGCTTCTTCAAGAGTGGTTGCCTATCATTCAGCTAGAAAGTGTCCGGATTGGGACTGGGACTGAGATCTGATTCTGCTGCAGATTGTGAGTGTTGTCTTGGTTGACTGGTAGAACAAACGATGGTGAGTTACTGAAAGTGGAGGTGGTGTGAGCATATAAGGAGAGTCTGATGTGGGTTAAACATGGCCAGCTAAAGGAAGATGGACATATGGAGTCTTAAAAACCAGCATCCTCATAAGTGTTCAGGAGAGGGTGAAATGTGTACCCTCCCTGCAGTGGGGAAGTAGACCAGATGGCCTGGAAGTTATTGTAAAGGGAACAGACTTTCTGCTTGGCATAGCAATTCAACTTCTAAACCCTGTTTCATTCTGATGCTAACATTTTCCCTCTTGCTGAACAGGGTCTTGGGTAGCATTTTCCTTTCTGTTAACTCTCCTGCCTGTCACAGCAGCTCATCCTAGCAAATTCTTGACTCTGGTCTTTGTCCTCCAAGCGCTTCCCTTGTCTATCATTATACATCTGTGGAAATTGATTATGATTTGAATCCTAGATATACTTTGCAAAGTACATTAGACTAGGCATTTGATCCCTAGCATTGAAAAAAAATCAGTTTGCCTTATGTCCATCAGGTTTCCCTATATCCATCAGGCTACTCTAGTTTGAGAAAGGATTTATGCCACTAATTACTCCATTTAGAGATAACCAGCTACTTCAGTGATAGCTGTCCTCATTCCTAGACAATTTGACTTTATTTCCCTTATCATTTGGGGTGATTATGGAGAGAAATGAGAGTTATGGAGGTGGCCTTGGAGAGATGGGATGACCATATTAGAGCTGTTGAAATGCTATTTGATGAAATCACACGGTAGGGACAAGAAGACAAGTTTGGGTCCCAGTTTGGTGACTCTCTACAGGGATGCTAGTTCTCTGGCATTTGCTTTCTTTGTGTATAAAATAGGAGGTGCCAGATGAGACTGTCTCTAACCTCCTTCTAGGAAGTGTACTGGATGATCCAATGGGCTGGGGGTAATTCTGGCCTTTCTCAGGGAGAACTCAGTCCATCTGCAACTGAAGGAAGTCAGGGCTGGAGAAGCTAGAGTAGAGTTGGGGGAGAATGAAGCCACACTGGAGTTTAAGGGACAAGGCCAGAGTAAGGATGTCTTAGTGAAGGGATAACAAGACTGGTATTCACCTTTGTATTTACCTGCTGAGGTGGCAGAAAGGTGGCATTTATGTGCCTTCCCTCCCCCTCCTTCCCACATGGTCCCAGGACAGCTCTCAGGGACTGTCCCCAGCTGTGCATTTGTGGATGTTTTATATTCTGCGTTTGGGTTTGGCAGAGTCATCTCTCCTCCTCCCCTGCTGCTTCCTAGGTCTTCAGGACTTTGGGACCTTGCTTGACACGTTCTGGGTAACACAGTGTTTATGAGGTCCCACCTCTACTGCTTCCCTATCTCTGCCTGAAGGGACAAGACCAAACCATGAGCTCAGCCTGTGTGCTAGAGGTCATGACCTCTTTGCTCACATCGGAGTCTCCTTGAGCAAGGCCATTTATATAAGGATCTGCCCACTCTCTCATTCGTCCTTTTACATCCTCTGCTTCCATTTGATTATATTCAAGGTTGAGGAAGGCGCGAGTTCCCACTGAACCCACCACACCAATCATTTCTGTTCCTGCTTTCTCTGCCTTTCCTTCCTTGTTCTCTATTTCCCTCTATCAGTTATTTCTAATAGTGATTACCATACCTCTGAGGGTATGAGAGCCTATTTTTAAATTAAGTGTGTTTTGCCTGCATGTATGTCTACACACTACATGTATGTAGTACCCAAGAAGGCCAGAAGAGGGCATTGGAAAACCCTCAAACTAGGATTATAGAAGGCTGTGGGGATTCTAGAACTCAAACCCAGGGCTTCAGGAAGAGCAGCTAGGACTCTGAAGAATGGAGCCACCCCTCCAGCTCCATGGGAGGCCATTTTAACTACAAGGACAAACATTTCATTCTAATAGCTACTCATGAAAAAATACTGTGTCCCATGATACCTTTATGTTTACTGAGTGAGTTAGTTCTTTCTCTGCCTGGGATGGACAGTCAGTCAGGCTTTCTAAGTTTTCTGGTTGTTCACAGGCAGTAGAGGGTCGTGTGGTCACTTTGAGCCACACATATGGCTTCAGTTCAGTGTTTCATACATCCATGTCTTTGGCACTGAACTATAAAGGACAGGCCGGCACTATTTTTTCCTGGGCCCAGCATGCATTTATGCAGATTCTTTCTCTTGTGCCCACGCTCATGGGTTTCTCAGAGAGCACTCTCCCCAGCTGCTGAGATATTCACAATGGAAAATTTATCACTGGACATGGTTACTCATGCTTATGATCCCAGCATCAGGGAGGTTGAATCAAGAGGTTTGACACAAGTTCAAGACCAGTGAAGGCCGCATAGTGTGTTCCAGATAACCTGGGTTGTAAAGTGGTGCCTTGTCTCAAAATAAATAAATAAAAAAGAGCAAATTATCCTTCATTCCATATTATTTCTCTTGCCTTAGGGTTTCCAAAGCCAGTGATTCACCTTCAGTCTCTTGGCTCTAAATCTCTTTAGTCTGTTCTAACAGGCCTTCTGGGAGAGACCTGCCCTCATCCCCTCATGGTACTTTTAGACACCAATCCCATTTCCTTCGGAGTGGTGAGCCTGGAACACAGGCTTACTGCCTGCTCAGCATCCCCTTTCATCTTCCAGCAGCTGATGGCCAGTCTGGCTTGCTGTCTGCAGGCCTCACCACCTGCACATCCTCACCCTGTCTTCTCACTTGCAGGGACCGGACACCAAGTTTTTTGAGTGGTCCTCCTGTGGCAGCTCTTCTCACCACCCAGCCCTCAGAGCACATTCTCTGTGGCAGGAGGGTGAGGCTGTAGCTCAGGAGCAGTGCCCTCCACATTCCTCTGCACAGATACTCTCCAGTGCCTACCTATTCTGGCCATTTGGTACCCTCAGTGTGAGGGAAGAGCTCACATACCTTTTTTGGAAAACGTCCACCCTTGACTGGTGTCACACTAGAGAATGCCATACCTTTTGTATCTTGATATCTTAGTTAGGATTTCTGATTAACATCTTGTTACATGTATTTCATTAAACCCATAACTATCTAGGCTAGAAAGATGGCTCCGTAGTAAAGAGAACACACTGCCTCTATGGGACCAAAGCTCTGTTCCCAACAACTACCTACAACTCCTGCGTCAGGGGATACAATGCTTCTGATCTCCATAAGCACTGTCACTCATTTATATACACCCACACATACAAGCACATATACATACATACAATTAAGAAAATATTCCAGTCAGTGATGGTGCATATCTTTAATCTCAGTACTCAGGAGGAAGAGGCAGGCAAACCTCTGGGTTTGAGGCCAGCCTGGTCTACAGAGAAAGTTCCAGGATGAGCAGGGCTACACAGAGAAACCCTCTCTCAAAAAACCAACCAACCAACAACAACCATAACTGTCAAGGTGGGTGTAGTAGTATGTATTCAGCAATCATTAAGCTAAAGCAGGAGAAAGGATCATGTATTTGAGGCTGAGGAAATGATCCCACTGGTAAAGTGCTTCATGCAAGCATGAAGACCTGAACTTGAACACCAGACCCTGTGTACAAGTGAGGCACCACATACATATACCTATGAGCCCAGCACTAGTTAGGCAGAGACAGTGGATCCCTGGAGCTTGCTGGTCAACCAGCCTACCTGAGTCAGTGAATGGCAAGCTCAGCAAGAGATTTTTTGTCTCAAAAACCCAGGAATATGCACATGCATGAACATTCACACAGAGTTGATCTAATAGGTTAATGAGAACAACTAACATTTATTGAGTTCTTACATAGTCATTCCTCTATATCCAAAGGTTATGTATCTCTGGATTCAACCACTTGCTGATCAAAACAATTCATGAAGAAAAAGAAAAGAAACCAACATTGTGTTTATAGTGAACACGTATAGACTCTTCTGATCATTATTTTCCAAACAATACAACACAGCAACTGTTTATGTGTGATAAGCAATCCAGAGTGACTTAAAACATGGGGAGGATGTGCCTAGGTTATATGCAGTTTGTATAGGGGAATCTGCATTTCTGTAGATTTTGGTATCTGTGGGTGTTCCCTAGAAGCAGCGGCCTTCGGACACAGAGGAACACTGTAGTGCTAAGTGCTGTTTTTAGTACAGTGAACATGCACTCTCAATCCCCACGAGGGAGGTACTTATATTATCTCTGTTTTACAAATGAATAAACTGAGGCAAAGAGAGGTTAAAACAATCTGCCTAAGGCCACACAGTTGGCTTTGGTGTTGGGATTTGAATGGAGGAAATCTGACCCTGGAGCATGCACTTTCAAACCACAAAGCTCTGCTGCTTCCCATAAGGGAGGGGTCATGAAGATGACACACATATGATGGACAGATGCTGTTTTCAGTGGTACTTGAAGGTTCCTCACTCTGCACTGGAGCTCTCAGGGCCTTGTCTTTCCCTCTCCCCACCTCCCCATTCCAACCACTCCCTCTGTGGTTTTTTTTTTTTTTCCCAGAGTTGAATCCACCTGCCTAAATGACCTGTCATGCACATGTCCTCACTGCCTCCCACGGATGTGCTAGCTACAGGGCTCTCATCTGTCTATCTACATTAGAACACATCTTAGTCACAGAGGTATATTTGGCCCAAACCACTTATACTAGTATCTTTCAACTCTTCTTGTCATTTCATCACCAAGTTGCTAGTATCGAATGCTTTTATGCCAAGGTCAGTGAACATGAAGTTGGCAATTATAGCTTCTCATCTCTCTGTGCCACCAATTGCCTATTGCTAACCTATGCCAAGCTCTGGCTTCTCTAAGCCTTTGTCCCATCACCTTTAAGCTGTGGGTGTGGATTAGGTCTTTTCAACTTGCAATAGTCTGTGATTGTATTTACCCTTAAAATTGTGTATCTGAGTCTGCCTGAGTGTATGTATGTGCACCACATAGATGTAGGCTTGTGGAGGTCAGGAGAGGGTGGGGAAGCCTTTGGAACTGGAGTTACAGGGAGCCACCACATCTTACTTCTTCTTTTGTTCTCTATTAACTTTTAAGGCCCTGAGGGTTTGTGTCTCTGCACGGTTTACATGCAGAAGATGTCTATAATATAGGTGGGAAAAAAATTCATACAATGTTTGTTCTAGGCTTGAACAGATTTGATAAATCACATTCTCTGGTTGATCATGGTTTAGGTGAGGGCTCTGTGAATTTACTCTTTTCAGAGTAAATTTAAAACAAACACTCCAGGTCCAATCTGCTGCCTTTCTGCCTTTCAGAGATCTAATTAATCTCATCATGGCCAGGCCTCTTTAATGGCAATGAAATAGAAACATTGTAAAACTGGGAGTTAGCCGATGATAGTAGGACCTTATCTGGACTAAGAGCATCAACTTTGGATAGCTACTCTCATGGCAGTGTGTGTGTGTGTGTGTGTGTGTGTGTGTGTGTGTGTGTGTGTGTGTGTTCATAGATGTCACAGCAGGATGTTAGTATGTTTATCTACAGGAAAATTCCCTACCCCTGGTTATGGGAATTGTGTCATTTACAATATGTGCTAAGAAATACTTTTTCAAAATCTAAAACATTCTGAATTCCAAAGGCATGGGATATTATGTTTATGTTTCTCTGCAGAGCTGCTTTTGGCTCTGATGGTGAGACAGGTTCTTGAACTCCTCAAATGTTACAGAACTTCTGTGAAGTCTCTACTCCATTGACTTCTTCTGAACCCCAGCCCTGGTCCCATGAAGCTGCTGCCACTGACCAGGTCTACAGAATTTTTTAAATGTTGCATTAAAATACTATTTCTGGTAGTTGGAGAAATGTTAGATGGCTCACCCTGATCTGTAACTGCAGCTACCAGTTTCCAGAAGATGTACAGGTATACATAAATATTACACACACACACACACACACACACACACACACACACACACACACACAAAATCTTCATTCCTAAGTTGCTTTAAATTTTGGGCTTCAAGCAAGTCATGTTTGTTTTTGAGCTGAGGTTTGCTATGTAGCCCCAGCTGGCCTTGAACCTTCCTGCCTCAACCTCCCAAGTGTTGTGATCACCAATGAGCATTTGCACCACTTAGCTGCCAGTGGCTTTCTTGTTTCACCTGGTCATGGACTCTGGGTTGGTGCCTGAAGGACTCTTGAACCTCTGAGGCTGTGGATCTAAGATGAACTGGGGCACACCTGTTAGAGGCTACACCTTGTTCCCTCCTTGGCATGTAAGCTCACACAAATAGACTTGAAGTCTTCTGGAAGCATCTGCTGCACTTGGGTGTTTCTTTGGAGCCCCAAGAATGTTTGATCCTATTCCATCTGGGAAATGATGCAACTTCTTATTAATCATCAGTTTGCTTATTGATCCCTACAGTTGTGTTGACTGGGCATTTTATTATTGCTTTGTTTAGATTGGCTATTTGAGATAAGGTCTCACTGTGTAGACACTGGCCTAAAACCTGTGCTGTGGTTGGTTGCCTTCCTACCTCATCCTTCCAAGTGCTGGGAACTACAAGCATAAGCCACCACTCCTGTTGGTCTCACATCTGAAAATTAAAAAGTAGACTCAAATGCTCATGGGACATGCAAAAACAATAGAGTAGAGTTTATGATTGTGTCCCCTTTCTCCTCTTTTTGGTAGGAAACTGGGAGGAATTAGGGTGCAAAGTTGCCATTGGCCAGACATAGGCCCTGCTTCTAGACCTTCCCACAAGGCCGGCCTTTTCCCCTCCTTCCCACTTAGCCCCTACACAGCCTTTGACTTTGTCCCTGTTGAGAAGTGATGGCTAGGCCTGTGGAAGGTTAGGCCACTTCCCCTGACTATTAATTAATCAGCTCCTCTCTAGAGGCTGAGCTGTAAACACTTCTAGCTCTGCCATTTTAACCCTCAGGAGTTCTCTGGGCTGCCCTTCTCTGTCCCTATTCCTGTCCACAATTCCTCACGATATGGCATTTTCCATAAATATCCCTCAGCATCCTCCTGCATACTGTTTACTCATCTTTATATCCATTAAGGCAGATAGATACCCACAGACTCCGCTTGGCACCTGTTCCTTGGACTTCCTTTAAGCACATCTCAGCCCCTAGACACTGACCCATTTGTCATCTCTCCGCCCTCTCCAGATTACTCTCAAATGTTCTATTGTTATATTGAGCTGGAAAATGCTGAGATATAGCATAACTTGAATTCGTTAGATAAATGACATTTCCCCAAAGGTGCTCAATTGGAGATTGGCCATATCATCTATATATTGATCACTTGGGAGCTCCAGTCTGTGTCAGGGAAAGACCAGTGTCTTTACTCTGTGGGCCAGATCACTTGAATCGACTGTAATTCTGCCCACTTTCTTGCTACCTGGCGTTTCGGTTTCCTTTACTTTTGAAGACACAACCTACAATGGTACCCCCTTTTAGTCAACAAATTTGTAGTGTCTTCTAATTACTCTGAATAAAATTCACATAATCTGGCACTGACACCTGCCTATATATATATATATATATATACATAAACTTTGTCTATTTTCTCAGTGCTGGGGATCAAACTCAGGCTGTACATAAAAACAAACAAACAAACAAACAAAAAACAAAAAAAAAAACCAAGTGTTCAACCATTGAGTTACATTACCAGCTCTTGTTTGTTATTATTGGTTTTATTTGTATTTCTTTTCTTTTTCTCCCTCTCCCTCTTCCCCATCCTCCCCCCCCCCCTCTCTCTCTCTCTCTCTGTGTGTGTGTGTGTGTGTGTGTGTGTGTGTGTTTGAGGGGGTACTGGATCTTGGTCCCAGTACTTTACCGCTGAGTTATAGCTCAAGCCCTTAGCAGTATATTTATTTTAAAGCAGGATCTCACTAAGTTGCCCAGTAAGGTCTCAAACTTATATCCTTCCTGCCTAGCCTCCCAAGCAGCTGGGGTTACAGGCATGAGCCAGCACTCCATGGCTTTTATGCTTTTGTTTTGTTTTTGAGAGATAGTCTTGACTAGCTCAGGCTAGCCTTGAATTATTTTGACCTCAAATTCTCTATGTCTCCAGCCTTTGCTTCCCAAGTGCTGAGTTTACAGGCAGGGGCAACCATACATGTTGCCTCTACATTAATTTTTTTAAGTCAATATAAAAGGTTGACTTTAATCTTAAAGAAAAACAAAGGAAGAAATTAATTATCCTGTAATGTCAGATATTTGGTGTGTAATTAATTGCTTTGGCATAGTCACCTGGAAGTCAGACTGAAATCTTTGCATCGTAACCACTGAGAATGGGACGACCAGAAATGAGATACAGGTGTGCGTTGTGGGTGACACCAGAAATGAGATACAGGTGTGAGTTGTGGGTGACACCAGAAATGAGATGATACAGGTGTGTGTTGTGGGTGATTCAGCATACTAGGAAAGGTGCTTCTGAGGACTGATGTCATTCTCCAAAATGATGAACATTTCTTGGTCATGTTCCAAAGAATATAAAGTAGGATATTCTTTCAGTTTACATGTTAATGGTATTCTTGGCCAATTTGGCACTCAGCAAAGCTGGGTGTGGTGGCATACACTGGAGATCCCAGTACTTAATAGGCTGTGGGAAGAGGATTTCCACTGGAGGCCAGCCTGGATTACATACTGAGATTCAACTAAACCAGAATAAAACATCAAAGAACATGTAAAAGGGACTGGGAATCCGTTGCCGTGCTTGCCTGGTATAATAAGGTCCTGGGTTCAATTCCCAGCACCTCAAAACAAATGCAATTATGATCATAATTAAGAGTGTTCCTTTCCTTCGAACACTCAGAAGTCATGTAGGAATTGAAAGTTTGGCCAAGCGTTCAGGGCTGTATGTAAAAAAGCAGGAACCACCCAAGTACATCCCCTAGTTTGTTAGTTTTGGTGCACTTCTCAGAACCTGTAGGACCTATTGCGGTGTTGACAACTGCTCTCTAACTCTCCCTCCTGGGGAAGAAGAGCCATGAGCCAGGCGCTGGCTGCTTGGGTTCTAGGTCTAGCTTATAGTAGCACAGTGTTTGTATGACCTTACATAGGTTACAGTGGATTCTACATGTCTGAGTGTCTCCTCTGTCAAGAAGATTCAAGCAATATACATTTGCTGAGGATATAGTGCTAAGTCCTGCTAGCATGTGAGAAGCCCTGAGTTTCATCTCCAGTACTGCTGCTACTACTACAACAACTACTACAAACAACAACAGCAATAATAATAATAAAAATAAGTCAAGATAAAAATAAAGTGGCACATGTATCCTGCCTACTCTGGGATTGGAGCTTACTATGCTTTCTTTATAGACAGACACTCAGCCCAGTCCAGGACATTAGTATGGCCCATTCACAGGCCCTCCCTCGCTGTGTTTCCTTCTAACACTCACACACCCTTAGACTTACCTTCAAAAGGAGAGAGAGAAGGGGGAAAGGGAAGAAAAAGAAGGAAGGAGAAAGGGGAGGGAGATGGGGCTGTCAGCTTCTGCAGCTTCTGCTTCGTGAGCTGAGGAACACATCCCTGTGCAGTCCAGTGGCCGTTCCCACAGCCACCTCTTTCTAAACAGTCACCGGTCTTTGTGTAGCTAAATGTCTCTGGCATTCTCCTGACTCTGCCTCCCCGGGATCCCGTATCCTTCTCTCGAGTGTGCTCCTGCTTTCCTGTATCATCCTCTGGCTTCACCCTCTGCCAGCCTCAGATCTCATCCTCCTCCTCTGCTGTGCTCCATCCTGTCCAGGCCCCAAGGCCATGTCCAGCCTTGAGCTGGCTGTCCTACCGGCATCTCAAACACAAAGAGATCCGGAACACAGCTTCTGTGGGTCCCCAGAGCTGCACCTCTTCCTGGAATGACCACACCATAGCTGCCAGGGGCAGAGTCTGGGTACGTCTTCAACTCCTCCCAGTTAATCACTCATGGGTCCTGCCAGTCACCTCTCATGATGGCTCTGGATTGACACGTGTTGGGTTTCTTAATAGTCTTAACTAAGTGTGTTGCTTGCTCACTCCTCATTAGCATTTGGGATCACAATCCCTCATTTGCTATTAGGCTGGGTTAAGATTTTTGGAGGCCTTCAGAATAGATATCTGGTCTCTCGTTATGCTGGGTACCAAAACCTGGGCTTCAAACATGCTGGACAATTAACTGTTGTTCTGCCACTGAGCCCACCCCCAATCCCAGTGGGTAAATAATTTTTCTCTGGTGTCCTATGCATGTATGAGTGTGCCTGATAAAGTGTCAAGATGCTTGGTCTGTGTTAGGGCATCTGAGTCTATGGTCTTTGCATATACACACCTGGCAGAACAAATAGGTGCTGCCTGGTTGCTTAGTGAACATATCAGTGAATGCATGGATAATAGGATAAACTTAAAAGATCCCGCTATTACAATGAAAAGCACTTAAATAAGGGAACATGTTATTGGTTTTCTGGGGCTCAGAGCACTGGCTGCTGTCCCAGAGGGTCGGAGTTCAATTCCCATCAACCACATGGTGGCTCGCAACCATTTTTTTATGGGATCTGATGCCCTCTTCTGGCCTGCAGGCAGACAGAGCACACAAGCATACATTAAAAAACAAACAAACAAACAAACAAATGAAACAGCCAGGTTCCCTGTTGTGCTGCAGCATGCCTGCTGGCCTGTTAGCATTCAGTGGTCTTTGCACTTGAGATACGCATCAGGGTTTCTGCATTACTAAGTGAATGCATCTGTGTGATGGGCTGTTTGCTCTCCTGCTGCATTCCATGAGTGTCTTTAAAGACCCTCTGGCTGAGTGTTATTTCAAGTGGCCACACAGAGCTGGACAGTGAACCGGAGGAGGGGATAGTGCCCGAGGTGTGTGGGAGAGGATGGTAGAGGGCGTTAGAAATGGACCATCTGCCCGAGGAAGCCCAAGTGGGGCCTCCAAAGGGAAAAACATGGCCCAGAGGCCTAAGTGTGAACGAGACTGGCAAGGTTTTGAAACTTCAAAAGCCCTGGTTTTAACTAGTAGCCTGACTCACTGTTAGGGGCTCATGGATAAAACAAGTGGTCAGAATACATCAATTACATGTAGGGGTAGTCCCAAGTGTTTAACCCCATCTTCCATCTCTAGAATACAGAACACCTGATCCTGGAGAGAGGAAGGAATGAAATGGCAGAGGAGCAAGGTGAGGGAGGGAGGGAGAGAGCGTGCTTGTGAGGGACACTTTGGCAGATGACTGACATCTCAGGGTGGAGTTCTCGTGTCTGGAGACACTGTCTCTTGCTCTTCCTTCTGCCTGCTTTGCTCATGTCTGTTCGGCTCAGGTTCCCAACCAGCCAGAGTGTGTTTACAGCATTCCTGATTAGCCCAATGGGTCACAGGTATTCCTGATTAGCCCAATGAATCACCCAGTTCAAATCTCTCTACGGCCCGGAGGGTCATTTGGAAGGCATGGCCCGCATGTAAGAGCCCAGCTGTGCTGAGCCTGGCCCACTGAGTGACGGCTTCTCCACACCTGTTTTCCTCGTCCTTCTTCTATCAGTAGAAGCTAGTTTGTTATTCCTGCAGATGACATGGACAGCAAACAGTGACTGCTGGTGTTGCTCAGCTTTATTGAACACACTGAGGTGTTAAAGGATCCCTGGGGCCCTCTCTTTACTGAGACAAGGCTTGAACCTGCTGCTTACCAAGACAAGGCTTGAACCTGCTGAAAGGTAAGAGGCCTATGAATTGTCAATATTGTGAGCTCACAGCACAGTTCAACCAGTGCTGTCCTGGGACCCCGGAGAATTAGTGCCCTTAAGAGTTTGAGGGCAGGATTGTGGTAGACTCTTTCCACAGAGAGTGATTTCTTTTTCATTTTGTTCGAGACAGTGCTCTTCGAGTGTGCAATGTAGGACAAGTGGTGAACAAAGATGAGACAGGTATTCCAGATGGAGCAGGGGGGTAGGAATTCTGAGCAGAGACCCCAAGAGGCTAGAATATGTGTTGGAGGGGCAGCCAGTTATGGACAGCTCTGGTAAGGCCTGGTTGGTTTACGAAGCAGGAACTAATGCTGGTTTACGTTGTTCAAGAAAATCCTATTAGGTACTTGGATCATGCTAGATATTTTAAAAAGTAGCTTCTGGGGTCAGCTAAATGGCTCTGCGAGTAAAGGTATTCACCACCAAGCCTGAAGACCTGAGTTCAATCCCAAGGACCCAGATGGTGGAGGAGAGAACCGGCTCCTATTCATCATATTTTTTAAATCGTTTCACCCTGTTGTCTTTGTGGGTCCAGTTTTGCATGAATACTGTGTGTTCATTACTTTCAAGTTTTCTGGTCTCTTCTCTGGGAATGTCAGTTCTGAGCACCAGCGCAGGCCACCATTTGTGCTGTGTTATTTCCAGGAGGATAGGTTACACCTGCTAGGCAGCGTTGGGGTCTAGATGTCTCCTGACCCCTCTATTCCAGTGTCCACCTCTGCTTCCCCACCCAGGTATCCCACATATTCCCACTTTAAATATGGACCCTGGACAGTACCCCTCTAGTGGAACAGAGAATCTGTAGCCATGCTGCTGGTGTTGCAATCCTAGCCTGTGTACTGTGATATCTGCAAAGTTTACTGTAGCCACCCTGGGTCTCTTTTTATATAGGAAAGACAACGACAGTTCTAAGTCATGGTGAGTTAATACATGCTTGGACCAATGTCCATCACATGTGCTTTGTGAGTCAGCTATCCTTATTGCTAGTTCATTTATTTTTTTAATTGGGTGGAGGGCGGTCTCCTCAACTTATCCTCACTTGCTTTCTGTCTTCAGGAGGGCCTTGTGATTCCTTCTTGTTTCCTGGTGCAGTACTGGTTTGACTGTTTCTAGAAAATGTCTTTTCTGTCACGCCCAGGGTCAGGAGGAGGTAAATGCATACCCTTGGTCTCCAGCCCTCTCACTGGTTTTTTTCTCCCTGTGTTCATGTGTGTTATTATCTGTAACAGATCCATGGAGGTATGCAGTGTCACAATGCATCAGCCTGACCCGGGGAGGGACTTGCCACTCTGTCTGAGTCACCCAGCACCACTGTGCTGCCAGCAGGACTAGGTGATGAGTTCTTTTCTTCAGCCTCCTCGGGCTGGCTTGAGGCCGCCTTAATGAATGTAATGGGTCCTCTGTTTCCTTTGTCAAAAGGAATGTTAATTATTTTCAGCAGTCTAATTATGTGGCTAATGAGAGGCTGACTGAGATAACATTGCCTTTAATTACTCTTGCCTAACTGCTGTTTGGAGCCATAATTTGAGTGTGTTGCAAGGCTGGGTGCTTGCTCAGTAGATGGAGCTGTCCAGCAAGAGGCCGAGGGAGGGGCCAGGATTGCTGAGCTCATACCTCTTGATGATGGTACTGGCGTCTGCTTTGCCAAATGTCTGACAACCTTTCCTGTGTGCCATCACTTGAAAGAAATGGGCCAGATGGAATCAGGTGGAGAGCAGGTAGCAGCATTCACAGTTCCGTAGATGATTCATCATTCTTTGGTCCATACCTGGCATCCCAGTATACCTGCCCTTCAGGCTGCTCTTGACCAAAGATTCTCATTCTTGGAGGACACACACCCTGCCTTTCTTCCAGGTTGACAGATGGATACTCTATGTCAAGTGCTGTCTAGAATATGGGAATGCAAAGATCAGGAGCCTGTGGGACAGAGAGCGTCCTAAAATAAATTTGCATTATACTCTTTCCCGCTTTACTCAGGAGAAATGACATGCCCTATCTTCCTTCTGACCCCTACTGCCATCATAGAATTATCTTCCATGCTTCAGCCTTCCTGTGGTTATTGTATAGTCCCTTCCAAGCCTTGTTTGGCAAACCCTTGGAAGGTGGCTCTTCTGGGCATATAGGTGATCGTTGGTAGCCCATATGAGATTTTCTTCTATGAGGAACTGTTGTCAGCTATAAATGGCCCATTGCTATAGGCAAATCAAGTCCTACTAGACCCTTCCCCTTAGTCTCTATTTCCATGAGTGGTGTGTATGTGTGTTGAGTATGGAGTAGATACTAGTAGAGGCAATTTTTTAGCTGTAGATTTAAGCGAGTCTCTTAACCTCTTTGGGTTTCATTCTCACAAATCATTTGGGGTGTATGTGTGCCTCATAGATGTGTATAGAGTCAAAGGCTGTCTGACATGGAAGAGCAGTACCCATACACTGAGCCATAGCCAGAGACCCAAGGGCTGGCTTCATTCATCAATAGCCATAACCATCTTCTTGTCTCTTGAATAGAAATCATTCTTCAGAGCTGGGTGACTTGCTAGTATCATGTGCTGGGGCTTCTAGAGCCACTAGCTGTGACCTGTTGGGATGGGTATGGGGGAGATTATGGATGAAAGGGGGGTGATGAGGGATGCTTTACTGTAACACATGCTTTACTGTAACATACCATTCTAAAGGTGGCATATACCTTCAGTCCCAGCATGCAGAAGGCAGAAGCAGGTGGATCTCTGTGAGTTTGAGGCCAGCCTGGTCTACAGAGTGAATTCCAGGACAACCAGAAAAAGCCTGTGTCAAAAAACAGAACAAACAAAAAAGAAGTCTTTGTCCAGACAGTAGACTTCTGTGAAAGGTTGACCTTCCCTTCATTTCAAATGGTAGCTTTGTCCACCTAGACCTGTTTCTGGGGAATGCAGATACCTGTTTAGAAGGCCCAGATTCCTAGGACCAAGGGAATGGACTCAGTGTTGGCAAATCTAGAGCAGTGCTATCCAGTGACATTTCCTGGGACGGTGGAAATATTCCATATCTGCTGTCCAATATGGCAGACAAGGGCCACATATAGCTTTGGATACTTGCAATGTGCCTAGTTCATCTGAGACCTTGACTTTTCAATTTCATGCACTATTACTTATTAACACTTAAATAACCTCCTGTGTGTTGTGACTGTCCAATTGGACATCATGTTTTTGGAATTTTTAGAAAAAAAATGAATTTGTGCACCACCTGTTCTTTTTCTTTGTTTGTTTAGTTTTTTAAAAATACTTTTTAAAATTTGAAACAAGCTTGTTTTACATGCCAACCCCAGTTCCTGCACCCTCCCGACCTCCCCATCCCCCCTACCAACCCCCATCCCATCCCGTTTCTGCTCCCCAGGGAGGGTGACGCCTTCCATAGGGAGTCTTCAAAGTCTGTCATACCTGTTCTTGACTTATGCCTTATCTCTGGTCCCCATGAGTGCTGTTTCCAGGGGATGGTTAAGGTTTTCTAGGTTGCTGGCAAGGGGAAGGTTAATTTTTCTCTCTGGCAATTGAGGTCCAGACAATGACCAGAAGGGAGATTTCAAATGTCTGAAGTCATAGCTGTCCTGCTCAAATTGACTCACCATGTTTGAGGTCTGACGTCTCTCCTGTTCTCCATGTTTCCCTTTCTGTCTTCAAGGAGCAGACATGCTTGGACGTGTGGATGTGTGATCCTCACGCCTGTCTTAGGATTTTCTTGATTGACAGTGACAGAAAACTCATCATAATAAGTGAATAAGAAGTAATATTCAATAGCCAATTGGTTGTGGCAACACACCTTTAATTCCAGCACTTGGGAGGCAGAGACAGGTAGATCTCAGTGAGTTTGGGGCTAGCCTGGACTATGAAGCAAGTTTGGGGGCTGAAGAGATGGCTCAGTGGTTAAGAGCACTGACTGCTCTTCCACAGGACCCAGGTTCAATTCCCAGCACCCACATGGCAGCTTACAACTGTCCGTAACTCCTGTTCCAGGGGATCCAATTCCCTCATAAAGACATTCATGCAGGCAAAGCAAGTTTGTGGACAGTCAGTGCTACACAGAGAAATCCTGTGTCAGGGTCTGGAGGGGGCAGCAGCAAGAGCTTTTCCATTAAAATGAACTATTATTAGGTTAGCTATAGTATTGTGGGGTGTGATAAGGCCACTTAAATTCTGATCACAGGCAGATGGACATTTAGGCCATCAGTCAAAGCATTTCATTTCATCTTCACTTATTAAAAAAAAAAAAAACTGTTGTTAAATTGTGGCTGACAAGGACCCAGTCCCTGCCTGAAAAGGGCATTTCTAGCTGGTGGACCTCTGCTTGGCCGGCAGGGATTTTACTTGGCTGAACTGGGTACCTTGCTAGGGGGTGGGAATTGTCTGTGGGGTGAGGGGGAAAGAACATTGGTTTATTCACACCTCAGTGTCTACAGTGAACTTGAATAATAGGACTTTTGGGGCTAGGTAGAAATCTCTGGGGTAGCTTAGTCATGGAAGCAGGCCACCAGGGTCACGATGCTAGGCCAGTCTAGCTGTGGTGTAATAAAAACAAACAAACAAACACAAAAATAACCTCTACTTTCAGAGGGGACCCTGTTGCTCCAAAAGACCTGAAGTATTCTCTAAGACATAGATAGTGATGTGGGGGAGGGGCAAACAAATTTCTGGTCACTATATAGGGTAAAGTCACTATTTTTTCTCTTATGGCTGATAGGAGGTGACTTGCTAGTATCATGTGCTGGGGCTTCTAGAGCCACTAGCTGTGACCTGTTGGGGTGGGTATGGGGGGATTATGGATGAAAGGGGGGTGGTGAGGGATGCTTTACTGTAACACATGCCTAGCTCTGGGACAGCAGCCAGGCTGCTAATTAGAAAGCTCAGCAGCTGTCCAGCTTTTCAGGCAGCAGGCAGGAGCTACCATGTGCCAGAGAGCATTGTGGGAGGGAAAGGAAAGAGGTTGTGTGTGTGTGTGTGGGGGGGGTGTCAAGGACCACACTCCCAGGGGTACTAGCTAGGCAATCAGGGTTTTTCTTAGAGAGGGCTTGGAAGGGACTTAATAAGGTAGAATGGACTAGATGAGGAGGAATGAGAGATGATAGAAGGGTGACAGGACAAGGTGTCCTTAAGTTAAAGAGAAGATGGGGGTGAGATGAGGAGCCGGCAGGGATATCCAGAGTCTAGGCTCAGAGCAAGGAGCCAAGTGGAAGGCCAAAACAAAGTGCATTGTGGGGTCAGTTGCCATCTCCGTGCCTGTGCCTCCTATTCACTTCCCCTGGGGATAATGACAAATCGCCTGTCCCTTAGGGTACTTGGATTCCAATTGTGTCTGTAGCCTTGGGTGGTCACTCTGTGGCTTGGGAACCTGCCAAATCCGAAGCCTTTAGGGCTGGTCTCACTATAGACTAAGCTCACACACAGTTGAATGAGCCCCTTTGGTTACACTTGAGTTTTCACTAATGAAATGCTTAGGGTGGAGCCCTAGCTAGGATGGAGCCAATCACCAAAACACCTCATGATAAAGAGATTAGAGGGGTGGACCTTCTAGCCCTAGCGTCAACCTCTCAGAGTATAAAAACTCATGACAAGCCTATCAACATTTGCTGTGTTCCCAGATGCTAAGAGAGGGCTGGGAGTGCAAACCTACCACGTTCACCCTTACCTCGTTCCACTTATTTCTTCTTCCGGTTGCTGTGGTCAAGGTAGGTGTCTCTTGAGTTCTCTGAGACATCCTAGCAAAGGAATCAGGTGGAAACAGGGGGCCTAGAAGTAATGGTTTGTAGTCAGTGGTCAGAAGTGTTGGTGGAAACTGTGATTGGCATCTGAGGTGAGGCAGCCATATGGAGTGAACCCTCAACTTTGTGGGATCTGGCATTATCTCAGGGTATAATGCCAGAGTAAAAATAAACTGTTAGGATAAGCTGTATCTGCTGAGGAATCTCTCTCTCTCTCTCTCTCTCTCTCTCTCTCTCTCTCTCTCTCTCTCTCTCTCTCTCTCTCTCTCTCTCTCTCTCTCTCTCTCTCTCTCTCTCTCTGAAAGGGGGGTTTTTCCCCCCAGAGCTGATTAGGGAAGTACTCTGTATTGATTGTGAGGGTGTTTTTGTTTGTTTGCTTGTTTTGGTGAACCATCATTTTTTTTTTTTATCAGCGGGCTTGATGTTTTTGTTTTTAAACAAGGTCTTATGAACTTGATAAGTAGCTGAGTTTGCCTTGGACCCCTGATCCTCTAGCCTCTACCTTCTGAGTGCTGGGATTACAGGCACATGCCAAGCTCAGTTTGAATATTTGGTCTTAACCTTTTTTTTCTGGGAGATTTGAGAATTTCTGCTGGGAAAGGCTTGCAAATGGGTGATGTGGTGGGTTTCCCCCTTTCTGGCTCTCTTCTGAGGTCCCAGGCCATGGAGATGGAGTAGGTGAGAGGATTTAGATTCCAGTCAGAGAAGCAGACTGAATCCTGCAAGCCCAGCTTACCCTAAATAGTTACAGGGGAGAGAAAATGATGTGGAGACTTTCCTGCCAGCAGCTGCTGGTTAAACCTCTTTGGGAAATGAATCCTCCTCATGAGAACTGACTGCCCATGTGTACTGTAGAAACAATGTGCTTTGTTATCCTCCAACCTGGACCTACTTAGACTTTTACCTATGTACAAGCCTGTAGTGTTCCCAGGGATGACTTCCACAGGACACTTTGTCCCCAGCCCCTCTCCTTCTGTGCTTTCAGACAGATCTTCTGTGTTGTCCAGACCCATGCCATCCACTCCAGTCTGTGATGATGCCTGGACATGGAAGAAAGGAGAGCATCCCCTTTGTTCTGCTCATCTGCAAAGGCAGCCTTTTAGACCCCTCTTGATGCTGCTTAATGGGAGAGTTTCCTTTTCATGAAGGTGCCTTAGATACTTGAGACGAACTCTGGGCATGACTAGCTTTGGTTAATACCAGGCTAGATGACTCCATCACTCAAGAATGTAGCCGGATCCTTCTCTTCTCTGTTTACCCAGCCATCCCATAGAAGATCTGTGGTCTCCAGGATTCCTCCTGTGGAAGGGGGAATAAACATAAGTGAGGTTATTTTCAAGTGGGAAGACAAGTTCTGTGGAAAGTCTCCTGGGAATGTAATGATAGGGTGACCAGAGGCTGTGGATGGCCTCACAGAGCAGTGTGGTAGGAAGAGTAGGAGCTGGCGGGCTGCGGAAGAGAGAGGGCCTGAAACTGAGTAGTCATCTCTGATCCTTCCATCTCCCAGGAGCGTATCAGGCCTGCTAACGGAGAAACGGGAGAGAAACTGCTGTATGTGTGGAACAAAGCTGGCCATAGGATGCACCGAGTAGATCACACTATGTGAAAGACCTGAGTAGATGTGGGCCTTGCATTTGAGGTTCAGGTGGGAAGCAGCTTGAAGACACAGTATGCAGGGCTTCAAGGGAGAGAGATGCTCAAGGCCTGGGGTTTGAATCAGAGATGTAGTTTTGACCAAATCTCTTAACATCTTATGCCTTAGTAGTGGTCCCCACCACCACCGCCCTGCACCACGGTGTCCTAAGGAAATCCCGAGAGTTGCTAAGCTTGAGAAGGTCCAACCCTACCTGCATGTTAGCTGTCGGGGAAGCACTTGACACAGTCACACGGTGCCTACACTTCTCACTTGGACTATAAGACCCATGAGAGAGTCCCTGAGCTTCTGTCTCCTGGATCCTGCTCCTGACGACTGGAGTTTGAGAGGGATCTGGGGGACAGCTTGTACACTTGCAGGAAAAGGTGGGATGCCTGTGACCCTAGCATCTTTTTCATCCTTCTGAAAAAGTCAACAGACAAAGAAGCAGAAGGTACCCAGCCAGAGGTGGATTCCTAGCTGTGGACTGCTGTAGCACTGGGCTGAAGGAGCAGGATGTGGTTTTTTGGTTTCTCTTTCTGTTTTGACATGTGCTATTGAGGTGGCCTGCCTTGGCCCCAGGAAAGGGGAAGTGCCCATGGGTGGGATTGAACTCTCCAGGCCACATGCCATGGCGGAGCTAATGGTGAAGGATATGGAACATGCCTCATTAGGACTCTTTCCTCAAGGTGATAGGTAAGTGCCAGGGTGACCTTTGCCTCCTTCCCAGTCAGGCAGGCTAGGAGAGGGGAGGGAGATGAACAGTTGAGAGAGGGCTGAGGTTCCTGTTTATGGAGAAATTGGGGAGATACAGGCAAGGTTGAGCATAGCAGCCTACGCGGGTGCATGTGCACGCACACACACACACACACACACACACACACACGCACACACTGTATATACCTTCACTTTCCTCTGTGCAGAGGCCTTGGGGACCAGGGAAAGAGCTAACATGGGGATAGGTGTGTCCCCAAAGCTATCTTAGCAGGGTACATTTTTGGTCCCTATCCTCAAATTTGTCAGCAGTCTGTTGCCTGACAAGTTGTTAGCTTAGGTGACAGTGGGAGAGATTTGCTTCCATCCAGAAGCCTCTGGGTAGCAGCACAAATGGGTACCTCCGAGTTCTTCCCATCTGTGGGGGTGATGATGCCACCTCTCAGCCAGCCCCTACATTATTGCCAGCTTTGAAGTGGCCACATGAGCTGGGCAAAGTCCAGTCTGGGGACCTGCATAGATGGCACTGTATCAAGGGGAGTGCAAAGGCAGCTCTGGTACCTTCAATTTGAACAAAATGATTCTGGAGTCTTCATAGAGGAAACAGTCAAGTTTCACCAGTCTCGCTAGCTTAGCCTGTAATTCTATCTACTGGGAGGCAGGAAGATTGGGTGTATCTTACTTAAGAGAGACAATTTTTAAAAGTTCTGGGGATATAACTCAGTAGTTAAGCCCTTGCCTAGCATATGCCAAATCTTGGGTCCAATCTCCAATCTTATAAAAAGAAAAAGAAAGAAAGAAAGAAAGAAAGAAAGAAAGAAAGAAAGAATTGAGAACATCATTGAGAGAATAGAATGTATGTGGCAAAGGGCTGTATGAAGTAAGATTCTTATCAGTTTATAGCCAGTTCTTACCATAAAGGACCTCACCAAATAATCAGAATATTAATACGGTGAGACGAGTATTACAATAGGGGATTACAGGTTAATGTTTGGGGCTTTCCATTGCTGTGTTTTTTTCTTGGACATGGTCTCACTACATAGCCCTGGCTGGCATAGAACTTGGGGAATTCTGAGTGCTGGGATTAAAGAGGTATACCACTAGGCTCAATTCAGGTTGTGGGTGGTACTTAGCACACTTTCTACTTCCTCTGTTTACTTGTATGGCATACTTAATTCTCTAAATGCTAAACCAAGTATCCTGTGTTACCTTCCTTCCCTGCGGCTCTTGACTACCCTTGCAAAGAGATGTCTCCAACCGCTTATGGAGGGATGCTTTCAAGCTCAGACTGGAACTGGATCTAAAATGCTATCTCCTTTTAGGTTTCAAAATGCCCATCCATTCATGTGTGCCACAAAATGCCCCTAAGTCTTAACCCCTCAAGATGATCGCCAGGGAACCATCCCAGCCTCTGATGTCTGGATTGACCTGCCTCGAGCAGAAGGGATGGCAGACATGTCCTAGAAAAGGGACCTTGGTGACCTGTTGCTGAGTACTTGATCTTAGATCTACCTTTTGGCTGACCTGGTGGCTAGGGGTAGATTAAGCTAATGATGGCCTCCTCTTTTATTCCCAGAGACACCTGAAAGCTGCCAGCCAACCAGCCAAGAATTAGCTGAGCCTGGGGTGAATGCTTGTTTATAACGCTGAAAATGGCACCAAGGTCCATCCTGATACCAAGACAAGGTTAAGCTGGGACACAGCAGCACAGCAATCCTGATGTCTGTTCCCAGCCACACAGTCAAGGCTGTGTTAAGTGAGTATGCTCCAGACATGTAGGGGGTCATTGACCCTGTCCGCCTTCCCATTTGGCACCTCATCAGCATGGATACAGGCCATGGGGTTCAAGTTCTCAGCCTGCTTCCTGTCCAAGGGCTTGTCACATGGCTGCAGTTCTGGAATAGGAGGGAAGTGCTGAGCAGTTTCAGTCCATTTCACTATTGGAGCTGTCTTATAGCTTCTAAACTGAGCCAGACCCAGCCTGGCTGACAGGGATAAAACCAGACACTGGAAAGAGGGTAGCTTCCCATGTCCTTTTACCTCAAGGGACTCCTGGATGCTTTCCATTCAGTTGGTGGGGGGCTATGCCTTGCCTAGAATCTGAATTCTGCTCCCACACCATGGGCAGTTAATGTCCTGGCCCTGAAAGAGTTGGGTAGAGCATCCAGGCCCTTGGATACCATAAAAGAGACATGGAGTCAGCAGAGCAAGTCCCTCCCACTTTCAGAAGATGCTCCTTAGTCCAGACAAGCACTACAGAGAGTGAAAGGCCTTGATTGCAGAGTGTGCCTGTCTCCATCTGACCCCCATCCCAGTACCTGTCGCTGGCTTTTCCTTGATGATATTTTAAAGAATGACAATCGAATGCTTGCCCAAGTCTCAGAGTCCCGAAGGCCACTATGTCAGTGCAGTGGGATCAGGGACCAGAAAGAAGGAGGTTCCAATAAGGCAGGGCAGGCAGTTGACACTGGCTATCTTGGCACTGAGGTCATCTTGATTGGACAGCCTCTAAAGAGGTCATGGGCTGGTCTCTTGGAGCCAGAGTTGATTCCATACTGGCGTATGCAGGGCGCGGGGACACGGCAACTGGGTCATTTCTCAGCTGTAGATAGATCTCCACTCTCCTAGCTGAGAGCCAGAACCTATTTACCAGTCTGCTTATGCTTGCAAAGTCAGTGTGCTACTAACAGGTCATTGAAGGAGGTGTTCTTGAGTTGATCTGCAGCCAGAATAGGAGGAGTTAACCTGCACTTGAGGGGGACTGGGAGGAGGAAAATACTCATAGAAGTCACTGTGGGGATGTAGTGGCCAGATGAGAGACACACTCATCACACGGCACAGGTTCCCACAGCAATCTGCACCCCAGTCTGAAGACTCACATCTTTGATCCAGGAGTTTCACTTCAGAATTACTCATGAAGGGGCTTTCATGCCAGGCATTGAAATACACGTCTGTAAACCCCCACTTGGAGGGCAGACAGGCAGCTCTTTGGATGGAGGCTAGCCTAGTCTCGGCTATATAGCAAGACCCTGTTTGAACTGGGGAAGGAGAGAGAAGGCAGGAAGGAAGAAGAGAAAGAAAACAAGAAAGCTATCTGAATGTGGGGGATGCATGTCTTTAATTGAGGAGCAAAAGGATCAGGAGTTTGAATCCAGCTTTGAATGAGACTCTGTTTGAAATGAAAGTTGTGGAAGGAAGGAAGATAGGAAGGAAGAAAGAGGAAGGAAGGGAAGGAAGGGATAGATGGGTCTTTTATTATGAAATAGTCTCAAGAAGATTATGACTACATTTCTTTTGTTACAGGCATAAAAGGTATTTCTGTGGTGTTCTCTGTAATAGGGGAAATGGAAAACAATTATTACCTTTGTTGAATATCTTAGTCAAGTAAATTATAGTTTTCCACTTGGCGGGGTATTAAATAGCTATTGTAAGGATGAGCACACAGGCTGCAGAACTTGGAAAAGATGGTTCTGATCTATGTGAAAGTGGTAGATAACAGACTGTACCTTACAGTGACTTATGAAGTGCACCTGGAGAGACTGCAAAGGGGAAGAGATGCCAGCTCCTCTGTTCTTTCAGTTTCGTTATGAATGCTCTTCCGTTCTGTGGTGCCAGGGTTGGCTTCTTTTACAACAGTTTAATCAGGGTGGTTGCAGAAGGCACCATTAATAGCAGTGACTTTCTCTAAGAGGTGAAACGGGGCAGGGGGTGTGTTTTTTGGTTGCTAAGTCAGTTCTCTCTATAACATTTAAATTTTAGCTGTGAACACATTACTTTAGTAATTGAAAAAAATGTACTTTTAAATTTTAGAATTAAAAATTTAAAATTTAAAAGGCTATATTTCTCAAAGAGAGGAGAGGAGAGGAGAGGAGAGGAGAGGAGAGGAGAGGAGAGGAGAGGAGAGGAGAGGAGAGGAGAGGAGAGGAGAGGAGAGGAAGGCTGAGCTAGCTAGTTCTCTATACCCATTCTCATCATGCTTAAGGCCTTGGGTCTGTTTGGGTCTAGCTATCCATCTACCCATTGATCTACCCACACATCAAATCTATTCGTTCATCTACCCCAGACCCTATTAGGCACCATTGCCAGGCTTCAGTGAAGGAAACAAAACCTCGTCCCTAACAGGGTTTTCACTGCAATTGGAGCAAACTATTAGAAAGTGCCACACATATGATAAGATGGGATGATCTGAATAATAAAAAGTCCAACTGTGATTGATTGGGGGCTCAGGGAAGGTCTCAGAGGGGTGACAGCTGAGTGGAGACCTGAGTGACTACAGAGAGACAGCCACACGAAGTCTAACAACAGCATTCTAGACAGTGCACAGGATGCCAAGCCTGTGGCCTCCAACCTGCTGTTTACCCATTGCTTCTGAAGCCCAGCAAATCTCTGGGCCAGGACAGACTCCATTTCCCAGGCCCTCCCATTCCCCTGAACACTCCCACCTCCATCCTTCCCATCTGGGATGTGCTCAGTGTCTGAATCCTTCCAAAGCCTTGTGTGAGGTGGCTGTGTCCGACACCCTGGCTGTTGTTGGACAGATGGCTTCTCTGGACATCCTGTACATAGGCCACTGTTCTTGGCTGGCATTTCCAGAGCAGGGCTGAGCTGTTTCAGGTTTCCATACCAGGGTGGATTGGCACTTAGGAAAGTACTAGGTAATGTGTGCCCTGGCAAAGGGTCTTTAAATGGCTCATGGCTTGAGGCCCTGAAGGGTGGCTGCTGCCACAGTCCTGTGAGGGTTAGCTTTGACCTTGGAATACTTACATGTGGCTCCTGCCAGAATTTGGTCTGAGAAATAGGCAAGGAGCCTGTGACATGTCTAACACTTAGTTCTGAGCGTGCTGGATGGTCCAGTGAGAAGTACACATGCATATCCATGAATCTTCTTGATCCTCCAGATGACATTTCAGTATCTAGAGACACCACCTTGGAAAATGTACCTCAGAGGAGACTGTAGCCAGCCTTGGGCACACAGGATGCTGATTAGCCCAGCCATTAGAGCTGTGAGAACATACACTAATTATTTAGCCTCTTTCTGCCTCCTTTTTGCCCCTCTGTAAAATGGGCTTCAGAATTCTCTGCGTTAAAACAAGGAAAGTGCTGGGAAGAACACCTGGTATTTATTGTTACTTGAGGGGTAAGGGGGCTACCTCATCAAGACCTTCAGTGTGGCTGATCCCACGACCTGAGAAGTTGGTGGCATCTGAGCTAGCCACTTGACCCATTGTGACCCTGAAGCATATCTGTTTTCCTTCCTCTTCCTTGAAGACAAGGGAAGCCCATGACCATTGCAGATCTGATAATAGCTCAGATGTAGAATGACACACTCCCACCCCCTTGACTCCTCTGACCTTCAGTCCCAATCCTGCTAAGGAGAACAGATCTCAAGATCCTTGCCCAGAGATCTTCTAGATGGGCTGTGTGGCTCCTCAGAGCATGGGATGGTTGTGATTTGGGTGTTTGACTGTGAGAGGTAAATTTCAGGGAGAGAAAGGGATGCCAAGCGTAGCAAGATGCTCCCCTGGGCAGAAATCCTCAGAGCTAGTGTATTACAACTTCTTAGCTTCCTGGAACAAGACCAGAATTTACGGAAAAACCAGAGGCAGCCGTTCCATCTGGCTTTGCCTATCCTGGTCCTCTAAGGCTGATTCACCTGTCTCCAAAGCCCATTCCATGTGATGATACCCTGTGGTGGAGCTCAGCAGACTCTGAGAGCTCCAGGTGAGCTGTTCCTTGACCCTATCCCTTGTCTCCTTGTGTTGACAATCACTTGAGTTTTGATCCTTCTCAGGGACACCGTGTTCTTGGACCAACAAAGACCAACAAAGTAGGGTGAACCATCCACATTCTCCAAGTACTACCCTCCCCCATGCTTCCAATCCTGGCCACACTCTCCTCTGAGCCACCCTGATTACCTTTGGGCTGTCCCATCTTTGTCATGATTCTTAGAATGGTGGTGTTTATCACCAGGAGAACAGGGCTACTGTTTGCTGGCTCCTGCTGTAGACTTTAGGGCTCTGATTCCAGAGCTGAGCAAGGAGTTATGAGAAGGGGCATACGGGCAAAAGAAGCCGGGTGGAGGGAGGGAAGAACAGAGTGGGCCTGGTGGGCTCAGTAGAAGGTGGGATGAGCCTGTCCTAGATACAAATTCAGGCACGGCACCTAGATTATAAGAAATGGGAGTTGAGGATGATGTTCAGAAATATTCTCAGGCCAGGATTCTACCTGGCACCTGAGCACATTCCAACCAAAAAGACTCTCATATTCCTTTGCTTTCACCCCTGTCTCCTGCCCCAGCCAGGCCTTTCAGTTGCCCACATTCCTCCTGCGTGAACCAGCTGTGTGCTCCTGACACCACCCTTGGACAAGGTCTGACCTTGCCTAGCTATGCTTCCCCTCCATCTACCCAAGTACTTCCTGCTGACAAGAAATGGAACCATGCCTGGGGCTCCCTCTGTTCCCTGTTATGTCCTCCCCACTTTTCCCCCTGAGATGGTTTTGTCCTAGGTTTCTCCCTTCCATCTTGCTTCTGCTGATAAAGTTTTGAGGTTCAGCTCTTCCAGTCACTTGGGAAGCTAGAGATGGTGGTTCCCAGCTGAGAAAACTATTCTTGGCCAATCGAGGAAGGAGAGATCAGAGACAAGTAGAACAGGATTTAGAGTCAACACAAAGAAGGGGGAGGATTGGGTTGGGGAAGGCGTGCAGTAGCAGGGTACTTGCCTAGCATGTTCAAGGCCCTGAGTTTGATCCTCAGCACCATACACACAACTCTCTCTCTCTCTCTCTCT
The DNA here is from genome assembly GCA_030556225.1 of Cricetiscus sungorus. NCBI lineage: Eukaryota > Metazoa > Chordata > Mammalia > Rodentia > Cricetidae > Cricetiscus > Cricetiscus sungorus. The sequence goes on from JANBXA010000588.1 coordinate 30,536,114, forward strand.
CTCTCTCTCTCTCTCTCTCTCTCTCTCTCTCTCTCTCTCTCTCACTCACACACACACACACACACACACACACACACACACACACACACACACACTGGCTTGTAAGGAGATACACATAGTTATATCAGGCCGCTTTAGGAGAGACCTCTGAAACTCTCCATCCCAGGATCCCCTACCTAGAGAGGAGTCAGGGGCTTGAGTGCAGGGAAGTGGACAGACCTGAGTCCAAAAGGGTCTGAGTCAGGTTAGGGGGCCCAGCAATCTTAGAACCTGTGCCTTAAACTGCCAGCCCCTTCTGCGGTGCCCTATGACCCAAGTCTATTCTTTCTTGGTCTGTGGAGGAAATTTACAAAACAGTGGAGCTTTGCAAGGCTGTGCCAGGAAGGTTTATTCTTTTATTCTATCCTATCTTCAAGCCTGACCCTCGGGGCTGGCCTTTCCTCTTAATTCAGCTGTGGGCAGCAACAGGGAAGCAGGGACCTCACATCTGGTCTCCCTTGCAGAATGTGTAGGACTATTGTTTCATAGGCTTTCCTGGTCCCATGGCTCGATATCTTTCAGCCTGCTTAATGGGGAAGGCTGCCAGCAAGGCTGGCCAGGGCAGGGGCATAGTACACGGCCTGAAGTGGAAGGTGACCCTAGGAGCAAGAGAAGCTTTGCCAGGGAGGACATGATCTTTGCAGAAATATTTGTGTGTGTGTGTGTTTTAAGATTTTTTAAATTATTTTATATATGTAAGTCTTTGCTTACATATATGTAAGTATACCATGTGCATGAAGTTACTGCAGAGGACATTGGACCACCTGGAACTTGTTATAATCAGTGTGAACCACCATGTGGGTGCTGGGTATGGAAACCTAGTCCTCTGCAAGAACAGCAAGTGATCCTAACCTGAGTCATTTCTCTAGCCTTTTTTGCAATGTTTAACAGTAGCTAGATAATTCATCCTCATAAATGGTAGTCATTCATATTACCCATACTTTACTTAAAAGGAAACTGAGGCTGTGTGCATTGAGGTAGCTTGCTAAGGATCTTACAGATTTTGGATATGAGGCTCAAACAATTAGGATCTAGGGTTCCTGAGCTCAGTGACTATACTGTTCACATCTAAGTTGTGAATTGAACTGAGGATGGCTCAGGAGGGAAAAATCTACATCGGTTTTACATGACTTTAAGTTTCTTGGGTCCATTTACTTGTCAAGTCTAGAATATACAGAAAAATGTAATGAAAACTCATATATAATCTCATCCAATGACAATTTGTGCTGAACGTTTTTTGCACATTTACATGGGAATACGCCTTTGCAAAATCCAATGTTAATTTCACAGCCTCAAGTCCTGGCATTTTCTGTTCATATTGTATGAAATGTTCCTCAGATAGTTAGCCTTTAGACAAATCATAGCAAAGTGAGGGTTGGCTGTTGGGACAGATGAACAAGGTGTGTGGAGGTGGCACACAGGTCGGTGGACAGCACTTGAGTCTTGCAGAATGGCAAGTCCATGGGCTTTGGCAGATAGGGGTAGGGGTAAGGGGGTGCAAAGGCAGCAAATGGGAAGGGCATCCAGCAAAGACAGTAATGCTGGCATCCAAAGCACGGAGCTGGCTGGGATCCAGAAGCAGAGTAGGGCCCAGGAGGAGTTTGCCAGCTATCTCTGAGGGATGCTGATGTTGAAAATCCACTAATGGGCTTTTAATGGAGAGAAACATCAGACTGGCATTTTAGAAAGATTTCCCTCTCTGTACACTTTTGCTATGGTTTTGAACTGGAAGTAGGCAAGGCAAGGCTGGGAGACTTTTCGAGCTACCTGGTGAGATACGGTTGAACCAGAACAGCAGCAAGGAGGAGATGGATTCCCAAGAGAGTCAAAAGTACAGGGGTTCATAGCTTTGCCATGTGACTGACTTTGACCAATGAGATGTTCATGGAGCTTAAGCAGGGCTTTTTTTTTTTTTTTTAAACGGGTTGCCTTTTTATTTTTGAAAATAATTTAAATAATTTTAATATTAAAAATATCTTGAATAGGGGCTGGATATATAGCTCAGTTGATTAGGTGCTTGCCTAGCATACAGGAAGCCTGTAATCCCAGCTCTTGGTAGGGAGAGGCAAGAGGATCAGAAGTTCAAGGTTATCTTTGGCTACACAGTGAATTCAAGAGCTAGACTAGGATACATCAGACCCTGCCAAATACAAAACTCTTTAAGGGACATGTAGTAAATTTTCATATTTATGAGGTGTAGCGTGACATTTCCATGTATGTACACAATGCATAATCAGATCAGGGTGATTGGCACCTAAAACATGAGTCCTTTTTTCTTTCTTTTTTTCTTTTTCTTTTTCTTTTTTTTTTTTCTTTTTCTTTTCTTTTTTTTTTTTTGAGAGCATTCAAAGTCCTCCCAACTTGCTATTTTGAGATTCACAATGAATTGCAATCAACCATAGCTAACCTAGTGTACTACAGAACCTTAGACGTTATTCCTTATTTTCAACTTACCCTGGACCATTAACAGTGACCCCCTCCATTCTTTCTTCCTCTTGGCCAGAGTGAAAACCACATGTGTGGTTGGGCAGGTTTGTTCTTGGGCTCCTGACTTACCACTTACTGTGTGATAAATGTTAGTCTGCTGGGTCCAGGAGGAAGATTAGAAACTGGTGGAGGGAGCATAGTCACCCTAGTTTAACCTCCCCAGCTGAGCACAGGGCAGAGCCTTGATGACTCACAGCCTCATGACTTAAGCCAGCTGAGATCTTCTAACCCACAGATGCCTGAGCTACAATAGGAAATGACCGGTGACTTAGGACACGATTTGCGAATGCTATAGTTGGTGGCATTTGCTACTTATTGAGAACTACTGTCATCCTTGTATTCACACTGTGGGGTGTCAATGAACCTGACACAGTAGCCATTAATCGGGAAGGGTCAAAGGAGAGAAACTGGTTTTGGAAAGATACTGAGTTTGACTTAGGAAGGAGCTTGAGGTGACCACAGGGCACAGGAGAAGGCATCTCGGAAAGAGATGGAATCTACTTGTGAAGGAAGAGGTCTAGGGTATGTTGGCTGAGTGGATAAGGTCTGGCTTGGTACTGAAAGTTATCAATGGAATTTAATAAAACAATCAGCATCAGAGGGGTGGGGGTGCTGTAGAAACTCAGAGAAGGAAGAAGATTTGTGGCTGTGGAGAGGAGAAATTTGTTCTACAGACCATCCAGACGCCAGGTTTGTGCTTGCAGAGACGAGAGAAGGCATACCAAACAGAATAAACAAGACCCAGGCTGAGAGGCTTGGATAGTGGAATAGGGTGGAAGAGGAATATGGGAGCCTTGAATGGCAGGCCAAGGATGCTATCATGTTTCATTAGGAAAGGTGGTGAAGAGACAGGAGGCACAGGTCTGTGCAGGAGGCTGAGTCTGGGGTGGGACCTGAGAACTGGCTCTCCTGTAAACTCTTCTGTCTACAGATCCTGGGGATGCGGGCAGATAATATTCCCTCCCAGTCGCACATATCAAACAGCAATAAAATGTCCTTCCTCCCCTCTGTTTCCTTTCTTCTTCCCCTCTCCCACTCTCTCAGATCTTTTGCAGCTCAGGCTGGACAGGAACTTACTACATAGCTAAAGATCACTTTGAACTTCTTCTGTTCGTCCTCCTCCTCCTCTCAAGTGTTGAGAGTATGGTCATGTATTGCCATGCCTGGTTTATACAGGGCTGGGGGTTGAGTGCAGGGCCTCTGTATGGTAGGAAAACCACCCTCCCCTTTTTAAGTTGTGTTGACAAAGGGTCTTGCTGTCTCAGCCTTCCGAGAGCGAGAGTGATAGGCACATGCTGCCACACTTGGCTTCATGTGAGTTTTTAAGTAAGAGCAAGTTTTTAAAAATGTGATTAAGGGACAAAAAGGTGTGTAAGTATTATTGCAGTGAGGCTTGTGTAGCTTAAAGACAGTGTTAGGATTCTCAGTCAGGTAGGCAAACTGCAGAATCCACCTTGGTAACTTCTATCCCTTGTCCTACCTGGGAGAGAGTATTGGTAAATGTCAAGCTGGATGCCCACTGGTAGCTGACAAAACTCATTCTTGATAAACAGTGAGTTCTCCCATACTGCCCTCTTCATAAACAAGATGTGTTGTTTAGACTCTTCAGAAGAGAGGCCTGGGGCAATAGCTGGGAAACAGTCACTCTCAGGGAGTTCACTCAAGAAGTTAGAGAGCTAGTTGAATCACAAGGGCTCATGCGTCAAAAAGCAAATAGACTGGCTTTTGATAATGGGCCTCATGAGTGGTCCAGACCCCCTAAGATAGAACACTAGAAGACAGTCAGAGACCTAGGAGCCAGACAAGGCTTTAAGGATGCCTGATGGGAGGAAAGCCAGGCCTTGAAGACTGGCAGTGAGGTTTGAGGGGGGAGGAGGGAAAAGGGGTTAGCCAAGCCCCATCTACTGTAGCAGTTAAAAATAAAACATGACCACAATGATATCATATTAAGGTACCTAGTTTAAGATGGATATTATGGAGAAAACAAAACCCAAGTGTTAACAGTGATACAAAGAAACGGGAATTTGTACATGTTCTGCTGAGGGTGTGAAATGTATAAATCAGTACCACGGTTCTTGATAATTTTTTTTAATGTGTATTGTGTTTTGTGTGTACATGAACCACATGTGTGCCTAGTACCCACGAAGGCCAGAGAAGAGTGTCAGATTCCCTAGAACTGGAGTCACAGATAGTTGACAGCCACCGTGTGGGTGCTGGGGATTGAACCTGGGTCCTCTGGAAGTGTTCTTAACCACTAAGACATCTTTCCAACCCAGTGCAGAGGTTTTTCAGAAAGGCCGCCACACATCACCATGTGGCCTAATGATTCCATGTCTAGGTATAGACCCAAAAGATCTGGAAGCAAGCCTTGAATAGATGCTTGTTTACCCATGTGTACAGCACTGCTCAAAAATGGAAGTCGTCCAGGCGCCTATGAACAGTGGGGAAACAGAATGTTCCATCCAGTGGAATTTCTCCAATCTTTCAAAAGAAGGGGATTTGTTCCAACACAGGTTACAACCTGAATAAACCTGGAGGACATTGCATTAATCAAGAAAGTCAGCCACAAGAGAAAAATTATGAGAGTCTACAGAGGCTGAAACAATGGCTGCCAGGAGCTGCAGAAAGGGAGGATTGGCAAGAAACAATAGTTTCCTTCTCTTTTTTGAGACAAGGCCAGTGTAGCTCAGGCTGTCCCTTGAATTCTCTATGTAGCTGAAGATGACCTAATCCTTCTATCTCTACCTCTTTGGGGTTACAGGTATATACCACCACACCCAGTTTGCATGGTGTTAGGCAAGCTCTACCAACTAAGCAACATCCCAGCCCTGGTACAGAGATTCTGTTTGGGGTGTTACGAAGGTTCTGGAAATCATGGCAATAATGATTGTACAACATTGTGAATGTTCTTAATGCTATCAATTCATACACTTGAAAACTATAAAAAATGGAGATATATAGTTATGATGTTTGTATTCTGTATACATAAATGTGAGAGAGAAATGTATGAGAGACTCAAAAGGTTGTTAAAATAGTGTTGTGTATGTATGAGAGAGAGGGAGAGACCGTTTAATCTCAGAATATGAGTGACCTGAAACTGTTGTAGGAGCAGCAACGAGAGAAACATGGTTCCCAATGAATGGACCTGCTGAGAAAGGGCACGTGTGGCACAAGGCAGCTGACTCTTCAACTAACCTCAGACAACCATAAGTGTTACAGAGTTCAGTAGACTCAGTAGACATCTCCCCGTAGTATTTGAGTAGGGTTGCTCAAAGGAAGCGATGGGTTAGGCTTTCTTCCCGTCTTTTCCCAGGCCTGCCTGGCTAAGGGGTATCAGGGAACTATGGTACCAGGATAGAAGTTTTGAACTATGGTTAGTTCGAGAGAGGAAGGAGAAAGGTGAAAGCGGATTTGAAATCCCCTCCAGCATGGTTACCTCCAGCATGGTTACTGCAGACATGGGGAGCAGGAGGCAGGGAAAGGTGAAAGATGTCTCCCCTCATGTGTCTCCCTGTATCCCCAGCAGGAAGCCCAAGTTGTCACCATGGCTTCTGCCGAGCCCCTGACAGCGCTGTCCCGCTGGTACCTGTATGCCATCCACGGCTATTTCTGCGAGGTGATGTTCACAGCGGCCTGGGAGTTTGTGGTGAATTTTAACTGGAAGTTCCCGGGGGTCACGAGCGTGTGGGCCCTCTTCATCTATGGCACCTCCATCCTGATCGTGGAACGCATGTACCTGCGCCTGCGCGGCCGCTGTCCTCTACTGGTGCGCTGCCTCATCTACACGCTCTGGACCTACGTGTGGGAGTTCACCACCGGCTTCATTCTGCGCCAGTTCAACGCCTGTCCCTGGGACTACTCCCAGTTCGACTTTGACTTCATGGGTCTCATCACCCTGGAGTACGCTGTGCCCTGGTTCTGTGGGGCCCTCATCATGGAGCAGTTTATCATCCGCAACACCCTTCGTCTACGCTTCGACAAGGATGCAGAGCCCGGGGAGCCTGCCAGTCCGCCAGCCCTGGCCAATGGCCACGTCAAGACCGACTAAGTCAGAAGATTAATGTGAGGACCTAAGGTCTCTCCTAGGAACTCAAGGACAGAGAGACCAAGTTGGTGGGATTACCTCTTGGTTCAGCACAAGCCCTGACCCCGACTGGGTCTTAGCCCAGTAGGGCAATCACATCCACACATGGTGGGCAGTGGGATGGTGTTGGGAAGTTGGGGGTCGAGACATCAGAAGGACACTGGGACTGGAATAGAATGGCTCTCTATTCGTCCTGGGGGCTGGAGCCTGAGCAATGGACAATTGGACTTCATGGATAACTTTGGAAGCAGAAGGCCTGTTCTGGCAAAGGGACATGAACTCTGGGGTCACAGGTGGGAGGCAAGGTCTGAGGAGGCCTTGGCTGCTGTTGGGGCCACCACCCCACCTGCCCCCTGGCTTCAGCTGGGCTTTGGCTGGTCCCATTAGGCAATATTCAGGTGCTTGCTTGCAACCAATACCTCCCCAGGGGCCTCTGAGCTGCAACCTGAGAGGGACCCAGCAGCCAATAGGCTGCTTGGTGGCATGGCCCTTGTGCAAGGGCTGGGAAAACTTCCTTTGGCCCCTTTCCCTCCCCCAAAGGCCCCATGCTGTTCCCTTGGCCTTCTGGGGGCCCCTGTGGTGCTGGATTCCCACCAACCTTGGGCTTTTGGAGGTTTCAATCCCGTGTGTTCGGTGGCGTTTCCCCTTTCTCTTGTGTTCAAGACATTTACCACTAGCAGGCAGCCCTTTTCTCTGTGTCAGTCACCATATCCTCCCCGCTCCCAGCTCCCTACAGAACACAGCAGCGGCCAGCCGCTCAGCTCTAAAATGGACCCCATCTGCCTTCCTGCAGCCTTCCCTCAACCTTCATCTGGAGACTGGGGCCAGCCTGTCTCCCTGGCCTGGGGATGGTGGTCTGATGTCCCCTCCCTGCAGAGGTCCTACTGAAAATCCATAGTATTCCCTCAATGTCCATCTGGGCCTCAGGGTGTTCTGTGGATTCATAGTGGAGGAAAAAAAAAGGCAGAGTTCTAGGTCCTATTTTACCATGCTGGGTTATTTATGAGCCAGTTAGTCAATGTGTCTGCCTGTGAGACGGAGGAGCACGTATCTAGTTGGAGACCCACGGGGAACAAGACAGGTGTGGGAAGGCTCTTTGGAGCCCCTTTTCTGGAAAAAGATGAGTTCTACCATAGCCTCAGCTCAGCAGCTAACCCCCGGGCTGCTTCTCCTCCAGCTCCTGGCCAGGCTGCCCTTTGAGCTTGTTCCTCAAACAGTGTTAACCCTGCTACACTCATGGGCATTGTCCGCTTGGTCGTCTTCCTCCTGTGATGGGTCCATTGCTGGCAGTGGACAGGTGAAATCCTTACTCTAGGCCCTTCTGATTTTGTTCTCCACTCTCTGAAAGGATGTCAGTCTATCAAAGAGTGTCCATCCCACGTTGCATCCTCCTCCTGGCCACTCTGGGGGCTCTGAGGTAGAAGTCAGCCTTTTCATTCCTACAGGTCATTTAAAAAGCGACAGTGCCCCTTGGGGAGAGAGTTTCTGAAGTATGCAGACAGCCCCAGGCTAGTGCCAGCAGCAGCAGGGATGTCCTAGGCTGGGAGAAAGACTTCTCTGGCCAGGACAGAATGTAGTGTTTCCCTGGGTAGGCATCTCATCACCGAATACCATTCTGTGGGGGAGGAGGGAAGAGGCATCTCTTGGTTTTGTTGTAACCCTTATTCCAGGGCTTTGTGGGATTCAGGCTTCCGAAAGGGAATGGCCGCTTTCCATCCACACATGGGGAGAATTCCGTATTTTGTAGGTCCCTTTCTTCAAATCCACGTTATCTCAATCCCCTGAATCCTCATGCCTCTGCAGGCCACCTTACAACTGAATCCAGTGGCTTGCTGAGGTTTCCCAGCATTAAGACTCCAATTCTCGACTAGAGAAAGCCATTGGGTGGCCCCTGGCCTCAGCACTCCAGATGTTGCCTTGCAGAATCCCCTGGCACCATTTTTCTCAAGACTCTTTAACCCCATGCCAGGTGGGTTTCCTGGAGTGAATCTGCTTGCCTGGTGATACTCAACACAGTGGTCTGCTTATGTAGGTCCCCTGTTCTCCTATGGCCCCCATGGGCTCAGAATCCCCAGCCAGGGGAGGCTACGGTGTAAGGTCTGGCCACAGACCTGCAGCCTCAGATATCACCAAATAGCCCAGACTTCAGCTCTTGCTTTACTATCTTCAGGGCTCCAACCCCTTAGTGCACCGAGGCATGAAGTTTGGGGTAATCTAGCCCTTCTGAGCAGCGGGGAGTCTGCTGGCATTTTAGGGAGCCTCTGATGTTCTGGGCCCAAGGCAGCCATCTCAGAGTTGCAGATAGTAAGTATGCTGCCCTGCATGGTTGAGTTGCTTTGGATGTCTGCTAGGCTTCCAGTGCTCTGTCTCCTCCTCATGCCAGAGAGTCACAATGGCCTGTGCTTATTCACAGCAATAATACATAGGGAGTGTCTGTGAGTCCCCTTTGTCCTGGTCCCTCACTCTTCATGGATATCCCAGGAAGCTGCTGAGTGGGTCAGCCATGTGAGAATCTATTTCTGAAGCTCTGGGCTGTGCAAAGTGTCGCTGCAGGAAGCAGGTGAGAGGCCTAGCCACGAACTGTGAATAAGGCAAGGGAAGTGCCTTCCGCCCCAAGGCTACCCATACCTGGACGAGCTACAGGCCCCAGCTTTGGAACAGGGCCTTTGAAGTGGATAGGACTGTCCTCCATCTGGACAGATCTCAAGAAAGGCACATGACTGATTCGTGAGCCCGTTGCCTGCTATGTCTCTGTTTGTCTGTCTCTTCCTTTTCATAATTGTACACATAAAATACACTGGTGTTTGTGTTCCTGGACTGCCTGTGACTCATCTGTTCCGTGCTGGGGCCCTTTTCCGAGGAGCTACTGGGGGTTGGGCCCTTCATGCTTGGCGTTATCTGCATCACAACTTCTTGAAGCAGGATGGCTGGTGGTGAGGAGGGTGTAGCCCTGCTGTCAGCCTGATCTTCTCTAGTATCCTGAATCCACCCCAATGCTCCCTAGCTCTTGCAGTCCCAGGCCAAAGGTAGAGATGCAGAGTCCCAGCAGCATACGGGTTGCTGACACCTGCTCGTGAGATGAGCCGCTCTTAGACATGCTGGCAATAACCTGGTATGTCCCATAACTAGAGAAGGCTTGGGGGAACTCCAAGAAAGGCTACAAGGCAAGAACCCTTTTGCACATCATGAAAACAATCCTTGAACAAACAGCTCCTTATTTCACACTGGAAATGCTGTGTGCCCTGAGAATGGCCCTTGGAAGAAGCCATCATTTCCTACTTTCAGGACCTTGGCCCTGTCCAGCTCCGTTGCCCCATCCCTGCCACACACCATACCCCTGACTACTTTCCTCATTCCAGGAAGGACATGGAGGGCTTTAAAGTCTCTCAGACCTGGTCTACAGCTCAAGTTTCAGGACAGCCAGGGCCACCTAGACCTTGTCTCAAAAACAGGTGTCCGGTCTGGTCTGCTAAACTCAAATGACTTGGCCCCTGAGCCACAGCCAGGTTACAGGGCCTGGATGGCAGTGCATTTTTTTTTTTTTTTTTTTTAAAAAAGTCCCTGGGAAGGCCTTTTTTGCACATACTCCTTCGCTTGAAAGTTTTTATTTCTTTGAGAATTCATCTTATAAAATTGAGCCAGTATGAAGCGCCCTAACAGTCATTTGCATAGTAATATAATCAAATCTGCAAGGTGGTTCATTCAGAGTAGGATCTTGTAGAAAGAGGCAAATGAGGAAAGTCTTAATGGAACCTGAGAAACAAAGGCAGGACCTGCACTGAGAGGACCTAAGCCTTATTCTTAGGGAGCAGCTCAGTGAGTGGCTTTTTCCTGTTATCCCCTCATGTATGTATGTATGTGCAGGTGCACGGGCACACGTGTGTGCAGGTATAGGGAGGCCAGAGGACAACCTCAGGTGTCTCTCCTTGAGGATGCTGTCCACCTCCTTTGAGGCAGGGTCTTTCGTGGTCCTGGAACTTACCAATAAGGCTACATGGGCTGGCCAGCCAATCCCAGGAACACTGCTATTTCTGCCTCCCCAGTCCTGGGACAACAAGAGGTACATCACCATGTGAGAGCGTTTTTATGCTAATTCTGGCTGCTCCTTTCCTTGACACTTTACCTCACTCCTCCTTCTCCTCCCCAACCCAATCCAAAGGGTAAAGCACAGTGTTCAAACCAGGAGGTGGTGGCACAGCCTTTAATCCCAGCACTCAGGAGGCAGAGGCAGGCAGATCTCCATGAGTTCAAGGCCAGCCTGGTCTACAGAGTGAGTTCCAGGACAGACTCCAAAACAATACAGAGAAACACTGTCTCGGAAAAACAAACAAAAGATGGGGAAATGACCTAGGAGAGGTCATGCCAGGGTCGGAATCTTCTAAAACCTTCCCAACCTTTGCAAAAGCCTAATGTTTAGCAACAGCAAAGAAAGTATTTGAACTTGAGCTTTTCCTCCCAGAGCAGGTTTCCCAAAGTGTGCATTGCTGCCCTGTGTCTGGCACAGCCAAAAGACAGATGAGTTCCTTCCTTGTGAAGGTGATACAGGAAGATGGAGCCACAGGGTTAGAGACCCCGGGTCTCACTTAACTGCAGCTGTGGCTCCTGTGGCTCTTCAGCCAGGCCCCAAATGTCCACACACATTTTCCTTTTCTTCCATTTAAGATGGGGACCATCATGTCCCTGGTTTACACAGGAGGACTGTTGACATCCAGGCTATCATCTTGGATTCGCCATATTTTTGTTGTTGTTTAAATTTTGTTTTTGTTTTTGAGACAGGCTCTCTCTGTGTAGTTCTGGCTTTCTGGGATCTTGCCATGTAGACCTGGCTAGCCTAGAACTCACAGATATCCACCTACCTCTACCTCCAAGTGCTGGGATTAAAGCTGTGCACCACCATGCCTAGCCTGGATTTGCCCACCACATTTCTTTCCAATCCTCTCACCCCCTTTTTCTGAGACATCATTTCATTATATTGTCCACACTGGCCTAAACTCCTAGGCCAAACCACTCCTGCCTCAGCTGACGACAGGCACATGGAAAGACTCCTGGCTTTGTGACTCTTGTTTTGACAGAAGATCTTTCAAGGAGGATTTGTGAGGAGTCAGGTGCCCTTTGGTACTGAGGGCTTTCTGGGTCCCTTGAGTTCATCTTCTGTGAGTGCTATTTGCAAAGCTAAATGGAAATATTTGTGAGTAGCAGGATGGGGCCTCAGAGGGTTATAATGTAGGCAGTATGGAATGCCATCGTAGCCAAGACAAGACAACTGGCCAAAGACCCCTCCTAGAGGAGGAGGTTGTGAAATTTTGGCCTCTGACATGCTAGATTTATCCATGACACCCGTTCTGTCCCTCCTACACAGTTTTATTTTTGTCCCAGGCTTTTCTCAATGATCCTATTTTCAACTTGAGAGAAGCCTGGGCCTCTGAGTGTATGTACTCCCAGAGGGCTTGAAACTACCAGCTGAAACCTCTTCATGACAAGACATGAGCCCTCTGCCAGGCCCTTCTTCAAATTCAGACAGGACAAAAGACTCACCCTTTTAGAGCTTCAGCTCAATACTGGAAACCTCTAAGAGCAGGGACCAGGCTGTGGCAATGATGGATGATCATGGAGGAAGATGTTGACAGGGACCCTTACAGTTCTGGCATTGTGCCTGCATTTCTCTACGGCGGGGTGGGGGGGGGGACCTTCAACAGAGACCCTGCTTGTCTGCAGGGACATGTAAGGGAACACAGGAAGAACACAGTGCTGTCCTGAAGGTCATTCTGTGATGCTCTCAGAGATGTGCTGTATTCTCACTGTCCTGAAAACACACACGTTTTCTATGCCTGGGCAGTCTCAGCTGAGAGTGGAGCAGACTGAAGCCAGAACACAGTGAGCGCCTTAGGGAGCTCTTGACCAATGCTTTTTCTTTCCATTTTCTTTTTCTTCCTTCCTTCCTTCCTTCCTTCCTTCCTTCCTTTCTTTTTTTTCTTTTACATGTCAATCCATTTTCTTTCCTTAAAACACAGCCTGACACTGTAACCAAGGCTATGCTGGAACTCACTGTGTAACCTAAAACTTACAGTGATTCTCTTGCCTCAGCATCCCTGACGCTGGGATTACAGGCATGAGCCACCCACTTGACCAGCTGAGAAATGACATTGGTGTTTCAGAGTATCATAGACTCTTTGGGGGAGCCAAAGCTAGGAATAGACAACTCTCCCAGTCATTGTCTGTGCCCACCAAATCCACTAGTCCCCGAGCCTTGCCAGCATCCTCTTAGAGCCAAAGACACAGCTCTATTGATTCACCCAGTGGTTTATTCTGGTGGTATGTTATTGTGATATTGGGGTGGGGGGGTGGGTTAGAGTCAAATAACTTACAGAAGAACATCCACTGAGGATGATAAAGTCTTTGCCTCTGCTGTAATCGAAACTTCTGAACAGGAAGTTTCCACCACAAAGAGAAAAGTTTATTGTAGCTCACAGTTTCAGAGATTTCAGTCCATTACCAACTGATTCCCTTATTTTAGGCCTATAATAGCACAGACCATCGCACAAGAGTGACCTGTTGCCCACCCCATGGCCAGGTACAAAGGAGGAAAAGGGAACTGCAAGACCCCCTCACAAGCACAACCCAGTAACTAACTACACCCCCTATTAAAGGTCCATCACTTCCCAATACTGGTGCTGGCTGCAGACCTTACTACACAGAGCTATAAGGGAAACTTATCTAAAACATGTCAGGGTTCTAAGAAAGAAGCAGGGTCTTGTCCAGGTCCTTATAGAGAATCCTTACTGAGGAGGGGGACCAAGTAAGAACAGGCTGCAGGGAGATCCTGGAAGTCCTTGTAACCCTAGCATCTGTCCTTCCCTCTCGGAGGTTGGGTCATGGATTGAGGTCAGCAGGATTGAAAGGTAGGCCTCCCTGGCTGCTGCAACCCTTTTTCTCCCAGCTACATTGGAACCCATGCTCTGAGATAGACAACACCTGTGAGTTCTGAGGGCCTGTGAACCTGCAAACACATGTGTCCCACCCAAACCTTTTATAAGACAGCCACTGAAGCCAGCCTGAAACCATCCACCTGAGTGCTCAGATCCCATCCTTCCTGTAGACTGTGGAGTACTGAGGTCTTGGCAGTGTTAGAACACCCAACAAAAGGGTATGAGTGGTAGACAGTATGTGTGTGGTCAGACTAATTTTAGTTCTGTCCTCTGGTTCTGCCTCTTACCATCTGTGTGGCATATGTGATGGTTTAAATAAGAATGGCCCCATAGACTCATATGCTTGAATGTTTAGTCACCAAGGAGTGGTACTATTTGAACAGATTAAAAGGTTTAGTAGATGTGGCCTTTTTGGAGTGGGTATGGCCTTGTTGGAGTGGGTGTGGCCTTACCAGAGGAAGTGTGTCACTAGGGGTGGACTTTGAGGTTTCAAAAGTGCATACTAGGCCTAGGCTCACTCTCTCTGCCAACTATTTCTCCAGGACCATGCCTACCATGCCTTCAACCATGCCATTTGCCATGTTGATAATGGACTACTCTTCTGAGCCAGTCACTAATTAAATGTTTTCTTTTATAAGAATTGCCTTGGTCATGGCATCTCTTCACAGCAATAGAACAGTGATTAAGACAGCATTTGACAAGACACTGAGGCAGTGTCCCTCTGACAGGGCCATTCATAGATTTGGCTCATTTTATTGAGGATACTGACCCTCCCATCCCCAGGACGAGTGTGAAAATAGCCATCGCAAAGGTTCACGAAGCAAGAGGTTCATTGGGCTCCAGTCTGCCTAGCAAGTATCTTGAACTGCAATGTTACACATCTATGTTATTAAGCAATGTGAGAGTAAGGTCTTTGGGGGATTTTTCACTCTAGCCTGTCACCTTGTTGGTTACAGAATGGCCAGCAATCCTAGGGTGCCTGAAGCTAAAGGGTCCCAGGACATGGGATGTTTAATACCCAAGCTGACAGAACAAAATACATTGGTGGAAACATATTTTGTATTAGTCACAACATACCACTTGGCAGAATGTCCTCTTTCTGTTGGATGTGGTCTTGGTGGGTCCTCTCCTCAAGTCTGAACCAGGAAAACCAGCATCATTCTCTTTCATTTGAATCGCAAAGCCTAAGCTGGCTGTCCACTAGTTCCTGTTACCTGGATAATTGGACGTTGTTTGGGTTTCAGCAGTTTTCTCAGCTTTTCCTTTAACTACTTTTTTTCCCTCATGGGTTCCAACAAACTCCCTTCTGGTTTTACATCAACTGCTTTTCTTGCTGCTGTGGCCCTTCTCTGGAGTGTGTACAGCAGAGAACTTGCTCTGTGGACAGTCCAAATCTCCACCACTTCTAAGGTATTTTTTTGTTGTTGCTCTTTTTGTTTATTGAGACAAGGTTTTTGTGCCAGGATTTTTCTTTTGGGCCACCAACCAACTCCCAAATAGTGACTTAATAATTTTGAATGCTTGTTCTAACTTAGGTTCATTTCTGGCTATCTTCTTTAAGTTAAATTAACCGGTTTCTCTTTTGCCTCAGGGCTTAATACCTTCCTTACCTCTATATATCTTACTTTTACTACTTCTCCTTGGCTGGCTGGCTGGCTGGCGGCTGCCTGTTTTGTTTTGTTTTGTATTGTTTTGCCCCACATGTGTCCCTCATGCTCTTCCCTCTTTCTTCTTCCTTGTGCCTGGAGTTCTCCTTCTATTATTCTCTTTCCCTGCCAGCCCCATCTATCCTTTCTCTGCCTAGCTATTGGTCATTCAGTTCTTTATCAGACCAATAGGTGCCTTAGGTAGAAACAGATGCAATACATCTTTTTATTTCCAGAATATAAAAATTTATTACTGTGTTTCCACTGTCAAAATTTAGGATCTTGGGTTTCTCCGTCTTGCCATTGCACAGGGCCAAAAGGGACTCATTGGCTACTTTAACAACCTTAACGCGGACTCCAGGAATATCACCTACAGCATGACCTTTTCAACCAAATCCAGCAATCAGAACTTCATCGTTTTCCTCAATGAACTTCAAGCAGCCATCATTGGGCATGGAAGCTGTGATCTTCTTGCTGTTCTTGATGAGCTGCACCCGACACACTTCCGGATAGCAGAATTCGGCTGTTTGGCTTCAACCCCTATTTTTTCCAGCACAATTCCTTTTGCATGAGAGACACCTCCAAAAGGATTGGCCTTCAAGGCTGTGCCCAAGCGGGCTTTCTTGTATTGTTTATAATACCACTTCTGGTCCCGTCTGTGACTGTGGGGCTTCCCGGCAGTATGGAAACCACATTTGCCCATCTTGTCAGTGCCATGAACCTGAGAACAAATGCTTGTTTAATTTATTTAATTGGTTTTCAAAACAGGGTTTCTCTATGTAGCTTTGCAGACCAAGCTGTCTTCAAACTCACAGAGATCCACCTGCCCCTACCTCCTGAGTGCTGGGATTAAAGGCATGCACCACCACCGACTGGCTGCAGTACATTCTTACATAATTAAACACACATCCTTACATCCTTAAACAAATGCAGCATAAACAAAAGTAACCCGCCTTTACACCGTTAAAGTAATATTCCTCAACATAAAACAAATGTAGCACATCTTTACAAAGTTAAAATAATATTCTGAAGTAGGGTTTCATGTCACCCAGGCTGGCCTTGAGGTGACACTACGTAGCCAAGGATGACCTTGGACTCTAATCTTCATACTTTACCTCCCAGCTGCTGGGGTTCCAGGCTTACACCGCTCTACCTGTTTATGTGGTGCTGGGGACTGAAGCCAGGCACTGAACTTTGAAACCCCTTTGAAAGCATCTGACTTTCTGCTTTTAAACACTTAGCCCTCAAACTCTCTTCCTATCTCATGAGCTATTGTAGCCGCACTGTTCTTACCCAAGAGAATGAGACCAGGACAATCTCTTAGTGAATTTAAAGTTTTTATTGAGCCACACAAACCCAGCCAGGGGAATGTGCCCAAGTAGGGTTTTTCTTTATTTGTTTTGTTTTGTTTAATTTGTTTTTGTTTCATGTGCATTGGTGTTTTGCCATGGGTGTCAGGTCTACTGGAACTGGAGTTACAGATGGTTGTGAGCGGCCATGTGGGTGCTGCGAATTGAACCTGGATCTTCTGGAAGAGTAGAAGTGTTCTTAATCACTGAGCCATCTCTCCAGCCCCAGCAGGGAGTTTACAAAAGTAAAAACCACAAGTTTGCTACCTCCTGTTGAGGGTAGCTGTGATGGCTATTAGAAAATATGACAGGATATGGAAGTTTTTAGTAAGAATAGGGCACAGTGTCACTGTGGTCTTTCTGTTTGATCAGGGAGGGGAACAGAAAGCCTTGCAATTACAGAAGCAGAACAATGGCAGGTGAGTTATGGGTCCTGTAAAGTGTAAGCATCTGACCGACCTACCTACCTCAGCTCAAGGTTGGGTCAGGATTTATCAAATGTATATATTCTTCACTATTCATTCCTCAAATCTCACTCCCACAGCTCTCCCAGTAGATCTGCCCTGACACAGTCTGTGCCCTATTGCTCAGCATAGCTTCACTTCCTGAGCTTTGGGATAACTGCTGAAATCTAGAGAAAGCATCCAGACCTTTCAGATTTTACATATACCCCACAATACAGACTGATCCCTCTGGGACTAATCCAATTTAGTTGCTGTCTTTTTCTGCGGTGGGAGTTATTTCGACACTGGCGGTCAAGGTCAGCTAGACCCCAGCACCTCCTGCCTTTCTCATGGGTAGCTTCTATAACGGTATGAGCTGCCAGACTTCAAGGTGGGAGGCAGGAGCCTGTCTGGACTCATTAAACACCAAAGTGGCAAGACTTTTCTTCGGATTCCTTTAGATGTGGAAACACAATGACATTGGATGTTGTTTTGCTGACTTTCTCTCAATCTGCTCTCCCAGGATCTCATGCCTGCTGACCAGCAGGAGCAGATGGCACCGTGTACAGAAACATCTCACTGTGCCTGCCTTCACATCCTAGGAAATACCTCCTCTTCTTCTGAGTCAGTCTGTCTATCCCTTCCAGTTATTTGTGTAATTTTTTTTCTTCCAGTAACTCTGCTGTGAAGGCACTTGATGCAGTCCTGGCTTGCATTTCATCCCCAGAGATGGTCACTGACTTTTGTTGTCTGGAAGAAGGGAGGGTGAGAGGAAGGGCAACAGAAGGGAAGGACCAGATTGTTTCATATTCATGAATGTTTACCATCAGCCCCCTTTCTCAGACATCGCTATCTACACCCCATGTGCCCTTAGAACATCTTGACTGCCCAACAAAAGATTTGGTGTCCCAGACTTTGGACCTGAATTTGAATTCCAGGCCCCTGATTCATGCATTGGGGCGTGTTATATAACCTGTCTGAGCATCATCTGAAAATGGAGCTAATAATAGTCTGACCTCTCAGAGAAGTGGAGAGATTAGCTGAGAGAGTGATTGTCAAGGGCCTGGCATGCAAATCATAAGAAAAATGTTCTCTCTCTCTCATGTGTATGTGTATGTATATCTGTCTCTGTCTGTCTGTCTATCTATCTATCTATCTATCTATCTATCTATCTATCTATCTATCATCATTTATTTGCCTTTGAGAGAGGGTCTTACTGGTAGCCAGGCTAGCCTGGAACTATACTATATATACCAGGCTGGCCTCACACAAATCCTTTTGCTTCTGCCTCCTGAAAAAGCAAGCACCAAACATTCTCTCTTATCTTGTATATTCTGTAACATCTGAGCTATGTGTGAGTTAGACCCTATCACCAAAGGTACTGTTATTTTTATACTTTTGAATATGTGTCATGGGGTACAGAAAGATTTGGAATTGTCTTATGTCCATCCTTCCATGGTAAGACAGGCAGGCCAAGTATTATAATTGCACACATAACAAGCTGAGAAGGAGAGGGATACGGTTAAGATCACATAGTCCAGATTGTCAGTACTGTGATCCTTGGGTCATTTCACTCAGAGACCTCTTCTCCCATAACATTTGACTCTGTTATGACCAGTCTTTGCTTTATGAATTTTATATTTTAAAACATGAGTTAGTAGGCCAGCAAAATGCCTCAACAGGTAAAGGCACCAATCACTGAGCCTGATAACCTGAGACAAATCCTTCGACCTCCACTTGCATACGATGGCATGACCCTGGCATCATTCCCCAGGATATAAATAAAAATGCAGTTAAAAAAATGCAAACCCTGAGGGGATGGCTCAGCAGTTAAGAGCACCAACTGTTCTCAGTTCTAATCCGGAGGATCCAGATTCTATTCCCAGCACCCATGTGGTGGCTCACAACTGTCTGTGACTCCAGTTCCAAAGGATCTAACACCCTCTTCTGGCCTCTGTGGACACCAGGCATGCATGAAGTGTAAGGATATACATGCAGGCAAAACAACCACACACATAAGACAATAAAATGATAGTAACCTAAAATTTGAAAATGAGCTATTGCACAGCCATGCTTTCTTCTTGTCTTTTTAAGTGTGTGTGTGTGTGTGTGTGTGTGTGTGTGTGTGTGTGTGTGTATGTGTGTGTGTGTGTGTGTGTTTCTGCATTCTTTACAGATTGGGTTTTCCCACTTTAGTACCTGGTATGTATTTCTCTGCATTGAAATAGACAACATCCTTGCCTTTAAATAACTATAGACCCTTTCAAGGTCTTAATATATAACCTAGTTAGCTTACCTATTCCCCCATTATTGGGTTTACAGTTTTACAGTGTTCTAAAATAATGTTTCAGTCATTCACTTTAAACTTTGCCTTGGGAATGAGCAAGCACATTGATTTGAAATCCCTTGTTTCCTGACCCTCCCTGCCCCCACACCTGCAGGCAGCCTTTGGGAGATTGTCTTTCCAGGCACTTTGACTCTGTAGTTGTTGTTCCCAATCAGCTAATCAATTAGGTCTTATTGAGTGCCCAAGTGGAGAGCAGTGTGCTCTTAGCTGCTTGGCGATCCAGAAGCAAATTCGTGAACTGTGTCCCTGGCCCTCAAGGAGCTTATGTGTAACCAGGGAGACCTTTCAGCTGTGTCTGCATCCAGCCAATGAGGTTTCTCAAGCAGAGTTTATCCAGATGGGCATCTGGGTGAGAGGAACGTCACAAAGAACTCAAAATAGGCTTCCGACCTGTCCTGTCTGTCCAGGGCTTGACTTTCATATGGCTAGAAGCTACTAACAATGAAACAGTGAATAGGAAAAAGACATTCAGGATAGCTATGGAGCCTCCTCTAGTTCACCAAGCATTGATCAGACTCTTGAGGTTAGGTGAATCCACTAAAATTTACTATAGACACACCTGTGAACCTGGCACTCGGGCGCCTCAGGAGAAGCATGGCAAGTATAAGGCCAGCCTGGCTACAGAGTGAATGCTTGATTCGAAACCAAAAACTAAACAAACAAAATTAACAAGGGAAATTAAGATCGCCAGGTGATCTTCCCACAGACACACCAAGCTGGGTAGTTATTCACACACTAAACAATTCTCACTAGTAAGGAAGTGGCTTTTAAAAACTTTTCAAAAGAAAAATGCCAGTAATTCCCCTGTCTCTCTTGCCTGCTCATTAAATGGAAACAACAGTATATTTCTTCATCTGGTGTTGATAACAAAATACCTGAGGTTGGAAAACATACAAAGTAAAGAAAATTATTTGGCTCTGAATTCTGCTGGTGAGGGAGTCCATAGAGCATGATGCTGGTGTTCTACGAATGAAACCAGGCATGTGTCCGTATCCTTGATTTGTAACAATTCACTCTTCCAAGAATGAATTTATTCCTTCAGAATCCACATCAGGCCATTTCCCGTGTCCTGTATTGCATTGTGCTAGCACTTTCTAGAAGATTATGCTCAACACTGATGGATTGAGGTCCTAACAGATACTTTAAAAAAAAAAAAAAAACCAAACAAACAAAATCCTAAACCAGATGAGATGGTGCACACCTCCAATCCTGGAATTAAGAAGCTGAAGTCAGGAGAGTGCGAGTTTAAGGACAGCCTGGGCAACAGTGAGACTCTATCCCAGACAACCAAAGAAACGAAGATAAGCACACTAATTGCAAGAAAAGAGAGAAGACTAAGGAGATGGCTCAGTGGGTAAAGTACATGCACGGAAAGCAATGGGGACCTGAGTTCAGATTTAAGCCACATAAAGCCAGACATAGTAGCAGGGATCAGTAATCCCAGCACTCCCATCATGAGATGGGCACAGGGGCAGGCAAGTCTCTGGAAGCTACCAGATCAGCTAGCCTGGTGTACATGGTGGCAAACAAGATGTCCCATCTCAAACAAGGTGGAGGATGAGGGGTGAAACCCGAGGCTGTCCTATGACCTTCACACTCAAACACATACACACCTGCATTTATACATAAACACACAGACTGGCACACGCATACACACACATGCACACCATACACCAGACACACTCAGATTAAGATAATATAGAGCAAACCATTGCCCAGATGATCTACAGGAGGCTGGGGACCACAGCCCATCAGCTCCGGTATACTGATCCCCCAGTACAGCATGGGTCTAGCACATATTAGGAGCTCAAGAAACATTGTTTTGACTGAACCAGAGAACTAGCAGATGTTATGATGAGTCCATAAAAAACAGTATACACCATAACATTTCAACAGACCTGAGGATGAGTCTCTTCATACAGACCCCTCCTCTCCAGATGGTCGGCACCCTGATCCTGTCATCTGTATCTGCTGTGACAAGTGTCTCAAAGTTCACGCCAGGACAGGGAAGGAGAGGCAAGAGTTGTCCTCAGCCCAACTCCTCAGATTTCACAGACTGCAGGAGTCGCTGCCACAACTGATCAGCCAGCTCACCCTTCATTTCCCGCTCCTGGTTGCTGAGGCAAGGGACGGCAGGCCCCAGAGTCATCAGCCAGCCACCCTGGTCCTTTCGGGCATTTTGTAACCACAATGGACTCCTCGCTCTGGGCTAGAAAAATGGCTTTTCTTCTTTAATTTTTTTTTAAGGTTGTGTGTGGTATGTATATGTGCTTATACACATGTGTGTGCGGTGCACGTTCCTATGCAGACTTGTGTGAAGGCTAGAGGTCAATGACAGTGTCTCCCACTGTTACTCTTCACTTCATTGTTGTTTTTTAATTGTATGTCTATGAGTGTTGGACTGCATGCATGTCTGTGCACCACATGTGTGCCTAGAGTTCCCCTCAGAGGTCAGAAGAGGGCGTTGCATACTCTGGAGCTGGAGTAATCAAAGGTTGTAATCCACCAGGTGGATTCTGGGAGCCAAATCTGGGACCCTGCAAGAGCAGCAGATGTTCTTAACTACTGAGACCTCTCCAGCCCCTCCACCTTAGTTTCTGAGACAGCTGGACCTGGTCTAACTGGACCTGGAACTCACTGACTGACTAGGGTGGCTGATGAGAAAGCCCCGGGGAGTCTTCATTTCTCAGTACTGGGATAACAGACATGTGCTGCCACACCCAGGTTCCCCACGGATGCTGGGGTCCAAATCCAGGTCCTCAGGCTTGCACAATAAGCACTTTACCCCCGAGCCATCTCTTCAGCCCCTAGGGAGTAATTTCAGTGTGCCCAGAGCCCAGCCAAATATAAGAAGGCAAGAACTATGTGTGCATTGCTTCCTCATCTCAGCACTGGGAACTGCCTCTCCCAAAGCCAGTGCTGAGTAAACACTGGCTGGATGAAAAAAAAAAAAAAATTAACCTGTCAGCAGCATTATGATAGCTGATAAATGTTAGTTATTATAAATAATTACTACAAATAAGTGATTGTTATTCATGATATTTAAAGGAAACAGTAATTTTCATAGCTTTTCAGGACTAACAAACACATTTTCCTGCCTTATCCATTTCGTAGTCTCTCCTCCAGTTATTACTCCAACCTATTTTTGGTCTATAGGAGAAATAAGAATTAGATAACTTTGCTGGGCACAGGAGGCAGAGGCAAGCAGATCTGAGTTCAAAGCCAGCCTGGTCCACTGAGTTAGTTCCATGATAGCAAGGGCTATACAGAGAAACCCTGTCTCAAAACAAAACAAGAAGAAAAAGAAGAAGAAGGAGAAGGAAGAGGAGGAGGAGGAGGGAAGGAAGGAAAGGAAGGAAGGAAGAAAGAAAGGAAGGAAGGAAGGAAGGAAGGAAGGAAGGAAGGAAGAAAGAAAGGAAAAGAAAACGAATTAGCTAACCTCAGAACTACAAAATGAGGCTGCATGGTTTGGGGGCATCGGCAATGGGGGTCTGTGATCAAGGCCAGCAGGAGGAAGCCACACCTGTACCAAGTTCATAAGGAAGCGGGCTGCTAGCCATAAGCCAGAGCCATGGGAAAGCACATTGCAGGCACAGGAAAGGTAGAAGCTGAAGGGTAGTGGGACGTAGGAAAGGTGAGATAGCAGACAAGATGGGACCAATAGGGTCTAAAGCACCAGCACAAGGACCAGCAAAATGCAATGTGCTTGGTATCGCTGACCCGGCCTCAGAGCCAACATCTCCTCTGGGACACTGTTCCCAGCCCCTTCTCTGTCACCCCCAGGAGGCTGCCCTAATTATGCAAAACTAGGGCCTTGCACACACCTAGGAAGCACCCCTGCTGGGCTACACCCCCCTTTCATATCAGGCTGCTTAATGAACCATTTGCTCACTCTGCCCCCAACCCACCCACTAAGGCAGAGATCATGGCTATGCACCCTGTGTCCTGCTGCCTGGGTCAAGACAGAGTGCAGGGGGCAGGCGTTCACAGTTCCGCACACTGGGAAAGTCTGGGCTGCAAACAGGAGGGCGTGAACAGAGGGCTCTGCTGGCTTTGATGAGAGAGGGAGGGGTCAGAAAGCTGGAAAATGGAGAGATCAACGGAGAGTCATGAATTTAGTGCCACATGAAGGAGGGAAGGATTGAAGGTGGCATTCTTAGAAGGAAGGGAAGATGACATTTTCAAAGTGGGCACGTTTATCAAATGCTGGGGATGAATTTCAACAGGTCTGCAAGGATGCAGGGAACATCAGGTGTGTCTCTACCCGCCGCTCACGCTCTTATGCCAATCATTGTTCAAAGCCATCCAATTTTCCTCATTAACCCCCAAACACTTGATTATTACCACGTGCATTTTGAAGATGAGGAGCTCAGAGGGTGATGCACATACCCCTTTGCCCTGTTCCTGGGAAATGCAGCTGTGACAGGTGGTGCTGTCCTCCAGCCAGCCTTTGCCCTGCTGATGGTACTAGATAGATAGATAGATAGATAGATAGATAGATAGATAGATAGATAGATAGATAGATAGATAGACAGATAGATAGATAGACAGATAGATAGACAGATAGATAGACAGATAGAGAGATAGTGGATGCTAGGCAAGAATTGCAGGAGTTCTCATGAAGTTGCTTGGCCCAGCCTTGACCTGACCTTCTGAAGTATAGGCAGGCACTGAGTTTTCAACCTTCCTTCAGCCTCCCAAGTAGTTAGGATGACAGTCCTGTGCCACCATTTGGGTACCTTTTTAAAGGCCCTCCTAAGAGGTAGGGACCTCCCCCTAACACACACACACACACACACACACACACACACACACACACACACACACACTTTACTGATAAGATAGCTGAGGATCTGAAAAACCCAGGCAGCCGATAAACTACCGAACCAAGATCTGCAGTGACGGCCACTCTGCTGCTTCCTGTGTCTCCCAGATGCCCAAAGCTGAGCTGTAGGTTCAGGTCACCTCTACTGTCACTCTCTTTGCAGCTTGGGAAACCCAGTGCTGCCCAGCAGATGGTTCCACCTACACTTCTGAGTCAGCAGCTGGCTCTCTGGGCTCCAGCCCTGAACCTGTGCTCTGCCATGATGAAGACTGGGACACCTCCTTGACCTGGCATAGGAGAGGAACGATCAGGAACATCAGCAGTTTGGGGGGAAAATAGATACAGCTAAAATCTTTTTCTATATCCTCGGTGGGAAGAATGGAGACGGACGAGCTAAGGGAAGGCCGTTCAAAGACTCAGCCAGTCAGCACTGAGTGGGCTGACACAAGATGTCCAGATGGGAGGGACATGCAGCTCCAAGCACACCTTGTGACCATTTCCCACAGGATGCCCTTCCTGGTTCTGCCCCATCCTGCTCTCTTGCTCCATCTCTCTGGCCTTCATTTGCAGACGGCTGACAGGTTCAGGAAGTACCCTGAAACCAGACTTGTTTTCTTTGTTTTTGTTTTGTTGGTTTTTTTTTTTGTTTTGTTTTCTTGTTTGCTTTGAGACAGGTGTCATTATGTTGCTCAGCCTCTTGAATGCTGGGACTATCGGCAGGCTTGCCTCCTCCCACACAATGGGACAGATGACCTGTCAACTCACTCTCTGTGACCCAGTGCTACAGCACCAAGCAAGTCCCTGGGAGGGGGCAGAGCAGATGACCCTCAACTCACTATTCAGTCACTTTCACCACCAGCTCTTGACTTAAAGGACATCTGCCAGAGGCTTCAGCCACTCAGTCCTCTTTTCTGAAAGTAATACATCACTATGACTGCAGCGTGCCTCAGTTTCCCCATGTGTGAGGCCTGAAGCTTTCTGTGCTTCTAGCATACAAAAGTTGGACTAAGGAAGCCTTACCTAAGATGATGACAGAAAAGGCCCATCTGGGGGCTGAAAGGCAGCTTGTGGTGGGGCAGAGATCCTCTTGAGAAGATGGGATAACACTTAAAGGTCATTCTGAGACTCAGTATTGGAGGGGATGTGTAGTGGGGAGCAGTGTACAGCACCCTGTCCTCAGCAGAGAGCAGCTATGCCCTCCTGGTTGGAAGTTCTTCTGGAAGCTGGGCTGCCATCAGACTGCCCTGACCTGATGATTCTTCGGGCCTCTTGGAACAGCCTTCGCCATCCTTGAAGAGAATCACAATTGCCCTGCCAATTCTTCTCTCTGTAGATTAAATAGCCCCAGTTGCCTTGTGTTGTCTTAGGTCACCACACCACTCCCTCTATCTCCAGCATTTTCTAATGGGTCTGTCAGGAGCCCTGACTCAGGGACTTTGTGCAGTGCCAGAACACAACACTCCATTGTCTCAATGCGGGCCAGCATTCTTATCTAGGGCCTCCTTCTGTCACTCTCTACCTTGCCGTTCCCCAACTTGCCACTTTTTCCAGAAACAGAGCCTTCCCTACCAAAGTGCATTCTTGTGATGACAGTAGAGGTTCCAGATCCACCACGGTTCTGCTCCCAAGCCCAGGTAATGAGCTAAGAGGTTGGCACTCAGTTTAACCTTCTCTAATTAGTCTCACAGAATTTTTGGGCCCCGGTGCCTCTCTGGTGATGGAAAAATGGAAGATAGAAATGCAGCATCAGCTGGACATGGGCACATGCCTGCAGGCCCAGAACTTGGAAGACTAAGGCAAGAGGAACCTTGACTTTGAGGCCAACTTGGGCTCCGTAGTGAGACAAACTGAGACCAAGCAAACTGGGAGTTGGAGAAAACAGCTCAACAGTTAGGATTGTTTGCGGCTCTTGCAAAGACCAGAGTTCAGTTCCCAACACCCACATCCAGTGGATCAAAAGCACCTGTAACTCCAGCGCCAAGGGATCTGATGCCCTCTTTTATCCTCTGCAGGCACCTGTACCCATTTGCATGTGTGCATGCATGTTGTGTGTGTGTGCACGCGCGAGCACACGTGCACACACACACACATTAAAAATAATATAAATCATGACTAAAGAGACACTTGGTTGTTAAGAATACTTTCTGTTCTTTCAGAGGACTCGAGTTCAGTTCTTAGCACCCAGGTCAGGAGGCTAATAACTACCATGTCCGGGGAGATCTTAATTCACTCTGCTAACCTCAGAACTCACACACACGGTACAAACTTACACACACACACACACATACATTTTTTAAAATTAATGTAAAATAAAAATAAATCTTTAAAACAAACAGATAAATTAACAAAAATCTGTCTGACTACATGAATCAAAATAAAATAACAAATTCTTGGAAATGAACCAATCTGGGAATGTTAGTGGCTTAATTCATGGAAAAATGCAGTTCTAAGAATTGCATCTGGGCAGTTCTCCTGGGAGGCCCTCCTCTGAGTGATGGTTCAGGGTCCCAAGGCCTATCTCACTAATTCTGAGGATCCATTATCTTAAATCTCCCATCTCCAGGCGCAAGGAAGAGGGTGAAAGTGGGTAGGCATGGAGAAGGCCTCCTGAAAGGACTGCAGGCTGCTTTCGCCCATGTTCATCAGTTAGGTATCAATCCACAGTTTCCCTGAACTGCAGGGGAGGCTGAGGGATGCCATCCTTCTACATCCTGGGGCAGATGAGAAAGAAGAAAAGTTAGTGAAAATTAGTGAACTAGTGATCAGAAGCTTGCTTTAGATATGGAGGGGGCATTTTATGCATTTGGGGTCTTTGTTTGTCTGCTTGGTTATTTGCTTGCTTTGATGTATAGGTAACTAGCCTATACAAAGGGAGAGGCATAAGCCAGAGATTCGAAGAAAGGTATTGTTTAGACTATTCTTGGGAAACACCTGCCTTCCCCCAGGGCATCTTTCCAATGCATTCTTGTGTTGAGTCAATTTGATTTGCACTTGGTCTGCTTAATACAATGACTAAATATCATAATGTTATTAATTAATACAGACTAGATAACTATATCTTCCATTGTCACATTAATTGCTATAAACTCAAATCTCCCTGGTAAGTATAAGCTCCTTCAAATGTGGAAATCTTAACTCCCAAAGTGTCGGTATTAGGAGACCATGCTTTTCTGACCTAAGATCACAATCATTGTGGAACTCTGGTGCTGGGATTAGTAGACCTAAAGGAGCCCTAAGAGAGACCTCCTCTTCTCTCCTACCAAGCAAGGACACAGTCAGAAGGCAGTATTTGAACCAGGAAGTTGCCCCATCAGACACGGAATCCACTAGTGCCTTAACAGCCCAGCTCCCAGCTCCCAGAAATGTGAGAGACAAATTTTGATTGTACATGTAAGTTCCCCAGTCTGCCATATTTTGTAAAGCATCCCTCTGCTTTTGTAAAGCACACATCTCTGGTTTTTCTTGCCCAGATAAGTCAGCCAGACAGCAGGCATTTTTTTAGGCTGTGTGGGCATTGTCCCTGTGTGACTGCTGTCACAGCACAAAACAGGCCATGGAGAACATAGAGATAAATGGTCAGGGCTGGGTTCCAATAAAACTTTATGTTACAGTAACAGGCAGAAAAGGCAGGGCATGCTTAGTGTTGGGAACCAGCAGTCTGCTGACCCCGCCCCTGACGATGGGCGGGACTCTCATGGCCATGTCATCCCTACCTCATGCTTTACCTGGCTGCTCAAGCTTTACCTGCCTGTGCAGGGGACTCAGTTACGCATGTGCAAGCCCCCCTTTTAAAGCAAGCATGCCAAGCGCGCCTCTTGCTCTCTCTGGGGCCCCTTCTCTCTTTATTTTGACCCTCTCTCTTTGACTCCTCTTTCTTTGTCTCTCTCTCTCTCTTTCTCTTTCTCCCCCCACCCCTTTCAGTTGGCCACCAGCTATCCTCCCCCCTTCCTCTCCCCTCTCTCAATAAACTCCACATGGGCGCTGAGTCTCATGTTTGTGTTTCATAGGCAATAGCTGCAGCAAAAGAACAACACTTAGTGTTCGGAAAAGTCTGGGTTTAAACCCCAGCACCAAAGCAGAAAAAGCATAATAAAATGAGCCAACAAAATCAGGCAGAGGCTAGATCTGGCACACAAGTTCATCTGTCTAGTTGCTCTATTTGGATCTGAGTTTGAATACTTACTTCTCATCAACTAAATGTGCTCCTACCTGCTTTAACTCATCTTACAATTCAGCAACATTTTTATCTGTTTTTGTTGCTGTTGTTTGGGGTTTTTTGTTTGTTTGTTTGTTTGTAGCTCTGGCTAACTCAGAACCCAATGTGTCTTGTAGACCAGGCTGGACATCATGTGCATAGTAATTGAGTTTTCATGTCATTTATTGATTGATTGATTGGTTGGTTGGTTGGTTGATTGAGACAGAGTCTCGCTATGTAGCCCAGGCTCTTGACCCTTCTGTTGGGATTATGGGCATGCATCACCCACCCTAACCAGAAGCTTTGGTATCTTAAAGTTTGATCAGATGCATGGACCCCTGAGGTGGCAAGAGCTGACACCCATTCTGCCCCTCTGGAGGGAGGTCACACTAGGGAGCAGCCAGGATAATGATGGATGTGGTACTTGGCAAACACCTGTCTAGTAGCCAGAGCACAGCCTCTCTTGGTTTGGTCCTCGATTCTCTGGTTTTAGTTTCATGGAGAATGTTTGGCCTACCGGTGGGACAGAGGTACTGTGGAGGCTATTGGCCATCCTAAGAATTCCCTTGTTCAATATGAGCCCCTTGTCTGCTGTTCTACAGGTGACTCTAGACTCACTGGGTTACATGTGTCAGGGTGTGGGGGCTCTGAGTCTAGAATCATAGAATCCTACTTTAGGGCTGGTCCTGGGTTACCCCATTTTACAACTGTGTGGGGTAGCTGGGATGGTGCTCCCTAGCCTGTTTTTTCTCCTCTGCATCCTCCAGAGGAGAAATGGCCTCATCCTGCCAGAGAACTGGCCTCACCCAGGCTTCCATGTCCTGAAGCCCTCGGGAGCCTTTCACCAGCCTGGGGAAAACTTGTGTACCTCAAGGGCCATGTAGCCCAGGCTAACACCCCCAGCTCACAATCCTCCAGTTAGGATTACAGGCATGCAATGAGGGCTCTATCAGGACCACCCAGCTTGTGGTTAAAATGAATCAAAGATGTAGTAATTCTTAGTCCTCTACTGAATATTTAGTTCTCAGTCCTTGTTGCAATTTCATTACCTTTGTAGCAGTCTGGAAGGAGAGGCCTCTGAGAGATGGTCATACCGTGAGGGTCCCTCCTGTGTGGGTAGACTTCAAGGTTTTTAAAGAAGACTTGGAGAAAATTCCTTTTTGTTCTCTTATGTCCCTTCCACATGAGCGAGGGGCAGTGCCACCCTTCTCCAGGAGATGCAGTGTTCAAGGCGCTGTGTTAAAACAGGAGCCAGCCCCCTCACACACTGGACCTGCTGCTGCCTTGAGCTTGGCCTTCCAACTCTGTGGTTTCATAGATTTACCAGTCTCAAGTAGTCTTTGTTAAAGATTTATTTTTATTCTATGTGTATTAGTGTTTTGCCTAAATGTGTGTCTGTGTCCCACATGCCTGCCTCATGCCCAGAAAGGTTAGAAGAGGGCATTGATCCTCTGGAACTGGAGTTACAGCTGCGTGTGAGCCACAAGTGTGTGCTGGGAATCAAACCCAGGTCCTCTGCAAGAGCAACAAGTGCTCTAGACTGCTGAGCGTCTTTCCAGTCCTCAAGGGTCCTTTACTACACAGCACAGAGCAGGCCAAGACATCTTGGTGATCTGCTTGGTGTTTAATTTGAGGTGGTGTGTGACATGGTGTATGTGTGGTGTGTGTATGTGTGATGTGGTATCTAATATGGTGTGTGAGCGGTGTGTCTATGTGTGTGTGATGTGGTGTATGATATGATATGTGTGTGTGTGGTATATGTGTGTGGTACATGGTGTGTGTGTGTGTGTGTGTGTGCATGTGTGTATGTGTGATGTTGTATGTGATGTGGTGTATCTGTATGTGGTATGTCTGTGTGTGTGTGTGTGTGTGTGTGTGTGATGTGGTGTGTGTGGAAGTATGTAATATAGTGGTAATATGGTGTGTGTGTGGTGTGTCTATGTGTGTGTCTGTGTGTGTGATGTGGTGTGTGTGTGTGATGTTGTATTTGCTGTGGTATATATGTATGTGGTATATCTAGGTGTGTGTGTATGTGATGTGGTGTCTTTATGTGTGTATATGATATATATATATTGTGTGTGTGTGTGTGTGTGATATGGTGTGTGTGTATGTGTGTTGTTTCTCAGAGGGCTGGTTCCAAGGCTAAAAGAACTTAACATCAGCCATAAGCAAACTGAAGTGTATGGCTTCCCGTTGACTCACTTCCCTTAAGCCAGGTTAATGTTTCCTTGTGAATAACTGTTGTGAGTGTGTGTTTTTCTGATGTCACTTCTGAAGGTAGTTTGTGTGGGGGTATGTGCAGTACCAAATATGTGTTATTTTTTCTATACCATTTCTTCCATATAGCCTGGCTACCCAGTTCTGACACTAGATGCCTGGCATTGCATTAGAATTCTGAAATTAAAGGATTACCCCTATACATCTATCCATACTTCTCATTATAATGCCTGCCAAGGGCAGGGTTCCCAGGTGACGTGCACTATCTGGTTGACCACAGAATAGGGGATTCTAATTACATTCTCAGAATGGTCATTCATGAGAACAGAGTGCAGGAAAGTTCATGGTGATGGCTTTAAGAGGGAGGACATAAGTCAGAACAGTCAGAGACATATGAAGCAATGTGTTTCTTCACCAACAAGGAATGGCCTTGGGTTTCATGGTTCAAGAGTTTACAGCTCAACCTCTCCTGCCTCTCCCCTCCCTGGGAGAGGTCCAGTATCCCTGCCCTTTAATTATGCGTTGGTTTTTCTGGCATCCAACCCCCATCCTGAAGATGTCTTAGATTTTCTCCTCATTATGGTGACCTCCAGCATGTTTAGAACGGGGTTTGTTATCACTCAGGCAATACCACAGGTTTGGGAGCAAGAACGCAGAGTCAAAAGGCAATCAGCTATTTGTGTTTCATTGGGCTAAACTGGGTGGCTTTCCAAGCAGCTAGGACACTACAGGTTAGAAGCCTAAAGCCACAATACATAATATTACTTGAGTCCTAGTCTGGAAGCCTAGATCGGGGGGGGGGGCGGGAAATTGCTGGTAAATAGGAAAAGGATTGATTCTGTATGTCAACATCCACCATAGGAATCTTGCGCGCTGCCTTAGGGGAGGGGTAGTTTCACCTCTTGCCACAGACACTTGTTGATCATATTTGTTACTGCTTGAGAGACAACTGCTTGAGAGATGACTCTGAAAAAGACTAAATCAGAGAGAGAGCATGGAGCCAAGGAAGAATGGCAAGTTTTTGCAATTCTCCCAGTGTGACTCAGCAAACAGATCAAAACCAAGCAGGTGGCTGGAGAGATGGCTCAGCTGTTAAGAGCACTTGGCTGTTCCTGCAGAGCATGGTAGTTTGGATCCCAGAACCCCCCTGTAACTCCAGGGGATCTGACAGCTTTGACCTCCTCAGACACCTGCACTCATGTGCACATACCACACTCCTACATACACATAATTAAAAATTAAAACAAAACCAAAGAACGGAGAGAGGGAGATAGAGAAAATAAAGAAGTAGAAGGAGAAGGAAGGAAGGGAAGCCAAGGCAGAGCTAGGGCAGCAATGAAGCCGTCTTTAGATTTAGCATAATGACTGACGACTTCCAGGCACTACACTGGTGATTTGGAGCAGGCTCTTGTGATGTCAGCTTGGCGTGGAGGACTTCCAGTGTGTTTAATTTAATTTTTTTTGAGACAAGGGCTCACTATAGAAACCAGGCTGGCCTTGAACTCACAGAGATCTGCCTGCCTCTGCCTCTCTTGAGTGCTGGGATTAAATGTTGGGATTAAAGGCAAATAACACCCTGACCAGCTGGGACTACCAGTGTTAAATGAGTATTCCTTAAATGATTGACAGGTCTCAGTGCAGGGTTGTACAGGTATTGGACCCAAAGCTTAAAGCAGCAAACAGATGTAAAATAAAGACAGTGATGCCAGGCTAACATTTGCTCTTTGACAGTAGACAGCATTAGACCCAAGTGAAGAGTCCATGCTTCTAATAGACAGTCTCTAAGTGCCCGGTGCAGTCAACTCAACCGGCAAGGGCCAACCTTCTCTCCTTTTTGGAACACCCTTGTTTTCAAGTACAGATAATAGCCTGTACTGACTGACTTTGTGTCAACTTGACACAAGCTGGAGTCATCAGAGGAAGGAGCCTCAGCTGAGGAAATGCCTCCATGAGATCCAGCTGTAAGGCATTTTCTCAATTAGTGACCAGTGGGAGAAGGGATGTTGGGATGTTGGTCCTAGAGAGCAGGCTGAGCGAGCTAAGGGGAGCAAGCCGGTAAGCAGCACTCCTCCATGACTCTGCATCAGTTCCTGCCTCCAGGTTCCTGCCCTGCTTGAGTTCCCCTCCTGACTTCCTCCAGTAGGACTATGATCTGGAAGTACAAAGCCAAATAAACCCTTTTCTCCCCAACTTGCTTTGTCCCAGCACTAGAAACCCTAACTAAAACACAGCTTTGGGGCTGGAGAGATGGCTCAGTGGTTAAGAGTACTAGCTGCTTGCTTTTCCTGAAGATTTGAGTTCAATTCCCAGCAACCACATGGTGGCTC
Source organism: Cricetiscus sungorus (assembly GCA_030556225.1). Classification (NCBI taxonomy): domain Eukaryota; kingdom Metazoa; phylum Chordata; class Mammalia; order Rodentia; family Cricetidae; genus Cricetiscus; species Cricetiscus sungorus. The sequence goes on from JANBXA010000588.1 coordinate 30,568,999, forward strand.
ACAACCATCTGTAAAGAGATATGGAGATCTGGTGCCCTTTTCTGGCCTGAAGGGAAACATGTGGACAGGACACATAATAATAAATAAATCTAAAAAAGAAAAAAAAAAGACACAGCCTTAACTGGGCCAGACTCTCCCAGATTCCTCCTTCCGACTGTGAGGGCCTACCTGCAGTCTCAGAACCCGGAATTCTCCCCAGTGCCCATGAGGTGTATACCACCTGCCTGGAATGGCCACTCCCTGTTATTACAATCAATGTCCTGCACCTACCTCCCCAAGAGATCAGATTAGGAAGATGAGAGTTGGGAGGAACGAATCGGTTTATTCAAAGCTGCCCCTGAAGAAGACAGGGACCAGCTCCTCAAAGCTCCACCTTTGAGGTGGGGCCGGACTCGGGGTGAGAGGGTTTTCATGGGGGAGGAAAGAGCAAAGCAGGCTAAGGCAGCCACATACTGAGTGGGGTCTACTCCAAGAGCCACCTCTCCTTTTTCTCGAGCTGTATCATATGATGGGCTTGAACCCACTGTTGCTGATGCTGAGTAAGAGTACCGGATGTCTGAGTTCTGTGATTCTAAGAAATATTGTCAGTTCCTCTAGTCATGTCGGAGGATCTTCTCTCTGGTCCGCTGGCGCATCAGGAGGAAGTGGAATGACAGGGGGAAAGGGAGTAAGGAAAGTCTCAGAGGAGCCTGCTGCACCCCCTTTCTTCCTGTCAAAGTCGAGGGCAATTAAAAACAAGGGACACATGGGGGCTGAAGAGATGGCTCAGTGGTTAGGGAACCTGGCTGCTCTGCTAGAGGTTCTGAGTTCAATTCCAGGCTCCGAACCATCTGTAATGGGATCAGATGCCCATGAAGGTGCCCATGGAGGCCAGAAGAGGACATCAGATCCTCTGAAGCTGGAGTTACAAGTTCAAATCCAGCACTCGGGAGGCAGAAGCAGGTAGATTTCAGAGTTTAAGACCAGCCTACCAGCCTAGCCTACAGAGCAAGTTCCAGGACAGCTACGGATATACAGAGAATCCCTGTCTGGGGGGGGGGGAGTGGGGAGGGAGAGAGAACAGCAAGAACTCTAACCATTGAGCCATCTCTCCAGCCCTTTGTTTCTATTTCTTAGTTGGAAGAAATAGCTTTTTGCTTCAGAGACAAACAGGTTTATCAACTCTTTGCAGCCTTTGTTATGTTTCATCCCATTTCTGATCATCACAAAGTCTTCCCTGTGGAAGGTTCTGTGGTCCTCCCCTCTCCACTGAAGCCACATTGATGGTCAAGTGCACACTCATGCCTCCAAGTTTGCTCAACAGCTCCCTCCTCTCTGGGAGCACTCCTCCTTCACCCAGAACTCTGTGAGAGCACACAGAGCTGAGTAGTTAGAGCTGCTTCTTTACAGAGCTGTTTCCCTGACAACACCTGCATTCAATTGCTCATCTCTACCTCCCGAGAGGGTAGCTGGCCTATCATGGGCTGTAAATACTTGAGTCCTGGTCTACAGGAGGCAGAGGTCAACCTGATCAGACTAGGAAGAGGACAGGACACAGAGGAAGACTGGAGAGGAGGCAGGCAGCCCCTGGGCAGCCCATCCTTGTCAGGAAAAGCTATTTCTCACCCTTTGTTCAGCCTGCCTGCAAGCCTCTCCATGACCAGGTCATTCCCCACAGCACACACACATAATTCTATTCATAGACAAAACTCCAAGTGACGACTCCAAAATAATTTCTTCTTCAGGGTCAGTGGAAGGTCATAGAAACACCATCTCCTCTCTTCAAATTGCTCAGGCTAGCCTTGGACTACAGAGTCTGCCCTCCACCATCCTGTTTGTTAAGATTATAGGCTTGGGCCACCACACTGGGTTAATTGGTGCTGATGACTGAATCCAGGCCTCCAAGTGTGGTAGGGAAGCACTCTACACCTCAAGCTTTTTGTTTGTTTGTTTGTTTGTTTGTTTTGCATGGGGGGGTTGTAACCCAGGCTGGTCTCAAACCCCTGTCTTGGCTTCTCAGTGCTACGATTACAGGTGTGTACTACCACAGCTAGCTTTCCATCTAATAGTTGTGTGTGCAAGTACATGCATGTGCTTGCACATGAAGGCCAGACACTGACACTAGGTATCTTCCTCGATCACTGTCCATTGTATTTTTTTAAGAAAGGAACTCCCTGAGCTCACTAGACTGGATGGCCAGTAAACCCCAGAGATCCCGTGTCTCTGCCTCACCAGGGATGGGACTACAGACTTACTCTTCTCTACCTGCCTTGTTTTGTTTTGTTTTTTGACACAGGCTCTCTCTGTGTGATCCTGGATGTGACAGTTTACATGTGTTCTGTGTAAGGGAGGCCAGCCCCCTCAGGCTTGGTACAGGACATACCCAGACACCAAGTTCTCAGCACAAAGGAGGTTTATTACCCTGGAGGGGCAAGTTGGGGAGAGGGGCTGTGAAGGCAGCCGCAGCAATGGCTGTTCCTACAGGATTGGACTTTTAAGGGGGAAAGGACATGTTAGCCAAATGGTTAATGTTTTGTCTCAGTGATGACTCAGTGGCCAAATAAAGGAATGGACCATGGGGTTTAGCTTTGGGAATGGAATTTAATAGTTTTAGGAAAGGGAGAGAGAAAAGAGTAAAAGACAAAACCTGTCAGAGCCGTGTTTGCTGTGCTCAGGTCTGTGTTTGCCATGCGCAGGCTTGCTAGAGCCCTTCATTCTGGGGATATGGTTTCACTTCCTTGTGCTTGGCATTTACTGGCCATCTCTCCAGCCCTTTCCTAACAGTTTTAAAAGAAATTACAATTTAAAATTTAAAAATATTTTCATAGGTCTGTCTATGTTCATCAAAGAAACAGAATTAACAGAGTGGAGACATATGCACATATGCCTCATGTGCATATGGAGTCTGAAACACCCTGTCATCTGCCTTTGGCAAGCTGGAGACCCTGGAGAGTCATTTAGTAAGTTCCAATCAGAGACAAAATTCCAAAGCAGAAATAAATGTCTCAGGGGAGCCTGCTCATACCTTACACCTCCTTTTTATTTTTCTTTTCAGGCTGCTAACAGATTTGATAAGACCTACCCACAATTCACTTTGTCAGTGTCCTGGTTCAGATATTAATCTAATTCAGAAACACTCTCATAGATACTCTGAATGATGTTTAATGAAATATCTGGGTAACTAAGTTACCACTGAGTCATCATAGAGCTCTGGACACTGTCTGTCCTGAACCTATTGGAGAAGTTGTCCTTGGGGGGGGTATGTGGGGGTAGAGGGGTGTGCGAGTAAGATGGACAGAAGGTCCTTTTTTTGAGGTTACTCTTTGTATACGTGGGACCCACGGAAAACATGATGAGATACTATGGTCATCCGGGTCTGCAGTTTGGATGTTGGCTGTTCTCCAACAGCTCATGTGGTAAAGGTTGCGTCCCCAGGAGGGCACTGTAGAGAAATGGTGGTGCCTAGAAAGATGTCTTCAGGACATATGAGAAGGGCCTGCTCTTCTCTTCTGCCCTTTTGTCTTTCCTTCAGAATGGGGCTCTACTGTGAAACCACACACCCAGACCTCTTTTTTCCCTTTTGCTTCTTGGCCTGAATGAACAGTTCTGCATTCTTGCCATGTGCATCGACTCAACAGGGCTCAAACCATGGGAGCTAATGGATCATGAGCTACACTTCCAAAACAACAACACAAATATCATTCCTCTCTTTCTCCATTTGTGTGTGTGTGTGTGTGTGTATGTGTATATATGTATGTACATGCATACACACACACACACACACACACACACAAATGTGCTCATGTGTTCATGCACATACACAAGCATATTTGGAAGTCAGAGAACAGTGTTTAAGAATCAGTTCTCGGGGGCTGGAGAGATGGCTCAGAGGTTAAGAGCAGTGACTGTTCTTCCAGAGGTCCTGAGTTTGATCCCCAGCAACCACATGGTGGCTCACAACTATCTGTAATGAGATCTGCTGCCCTCTTCTGGCCTGCAGGGATAGAAGCAGACAAAATGCTGTATACATAATAAATAAATCTTAAAAAAAAAAAAAAAAACAAAAAACAAAAAAAACATTTAAAAATAAAAAATCGGTTCTCACCTCTCATTGGTAGTGCATGCCTTTAAACGCAGCATTCAGGAGGCAGCAGTCAGATCTCTGTGAGTTCGAGGCCAGCCTGGTCTACAGAGCGAGTTCCAGGAGAGGCTCCAAAGCAAGTCTCAGAAAAAAAAAAAATCGGTTCTCTTCTCCCAGACTTGATGTCAATGTTGAGCACCGTTACCTACTGAGCCTTCTCATCTGCTTGTGTTTTGGAGATGAGTTCTTAGTCTATAGCTCTGGCTGACCTGAAACTCATTATGTAGTCAAAGTCACGGCAATCCATTCTCACTCTCCCTAGTTCAAGGATTACTGGCGTGTTCTACCACATCCAGATGAACCTTTTCTTGTTAGTAAATCCATTGTCTGTAGTATTCTCTATACTAATGGAAAGCTAAGGTAACTCCTGGGTTCACAGAGCAGGAACCTGAATTTAGAAGTTCATTTTAATCTTCAGTGGGGAGAAAGAGGCAGAGCCTGGGAGGACTAACTTTGTCTGCCCTGTCACAAACTCCTTGTCCCTTGCTGAAGATCGTACCAAATGTATCTAGAGATGACGTTCACCAGGGAGGGGTTTGGAGGAAGAGCACTTCCTCTAAGACAGAGCAACACAAACTTGGACTCTAGGTCTTTTAGATTGACCAATAGCAACAAGTACAATGGAACATTCCATTTCAATGTAGTTTTTCAATTGAAAATTGCTCATCGTGGCCATAGAGATGACTCATCATGTAACAGGGCTTACTGCACAAGCCTGGTGACCTGAATCTGATCCTTGTAACCAATGCCAAAATATGGATGTGTGGGCTGGAGAGGTGGCTCAGCTGTTAAGAGCATGGGCTGCTCTTCCAGAGGACCTGGGTTGGGTTCTCTGCACCCGCACAGCAGCTAACAACCACATCTAAATCCAGTCCTAGGGGAATCTCATGCCATCTTCAGGCTTCTCTGGGTACTGCCCACACACCGCACACATAAATACATGTATGCAAAACACCATACTTAAAATTTTTTTTAAAAAGGGCCAGATGTTGTAACTTGCACCTGTAACCTCAGCACTCCAGCGTCGATATGGGAGGTAGAGCTAGAATTGTTAAGAAGCTTGCAGGTCAGCTAACGGATTGTTGTACACATCACAGCAGCACACACAAGAAAGCCGCCTGCCTCATCAAGGTGGCAGGCGAAAACAGACTCCTAGAGTAGATCCAGGAGAGCAGTGTGTGTGTGTGTGTGTGTGTGTGTGTGTGTGTGTGTGTGTGTCTGTGTGTGAGTGTGTGTGTCTGTATGTGTCTGTGTGTGTGTGAGTGTGTGTGTGAGTGTGTGTGAGTGTGTGTGAGTGTGTGTGTATGAGTGTGTGTGTGAGTGTGTATGAGTGTGTGTGTGAGTGTGTGTGTGTGTGAGTGTGTGTGTGTGAGTGTGTGTGTGTCTGTGTGTGTGTCTGTATGTGTCTGTGTGTGTGTATGTGTCTTGTGTGTGTGTGTGTGTGGTGTGTGTGAGTGTGTGTGTGTGAGTGTGGGTGGGGTGGGGGTGTATGTGTGGGGTGTGTTTGTGTGGTGTGTGGGGGAGTGGGGGGGTGTGGGGGTGTGTGGGAGGGTGTGGAGGGTGGGGGTGTGTGTGGGGGTGGGGGTGTGGGTGTGTGTGTGAGTGTGTGTGTGTGAGTGTGTGTGTGTGTCTGTATGTGTCTGTGTGTGTATCTGTCTGTGTGTGTGTGTGTGTGTGTGTGTGGTGTGGGGGGTGTGGGGAGTATGGGGGGTGTGGGGGTGTGTGGGGTGTGTGTGTGTGTGTGAGTGTGTGTGTGAGTGTGTGTGTGTGTGTGGTGTGTGTGTGTCTGTATGTGTCTGTGTGTGTGTGTGTCCCCAACCTCCACACAAGTAGATGGCGCATGTACGCAAGAACACACACATACACTCACACACTAAAATGAAAGATGTAAGATTGCCCACCTGGAGGTGGGACACACCAGTAGTCTCAAGGACTTGGATACTGACATGAGAGAACCACTTGTGTCCAGGAGTTCAGTGCCAGGCTAGGCAAGATAGAGAAGACTTTGTCTTTTAAAAACATTTTTAGAAGTAATTATTAATTAAAATGTTTATCTAAGTTTTGCATTCTACTCCATATTATATTCAGATTTATTTTCCTCAAATGGAAGTTGATGCTTTCTTTTCATCCTGTGGCTTCAATTTTATTTTATTTTATTTACTTATTTATTTTGAATAATGGTCTCTAGCTGGGAAAATGGATTAGGAACAAGGCAAGCTGTGAGGTTCTTTGCGAGGGGCTAATGGCACCGCAACGGTTAGGAATGGTGTCTGATGTCTTCCTCTGGCTTTGCCTCCTCCTGCCCATTAGCCAAGCGGATGGGTAGGAAAGGAACCCATTTGCTCAGTGTACCAGGCTGAAGGGGACTAGAATCAGGGCTGCACAGGCAAAACTGTGGTTATTTGCTTGCCATAGCACTGTCCCATCTTGGGGTAGAATTCAAAGCTACGCTTTAGTGTTTTACCCACCTGAGTATTGGAATAACACACTGGTACCTAAGGCAACTTCTCATCCATATCAAGGAGATTTGATCTTTGAGGAGAACCCAGTTACTCAGCTTCAAACAAAGCTGACTTGTCACTTATTTTTAGTTCTTGGGGTATGAGTTGATCATCAGCAACAGGATAAAGACAATCCTGTTGCTTCCCACAATTACTCAGCTAATAAGTTTCAGCTGAAGGCTGCTAGGACAGAATGTTCTGATGGTGGTTGCTAGGGAAGATGCCCCACCTCCCCAGCAACAGGAGAGATCAGGTGGACCTGGGTTGCTTAGACATTTGTGCAGGTGTATTCTAAGAGAAGCTGTGAGTCAGAAAGAATGACTCCTAGGGTAGATTCAGGAGAGAAGAGGGGGGGGGAGAAGACGGGGGGGGGAGAGAGAGAGGGGGAGGGAGGGAGGGAGGGAGGGAGGGAGGGAGGGAGGGAGGGAGAGAGAGAGAGAGAGGGAGGGGGAGAGAGAGGGAGGGAGAGTTTACTGGTATAAATGAGGAAATGGGGAACCCAGTTACAGAGTTTTGCTGTTTTTTGTTTGTTTGTTTGTTTGCTTGCTTGCTTGTTTTGTATTGTTTTGTTTTGAGAGATGAGCTCCCTGTGAAAGCAAGGCTGACTTCAGATTCACAATCCTCCAGCCTCATCCTCCCAAGCTCTATGATTACCAATGTATGCTAGTATGTCTGGTTTCTAATTATAACATTGGATTAGTTTTGGTTGTTGGTTCCAGACAAAGTCTTGCTATTTCACTACTCAGCCCCAATTGGCATGAAACTCACTTTGTAGATCAAGCTGGCCTCAGACTCACAGAGATCTACCTGCCCCTGCCTCCTAAGTTAGTTGGAGGTATTGAGCCACATAGCCGAGACTTTGGTCCTGGAAGTACTGGCTTTTAGGAGACTGATGGGAATGGGGGGGGGTTGTTTTGTTTATTTCTGTTGAGAATCTTTTCCTTTTTTTCCTTGTCTATTCACTTTGGTTCAGGCTAATGAGTTAGATTTCAATCACTTGCAAATGAAAGAGGCCCAAAGTAGCTATGGAAGGTTCTAGTGAAAGGACCTGTACTGGATGGGGTTGGGGTTCTCACCTTTAATCCCGGGACTGAAGAGGCAGAGGCAGGGAGATCTCTGTGAATTTGAGGCCAGCCTGGCCTACTGAGAGAGTTCCAGGACAGCTAGAGCTGTTACACAGAGAAACCTACCTCGAAAAACAAAAACAACAACAAAAACAAAAAAAAAAGAACCTGTGCTGGAAGTCAGGGGTCCTAGGTGGGAGTCCTCATTCTGCAATAACCTAGGCTTCTGGCTTTGGGTAAGTCATATCTTCTCTCTAGGCTCAGTTTCTATTTGTAAACAGAATTTTAGAATGCATGAATCAGAATAAATTATCATAATTTATTATGAATAACCACAGCACCAACAATTCTCACTCATAATTTATAAAAGGAGAGATATCTGGGTTTTGCTCTATTTGCTTTGACACAAGTATCACTGCATTGCCCAAGCTGGTCTGGAACCCTTGAAGCTCAGCTATCACCTTGCCTCAGCCTCCTGCACAGGTGCATGCTGTTGCACCAGCGGAAGAGAGAATATTTTAATACCAAAAGTATAAAGGGAAAAATTTCAAATGGAATAAATTCATATTTAAGAAATGGTGTCACACACCTATAATCCCTGAACTCAAAAGGCTGAAGCAGGAAGATTTTGAGGCCGGCTTGTGCTCTGTATAGAGATCCTGTTTCAAAACAACAGTGACAACAAAAGACAGACATGGTGTCTCGATGCATGATCACAGCACCTGGGAGGCTGAGGCAAGAAGAACACAAGACTGAGGCAGGTCTGGGCTACACAGTGAGCTCTGGGCCCATCAGGGCTACATACTAAGATTCTGTGACCAAACAAACATCTCTCCAGTAAGAGGATAATTTGCACAAAATGAGGTTCTGAATTCAAGAATACAGAATCCACAAAAAAACCAAGTGTAGTCACTTGTGCCTATAACCTCAGCACTGAGGGACTCTAGAGACAGAAGAACTGCTGGGCCTTTATTGATGCCAGTCCAGCTCCAGGTTCTGTGAGGGATCCCATCTCAAGGGGGTAAAGTGAGGGCTTGCAGAGGAAGTCACTTCTCTGACCTCCAAATACATGGTGGGTGTGTGTGTGTGTGTGTGTGTGTGTGTGTGTGTGTGCGCCACACGCCAAAACACACGCCAAAACAAGAAAATCACTGAAAGAAAAAAAAAAAGCACCAAATATATCCTAAAAGAAGAAAACTGCATTCCATTATATTCTCCCCTCTTTATTCAGACTGGAGGAATGCCAACATAGACAGGTCCTGCTCTGATGTCTGGCACTTAGAAACATAAATCTCAAGAATGCCCAGGCCGGTGTCCACATTCTTGTATGGTGCAGTTAATCTTTCAGCCTTGCCTCTTTATCTGAAACTGCCAGTCTGTGAACTGTCATTCATCCTGCCTGGACCCACCCAGTTTGTTCTGGACTTTCCACACCCTGAAGATGCTAGAGAAAAGTGTGTGTGAGTCTGGTCTTCGGTTGATAGTCCAAGCCTTCTTACCCCAGATCCCATGGTTTCCAGCCCACTCCAGTGGACTGATGCTTCGCACCTGTCTCTTGATGTTCTAAGAGTTCAGTGACAGCATGTGGGTGTAGTGATGCACGCCTTTGATCCCAGCACTCAAGAGACGCAGGCAGGTGGATCTCTGAATTCAATGCCAGCCTGGTCTACATAGGGAGTTCTGGGACAGCCAGGGCTGCATAGAGAAGCCCTGTCTCAAAACAACAATAACAACAAAAGTCCAGTGACAGCTGTGTGCCCTAATGATCTGTGTAGGTGGCACTTCAGCTCTTAAGTGTGACCTCTCGGGGACCCAGAGAAGTGATCATTATTTCCCAGGGATGTATCTGACCTGCCCAAGGTCATATAGCAGACATCCTAAATGAGGTCCCCCTGATTCTTAAGCCCTGATCATCTGTAAAGAAAGAAGAGATTCATGTCCTATTTTGTTGTCCTACTGAGGCCAGGAGGATTGTGAGTTTGAGGCCATCCTTCTCAGAGAAAGGAAAGCACAAGCTCAAACCATCCAGGAGCTGAAACCTGAAGCTAGCCCCAATTCACCTCATCAAAGATCATCATCACCCAGTCCTAGCTCATTCTAGAAGCTGATCCACAAACAAGCACTGGAAAGAACATCTGAGAAAAGGAAGGAGGCTGGGGGTGGGGAGACTAGGAATGGATGAGACTAAACATGTGCCTAGTGAACCAGAGCATCCTGGGTTCCAGTGCAAAGATGGCTCAAGTGGCTTTGGAGAGATGCTTGGGAGAGGGTTGAAAGCTGGCCTGGGTGGGAAGAGCCTGGACTCAGAGCAGAAGGCCCCAAAAGGCAAATCAGCATCTTGATATTATCTCTCACACCGGGTCAACGTAGTCTGTTTCCACAGCCTACAAAATCAGGTTTTAGGGGCTGGCTAGAAAGGAGGGTCAGATAACAAATTCCTTGACTTTGGAGCCTGAAAGACAAGCTAACCTAAAACCCATCTTATTGTTTGCTTAGCCCCTTCCCATGTGACCCAGACAGAAATGAAAACCACACTATGCATGGAGGTACTCGTCTGCAATTCCAGCACTTGGAGGAGGTGGCAGACCAATTGGGCCAGCTTCAGTGACCCTGTCTCAAAAAAAAAAAAAAAAAAAAAAAAGGCTTAACATGGCCACCTGCCTGTGGGCCAGCTAGCCCTTCAACCAACTCATACCAAGGGCCTTTTCCCTTACTCCCTGAATTTTAACCCCAAAGGACTTGAGGTCTCCAAATGTCTCTACACAGGTCTTTTTCCCTGCTTGGTCCTTCAACTCCCTGTCACCCAAACTCTGCCCCTGAGAACTTCCCTGGCTGACTCCTAAAGCCAAATCCCACTTGCTTCCCATCAAGCACCTGCTTCCTTCTCTCTGAACATCCATTACAATTTGGTGATGTCCTTTCATGACTTTGGTAGCCTGTTGAATTTTTTTGCCCGATCTGTGATCTGTAATTTCCATGACTTGGTCTATAACTCTTCAGCACAGTGTCTGACATGTTATTGGCACTCAAAAAATACTTAGGAATGAAAAATACAAGTCACCATAGGCCTCTGGCTTAGGGGTCTTCTGAGCATTGCTCCCCACTGCTCTCTGCCTCCAGAAGGCAGGTTCCTGAAAGGGAGCTGGGAAGGTGTCAGATTGCCTGGTTTCTAAAACTATTAGAAGGGCCTTCAAGCGGGCTGAAGGTGGCAATGACAATGCTAGCTTCTGAGTGGGAACAATAGCAACTCCCAAGTACCCATTCTGGTGCTCCCAAAGGCACTTCCCTTAGCCTGATCTCCCTTATAGAAAAGGGACTCCCTTTGACAAGCTCTGTAAGGTTGCTAAGACTGTGTACCCAGAGGGAGTGGCTGTGAGGGCCACCAGGAAAATGTGGTCTGTGTCTCAGGTAGAAAACTGTTTCACAAGGTAGACCCTAAGAGAGACTTACATGGGCCCCTGGAGAAGGAGAAAGGGACAAGATCTCCCAAGCAAATTGGGAGCATGGGGGAGGAGAGAGGGAGTTAGGAGGAAGAGGAGGGGAGAGCTGGGCATGAGGGAGCAGGAAGATTGAGTCAGGCAAAGAATAGAGGAGAGCAAGAAAAGAGATACCATAATAGAGAGAGCCAGTATAGGTTTGAAGAGAAATCTGGCACTAGGGAAATGTCCAGAGATCTACAAGGATGACTCCAACTAACAATCTGAGCAATAGTGGAGAGGCTACTTTAAATGCCCTTCCCCAATAAGGAGATTGATGACTACCTTATATGCCATTCTAGAGCCTTCACCTAGTAGCTGATGGAATCAAAAGCAGATAGCCACAACTGAACACTGAGCCAAACTCCAGTAATCCAGTTGCAAAAAGGGAGGAGTGACGAGCAAAGGGGTCAAGACCAGGCTGGAGAAACCGACAGACACTGCTGACCTGAACAAGGGGGAGCTCATGGACTCCAGTCTGATAACTTGGAAACCAGCATAGGAACAACCCAGATTCCCCAAATGTGGTGTTATTTGGGAGGACTTGGCAGTCTATGGGGCTTAGACACATGTGGATGGCATGGGCCCTGCTCCAAATGATATGACAGACTTTGAAGACTCCCCATGGAAGGAATAACCCTTCCCTAGGAAGCAGAAAGGGGATAGGATGGGGGTTGGTGGGGGGTAACAGGGGAAGACGGGAGGGTGCAGGAACTGGGTTTGACATATAAAACAAACTGGTACCAAATTTAAATTTAAAAATTATGAAAAGAAAAAAAGAAACCATTTCAAAATAAGTTTGTTTATCTACCTCAGGGCCACGAACATCAAGAACAGACCTTTGAACATATTGTTGAATTAGGCCTGGCTACCACAGAATCCCTCACTGGCTCCTGGTAGAAAGTAGACTCTCTACTCCCACACAGGAGTCTATTAGCCTGGCTTTCTGGGCATTGACCCATCCTTCTTGTGGGAGGTTGACCACCCTTGGCTGGAAAGTAGTATCGTGTGACACCCCCAGGTCCTGGCAAGAAGCCCCAAGACTCTGGGCAAGAAGGGACCTATAGGTTCCAGGAAGACGCCTTCTGTGGGAAGCCGAGCTGCAGTGGTACATCTGGGCCTCAGGGATCAGTGTGCAGGGAAGGAAGCCCCCTGGGAGCCAGAGAGGCGCAGAAGAGCATTAGTAACTGGCAATCAGTTCTGTGTCCCTCTCCTGCAGAAGACTGGCAGCCTCAGTAAGTGGCCTGCTGAGCCTCCTCTAATGGTTTGTTTGTGACACTGTGTACAGTGCAAAAATGTGTGGTCAGCAAACTTAATGGGCACCCCTCACCTAGAGGTGCCTCTATCGACAAGGCTGAGGCCACAGTGGGGTGATGCTTATGCCATGCCATCCAGACCAGAAACAGCAATGTGACTTTTAGTCACTTGAAGCCTGGAGTCTTGAGAGATGAAAGGGTGGTATCCAAACAGATGGCTAGAGGCAGGAATCCCACAGACTCTCTGTAGGTGTCCTATTAATTCTCCAAGAGACCAGCCTGGGCTTTTGACAAAAAAAACAAACAAAAATGCTTGTATGAATTCCTTACCTAAAGCTCAGGGAACCTTGCGGAAGAGGGGATGGGAATACTGTGAGAGCAGAGGGTCAGGGAGTTTGCTGTGAGGCTGTGTCTCCTAGGAATGTCAGAAGCCACATCCATAAAGTCACCAACATGAGCTGAGCAAGGACAACACCAATAGACACGACAAAGTGGATGGGGAAAGGCCATGAGGCTTTAACCCTACACGATGGACTACACACAACTAAGGGATGCTGAGAGTGGGGAAAATAGTCTTCCCCAGGGAAGAGCACACCAGCTGGTTATCAGTAGCAGTCAGTCTTGAAAACAAGCATAACATTATACAGACTGAGAAGTTTATATTTAGGAATATAATATATAATATATGTATATTTAGGATATATATATATGTATGACAATTACTGAAAAAAGAGGTCATGAATTTCAAAGAGAACAAGGAAGAGTAGATGGGATGCTTAGAGGAAGGAAAGGAAAAGGAGAAATGTAATTATAATACAAAAAAAAAGAAAACCCTTGTATGACCATTCTGAATTTTGAGGGGGCTTTTAGAACTAAATACAACACTATGGCTATGCAATGACCATGGCCACTGCATCCTGTTAGGAGCATCTCATGGGGGGCGGTTGCTGATGCCCCTGGGTCTGGAATGTTCTCTGCACCTCACTAACCATCTTTTTTACTTCTACGGGCATCCATGGCCTGTAGTTTCAATCCCTCTTCAGTCCTCCAAGGGCTTTCATGTCTGTGGTTTCTCGCTGAGTGCAGCTTGAGTGCGGTAATGGATCCTCTGGTCCGGTGATAAAATGCTTGTTCCCGGGCTCTCTTTAAAGATTCTGATTGATGAGCCCTGGAGGATCCAGTCTTTATTCCAGGAACATCTCAGTGTTTCTGAGCTATCTACCCAATCCCACCTCCTTTATTTCTAAAGCAGAGTTCCAAAGCTGGCCATCCTCCTTCCTCAACTCCCTAGACTCCACCATGAGAATCCTCATACAAACAGCTAACTTCTGAATTGTTTTCTAACTTAAGTAATACTATAATGAGCATTTTGCAGCAATGATTCCTCACCCCAGCTCTTAGGTGACTTTATTTAGTCATATCTGTAGAAATTAGACTGTAATCAAAGTGTACAAACGGGGCTTTCAGTGTTACCAAATTAGCTTTAGGGACGTCTGCACTACCAAACATAAAGATTGAGCACTTAAATAGATTTTGCTTCCTTTTGAGACAGGCTTGCATAGCACAGGCTGGCCTTTAACTCCTGAGCATACTGTTGGGAGGGGGAGGGGTGTTGAGACAACTTCTTACTATTTAGACTAGGCTGGTTTCAAATATACAGAGAGCCGGCGGCGGTGGTATACACCTTTAGTCCCAGCACTCAGGAGGCAGAAGCAGGCAGATCTCTGTGACTTTGAGGCCAACTTGGTCTACAAACCTATACAAAGATCTGCTTCCCAAGTGCTGGAATTAAAGATGTGTTATGCCAGACTGGCCTTAACTTGGTTTTTAATACAACATAAGTGTTAGTTGAAGCAGGAGAATGAAGAATGGTAGGCTATCTTGGGATACATAGTGAAACTCTGCTTCAAAAATAAAGAGATTAAGAGCTCTTCCAGAGGTCCTGAGTTCAGTTCCTGCAACCACATGGTGGCTCACAACCATCTGTAATGAGATCTGGTGCCCCCTTCTGGACTGTGGGTGTACATGCAGACAGAACACTGTATACTTAATAATTAATAGGTATTTAGAAAATAAAAATAAAGAGTGGGGAAATGGAACTGGGAAGATGGTTCAGAAAAACTGGTGGCCCACCTGTAATTCTAGTCTCAGAACTGAGAGGCAGGTTCCCCCAGAACACACTAGCTAGCAAGATTAGCCATACTGGCAGAGGATAAAATGGAAAGGCAATTCAAGATGATTTCACATCTTAACACTGAGCCTCCACATGCAACACACCCATCCACACATGTGCAGTACACACACACACACACACACACACACACACACACAGAGTCACCCACACATGTGCAGTACACACACACACACACACACACACACACACAGAGTCACCCACACATGTGCAGTACACACACACACACACACACACACACACACACACACAGAGTCACCCACACATGTGCAGTCACACACACACCCATCCACACATGTGCAGTACACACACACACACACAGAGTCACCCACATATGTGCAGTATACACACACACACACTCATCCACACATGTGCAGACACACACACACACACACCACACATGTGCAGTACACACACACACATCCACACATGTGCAGTACACACACACACACACACACTCATCCACACATGTGCAGCACATACACACACACACACACATGTGCAGTACACACACACACACACTCATCCACACATGTGCAGCACACACACACACACCCATCCACACATGTGCAATCACACACACACACACACACACACACACACACACACACACAGAGGGAAGAAGAAAACAAATCATAGAAAAGCTATTTAGACTGCAAGTTCAAGATTTGCAGTGTGGTTGCTCGTTGTCCTATTTATTTATGTGTGTGAACTATTCCTTTGATTCTTATCAAAATGGATCAGGATTCTGGCTTTTTTTTTTTAAACTTGGGGCACTTCTTCAATTATTTTGGGCAGAATGTTTTATTTGCTATATGTGTTTCTCCCCCATCTGTGGCTTTCATTTTCCTGTTTGCTTTATTGCATTTGGTGGCACAAAAGGCTTTTAAGAACAGATTTAGATCATCCCTCCTGTATCCGATGTCTGCTGCAGGGATATTTAAAACGCTCTCCCGTCACAGCTGAAAGTCATCTGTATTGCCGTTTCTTCCTCTGGTTTTGTGTGACCCATTGGCGCACACTGCGATACACGATGTGAAAATTATGGATCAAAGCTGATGCTGAGCCATGCTGATGTCCCACTGTTTGCTGGGTAGCGACTCTTTCTTGCACTGTTGTATGGATGCTTGCTCACTTTAAGCTAAGTCTTTAAACAACAAATCTGTTTTAATAGTGTCTGTGCTAGTCCCCTAACTCTTCTTTCTTTGTTTTTGAGACAAGGCCTCACTGTGTATCAGTGGCTGGCCTCAAACCCACAAAGATCAATCTGACTGCCTCCCAAGTGCTGAGATTAAAGGCGTGCAAGCCACTACACTGGACTATCTTTTCTTATTGTTGTCCTGATAAAATATAGTGATTATGGTAAGTTTATCAGCACATTTCTTTTTCCTCAAAAGGTATTTTTTGAGATGGACATGATAGCACACACCTATGATCCGGCACTGACAAGGCTGATGCAGGGTGATTACAAAGTTCATGTCAGGATGGGCTACATTGTGAGGCCCTGTCTCAAACAAAAACAAAGCATAAAACCTCTTCCCCATACAGACTCAGTGGCTCAGTGGTTAGAAGCAGGTACCACTCCTACAAAGGAGCAGAGTTTGGTTCTCATGCCAGGATGCTCACAACTGCCTGCAGCTCTTATAGGGGGTCCTGTGGTTCCGGCTTTCAAGGGCACTTGTACTCACATGCACATGCTCACGCAGACATACATGCATGCATATAACTAAAAACAAACGTTGTTGTTGTTTTTTTTTTTTTACTCTTCCCACTTAACTTTTTTTTTTAATAAATACATTTTACTCCAAAATAGATTCATTCCCAGCTATACATACTTTGATTTCTGAGTTGTTTTGAGTAAGCCTGTTCTTTCTCTTTCTTCTTTCTCTTTCTTTCTCCTATGCCACTCTCATCCTCAGTCTTACCAAAATGAAAGCATTTTGACCCAAAAGCCACGTGGCTAAAATGATAGACTTCTGCCCTCCTGACCCAGCCGATGTCATCTCTTGGCACCAGTCAGCAGACGCCTTTGTACTGTTCTGAGAACACTTAAAACTGCATTTTTTTCTCTTTCCTTTTCCTTCCCTGTAAATGGGCAGAATTTTCTTCCCACTGCCTTCCCAGGCTAGGACATTACTCATTCAATAGAAGACTCAGAATATTCCAGAAATGCCGTCTCTATTTAATGTATGAAAAAATTGAATGGTATCTCTTCAACATTCATGCCCACCAAAATATCTGAATGGGACTGGTTTCAAAATGGAGCCTTTGCAAGCAGAATCAATTAAAATGAGGTCATACTTGGATTAGGACGAACCCCACAGCCAATGACTGGTGTCTTTATAAAAGAGAAAACACACGGGGAAGCCATGAGGTGAATGAGGCACAGAGTGGAAGGGATGTGATACAAACCAAGACATTTGGACATTGCCAACATCCTCCAGGACCTAAGAGAGAGAGGACAGGTTCGCTTCCACCCTCCAAAGGACCTAGCCCTGGGGACACCCTGAGAATACACATTTCTCTCACTTGGAGGGCAGCTGTAGGTCTCCAGTCACCGTCACCCCCACCCAACTCCTGTCTTCCTGAGTCTCTTCATTGCCGGCCTTTCATCCTTGAATCAGCTGGGACAGAGGAGGGGTGTCACTGTTAGCTGGCCAGCTGGGACAGAGGAGGGGTGTCACTGCTAGCCTGCTGGCAGCTGAACATGAGTAGTCCCCTCTGGAATGCAAACATGAAGGAAGGAGGACATTTCTCCTGTTTCCTGACCAACTGCAAATCTGTCTTCGTAGCAGGACTATTTACAGCTCCTTCTGGTTTTAAGCACCCAGGGCCCTGTCATCAAGGGATACTGTGAGACATAATTCAAAAGTTTCAGACCACTGGGCTTTCAATCTTGGCTCCACCATTTTTTAGAGACCTAATTCTGGACAAGTCACTAAACATTTTGAAGCCCTGTCTGTAAATGGAGACAATAATCATTTACACCCAGTGTATCTTAGGGAGTTGATGTTAGGTTCCAATGAGATGATGTACGAAAAAATATTGTTTAAACTGTGACCCTCTGGGTAGATAGTACCAATCACTAGTGGTGGCCCATGGGGCAGGAGGGACAGTGTGAAGGTTTAGGGGCTTACACGTGTCACTCTGTATCTTTCTCATTTGGTGTGTTGGCTCTGGGTCTTTGATTGTTTAAGATGTATGGTCATTATTTTAATTATGTATGTGTATGCTTTATTATGTATATGTGCATACAGCTTCAGGTGCTCCTGAAGGCATTGGATGCCCCGAAGCTGGAGTTACACGGAGTTGTGAGCTACCCAACTTGGGCACTGTCCAGGTGGCTGTGAGCTGCCTGGTGTGGGTCCTCTGGAAAAGTGCTCTTAAACCCTGAGTCATCTCTGCAGCCCCGGAAAACATTTTAGGGCTAGGGATTTAATTCAGTTGTTCCAGTGTTTACCTGGAATGCACAAAGGTTTCTCCAGCACAGTATACACGTCTGTAATCCTAGGAGCTCTGAGGGGGTGAAGGCAGGGGTTTCAGAGGTTCAAGGGCATCTCAAGTGTGAGGCAGCCTGGAATACATGAAACCCTGTCTTTAAAAACAATGGTTTTCGAAAACATTCTATGAAGAACTGAAAGTAAATAAAACTCTCTGCCCTCCTTCCAAATTAAAGGTATACTGAAAGGCAATACGAAGGACTCACTGTTGGATGCTAGCCTGTAGCAATGCTCGCATAGGCATTAGATATAATCATCGATGATGCTGTTATTAGTGGAATGTTCTGCTTTCAGTTTAGCTTTAGCCTGGTGGGTTTGAACAAGTTATTTTATCTCTGTGAGCTCTCATTTATAAAAAAAAAAAAAATGACATGATGGGTCCTGAGCCTTAATACTTCTCCCACCATTGTGATCCCACCGTCTCTTTGACTCCTATGAGGTAATTCCACTTGCCATGAAGACCAACATTAAGGTCTTCAGATGATGCTGGGCAATGGTGGTGCATGCCTTTAATCCCAGCACTCAAGAGACAGAGGCAGAGGCAGGAGGATCTCTATGAGTTCAAGGCCAGCCTGGTCTACAAAGTGAGTTTCCAGGACAGCTAGGACTACACAGAGAAACCCTGTCACAGAAGCAGAAGCAGAAGCAGAAGCAGAAGGAGAAGGAGAAGAAGGAAGAAAGAAAGAAAGAAAGAAAGAAAGAAAGAAAGAAAGAAAGAAAGAAAGAAGAAAGGCCTTTCGATGAGGACTGGAGTTGGGTCACTGGTTAAAAGCAATTGTTGCATTTGCTGAGGACCTGGGTTCAATTTCCAGCACCCACATTGCAGCTTACAACCCTCTGTAACTCTAGGCACTTGGCACATTTGGTGCATATACATACATACATATATGCATACATGTATATATACATGTATATATATTTATATATGCAGGCAAAACTCATGTACACAAAATAAGAGAAACATTTTTTAAAAAGTGCTATTTTGTCTTAAGATCATTATATGAGGAGGCTGTCTGTAGTGGCATCTTGTTCTGCCAATCGACTTGAGATAATGGCCTTAGGGTGTGGCTTTGGTGTTGGGGCTGATGTGATCCCTTGTAAGGAAGAGGAGGGGCTCACTTGGGTGCTCCCTGGGGTTGTGGTTTCAGCATCCTGGACTGCAGACCCTGGTCCTCCAGGGACAGAAGACCGCTGTGGTTATTTACCATCATTGTGTGTGTGCTCCCCAAAACAAGATGCCACTACAGCTGGCCGCCCAAAGGAGGGCATGCAGGGATTCAGCCACAGACACAGAATGGCAGATGGCCAACACTTAAGGAAGAAGAGGACCGGCCTCAAGCCTGAGCTTCGAAAGACGGGACTCAGCTGAATAAACCAAGTTTCTCTCCCTGACTTAGTCCAGTGCAGGAAGGAGGTTGCAAGGTAGATTAAAGCTCGGTTGTCTGAAGAGGTGGTGTGCAGACTGCTTAGAAGCCAGCTGAGGGGTCAGGCTGCTGGAGTCAGGCTTGCCCCTTGCATTTAGCACCCGAGGGACTTCAGTAAAAGTGCTTCAACCTCATTCATGCAACAGGCACAGCAATAGCACCCCCTAGAGGATTGTTTCAAATATTAAATGCCTGTGAGTACTTAGAACAAGGCACATGATAAACACAGCATGGTTTGGTTTGTGGTAAAGGGTCCTCCCAGAACAGAGGGAAGGGAACATGGCAGTGTCTGTCTGTGTGTGCATGCATGACTCTGTCTAGACCCTGTAACAGACCGCCGATTAGAATGTATGTTACCATATAAGGGAGATAAAGGGGCTAAAATGTGTAAGTGAACTAACGAAGGGTACAGAAAGCTGCAGCCTGCCGCACTTGGGCTCAGCCTTTGGATGTAAATCTGCTGAGCCAATGCCAGCACTAATAAATGTTGCTTCCTGGAAGAAGCATTATCCTGTTTCTCTGTTGGAAAGTCCCACAACAGTCTATAAATTTTAGATCATATGTTTTTCTTTTTTCATTTGCATCCTTGTACGGTGTGTGTGTGTGTGTGTGTGTGTGTGTGTGTGTGTGTGTGTGTTCATGAGCAAATGTGTATGATATGCATTTAGAGGTCCAAAGTTGATTTCAGAAATTATTCTTGATTTCTCTTATCAGTCTCTCTGCCAAATCCAGAATGAGCTGATGTAGTCTTTCTTGCCATATCACTCTGGGGTCCCTTGAGTTTGAGACTGGATTCAGATGGACCTTGCTGAACCAGCATTAGTTATGAGGACCTGAATTCTGGTCTTTCCCTTGAGTCATCTTCCCAGCTACCCCTGTGTATTTCACTATGGTCTTAAGGAACAAGATGCAACTTTGGGCTTGGTGCATTGAGGACACTTTGTGTATGTGGGTAGATAATTTCTTAAATGTTCTAGAAGCTGTCAGAGGCACCCCATCTGGTTGGAGGCCAATAGAACATCCCTAAGCTCCTATGAACACCTCCTGGGGACCCATGGAAGCATGCAAAAGAGACACTTTCAGCAATGGTCCCGTAATGGGAGGAAAATATGACAACCCAAGCGGGGTTCTCGAGAAAAGGTTTAGACCTGTATTCTTAGGGATCAAATGCCCTCCAGACTGAGTACATCTGGAAGGTTAAATTAGCCACTAGGTCCTCACAGCAATGCATTGTTTAGAAGAGTAGGCAGTATTCTAATAGAACCAGGGAACTACGAACTAATACTGGATGGCAAAAGTAAATAAATCCTAAAATGAAGTTCTTGTAGGGTCCTGGACAGCAGAAAGAAAGCCCCAATTGTGTCTTGATTTAATGTGAGAACCCTGGAGAGAAAAGAGGGGGCACAGGACAGAGGTTTGGGCTTCTGCTTGGATCTCCTGAACCTGCCACAGGAGCATGTCTATGGGTCACAGCCTCCTTATCAGACAGTGACCGTTTCAACTACACGGGCTTGGCTTCCCCCTAGTGGCCATTCTGAGAAAATGCTTTTAAAGTTGGCTGCCGCAGCACAATGTGAAACTGTTGGATACTTGTACTTCCCCTTTGTTCCTCTCCCCTCCCCCTAATCTTTTGTTTGCTTGTTTGTTTATTTTTCATTTTCTTCTTTCTCCTTTTTCTGGACCCTTCCTCTATTTCAATTGTTGTCATTGCTTTTACCATAATTAATTTTTTGCTTCCTACTTACATTTTTGCTATTTTCCCCTTATGGTCACTGATGGTGCCATAGTAATACACTTTAAGTGTATTACTGGCTATGTAGACTACTCTTGTCTACATAGCAAGTTCCAAGACAGCCAGTGATACATGATGAGACTCTGGCTCAAAAATATAAATAAATAAATAAATTACTTTTTTTTTTTTTTTTTTTTTTTTTTAAATCTGGCTGTGGATCTTGCCTTAAGTACCAGCACTTGGGAGGCAGAGGCAGGGGATCTCTGAGTTGGTGTGCAGACTGGACTACAGAGCAAATTCTAGGACAGCCTGGGCTACACAGAGAAACCTGTCTCAAAACAACCACCACCAACAATGAAGGTAATGGAGGAAATACAGTAAGGATGTCAATGGATGGGAAAGCCACCACATGGAGGAGAAATTGAGCAAAGAAACTGGGAGGGGGGAGGAGCTCAATCTGAAATTTCAGAAATGAAAAACTCAGTGAAAGGCCAGTGAGGTGTCTCTGTGGGTAAAGGCAGTGGCTGCCAAGCCTGATGGCCTGAGTTTGATTTGTGGAACCCACAGGGAGGAAGGCCGGCACTGACTCCTGGAAGCTGGCTTCTGACTGCCCACCCCCCACAAACACAAGTCCACCAGAAAATAAATAAATTAATGCAATTTTTAAAAAGGCTGAATAAAGCAAACAAAAGCCACAGTGCAGAATATACTCAGTGTGATGGCTCACCCTTCAGAGAAGGGAGAGTATTGCCATAAGTTTAAGGCCAGCTTGTTTCACATAGCAAATTCTAGGCCAGCCTGGTGTCATTGTAAGACCCTGTCTCAAGAAAACAAACAATAATAGCAACAAAAACAACAGAAAATGTCACCAATAGATTAAATCAAACAGAAGAAAGAAGGCCAAGGACAATGTTGAGGGAATTCTATATTTTAACATCAGTAAAGAAAAAAAAAATCACTAACTCAAGCTTGACCACATTTTTTATTTGTTTTGTTTTTGTTTGTCATTTTTGTTTTTGTTTTGTTTTTCAAAAAAGGGTTTCTCTGTGTAGCCTTGGCTGTCCTGAAACACCCTACATAGACCAGGCTGGATTTGAACTCACAGAGATCTACTTGCTTCTGCCTCCCAAGTGCTGAGATTAAAAGTGTGCACTACTATGCCCAGCTGCTGCTGCTGCTGCTTCTCTTCTTCTTCTTCTTCTTCTTCTTCTTCTTCTTCTTCTTCTTCTTCTTCTTCTTCTTCTTCTTCTTCCTCCTCTTCCTCCTCCTCCTCCTCCTCCTCCTCCTTCTCCTCCTCCTCCTCCTCCTTCTTCTTCTCCTTCTTCTTTTTTCTCCTTCTCCTTCTCCTTCTTCTCCTTCTCCTTCTCCTTCTCCTTCTCCTTCTCCTTCTCCTTCTCCTTATCCTTCTCCTTCTCCTTCTCCTTCTCCTTCTCCTTCTCCTTCTTCTTCTTCTTCTTCTTCTTCTTCTTCTTCTTCTTCTTCTTCTTCTTCGAGAAAGGAACTCAAGTAGCCCAAATTGGACTTGAACTCAATGTGTGTGTGGGAATGGCTTTGAATGCCCTGGGAAACCTCCACTGTCAGGGATTTTGATTACAGTGATAGAAAAGTGATCAACACATTACAGATATTATTATCATTATTTACTGTTGTTAAATTAATTTTTAGCTGTGTATGTGCACATGCGTGTGTGCGTGCATATGCGCATGTGTGATTTAAGAGGTAAGTGTACATGAGTGCAGGTGCTCATGGAGGTCAGAAGACATCATCAGAGCTCCTGAAGGTAGAGTTACAGGCAGTTGTAAGCTGCCAGATGTGGATGCTGGGAATCAAACCTGGGGCCTCTGTAAGAGAGTATGAGCTCTTGACCACTGAGCCATCTGTTCAGTCATTGTTATTACTATCAAGATTGATTACATGGGTCTGGAGAGATGGCTCAGCAGTTAAGATTACTTGCTGCTTTTGCAGAAATTGTGTTCTGTTCCTAGCACCCATGTGACACTTCATAGCTATTAATAACTGTAGTTTCAGGTGTTCAGATACCCTCTTCTGACCTCCAAAGGCATTAGGCATACATGTGGGCACAGACATACAAGCAGGCAGGTCTCTATGAGTTCAAGGCCAGCCTGGTCTACACATCAAGTTCCACAGCAGCCAGGCCAACATTGTGAGACTATTTCAAAGGTTTTTGGTCTTTTTCTTTCCTATTCTTTCCTTTTCTTTCCTTTTCTTTTTCAAATCATTACATGCATTTGTGTATATCTGTGTATGGTTTTGTACAGGTGAGTGCAATGCATCATGGAAGCCAAAAGAGGGTATTAGATTCCTGGATCTGGAGTTACATGTAGCTGTGGTTGATATGGGTGCTGGGAACCAAATTCAGGTCTTCTGCAAGAGTCATATATGCTCTTAACCACTGAGCCATCTCTCTAGCCCTTGGGAACTCTAACAACTAAAATAATAATAATGACATTATATGAAAACCTGCATTTTCCTGTTGTCAATTTCCCTGTAAGTTATTCTATTCACCCAGTACCTGGCAGCCTTGTTCACCAAGCACAAGCTCACAAATCAGGTGAACAAAAGGAAACCTGGAGAAGCTGTGTTTGGGATGCTTATGTGATGGTCCAGATGCACCCCGGGAAGAAGAAGCAAGAAAGACATGGACAAAGTTCATTATACTCACATGTCCACAGCCAGAAAGTGCAGCATGCCACACCACACAGGGCCTCACCAGAGAGGATCCTGGGTGGTCAGGAAGTCTAGGACATGAGGAAGGAGAAGACATAGGCCATGGTTTTTAGTGAGGTTTGTATGGGAAAGGTCAGGCAGGGAGGGAAAGTCTGGAAATTTCCACAAGCAGCTCTAAGATTTAGGGGTGGTCCCTAGTTGCCTGCCGCATGACCCTGGGATGGCTAAGGGATGATTAAGGCAGAAGAGTATTGTCTCCTGCAGTGTACAGGTCAGATAGGAGAGGGATGCCTCTAGATTGGTTAGCGTGCATGTCAAAGGTATGCTCCTTCTATTTCTAAGAACTGGCTATCTCCAAATGAGGCCGTTTCTTTCTTCCCACGTCAGGGCCTCTCATGCTGGGCAATCATTAACCACTATACCACAAGTCTGGTCCTCCTACTAGGTTTTGGGGAGTGGTTCACAAGAGTGTGCCTGCTGTACACATGTGTACACGAGGAGGTCAAAGGCCAACCTCAGGTCTCTCACTGGCCTGAAACTCATCAAGTAGGTTAGACAGGCCAGGAATTCCTAAGGATCTTCGAGTCTCTCCTCCTCAGGGATAGAACTACAAGTATGTTCCACCACAACTGGATCCCTGTATTCGTAAGTCCAGCTCTTGGCTGATTGCTATCTCCTCAACCCAGGCTTAGTTCTTAGTGATTTAAAAACATTATAAGGAAAACCATGCATATGACCAGAATGTTTCCCATGTCTTCAGTAGATGCCGTTTGTCCTTAGGTTAAGCCCTGTTCTAACACGCTGGGTTATTTGTTAGAGTCTATCAGGCGGTTAGCAGTCTACAGAGTAGCTCCCGCACTATCACTCTGAAAGCAATGAAATGTGACAGCAAGGGGAGAGATGCAGAAGCCAAACACGCAGACTGGAAGCACACATAGCACAATAGCATGTGTCTATTCCAGAGGTCAAGTGTGGAGGGCCATCTCTGCAGCTCCCAGGTAATGTCAAGCTCTTCCCAAAGGCTCAGACCATATCTTTAGAAGCCAGTCAGGTGAATTACTCAGTGGTTACAATGTTATCTCTGTGGGGCCTGCTGGAGACCATCATCAAGCCTGGAATGGTTTTATCGTGTGTGTGTGTGTGTGTGTGTGTGTGTGTGTGTGTGTGTGTTGTATATGCAATGTTATCTCTGTGGGGCCTGCTGGAGACCATCATCAAGCCTGGAATGGTTTTATCTGTGTGTGTGTGTGTGTGTGTGTGTGTGTGTGTGTGTGTGTGTGTGTGTTGTATATGCATGTTATCTGTGGGGCCTGCTGGAGACCACATCAAGCCTGGAATGATGGGTGGTGTGTGTGTGTTGTATATGCAAATGAATGTACTTACTTGTGTACGCAGAGGCCAGGGTAGGAACTGTGAGGTGTCCACCTCCCGTCACTCTCCACCTTATTCCCTTGGGACAAGGTCTTCCTGAACCTGGAGCTTGGAGGACAGGGAGCTCCAATGATGTCTCTCTCTCTCTACTTTCCCCGGCACTGTGGTTCCAGGTGCTCATGCTTGCTGATACCAGCATACTCAGCTTCTCACTGGCACTTCTCTGAGATGCAAAGTTACCCACTTGCCTCCCTTGTACCCCCACCCAGTCTTCAGGACACAGCAGAGAAGAGCTCCCCAGACCTGTCTGGAGACCGTGTTACATAACCAGTAGCCCTGTTAGCCTGGGGAGGCAGGCACCCTTAGAAACAGACTTCTTTACTAAATACACCTTCAAAATGCCATTTTAATTTCGGATAAAAATATGTGGTGTGAACTGAGCATGTGCGGAGGTCTTCCCGTCTGCTCAACAACCTTATGAAGCTCACACCCGGTTCTTAGAATGCCATGTGCATTGAAAGGTACTGTGCCTTCGTTTGGTTTTTGATTTTTGTTGTTATTTGTTTTGTTGTTGCTGTTGTTACAGGGGTCTCAGAATAAAGCCCAGCTCCCTCTGCCTCAGCCTCTCAAGTGCTAGGATGACAGGCAAGACCCACTACATAGAATCTTTAAAACCTGACTTCTCATGTCTTGAAGCTAAAGTAAATATGAACCAGGGCATGCATTTTCAGTTTATCTCAGGTCCCACAAATTATACAGCTGGTGCAGGATTCAAGGAGTCCTCCTTTATTTTATCTTTAATTGAATTTATTTATGTGTGTGTGTGAGGCTGCTCAGAGGACAACTTGCAGGTCCTGGGGATCCAGCTCAGGCTGTTGGGCTTGGTGACAAGCGCCTATATCAGCGGCTGAGCCCCAGGTGTCTCTCCTCTTTTGGAGGAGGGGAATAACTTTCCAGTTGAAGGTGTATCCCTGATTTATGAAACAGCGCTTAAGTGACTAACAGCATGTTGAGAGTACAAAGTGGCTGGTGGGCATGACTGAATACTCCTTTAATCTCAGCACTTTGGAGGCAGAGATAGGAGTACATCCGTGAGTTCCAGGCCAGCCCCAGTCTACATCTACAGAGTGAGTTCCTCCCCCACAAAAATGCAGAGTCCTGGAGCTGGAGAGAGGACTCAGCTTCTGCTCCAATGGTCTTTTATAAATAATCTTTTAAAATGTAAAGTCAGAGCAGTAGTGATTGTCAGTGTTTAAGAGCACTGGGCTGATAAAGTCCATGGTCCATGCTGCAGCCAGCTGTTATGGACAGGGAAGCTCCTTTTAAAGTGGCATCGATGACTGCAGACTCATAATTGATAATGAGAGACATTTAAGGCTTTTGTGATAACCTCTCCCCTCTCACACACACACACACACACACACACACACACACACACACACACACTAAACCGTGCAGGCAGGAAGCCATTGAAGAGCGTTCTTTAAAACTGTGATAAAGATGCTGAAGTAGCTCTTCACTTGATGGCTTCTGGCAGAGGTGAGGGAGGATTCAATTATCTTTAAGGGGCTAGCCACTAGGAGCTTGACCATGCTCCCAGAGAATATGGGCAATAGAAATTGGACTCGTGTGAGAGTCAAAGTTATGTATTAAGTTTTAATTACTGTGCTTAAGAGATCCATAAAACAAAAATGACTCTAGCCTGTAAGCCCCTTGCTCGAGGACAGATACTTCCTGAAATACTGGAGGCTACTGTTTGTTTTCTCTCTTCTAAACAAGTTTGTTTGACCCAGCTGCACCAGATATGCTTGCACATGTAGGTAGGAGGTACATAGGCAGGAAATACATCAGGATGTGTGCTTGCCCCTGATTGGATCTGATGAGAAATACAGGAGACTTACAAGTTTGCCCTTAAAAACCTCTGCAAAATGTGATTGGTCATCATTTTCTTGGAACCCAGGAATGGATCTGGCCAGAGTCCATCATCCTGACCAGTATTTAATTAAAACTGTGTCTTAGTTAGGGTTTCTATTGCTGTGAAGAGACACCATGAACACAGAACTCTTACAAAAGAAAACTATTGTGGTTTAATAAGGATCAGGATAAACAATTAGGCCGAATAGATGTTTATTCTGGGAGAAATAACTCACAACATAGGCAGATGAACGGGCAGGTTCCACAGGATCCTAAGCTTTCCAGCGTCCACCAGCAAGAGAGAGTCTCTGACCCCCTCCTCAGCCTTTTCCTCCAGGTCATGTCCGGCCCTGTCTCCACCCCCCAATGGGCGTGGTCTAAGCCACAGGTGTGGACAAGGTGAATATCTCACTACAGAAAACATTTCATGGGGGGCTGGCTACAGTTTCAGAGGTTTAGTCCATTATCATCATGGTGGGAAGAGATGCAGACAGACATGGTGCTGGAGAAGGAGCTGCCTGAGACTTCTGTCTTGATCTGCAGGCAGCAGGAAGTAAGTGAACTGTGTCCCACACTGGGTGTAGCTTGAGCATATGATACCTCAAATCCCACATCCACAGTGACACACTTCCTCCAATAAGTGCACACCTCCTAATAGTGCCTTTCCCTATAGGCTAAGCATTCAAATGCATTAGTCTATGGGGCCATACCTATTCAACCCACCACAGCTTGCTTCAAATTTGTCTCAAAATTATGGTAGTAGTCTCATTCTTGCCCAGTGGGAATGATACTTGGTGTATTTCTTTTTCTTTATGAGGGAGGACACAAAGGTGGGAGGGTGGACCTGGGAGGAATGGGAAGCAAGTGTGATTGGGGTGAATTGTGTGAAATTCCCAAATAATTAAAAAAAAAAAAGGGGGGGAGCACTTGGCTCCTCTCACAGAGAACCCAGGTGCAGTTGCCAGCACCCAGGTCAGAGTGTTCATATCCATCTGTGACTTCAGTTCTAGGGAATCTGAGAGCCCCTCTGCCCCTGCACTGGTCACCAGGCATGCACGTGGTACACATACACACATGCAAGATACAGAAATATAATTTTTAAATAAATTAATCTTAAAAAGGAATAAATCTCTTTTAAACTGTTCTTTGAAAATAAAATAAAACAAAGCCACAGGCTCAGTGGAGTTGTCTATACTCTTTACTAAGATCAAATCCGGAGCCTGCAGTCTGTCGTTTGCTTATTTCATTTTTGCAATTACTAGAAACATACCCTTACTTGCCTTCGATAGACCTTAATCTTAATTTCTGGTCTTCGAATGTGAAGAGAGTATTATTATTACCTACAGAAAACTAGGGGATCCTCGAGTTTAAGAATAGAGTGGGCAGGCATCCTGCTAGGAATCAAAAGTACCGCTTTTGGCTTCTGACGTCCCACTTCCAGACAAGTCTAGGATTGTGTAGGCTGGCCCGGGGAAACATTTAAGGAGGCACACACTCTCAGGGCCAGCGCCTCCTTAAAATTTGCGTCAGCCACTACTAATTTGCTTTCCTGCAGAGCGGCCCAGTGGGGAAGTGTGGGTCGTTTCCAGTACCCGGCTCTTTGGCTGGGGGACGCCGGCCGCCTGCCGACAGTCTCAGCGGTCACTGGCCCTAAAAGCGTCAGACCCACCCTAGGCATTTCTAGTTAGAGCAGCCCGGTTGAAGGAACCACAGAGCGTGCGGGATGGCTTCGAATCAGTTCATCTTGTTAGCTCTGCTGTTGAGGCTGGTTGGAGCTGCCTTCACCCGACTTTAATTTCCCCAGCAAACTGCTCCACCTAGCAACAGGCAGCCTCTCCCAAGGGTGGGGCTGGATCAGTAAGGAGCGCGGTCAGGACACTTACCTGCCAGCCTCAGGGTGCGGGTGGAAGGCCTAGCTGGACTTTCTGGCCGCCCCAAGTTAGTGAGAGCACCGGGGAAAGGTAGAGCCCCTGGGCCTGCGGTTCCTTGTAGCTTCTCCACCCTCCCCAGGGGACTGATCTTAAACTGGAATTAAAAGCCTCTGCCTGGGGAGGGCTGGTTAGGGAATTTCCAGGTTCCTCCGGGGCCAGCACACCTTCAGGATCGCCTGGATTTTACTTTTTCTCTTCCTGAATAGTTTCCATCTAGGTTATAAGAGAGATTTCTTAGAGTGAGGCTTACCTAATCTAGGACTCAGATCTCCCAGCTGCTACTTTTCCACAAAAAAAAAAAAAAAAAAAAAAAGCCGGAACCTGTGGGCTGCCGTCCTGCAGGGTTGTGGCTTGGTGAACAGACGGCGCCTAGGGAGGAGGCAGCCCTGTGTGAGGCTGAGCCCTTGGTCCAGCAGGTGCAGCACGCAATCTCCTAGTTCTAAGTGGCGGGAGCAGGTGGTCCTGCTAAGAGCCCTGGAGTGTCTGAGGCTTGCAGAGCAGAGGTGATCAGAGTCACACTGGACACCGCAGCACTCTTTCCTGTCCTGCAGTTTCCTAGACATCCCCAGACTAAGGTTATACCCCCCCCCCAGTCCTTTTTCTCCCCACACAAAATAAACAAAAGGAAACCCCAATTTCCCAGAATAACAATTAGGGAAGGGAGAAAAGGGAGGGAAATGGGCATGCCAGGCAAGGAGGGGCCCTTATCTCTCTCCAACAGGTCGGGTCCTGCCTGCTTACAGGGCTGAGTCATCGTCCTGCTCCACCCCGGACCTTACAGGCCTGGGTTCTCTAAGGGGTTGGCAAGGTTGATCCCACAGGCAGGAAGCGGGGAATCTGGGCTCTGGCCCTTGCAGACGGCTTGCTGAGCCTCTAGACTCTAGATTCTAGAGAGATGCTGTTTCCTGAAGCACCAGGGTAGAAGGGGGTCACCCGGGATGGAGAGAGGACTGTGGTGAGTGTCATTCGTAGGGTCCACACTGAGGACAAGGGCAAAGTCTGCGAACTGCTCATGCTTGGCGCTTCTGATAGAGTGTAAGTCTGTTAATGAATGAATGAAACAGAGAATGAAAGAACACGAATACTAGCTGACTCACAGTGAGGGTCTGCCTCCATAAACCCCTTACAAACGGAAATGTGTTTAACACTGTGGGATGTCACAGCTCAGCGGGATGTGCCATTCCTTCCTTTCATGATGGCTGGGCGACTGAGTGCTGTGGCTAACTGCACTGTCTGCATGGAAAGCGTCAGAGAGGTGATGCTCCCTCGCACCTGCCGCACTTGGGAGACTGAGGCAGGAAGATCTCGAGTTTGAGCCAACCTGGGCTACATAGCATATTTGAGGTCAGTTTGAACTACATAGTGAGATCATTAGTCTGGGAAAAGATGAAAATGTAAAATTAAAAAAATGTAAAAATAAATTTCTATATTGAACTGCTTTTAAACCATTGATAGATTTGAAAAGGAGAATCCTGGTAAATTGTGGGCTGGTAAGTATTCCTTCTCTAACAAGGCAACTTAATGGATGAACTTGAGCAGAGTCATGAATTAGACAAAATTTCTGTCTTTGCCTGCCTGTTTATCTTATTTTTCCTTTTTTTTTTTTTTTTTTCCTCGTTCCCAAGACAGAGTTTCTCTATGTAGCACTCACTCTGTAGACCAGGTTAGGCTGGTCTTGAACCCAGAGATCTGCCTGCTTGTCTTCTCAGTGCTGGAACTAAAACACTTGCCACCACTGCCCAGATCATTTTCCCTTTCTCATTATGTCACTAAGTGACATCCATCGTGTTATGCTGATGACTGACAAGCATCAGTGAGCCCTGTGAACTGGTCTTGGTGTTTTGTACTTCTGACATATCTGACACACTGACTACACATCTCCTGCAGTTAATGAATGAAGGAATTGCTGGTGGAAGGGAGAATATGAATACTCCCTGATTTACAATGGGCTGCTATTATTGTTGTTGTTCTTATTATCCTAGCACTGGAGACGAAACCCAGGACCTGAGCTACACTGCTCGAGCTTAGGAGTACTTTCAGGTGCACCGTAGGCTCTAGGATGCCAAATGTCCCCCTCTTGCTGTGCTTGGTACATCTGCCTGGGACTTCCCTAACCCAGGCTTCTTCCAATGCTCAGTCACTTCCAGTGAACTGGGAGTTGCTCAAGGAAGCTGGGGTTCATTCTGACAGATGGCACAGCCTATGGTTTATAAGGAAACCAGCAGTTTCCCAAAATACTGTATATGGTGTTTGGTGTGGACACCATGATGCTGGCGTGGACACAGACTGCTGGTGGGGAGATCACATGTCTGGAAAAGCAGCTTGGTATGAGTATGGAGGACTTAGCACACGTCTATAATCCCTGCACCCAGGAGGCTGAAGCAAGAGACTCTTAAGCGCAAGACCAGCCTGGGTTAGACAATAAGACCCTAAACCAACCAATGATTAAATGTTATGATGCCAGCGTAATGAAATTTTACACAACTATGGAAACCATCCTTTTGAATCATTTTAGTGATTTGTTGAGACGCATGCTGACTAGTGGAAGTAAAAGAAGGTCAGGGTTGAAAGTTTTGAAATGGTGCAGGCTTGCTAGAGGAAGTCTCTGGCTTTGAGACTCGGATAGCTTCGGCTCACTCGCAGCTCTGTCTTCCTGCTCTGTGCTTGCAGCTCAGGACCAGATCTTTCTGCCTCCTTACTCCTTTGCAACACAAATAAACTCATTCCTTTGCAACACAAATAAACTCATTCCTTTGAAACATAAATAAGTTCTTATTCCTTTGAAACATAAACTTTCTTCTCTAAGTCACCTTGGTCTTAGAATTTTATCACAACAATAGAAAAGTAACTAACACAGAGGGCTTCATTGTTTAGCCCAGGCTAGCCTGTAGCTCACTATGTAGACCAGGCTAGCCTCCAACTCACCAAATGCCTGCTTCTACCTTCAGAGTACTAGAATTACAGGTAACCCTCACCACACTGCCCTATAAGAACAGATTTTTTTTTAGATTTATTTATTTGTTTTATGTATATCAGTATTTTGCCTGCATATACATATGTGTACCTTGTGCCTGCCTAGTTGCCATGGAAATCAGAAGAGGGCATTGAATCCTCTAGAACTGGAGTTATAGGTAGTTATGAGCTAACCGTGTAGGTTCTGGGAATTGAACTTGGGTTATCTACAGCAGCAACAAGTGCTCTTAACAGCTGAGCTGTCAATCTCCTCAGTTCCCAGGAATGGTAATTTGAAGTCCTTTGTGGTTCTTTAGCCATTGTTTCTGATGCTGACCACTCCTGAGGGAGGTGGCCCAGTGTTTGCTAAGAGCTAGCCTTGCAACATACTGCTCTGTTAGTTTGGATTCTGGTCCTGCTTTGACACAACGTGGATGAAGACCCTAGACAAATTATTTTGTTCCTCAGTGTGTGTGTGTGTGTATGTGTGTGTGTGTGTGTGTGTGTGTGTGCATTTGAATTAGAAGATTTCTAGGGGTAGGTGGCCACTCTGACAACTCATTAAACCAACGTGTTAATTGTGAATAAGAGTGTGTAAACAGAAGATTCTTATCCAGAGCCAGAGGAATGACTCTGGTTGTAGAATTCACATCAGGCAGAGTCATCACACAAATACCGACCTAACAGCTCTCTCTACACACTAACACATGAGAGGCGTTACCTGGCCCTTAAAAACAGAAAGGTGTTGGCCTGGAAAATGAAGACACGTCCCTTTCTGAGCATGGAGGTTCGCCCTGCCTCCTCCCCAAGTCCAAGTTCTGCATCTCTGCTTACTTCTATCCCCCTCCAGTCTCCTCCCTGTGGTTCAGCTGGGCTTATGATGTCATCGTGGTTCCCTGGTGAGTTGGTGGTATAGTCAGCACAGATTGGGGAAGACAGGGGAGGTGACTCATGCTGAAGGTCCGGTGAATCAGACAGGATGGCCCACGACAGGGGCTTCCCTCCACAGAAGAGCAGAGGCCTTCCTTACATGTACTGGGGAGAAAAGACCAACCTTGCCCCTTTCAGAGAACTCATGGGTGTCTAGACTTGTGAGCCATCCATCCCTGAGCGGGGAGGAAACAGAGACAGGGGAATGGGTACACAAAGAAAATGTTGTGTCTGAGCCTCCAAGGAGGGGCTGGCAGCCTGAGGATCAGACTTTCCCAGCCTTTCCTACCCTGGGTCTCAGTCCTGGTAAAAATGCCCTGGGGCTGTGAGGCCTTCAGCAAGTGTTAATGGCTTGCCAGTTCAGTTTCCTGGAAAACAGTATTTGCCTCCTGGAGTTGGGATATTGAAAGTGCAACCTAGCACTACTAGGAAAAGGATTCAAAACCTAGGAAGCTTTTGCCTGGTAACACAGAACCGTGAGCCCTGAAAGGTCTCTTTTAACGGTGAGGTGAAGAAGTATGTCTGTTACAGACCTACAGAGATACCAGTGGGACACAGACCAGCATGGAAGGGTGGGTTGGGAGCCAGCTCGAAGGTCATCGCTGTCCTCTTTCTATTGCCAGCAGTTCCCTCTTCTTCTAGTCTAGGAGGTCTCATTCCTTCTAGGCACCCCAGAGCCTTTCTCCTGCCCAGCGCGCCCTTCCCTCTGCAGAGTAAAGAAGAAATATCAGGAATTCCAAGCCAATCAGCGCTACCCATAGTTCCCTTTTGTTTCAGGTGCCAGCATGGCATAGTAGGACAGTGCGTTGATTCTCTCAGGATATTCTGTTCATCATCATCCTGTAGACTGCGCCAGCCGCCGTAAACTTGTGATTGTCTTGCCCTCCTAGCTCAGTTCCATCCTATGTACACACTCCCCTGCCTGTTTCCTCCAGCGCTCACGGATGGCTCATAAGTCTAGACACCCGTCCAGGGCCATTTACTTGGGCCATCACCGCGGGTCGCGCGGGGTGGGGCTGGCAGGCTGGGCACCTCGCGTGGGAAGGTCGGTGTATAAGTCCCGACCCGGCCAGACTTCCTGCCCGCGGGCCTGAGGCTCTGGCACTGGATACGCGCCAGGGGGCGTCGCTGGGCGGGAGCGGCTTCCTGGGCGCGGGCGGCAGAAGCGGCGGATCGCCGGGGACAGCTCACCTGCACCAGCGACATGGAGGACGGCGTGCTCAAGGAGGGATTCCTCGTGAAGAGGGTGAGTGCGCTCCGGCCTTGCGCCCGCGTGGCCGTGGGGACAGCAGAGCAGGTGGTGGCTGGACGCGCGGACGAGGCAGGCTCCCGCTGGCCAGCCCGGCTCGCAAAGGCGGATCCGGCTTGGTTAGTGTGGTTCTGGGCTGGCTCTCGAATGAAGCTCTTAAAACAACTTACTGGGGCTGAGCCCAGAGGCTCTGGGTCCAGTCCACAGCAACACACACACGGCATGCTTTAAAATATCCTAAGGGTGTGGGGTGCAGGGTGGATTGAGGATGGTTAAAGAGTGCAGCTGGAAAGGAGGAATGACTTCTAACATTCTGTGGCAGAAGCTTAACTATGGTGGACTGCGCTTAAGAGTATTCTGGAATCGCTAAGAGGATTTTGAATGCTTCCAACACCGTGAAACAATAATAAATGTTTGAGGTGATACATAGGCTGGTTACCCTGAAGCGATAGTTGCACACCATGCCTATGATTGACATCACAATGTATGTACCTATGAATATGCACAGTCATGTGTCAATTAAAACATGACAGTGTGGTATTGAAATATAAAGCACCATGGATTTGCTGTGTAGCTTACAACTGGGAGGGAGGTACCTCCTCTCGTGTGTGTGTGTGTGTGTGTGTGTGTGTGTGTGTGTGTGTGTGTGTGTGTTTTACCACTTAGCTGTCTGTCTTGTTTCATCCTTCATCAGTCCTGCAAGATTAGTAGTGGCACCAGAATGGTTGTTGCTATCACTTATAGATGAGGAGATTGAGTATTAGATGGGACATGAATTCTATCATTAGTCCGTCACCCATCATCCCATGATGAAGAAGCTAAGGGACTCTGGAACTCCAGGATACTTAGGATACCTAGGACCAAGGGCAGGAAAAATGAATGAAAGAACCTGGAAGAGAAAATTTTAGGGTTCAATAGTATGACACTTCCTAGCGTACAGGAAACCTTGGGTTTGATCTCTAACATCTGAAAACAAATTTAACATTGATGTCAACACTAACATTTATATTAGTATACTAGCAAAGCATACAGACATACATCTGATGCTGAGCCCTTTGGCTGTTCTGGGCTTACAGCCTTAGGAAGTGGGGTGATGGAGGGTAAAGACTGTCACTGTCCTCCTCATTGGCTCACCTGGCCACACAAGCCTGACAGTGCTGAAGGCTCAAGTCCCTTTCATGTTCTGTTTACATATGTCTGCATTGTTTTGCACAGTGCATGATACAGGGAGACCAGGTGTGCTTTGTTCAAAGTTACAAGCAAGGAGGATAGGAAGCTGATAGGGGTCGGGCTGGTGTCCAGCTGTCCAGGGTTCCATGTTCACTTTTGTGATCGTCATTTAGGTGATGAGATGGTTCGCCCAGGTCACATCTGTGTCCACTCTACTGCGGCCTGTGAGGTGGCTGAGCTGGTGTGATGTGTGGTTGGTTGGTGATTGCAAGGCTGTTGTAAGGGCCTGTGAAGGAGAGGGATCACCTCCTGGTCAAATCAGACAGGCTTTGTGGGCCTCTCTGCCTGCTTCTGGGGTTACCTACATGACTCCCACCCTCACTACTATGTAGACGCAGGAGAGCTAGGCTCACCAGGACATGGAAGAGGATTGCCCTTGTCTTCTGGGAGGCCTGGTTTAGAATCCAGAGAGTCAGCACAGGGTTAGGCTAAGGCGCCATTGCCTCTTTCCATCCCGATCCTGAGGCAAGTGCAAGTCCTATTTGTTCCTGCCCAGTGAGGAAGTCCGCCGAAGACCCCTGCTATGATCACCGCCTGTTCCCACTGCCACGTAAATCCACTTTCCTCTCAAGTGGCAGCAGTAATCCACGTGCTTACAGGGGCATGGTGGCCTTGGGTGGTTTAGGAGGGTTCCCAGCTCTGGGACATAGAAGGTCTGAGCTGGAAGCAAGAGAATAGAACAGCCATCTCCTGGTAGGCTTAGCTGGAGGCAAGCAGGGGCATGATGGATTTGGCTCCTAATCCTGCCCAGACAAGAAAGAACCAAACTCTAGGCAGAACACAGGGCACTTTCCAGGCCCGGCTCTCAGAGGAGAGGAGCAGCTGAGTCTGGGGGGGGGGGCATAGGGGTGGGGGTGGAGAAGTATGTATAGCTCTGTGGTGAGGAGAGTAGAAACAGGTGCTGCTGCCAGGCTTGGAGGTCTGGAGACATCAATTGTAGGACTCTGGGACTTCATCTCGAGGACATACAGCAAAAGCTTTATCATTTTCTTCAAGACAGGATCTTATGTAGTCCACCGTAGCCTCAAACTCTCGGTGTTTTTAAGGACACCCTTGGACTCTTTGATTTGTCTGCCTCCACCTCCCACGTCCTGGGTTACAGGCATGCACCATCATGCCTAGTTTATTCAGTGCTGAGGATTCGATCCAGCTCGGAAAGCCCTCTACCAATTGATCTACATCACAGCTCAAGAAAATATTTTTTTATGCATGAAATATTCCAGAAGCCTGGTGTAGATGCTCACACCTGTATTTCAGCACTTGGGAGACTGAGGGAGGAAGATCCTTAGTTGGAGACTAGCCTAGGCTATATAGGGTTACTCTGTCTCAAATCAACAAATAACACAACCAATAATAAACCAGACACCCCTGCCACCTATCCAACTCCTGAGATAAATGATTATAATATAGAAGTAAAAAAAAAATGTTTGTTATTAAATCTTCTCCTTTTCCACTTCCTTCTTTCTTTCCTTCCTTCCTTCCTTTCTTCCTTCCTTCCTTCCTTCCTTCCTTTCTTCCTTCCTTTCTTTCTTTCTCCCTTCTTTGACAGGGTTTATCTGTGTAGCCCTGGATGTCCTGAAATTTGTTCTGTAGACCAGGCTGACCTGGAACCCACCTTCCTCTGTCCCAGAAGAGCTGGGATTCACAGCTACCCTGCCTGGCTGTTTTCTTATCATTAAGTTAGGGAGTGCAGTATCCTCCTTAAATAGTGTCTCCAGCTCTTACAGTCTGTGTTTCTTCAGCACAGCCCTGAGGTGTCGACCCATCTCATGGGGCCCTTCTTTCCCCTAAAGGAGCTGGCCTCTGCCCCAATCAGTGGCTTACAGACAAGAGGCCTGAAGAGAGAGGCTTCTCCATGCATGGGAACCAGTGCCTAGGTGGAGGGCTGTGGGCTGGGTTTATTTGGATCTAGCCTCACTTTGCCTGTGTGCACCCAGGCTTGTTCACAGTGCAGTGGTTTCCTACAAGGTATGAGGTTATTTCAGAGCCTTCTGGTGAGGCCCCCACAGCAGTCCCACTGTTTTATTCACTTGTCCCAACACACTGTGGTCAGAACGATTGTCTCAGGTGTAATTACAGATCAGTGTGTCAATAACCCTGACCAGAGTGACTGATGATTGATTTACTGATTGTGTTTTGAGACAGTCTCTAATCCAGGCTGGCTTTGAACTCACTATGTAGCTGAGGATGACTTTGAACGTCTGATCCTCCTTCCTCTACCCCTTGAATACAGGCTTGTATCACCAGCTTGCGAGGTGCTGGTGACTGAACTGTATGTAGCATGAAAATAAAAACCCAGAGACAGATATTAGAGTTCATGCTGAAGATCAGAAAAGCAAAGCAGCCAGCCACTAGAGAGTTCTTGCCTCTACCAAGGCTCAGACCAAAAGGGGAGATCCTGTCCTCAGCATGATTGCAGACTGCCTGAGCTCCAGTCTCCTCCCGTCTTATATTCCTCTCTAGTGCTGGGATTAAAGGCATGCACCACCGCTGCCCAGCCTCTATGGCTAACTAGTGACACTGCTGGGATTTAAAGTGTGTGCCACCACTGCCTGGCCTCTGTGGCTGACTTGTGTGGCTGGCTAGTTTTGCACTCTGATCTTCAGCCACGATCATAAAGAAAATATCACCACATTGGACCGAGGGCTTCATTTGTGTTAGGCAAGCACTATCCCAGCTGGGTTACATCCCTAGCTCCAGAGAGATCTTGTAAACCTAAGCCCCAAGCTTGTTATGCTTCTTTTATAAATCCCTCATGGTCTGAATATCAAACTGCGCCCAGCAGGAACCCATCACTTCCCCATCCCTGCCCCACAGGACTCAGTGCCAGAGTCGTGTAGAAGTGTGCGATGCTCTGAAGAGGAAGTGCTACAATGGTTTTGGTGCTCCCACTCAAACCTCAGACCTCGTGAGGACTAGGCAAGGGCTCCACCACCAGGCTACAAGCCTAACAGTGCTCTTGTGTGCCTGCCTTCCTCATCAGACCAACCTAAATAGCTCATCAAGATTGCTTGCTTATTTGAATTTAAATTTATTTTACAATTATAAAAATAATACACCATTTTCTGGGTATTATAATATACATCTGTAATCCCAGAACACCGAGATGCTGAGGCCGGAGAATCATAGGTCCAAATCCAGCCTGGGCAAGACACTAATGTCCTTAAGAAACAAAAACAAAACATTTTGAGGACTGAAGTTCAATAGTGGAGTGCTTGCCTAGCGTTTCGGGGGCTCTGGTTTGATTTCCACCACCACACACTCACAAAAAATCATTGATATTAATTTTTAGAATTTTACTAATAGAGGCTGGGGATATAATAAGGTCACAGAGAACTTACCTCGCACACTTGATGCCTTGGATTCTGTCCCTAGCTACATACATGTGCACACACACTGAATTTTCTTTCTAAAATTTTATTTATTTTTGGAGACAGGGACCTGGCTGGCCTGGGGCTTTCTATGTAGATCAGGGTGGTTTTGAGCTCACAGAGATCTGCCTGTCTCCTTCAGGATTGCTAGATTAAAGCTGTGGCAGGAGAAACATGAGTTCCAGGCCAGGCTGGATTACGTAGTTAGACCTTGTCTAAATATATACATACATGCATGCATACCCTATCTAAACACATACATACATACATACACACACATACATGCATATATACATACCCTGTCTAAATGCACACATACATTTGTGAATACTTGCATACAGACAGACACCGTAAAGGGGGAAAGACTGGAAGGAAGCGCCAGATGTTAGCAATGGCTGTCTTGTGCTAAAAGAGTTACAGGTGAGTGATTTTTCCTTATATCTTGCAGTTTCTCTCAAGCTTTATGAACTGGTTCTGGGATGCATAACTGGGGTAAAACACTCATCTCACATGCCAGAGGGCCTGAGTTTGAGCCCTACCACTGACAAAGGCCAATAGGAAATAAAATGTCAAGGTCAAAAGCTTTTGCTTCAACTCAGGAGAGAGGAGCGAAGGAGAGCCAGGCAAAATGCCTGCTCCCTCCACTGTACATTGACTCTCAGCCCACACTGCTTGCCTAAGTTCGGGCTTCCTCTCCCTAGTTCAGTATCCTCCCCCTGCATCACCTCACCACCAGCCTTTCCTGTCTGTCTGTCTGTCTGTCCATAGGGCCACATTGTCCACAACTGGAAGGCACGATGGTTTATCCTTCGGCAGAACACGCTCCTGTATTACAAGCTAGAGGGTGGCCGGCGAGTGACCCCACCCAAGGGAAAGATACTCCTGGACGGCTGCACCATCACCTGCCCCTGCCTGGAATATGCAAACCGGCCGGTATGTAAGCATCCTGATGTCTGGTCCCCTGTTCTAGCCACCTTGCCCCTTTGTTATCCTTGCATGATTTGGGTTCAGATTCTGACTGGCTCGTGAACTCGGGCAAATAGTTAAACCTCTCTCAGCTCTCACTTGTCATTTATAAAAACTGGGATAAAACGATTGTGTGACAGCATCACACATGTGCTGATGCTGGTTGAGAAAGTGATGATCTGTTAAAAACAGCTAGTGTTCTTGGAGGTAGACACTAATTCACAACAAAACCAGAAACTAAAAACTAGCCAGAAGAGGCCAGAGGAAGACACCAGATGTCAGCAACAACAGCTCTCTTA
Organism: Cricetiscus sungorus; assembly: GCA_030556225.1. NCBI lineage: Eukaryota > Metazoa > Chordata > Mammalia > Rodentia > Cricetidae > Cricetiscus > Cricetiscus sungorus. The sequence continues at coordinate 30,609,164 of JANBXA010000588.1, forward strand.
GACAGTTTTTTTTTTTTTTTTTTATTTAAATGTTTTGCAGTTTCCTTCAAGGTTTATGACCATAAATTAGGGGGCATAAAATGTGAGAAAATATGATGTCTTGGGGTTGTTTCAGAAGTGAGGAGCAGCTTTGAACCTACATCAAAAAATATGTCAGGGTCCAGGTGCGGTGGCTAATCCCAGCATTTAGGAGACAGAGCAGGCTCTTGTGAGTTCAAGACCAGCCTTGTCTATATAAGGAGTTCCAGGCTAGCCAGAATACCCTTTCTATAATAAAAACAAAAATTAGAGAGAGAGAGAGAGAGAGAGAGAGAGAGAGAGAGAGAGAGAGAGAGAGAGAGAGAGAGAAATTAATGGGGCCAAGAGGTGGCTTAGCTGTTAAAAGCACGTACTGTTCTTGCAGTAATTTGGTTCCTAGCCTTCATATCAGCAGCTCACAACTGCTGTAACTCCAGTAGCTATAATTACAGTTCCAGGGGATCTGGTGCCCTGTGGTCTCTAAAGGCACCTATGTGCATGTGGTGCACATTAAAACACACACACACACACACACACACACACACACACACACACACACACACACGGAGGAGGAATAAATCTATTTTTAAGTAAGTCAGGGGCTGAGAATGTAGTGTAGTTCAGTGGTAGAGCACTTGTCCAGTGGCTTCTATTCAGCAACACACGGTCATTGAAAACATTTGGAGTCCCGGATGATGGTGTAAATATGAGCTGCAGAAGAGGGCACCACTACGGGTTGTCTAGGGCAAGTGCAGCCTCAGGAGTAGGGGCCCTGGGGGTGAAGGCCTGCCGATGGGGCCAGAAAGGAATGTTCACTGAAGGGATGGTGGGAGATTGTCTGGGACCAGATGGAGGTAATGTGGAGCTTCTGGAGGCTTTGAGTGAGAGAATGGACTATTGACAAGTCTTTTTAGATGCTGGGCATAGGGGCTCACACCTGCAATCCCATCACTCAGGAGGCTGAGGCTGGAGGAGTGTCAGAGCTCAGAATTTCAGGGCAGCCTAGACAACATGGTGAGATGCTATCTCAAACAAACACACAGACAATAAGGGAAATAATTTGATCAAAACTGGGGATGGAGCTGGGTGGTGGTGCACTCACTTTTAATCCCAGCACTGGGGAGGCAGAGGCAGGCAGATCTCTGTGAGTTCGAGGCCTGCCTGGTGTACAGAGGGAGTTCTAGGACAGTCAGGGTTACACAAAGAGAAACTCTGTCTTGAAAAATCAAAAGTAAATGAAGAAAAGGTTTGGATATGGGGTAGATAAAGTTGATTTTATTTTGTAGACTCATAATATTGGTATACACAAGCAACATCATCCTCCAAAAGACTGATACACCATCTAGGTACATACAGATAGCTCATGTTTGTTGAATTAATCTTGAACAAAGAAGAAAGATTGGCAGATATGTCAGATGGTTCTAAAGAGGAAATCCTGGTTTCTTCAGTGGTACTGTGGGTATTAGTGAATGAAGCCTCAAACTCACAGGTTACATTCTCTACCTACTGCCCCTTAATAACCATTAGGAAGAATGAGGAATATTGTCACTTACATGAATATTTTGTAATATTTGCTTGGGTATTTTGAAAAAGATTGAGAACAACCAATAGGTTCTCTAGGAACAAGTCATAAAGGTGTGTGTGTGTGTGTGTGTGTGTGTGTGTGTGTGTGTGTGCATGCACACACGTGTGTTTGCATGCTATTGAATGTGTTTGGTTTTCACTTGTCATTTCTAGACCCTCTTGAAACTTTTTTCATTAAAATGGTGAACTGCAGCTGGACAATAACAAGTTCAAATCAATCTTCCATGATGCTGGCCAGTGGATGCTAACTTAGTGAAACGTCTGCATAATATTCCTTGGGATAGCAAGCCAGCCATGAGTTACTCCCATGTGTCCTATCGATTTAAATGAAGGATATTTAAAAGTTCAAAAGCAAAACAGGCTGTGTGTGAATATGCTGGTGACCACAACCAGAAGGAAGATGTCTTAGAGGGGCTCCTGGGTTTGATCCCCGTCTCTGGAGATAGATGCCCTAATCTGCTTGTAGCATTTAAGAGTGCCAGCGTGTGACATTCCACAGCAGGTTTAAGAAAGCCTCCAGTTAGGGGGTAGAGAAGTGGTCTGCCAAGTCCACCAAGCGTGAGTCCGCTGTGTCAGTAGCTGTTCATGGTCCTTGCACTCATGGGTTGTTGGCAGTGCAGTACGTCTCTCTCCACCTCTGAGTGAGCCTGGGAGGTTCCCTCTTCAGAAAAGGGCTGTGATAAGAAGTGAGGCTGTGCCTCTGGAAGGATGAGTCAGAGCCACCGTGTTGGGAAACACTGTGTTAACCTGTGCAGAAGGGAAAGGTTGCTTTAGGAGGCCATACACTCCTTGCTGGGATATATCCAAATGAATCTGTACAGCCCCACTTGCTGAGTGTGGGCAGGGTTGGGTCCTAGGCATCCCTGGATACACAACCTCCAGGAACCTCTCCAGCCCTGTCTTTCCTGCTGCTAACATTTCCTTACCCAGTTCTCCTCTGACTATTAGTCTGTCTGATTGTCTCTTCTCACAGCTCCTCATTAAACTGAAGACCCGAACTTCCACTGAGTATTTCCTGGAGGCTTGTTCTCGAGAGGAGAGGGACTCCTGGGCCTTTGAGATAACAGGGGCTATCCACGCGGGCCAGCCGGGGAAGGTCCAGCAACTCCACATACAGAAAAACTCCTTCAAGTTGCCCCCACACATCAGCCTGCAGTGAGTGTTCCACCTGCCTGCCCCTGACTCTGTCTGGCCTCCCTGCAGCCTCTCCTGTCTGTTTAGTTGGGAGGGGGACCCTATGGTACAACACGGGCTGGGCTATTCCACCATTGTGCTTCGGGGCCAGCGGTCTTCTCTGTCCTGGTTATGCTGGGTTGACTCCTGGAGCTTGCCTATTTAGCTCCTCTCTCCTGTGGAACCTTTCAGGGCCTCTACCAAGTCATAATACCTCAGTGACTGAAGTAGAGACCACCATTCTGTTTTAGGCAGAGTGCTTAGATAGGTCTCATCAGCAGTTTGGTGGTCAGTAATGGCTGCCTTATTATTTGTAGGGATTCCTAATTCAGCCATCTATGAAATCACTGAGTACATAACAAATATGTACAACTATTATGTGCCAATTTTAAAAGGAAAAAAGAGATGGTTATTGAGTGCCTATTGAATGTCATGCATTGTGCCAGGTGTCCAGAGAGGTAAGCGCTAATAGACGGGCTCTCAGGGGCTTTCACCCCAGGGACATGCATACAGAAGGCCTTTCATTGGTGGTAGCAGTTGTCACAGCAGGCAGAGGGAAGGCAGTTAATGGTGATGTTGATACCTACCGTGCCATAGAGATGTATGACAGGTGTTTCCACCATAGACATGCCGCATAGCCTCCCAGGCAGCTGCACTGTTACGGCCATCCTAGATGAGATGCAAGTCCATCCCTGAACTCATATAACTCCATACTAGCCTCTGAAGTCCAGTGTGCACAGCATCTGTGGGGCCACACAGCCCCTAAGCCAGGGCGAGTGAAGGCAGGAACAGCCTAAGGTGGGTTCCAGAAGGAAACATTCAGAGGAGGAGCTGGAGGAGTTCAGACAATGCGTAGCAGATCACAGGGAGCTGTGAGGATTCCTGCACACTCTGGGTTTTAAGCAGTCACAACTGTTTAGCTTTATGTCAATAGTAATAGTTACCCAGTGTGGAAATATTCGAACATTTAGACAATCAAGAAGAAGAGCATCTGAAAACCATGTCTTTTGGATTTTGATTTATAACCAAAGCCTGTCTCTGTGTTGTGTGTCATATCATCTGTCCTTTGCTTTGTATCATGAGCTGATATCATGATTCTTGGAGCCTCCCTGTAGCAGACACTATGACCAGGGTCCTTTCTTTGCCTTCCTCCTATATAGTCGAATTGTGGATAAGATGCATGACAGCAGCAATGGAATCCGGCCGTGTCCCAACATGGAGCAGGGAAGCACCTACAAAAAGACCTTCCTGGGTGAGCCTGTCCCTCCCATGGCCACGTTGGAAACTTGGGACATGGTGACTGGAGCTCACCCAACTACTTAACCAATTATAATGGGGACAGAGCTGACTGCTAAGAAATGGGATAGCCTGTGAGGGTATGCCTACAGTTCTGAGCATTGGATATGACCATTAGGCTACTCTCAGGTAGAACCTGAGACTCCTCAGGAAGTCAAGGTCAATGGGGTAATTGACCAAGTCCCATGAGTAGGCTAGGGTATAGCTAACCCACGGTCTGACAGGTGCCTGTCCTTGTGCTGACACAGGCTCCTCCTTGGTGGACTGGCTCATCTCCAGCAGCTTTGCAGCCAGCCGTCTGGAGGGAGTGACCCTGGCCTCCATGCTTATGGAAGAAAACTTCCTCAGGCCAGTTGGGGTCCGGAGCATGGGAGCTATTCGCTCGGGGGATCTGGCTGAGCAGTTTCTGGATGATTCCACAGCCCTGTACACTTTTGTGAGTTAGAGGTTGGGTTCTTCTAGGGGAGAGGGGAGGAAATGGCAAGGGTAGGAGTTGGGGGTCTGGAGCCATAGGGAAGACCTAGGGTTGGGGGACAGTTCCATCCTGAGGGGGACGATGGGCTTCTGTGTTGAGAAATACTCTTCGTCTTTGTGGCCCCCTTGGCCTGGGACTGGGTTCCTTTGTAACAAGTCCTTGTCTTCCCCTTCCCACTTCCCACTAGGCTGAAAGCTACAAGAAGAAGGTAAGCTCCAAGGAAGAGATCAGTCTCAGCACCATGGAGTTAAGTGGCATAGTGGTCAAACAAGGCTACCTATCCAAGCAGGTATGGCTGTCTTTGAGCAGGAGGTCATGTATAGCTATCACCCTTGAAGGAGGCAGGGATGAGCCCAGAGGGAGGCAGGAGCTGAGGATGCTGGAGTACATTCTTTATTAGTGAAATCCACAGAAACAGGACCTCCTCTCCCCAGCCACAAGAGTCACACACTTATTCTCACATACATGTACCAGACTCAAGAATTGTCACATTAAATAGTAACTTCTATATTGTTGCTCCGTGTCACATGTGTCACCGGCCTGTTGAACATTGGGAACCATCTGCTCTTTTTACCATAGATGCAATGGTCTATCTCAAGGGTCCTGGTGCTGCTGGGCCTGACAGGGGCCCTGACTGAGGGAAGAACTGAGGTCCCCACGGGAGTGGGAGAAGGGATGAGAGAGACTCTAGATGCTAAGGAAGGTTTGTGTTCTGGGGTGTGAGTTCAGAGAAAGCTTCTTTCACTCTTGGTCACACAGACACAGAGGTTAATACCTGACGATTTAGGCTTCACTATACACTGTATCATAGACTGTAATTGATTTTTTCTCTTTTCCTTTCTCTTTTTCTTTCTGGTTTTGGTTTTTTGAAACAGGGGTTCTCTGTGTAGCTTTGGAGCCTGTCCTGGAACTTACTTTATAGATCAGGCTGGCCTGGAACTCACAGAGATCTGCCTGCCTCTGCCTCCTGAGTGCTAGGATTAAAGGTGTGCGCCACCACCACCCTAGCAATTGATCTTTTTTTTCTGATATAGAATGTTGAATTTATTTCCTCTGATATAGAATGTTACATTGATCTCCACATAATAAAATGCACAAATATACATGTAGCTATAGGGTTGATTTTGGACCAAGTTGACCCTTAAAATGTTGGTGACCTTGTGTGCAATGTGGCTTGTGAAGTGATGATCTAGTTGAGGCTTGTTCTGTCCTCCTTTAAAATTAATTAAAAATATTTAGTATTATTAAAAAAAGATTATTTTTGTACATATGGGTGTTTTGTTTGCATGTATGTGTGCAGTGCTTACAGAGACCAGAAGAGGGAATTGGATCTTCTGGAACTGGTGTTACAGATGGTTGTGAGCCACCATTTGAGTGCTGGAAACTGAATCTGAGTCTTCTTCAAGAGCAGCAAATGTTCTTAACTGATGGGCCTTATCTCCAGCCCCTTGCCTTTTTGTTGTTTTTCAGTGGTGGGAATTGAACTCAGGGTCCTGTGCTTACTTGGCTAACACTATTACTGAGCTTCAGTCTCAGCCCCTTAGTCTTTTCATTCCTGAGTATTGGGGTAATGTGTCCCTTTGCTTTTAGTGCTAACTCAGCTCTCCGTCAACTAGTGTGGCATTTTTGCTGAAATGCCACTAAGCAGGGATCATGCCACTGTAATCCTTGAGTTTCCTTCAAACTGTCCTTAGAATGTAGTCCCACTGGAGCAGGCTGGCTTGTAAGGGTTTTGTTAGATGGGTGCATGGAAACGGGAAGGGAATGTAGAGCTTGAGCCCTTTCCTTCCTACAGGGGCACAAGAGGAAAAACTGGAAGGTGCGCCGATTCGTTCTGAGGAAGGACCCGGCTTTCCTGCATTACTATGACCCTTCCAAAGTGAGTGCCCCATGTCCTGCTTCCAAAGTCTCAAGCAGAGTGGACAGCTGCTGTGTGTCCTCTCCCACATCCCACCACGGTTCCTTTCAGGCCATACTGCTCTGAGTTGTCTGCTCAGTGCGTGGTCTTCTGTGCCCACTCTCATTATTTTGAGAAGAAGCACCCTTTACTTTCCCCAAAGCCTGCTTTGTGGGCAAAGGGAGAGAGGAAGACTCCTAAGTGGTGCTCCCAGGCTCTTCACCCCTTTCACCCAACTGGCCTACTGATTTTGCCTCCCTCAACTTCTTGTTTTCACCTTTGAAAAATTTCTTTTTGTTGTATTTAATTTACGCATTCCTTTTTGAGTCAGGAATTGTGGCTCCTCATTTCTGATAAATACCACCTCACTCAGAGTTTATCTAATTCTCATCAAAAGGAAAATGGCTCTCTAGCTGGGGTGTTCAGCCTTGCCTTTGATATGAATTTCAGTCAGGATTCCTTCGCCTCATGGAGGAACCCCCTTGTTCCCTGCCAAGCACAATGAGGAGGCTAAGGCATAGGAAGAGGGATAGAAAGAGAACTGACTGAGGGATCAAACCCTTAGGCCTCCCGAAGGCACCCATTGACCTTTCTTTGGGTTCTAGTGGTATTGCTACCATGGCTGTTTCAAATCCTTTTTAATTTTGTTTTTAAAACAAAAGTATGAGACTCACTATGTCGCCAAGGATGAATTTGAATGCTGGGATTACAGGCATGGGCCATCATCCCAGATTGAACCCAAAACTCTCCCCAGCCACACAAATTCTTTCTGAGACTTGGGAAATAGCAGCAAATGTGTAAGCATGTGTTACATTTAACTGTTAATGTAGCATCAACTATTTTGTGCCCTTGATAGGGCCCTTTGCTATTTGCTCTTTACCCTTCCTGTTGCTGGGCTATATCTTTTCCAGTACCCAGAACTTGCTTCTCAAGGCCAATTCAGTGTTCCATGAGACTACCTGCTGTAGATGCCTGCAGCGCTGGGCCCCTTCTTGCTGCTTCCCTCCTCTGGTATCTGTCAACACTTCTGCATTGTTACTTAACTGTTTTAGTTTATTTGCGGGAGTCACCATTTAGTATTGATTATTAACAAAAGGGACCAAGGGCCAGGGCTCCTGGTGTATAAAGTTGCTCTTTAACCATCCAGATACCATAAACCAGTCTTGTTTCATGCCAAGCACATTAGAGACTTACACAACAATGTCCAATGTGCAGGAATACCCGTCATAACCATATATTGTTGACAAAGGTTAAGGAAGCCTGTGCATACTTCTGGTATAATGTGGAACGAGACCATTGTTCAACTCTGCCATATCTGGTAACTTAGTGAAACAGGCCCAAACTGCCTCATTGGTACAAGTTACTTGGGCAAATGATGCCCAGGTTCAGCCACATCTATTAGAGAATTTGAAGAGGGTTGGCAGGTCAGATACAGGGGAGGGTGTGTCTTCTTTTCTGTTTGTTCATGGAATTACTAATCGGCCCCTTCCTCCACAGGAAGAGAACCGGCCGGTAGGTGGGTTTTCTCTTCGTGGGTCCCTTGTGTCTGCTCTGGAGGATAATGGTGTTCCTACTGGTAAGGTGCAACTTCAGTTCTGGCTTAAAGATCTCTGGGGCTTCCATCTGCATGTCATTAATGCCTCTTGTGGGGCAGGATGGGAGGAGCCTGAGCTCTGAGAATCAAGTAGGCCTTTCCTTAAAGAGACAGTGATGTGATTCTTGAAGTCCACTTTAAAAACAAAGGAAAATGCTATATGGGATGTTCTTTCTTATGTTTTAAGAATACAACTGAATAATCCTTATTTATATTCTTTCTTAGTTTCTGTGCTGATGGCCTGTAAGCTTCCACCTAAGTTACAGCTAAGGGCTACAGTGTATTCATGTTAATGGCATGCTTTCATTTTTCTATTCACATTAATTTTACAATTCCCAATTATAGTAGGAAGATAGTATCACTTTTATCTTGTGGATGTAGAAATTGAGGCTCAAAATCAAAGCAAATAGCAAATTCTGTGCCTCTTTTAACATACAGGGGAAGATTCTTTGATGTGAATGAAAGATGTGTAGGTCTATGGTTAACACAGAGGTGGGCAAGCAAGCTGCAAATGTCCAGAATAACCACTGGTAGGCTTTATGGTTGTAAGGAGTGGAAATACTCGCAGTGTTTTTTGTCTTAGTTGATGCTTAGCTTCAAGCTGAAGTTGTCATGGTTACTCAATCTTTTTTTTCCCCCCTCATGTGTAGGAGTCAAAGGGAATGTCCAAGGAAATCTCTTCAAAGTGATCACGAAGGATGACACACACTATTATATCCAGGCCAGCAGCAAGGCTGAGAGAGCAGAGTGGATTGAAGCTATCAAGAAGCTAACATGACCTAAGGGAACAGGACCGGGGGCCCTCATTCTTATCAACTGATACAAAGGGGATTTCATGGAGAACTGAAGCACAGGACAGACATTGGACTTGGATATGGCTCAGTGGTAGAGGACCTGCCTGGGCAATCCTGAGGCCCTGGTTCAATTATTGGAAGAGACGTTAACATTGTCCATTTTGTACAGCTTTGGAGCTAGACTGCTCAAGATGGCTCCTCAGATCACAGTGGTGGTGCGATTTACTTGTCTTCTGATCACCAACCTGAAAAGCTGGGATGGCTATCAGGTGGCATCATCTTGACTTTTGCCCTTCAGGACAGAAATCTGTCTTGCCAGGTGGTGGTGACACACACCTTTAATCCCAGCACTTGGGAGGCAGAGGCAGGTGGATCTCTGTGACTCTGAGGCCAGCCTGGTCTACAGAGTGAGTTCCAGGAAAGCCAGGGCTACAGAGAAACTGTCTTGAGAAACCACATGAGCACATGCATGCACATCTGTGTCTTTGGGGATCATAGTAATGTGCATCTCTTTGTTGGAACACTAATTCGGGCTTTGCTATATTACTCTAGTCTTAAGACAGCTCTAAGTGATTTCAACAATTCACATCCCTATAATTAATAAAGATTGACATTAGTCTCTAGTTACTGCAATTTTATGGTCCTCACAGGTTTACTCTCTGTAAGGTCCTTTGTATTACAGAGACTAGTTACGGGAAAACCTCAAGTGACCTGTCACTAAGGTGGGGATGCTGGCAAACTTGACTGTTCAGAAGACAGTTTGCTTTGCAGAGTAAGACAGCAAATATCACAAGTTGCAGAGGTCATAGATATTCCTGAAGAAATTTGTTACAGATATTAAAAAAAAAAAGGGTAGAAATATAGCTTTTCTATACAAAATGGACATTTACAAAATGTGGAGCAGGAGCCCTATAAACGACAAAGATACAAATGACAAAAGTTAAATCAAGGGCTAAGACTGGTCTAAAAATGAACATTAACTAAAATAAGTGAAAATCTTCATTAGGAAGGTTAACCTAAAGTGAAAAGTCTGTATCATACAGTGTTTTTATAAACATTTTTATTAAGTTTATACAGTAATCTGGCACAATTTATGACCATCATTCTTGCCAAGGATTGGCATGGACTTTGATAAAATAGATCTTACATTTATGGAGAATGGATATTTCTAAAGTGTCTGAGTAATAACTTCTCTTAAAATAGATTTCCTCCTAATGTCTGGAATACCAGACACTGAATAGTCAGGAATCCCAAGAGTGTATTTGTTTCCCTTTATCCTTACTTTGTAAGAGACTGCCTTTTCAGGCACCATTTCTTGCATTTGTCATCTTTCCAGGTTTAATGTACCCAGAATTACTTTTAGGACATTGATAAGTGCTTATCTGAATTAAGCTGTATTTTTGATAGCTTCCTGCTTCCAAACCAACACAGCCATACTTCTCATGGCTAAGGGCGAGACAAGGATTCTCAAGCAGGTATCATCGGCTTCAGACAAAGCAGTGCAGCTGGCAAGGTACTAGAACATTTTCATCCCTACCCACGCCAACTGTTCTCGATGTAAAACAAACAGGCACATCTCTGCAGCTCATGAAGAACTTGATCTTCAAAAGAAAAAACCCAAAAACTTGAACATATTCATGAAAATTGGTATGTTTGACTATAAAAATGATGTAAAAGCAGTTTACATTTCTTTTTGGCCAGTTTCAACCAATTAATGTAGGGACAAAATATTGCTCATTTTGTTGTATGGATTAATGGCTAATTAAAGGCAGAAGAAGGAACACAGAACTGTTAGCATTTTTAATGAAAAGGCTTTGGTGAGAAAACCAAGACATGGTAAGCTGTTCCATTCGTTGTCCATTCTGTTCAGTCTCCCATGACTGGGTGAGTAGTTTGGGCCTCATGTATTTTAGTGTGTTCTTTTCATCAGTGTTAGTGAACGACTGATTTTTCCCCTGGCTAATGTCACTGTTTTACACAACTGTAGCACCTACCAAAAAAGCCAAGATGGGATAAAAATCATCATGGAACCCCAGCTACTTTTATTTTTTAGTTTTGAGACAGGGTTCCTCTGTGTAGCCTGTTCTAGAACTTACTCTGTAGACCAGGCTGTATGCCACCATGCCTGACTTAAATTTTGTTTTAATATAAAAAAAATTCAGTAAATAATTACCAGGTAAAGGGCATTGTTATATTTCATAATGCATTTTTCCCCCCTGTTATAATGGGAATTGATCCCAGGGCCTTGACATGCTATGCACACTAGGCTAACTCAACTGTATGATTAAATCTTTAGAGCAGTAGCACAAACTGGTCTCTAATTTGTGGTACTCCTGTGTCTCAGAATAGTTGGGGATTATAGTTGTCACAAGCTTTGATCATATACCTTCATGTTTTGGTTTGTCTCACTATGTAGTCTTGGATGGCCTGTAACTTGATACATAGACCAGCTAGGCCTTCAACTCAGAGATCTGCCTGCCTCCATCCCTGCTGGGATTAAAGGAATACACTACCATACCAGGACCTAAACTTGTTTCTTGATGATTTTAAACCAGCAGTTCTCAACCTGTGGGTTGGGATCCCTTTTGTGAGTGTGTTTGGCACACACCTTTAGTTCCAGCACTTGGGAGGTAGAGGTAGGTGGATCTCTGTGAGTTTGAGGCCAGCCTGATCTACAGAGCTAGTTCCAGGACAGGTTCCAAAACAATACAGAGAAACCTTGGCTTGAAAAACAAAAGTTCATAGACTACTATGTTAAAGAAGGGGACAAACTTTCATATGTGGCAAAGTATCTCTCCAACACTAACTTCCAATATTGAGATACAGGTCATGCAATGGTTTCCCAGGCTGATCAATAATTCTGGGCTCAAGGAATCTTTTCACCTCAGCCTTCAAAGTACTAAATCCATAAGCATATGCTACCATACCCAACTCTAGAACCCTTACTATTCAGTCTAGTACTGGACTGACCAGGTTTTTAAGTATGCCTACAGATAATAAATAATACAAGTATCCTAAGATAAGCATGCCAACTACATGATTTTCTACATTTGACCTCTGTAGCTGTAACTTCACATATGTTACTAATCTGTGAAGGTAAAAATAGGAACATTAAAAAAGGTCAGAGACTGGAATGATGGCTCAGAGGTTAAGAGCACTGGTTGCTCTTCCATAGGTCCTGAGTTCAATTCCCAGCAACCACATGATGGTTCACAACCATCTGTAATGAGATCTGGTGCTCTCCTCTGGCCTGCAGGGATACATACATGTAGCCAGAACACTGTATTAAAAAAAAAAAAAAAAAATTGTGTTAAATCTAAAGTAGCATCTAGCAGACAAAGAGGAAAATGTCCCCTTCAATTGGATGCTGCTGCTCAAAGTTAACTACATCAAAGCATCAGCACTTTAAAAAATTTAAGGTAATTTAATATACACCAAAGGGACCAAGTGTGATGACCTCTCTCACACAAGTTGTCACTGGTCTTAAACAGGTTAACAGGCACATAATCCTTTAATTGAATTTCAAGGTTTTTCTCTACTTGGGACCAAATTCACTATGGTTCCTCTTGAAAGTCTGTTACTCAAAGGTCACTTGATTACTTACCCTTTTACTTCTAACACAGAAAGATAATTAAGGTCTGAGCATTCAGATTGGGTTTAACTGGTAACAAGAAGGAAGAAGCCTAAGTTAAATATCCCAGAAATTTATTTGATGTTTGCTTGAATACATTTTGTATAGAAAGGTGGGACTGTGTGTTGGGCGCCCCTGGTACATCTCATGGAGGCCTTGAACCATTAGAAACCAATCCATGAACATCAGAAATGGAAACCGAGAGCCCAATTTTAGGACTGCTCTGAAGATTTGTCTCTGGTCAAATCAAGCCACTCCATTAAAAATGCTCGAGGTGTTAGAGCTTCTGTGTGAAAACAGCTGACACGAAGGAGGGCATTTAGATTCTGGTTTGTTGAATACTTAAATACTTGGAAATAAGAATATTCAGCTTTGAAGTTTTCAATACTGGAAAACTTTCAAGTCTAGGGTTTACAGCCAGGAAGGGCTGCTTCGTATTCCTGAAACTGGGCTGTTTCCACAAAGCTAATCTTCAGCTTTGGCTTCCATCTCTTCTGTATCATCATCTCCATCCACTTCTGCATTTTCTCTCTCCAGCCGTTCCATCTGCCTTGTAAGTTCAGTCTCATCTGTATCTGTGACCACTTTGGGCTGTGGAAGAGGTATAATTTCAAAATGAAATAAAAACAGAGCAAATTGGATTTCAATAGTATTACTGGCCAGTGTTCTTTCATTTCTAATAATTCAGTCATACCCATGCTGACTTAGCAGTGAATAAGTTCTATTAGCTGAAAATTAAAAGTACAAGACAGTATAAGGAAATAGTGCACACTACAATGGAACAATACTTCTGCCATTTTAATAAGCTAAATAGAAAACAAGAATTCAGTGATAACAACAGAGAACCACCAACATCCTGCTTTTTTAAAAAATGGATATTCTGAGCTCAAGATTCAGAGAATGAACTGTTCTATACACATAGACAAACAGCACATGGAAATTAGGTTCTGTTTATATCAAGACGAGGGAAAGACAGGCAACTGTTTTGAGACAGGCCTCCTTATATAGACAAGGAAGTCCTTCTGCCTCTGGCTCCCAGTACTGAAATTAGGTTTCTGTAACTATGCCCAGAAATTTTTTTGTCTTTTTCTTCCTGAGGGGAAAAACCTTAACACCACTGGCCCAAATGTCTATCCCACAATATGACAGTCCAGTGCTAATAGTTCTTAAAACCCCTTTTTAGGAGTACTCAGTTTTAATGGTTACTTTATACTTAATAATTTTTTATTCCCAACAACTATATCTGACTGGGCAGGTAGCCTAGGCATGCTGACAAGGTTGGCTCTGAACTTTAGGCAGTTATCCTGACCTCAATTTTTCCAAGTGCTGAGATTATAGGCATGAACCATCATATTCAATTCATCTGATACAGCAATAACACCTTATTTGTGTGTGTAGGAATGCAAACCATAGTGTGCTTTTGAAGTTGAGAAGACAGCTTTTGGGAGTCAGTTTTCTTCTTCTAACCCTACAGGTCCTGTAGACCAAATATGGGTCATTAGGCTTGGCAGCAAGGGCCTTTTACTTACTGAGCCATTGTGCTGGCCCCACATCTGAGCTCTAAGATGCTGCAAAGGCAGCTAAGTAGATGAAATGCTTTCTGTGCAAGTGTAAGGACTGGATTCAAACCCAGCAGCCACACAGAAGCTGGACATAGTGGTGTGCATCTGTAACCTAGAGCCAGGGGAGCGAAGACAGGTGGCTCTTCAGCTTCAGGGTTAGTGGGTCTTACAAAACATGGCAGAGTATCTCTGACACTGGGCCTCTGGCCATCATATGTGCACCCATGGGTCAGCATACCTGGGTACATACACAAAAAGAAAATTAAAATAAACAGATCACCAGGGAGTTCAAAGCTAGCCTTGACTACACAGCAAGCTGAAGACCAGCCTAGACTATGTGGGATCTCCTATATCAACAGCAAAAGACTAAACAGCATTAAGAACAAAATAAAAAATAAGACAATGATCTCACCTCCATCTGAACATTGAACACACCCCTCTTCTCCTCAATCTTCTCTTTGATGACCGCCATAGCCTGATTGAGAACAGAGAGGCCTTCTGTTCTCTCTAGCGTCGTTGTTGTCATCACATACCTGGGCGGAGCTATTAGGTTAATCTAAAGAAGAAAGAAAAAATGAAGCTATGAATACATTTAACCAGAATATTCAAGAATTGTCTTATTAATTTGCTGCATGAAGGCATCATCTCAACTTGCCTCCTAGTTCTCCATATCAGTTTATTAACAGCCTCTTTTCTCATTGAGCTGATACTACTCTAACAAAAACAATTTATGGGAGAAGATTTATTTTAGCTCACAATTCAAGGCACAGTCCTTCAAGGTGGAATGTCAAAGCAGCGGGAATCTGAAACAGTCACGCTATGTCTGCAGTTTGCAGTCAGAAGACAGAAATGAATGCATGCATGCAGCTACTCAATTCCCTTTCCATTTATACAGTGAGTGGATCAGTAAACCTCAACTAACACAACTAAGACAATCGCACAGATATGCCCAGGTGGAGTCTAAATCTGTTAAGCTGTAAACTAATACAAACCATCATACAGCAACAGACCACTGATACAATGATCTGATCCAGCTCTTATAAATAGTCTACTGTAATACTATAATACTGAATATGAAAATTTATAACTACTGGGCATTTTGGGTAGTTGTCATCAGAATAATGGGTAAGTAGAGTTGTAAAGAAGGCTCGGCAGGATTCCAGTTTGGTTCTCAGCATTTATAGTGGCCGGAAGACCTGATGCCCTCTTCTGGTCTCTGCAGACACCAGGCACAGACATGGTGCACACGTGCAGGAAAACACTTGCATAGAGTAAAAATAATATTTTCTCCCCGTTTCAAGACAAGGTCTCTATAGACCAGGCTGGCTTCGAACTCACAGGAATATGCCTATGCCTGTTTCTGCTTCCCAAGGACTGGGATTAAAGGCATTTGCCACCATGCCTGGCAATAAAAAAGTAAAAGGCTAATTATGTCTAAATTGATGGAAGAAATCCAGTTATGACTATCCAGTTAGGCAAGCTTCTTCAAAGCTAAATGTATGATGTTGAGAATGCTACCCTTCTCAAGAGGCTATGAACATTTTGGGCACTGTAATTCCTCCCTGTAAAGATTTAATATTGCTGGTCCACTCACAACAGAAACTCTTCCCCCAGTCACTGTGATGGTAGACCAACAAAAAGGCAGGTGGTGGTGGTTCATGTCTTTAATCCCAGCACTCAGGAGGCAGAGGCAGGCAGATCTATGTGAGTTTGAGACCAGCCTGGTCTACAAAGCTACACAGAGAAACCCTGTCCCGAAAAACAAAAAACAAACAAAAAGCCACAGTTGTAAACAACCTCCCCCACAAGAAAGACTGTCTAACTTTGAGAGGGGGGAGGAAAAGAATTTTAAAAATAAGACATGACAGGTTTATTTCTTCATCTACTCTTCAATCCCTATACCACCTTTACTTTTTAGATGTTGGGAATTAATCTCTGGGCACGCAATATGTCAGGCAAGCACTTTACCATTGAGCTGTATTTCCTACCCAACACGACAGGAAGGAAGGAAGAACAGAGAGAGAGAGGATTGGGCTAGGTTCAAGTGCCAGCACACAGGACATCCACAAGGTTCTAATGAGCAGGGTGAAAGAAAATGCGTAACTTACCTTGATGGGCATGGTTTCTGTAGAACAATTCAAACCTGCTCTCAGGGCTTCCTTTACAGCATCAATTCCTTCATAACCATAGCAAGCTACTTCAATATCTAAAATTACAAAAATTCAAAAGCTGGTATCAGAAATGACAATAAGGAAAGACAAAAGAATCAGAGATATTGAAGTTGTATACAAGTATAATTATGACATTAACCTCAATTAGAAATATATTTTCACAGCTGAAAATACCCGATTATAGTTATGTATGTAGTCACAAACCTATGATTTCAGTATAGGGAAATTGAGGTAGGATGATTTTACAAAAGATAAAAGATATTTTGTAACTGTAATTTTGCTACTGTTATAAATCATAAACATCTGATATGCAGGAGGTCTGATACTCAACTCCATGAAAGGGTCATGCACCCTCCAAAAGGGTCAAGACCCACAGGTTGACACATGATCTTGTAAAGTATCTATACAGGAAGAATGTCTGAAAATATTCTAGATGACTGACATTGGGTCAAATACAGAGGCATATTAGGATTATCACTGTCTTGTTGAAATATTTTAAATTATATACTAAGGCAAAATAATAGCCCTTTTTGTAAAAGGGCTAAATTAAGGTTAACTGAACTTCCAGGACTACTTTCATTTGTATCAATATATTTTATGCTTTTGTAGAAGTAATTTCTTGGGCTAGGGGTATGAGACTGTGGTAAAGTACTTATCTAGCATGTATGGTGCCCTGGTTTGATTGTAAGAGCAAAAACAAAACCCCAGAGCTCCCAATAAACAAACACCACATTCCTGAAAAAACAAAAACTCAACCAAATTCTAACCAAAACTTAAAACTGTTGTTACAAAAAAATATTTAGAAAAATTTTTACTTGGCTGGACGTTGGTGGTGCACGCCTTTAGTCCCAGTGCTCAGGAGGCAGAGGCAAGGCAGATGGATCTCTGTGAGTTCCAGGCCAGCCTGGTCTACAGAGCTAGTTCCAGGACAGGCTCCAAAGCAATACAGAGAAACCCTGTCTTGAAAAACCAAAACTAACTAACTAAATAAACAAACAAATAAAAAATTAAAAAAATATTATACTTGTTTGTAGCAACAAATACTTTGTTAAGTCATTATTTAACACCTTGTTTAGGAACATACAATATTTAAAAAAAAGTCATTTAGAAGCCATTTACCTGCTCGAATTTTGACAGCTTGTGGTGTCAAACGCCTATTGATATTGTTAATGAGTACTTCTCGTTCATTTTCATTCAAATCTAAACTATCCAAGATAGACGGGTCTCTGAAAAAAACAAAGAAACAAGAAATATAATGGTAACATTACTGATAACTAGGAAACCAAACACATGACCACAGAATAATACAAATAATAAAGCCAGACTTTTAGCATAGCAATTGAAATCTTGATTTGCATGTGTTCTTTTCTCTTTCCAATGTGTGATCTGAGGATGAACAAGTGTCTCACAAAACTGCTCTATTAAATGAAGCAATGTACTTATTATATGATGAACAGAAAACACTCAACTGATTTTCAAAACAAAATCTGGCTAAAATAAGCAATTTAATACCTTTTAATATGAATCTGATATTCTATTATAATTAACTTAAAAATATTTTCATGTAATTAGAATCTACTTCAAGGACTTAGAATCTATCTTGGAAAGAACAAACATTTGGGCAGTGGAACAGGAACTGCCAGTTAGTGAGGTTAGGAGGAACTTCATGCAAAAACCAGCATTTTATCCGATCCTCCCAAGTGTCCAAGACCCAGATCAGGGAAGGGCTTAGCTAACACTGGCATGTAACTGAATAAATGGCAATGAGAAAAAAATAACTAAAAGGGAGCTGGGTGGTGGCAGCACATGCCTTTAATCCCAGCACTCCTGCCCTGAACTACTACCCCAAAAGGGTAACTAAAAGAACAGTAGACCCTAAAATGCAGAGAAAGAACATTATGCAAAAAAGGACTAACATAAACAAGGATCCAAACTAACATGGGATCTCAATGAAAAGTGATAGAATCTGCATATGAAGGACTTTTCATTTAGCTTGCACAAATGACAGAGATATCTACAACGTCACACGATGACAAAGACAGACACAGACTGTCATTTACAATATAAACATACAAAGCTGTTGACTTCAGCAATAAGCAGGGGCATACAAATTATGGAAAAAAAAAAAAAAAAAAAAAAGAAAAAAAAATCGGACATATATACAAAATGGTGGTGAAGAGGAGGGAAAACAGTAATATCTACCTACTAGATATTGCTAGGGGAATACAAACTATAGAACCTATTTGGAGTATAATTTGGCAAAACCAAATAGATGTAAATGTGTGTGTACACATTTATTAAATCTAGAAAAAGGTACACATACATTTATTCACAATACTATTTGAAAAAATGAGACAAATGGAGAAATTAAATCTCTTGACAGAGGAACATAGAGATGAAACAATACACAGATTAAGAGAAAGTAGGTATACATCTTCAATATGGAAAAACCTTACAAGGCAAAATGCAACTTCTGAGAGATAAAACAATGGATTAAAGTTTAAACATATATCTTATCCTGCATGTATTTTATAGACTTGTGAAATCTTGTGCTGTGGAACATTAGTTGTAGAAATGTTACATTTATTTATGCGGTGTGAATATTTGTTTAATGATGCAAAGATGTGTTACATTCTTTTATGTTGCACTGGTCTAACTGTGAAGCTGTTACTCTGCCTGTCTAAAATACCTGATTGGTCTAATAAAGACCTAAATGGCCAATACTGAGATAGGAGAAAGGATAGGTAGGGCTGGAAGGCAGAGAGTATAATAGGAGAAATATGGGAAGAGGAGATCAAGGAGCAAGGAAGGAGGAGAAGAGGACATCAGGGGCCAGCGGTCCAACTGCACAGCAAGCCACACAAGTAAGAAGTAAAGAAAGGTATATAGAAAAGTAAAAGCCCAGAAGTAAAAATGGATGGAATAATTTTAAAAAAAAGCTGGCTAGAAACAAGTCAAGCTGAGGCCAGGCATTCATAAATAAGACTAAGCCTTTGTGTGACTATTTGGGAGCTGGGTGGCAGGCAAGGCAAAGAGCCAAAAGAGTAAAAAACAAACAAAAAACAAAAAAACAAACAACAAAACCCTATACTTGACACTAGAAATTTTCATTTTAAGACTTTGGAGTATTTTTCTATACAAATGAAGTATTTCCAGAAGTAGATCCAAGTCTGAACATGAAATTCATTTACAGTTGTGTGTAGCTCATATATATATATATCTTAAAGACATTATTTACTACCATCTTTAGTGTATCTGCATTTTAACCATTATTTGTCACAGAATGTCAGGCATACATGTACTGCAATGTTAGTATACAAACTTCAGAATTTGGGGGTGTTTTGTACTTTTGGATTAGAGATGCTCAAAATGTATATTGTAAAACCGTGATAATAATATAAATTAATGAATGCTGTGGAATACTTGTACACGGTGTGAAGATGTGTTCCTGTGATTGATGTAATAAAAAGCTGAATGGCCATTAGCTAGGCAGGAAAGGACAGGTGGGATTTCCAGGGAGAAAGGAGGAGGAAGAGGAACCTAGGTGTGTAGAGAGTCACCAGTGAGACACAGACACGCAGAATTAAGGAGAGGTAAAAAGCCACACAAGAGAACATAGATTAATATAAACAGGTTAATTTAAATTATAAGAGGTAGTGGGATAAGCCTAAGCTAAAGGTCAAAACTTCGTAATTGCTATGAAGTCTCTGTGTCATTATTTGTGATGAATGGCTGATGGAAAGTAAAGCTTACTACAAATGACTGCAGGATAGTGCTTACTACCGATGAGTGAAGAAGTTGGATCTGGAAAAGTTGGGAAAAACATTGTTTACTATTACTTCAGAAATTCAGGTTTTTGTCCCCCCCCTTTCTTTTTAGTTTTTTTTTGAGATGGGGTTTCTCTGTGTAACAGTCCTGGCTGTCCTGGAATTCACTTTGTAGACTGGGCTGGCCTCAAACTAACAGAGATCTGCCTGCTTCTGCCTTGAGTGCTGGGATTAAAAGCATGCCACCATGTTAGGCTAGAAATTTAGTTTTTTAATTAAAAAAAAAAAAAAAAAAAGTGAAACACACACGGCAGAATCAGTATTAATTAAAACTGGACAACTGCTACATGAGTGATGATATGATAGAACACTGACTGTTAAGAGAAAGAAACTAAAACACGCTAAAACTTCGTGATAATGGAGAATGCTAGAAAAACAAATGCTAGAAGTTAAATTAGGGCCAGGTGGTGATGTTATGACATTAGCATATATAGTGACTAGACTGTGGCTGAGTAACTGTGTGATATATGCTTGTGCCTTGGATTCTATATCCCATACAAAAACTATTGATTAAGGAGTATGGAACAGAAGGACAGATAATAAGCTTAAGAGTGAACGGTACATGATCTAATGGAGCCAGTGTGCCTGGGTTTGAATACCAGTGACACAAATTTCTGGATGTTTGATCTTGAACAAACTGATCTTTGCCTCAATTTCTTCAGGTATAACTTAAGGACAATATCATACATTAGAGGATGATAGGACTATGGAAGGGTAAGCTATTATTATTCTCCTCTCTCTTACAAATTCTTACACATACAGAGTCACACCAGGTAATGTGGTATGCTGAAGAGTCTAACAGGCTTGTCTTCCTCTCTCATTCCCAGGGGCTGGGAATTAACAGTGGGGAGGAGTTCCTGCAGCATGAACAGTTATGAAGGAACGGGAGGAAAATATGCAGAGTCAGCAAGCAGGGACAAGTAAGTGGTTACTAGAGAGTGATGGGAGATGTCATTTTGTAAATATGTTCCCCTTATTGGTTAATGAATAGAGCCCTGTTGGCCAATAGGAAAGCAAGATAGGCAGGTCTTAGGAGGTTTCAGGAAGAGATTCAACATGCAGTACTTGAGAGAACAGAGGTCTGGATCCTCTTTCTGGTAAGGTAAGACCACGTGAAAACAGATTAATAGAAATATAAAGACAGAGCTAGACAATAAGAAACACTAGTAACTGGCCAACAGCTTTATATCTAATACAGCGTCACTGTGTGTTATTTGGGGCTGGTGCGGCTATGGGACCAGGTTGGAGGGAAAACAACTCATAACAAGAGAGGACATGATGCTGCCTATAAGAAAGTCAAGAGAAAGATAAGAAATTTTTTTTTGGCATAAATGGAAAAAAACGAGAATATTTTAATGGTAAGGGCAGACATCAATAAAGGAAAAGGCTGAAGATCCAAGCAAAGGAGTGACTGACAGGCTGTAGGATTAGTCTGCGAGCAGAAAGGGCATGAACCTCAAGAGCACAGGAGAGATGATCTGGTC
Source organism: Cricetiscus sungorus (assembly GCA_030556225.1). Taxonomy (NCBI): domain Eukaryota; kingdom Metazoa; phylum Chordata; class Mammalia; order Rodentia; family Cricetidae; genus Cricetiscus; species Cricetiscus sungorus. Next base: position 30,630,670 of record JANBXA010000588.1, read on the forward strand.
AAATGGTCTGGAAGTGGATGGGTAGAGAGCAGATACACCATGAGTGACTGCTTCTGAGGAAGAACACCAAGAAACTCTAAAACAGACACCATAAAAATGGTAGGAGGAACTGGCCAAGAGCAGAGAGATGTAGGGCAGCAATGAAGACACAGAGACACCAAATGACTACTTTTCCCAGCAGTAGTCAGTAATTCACAATTGCAGAGAAGTTGGGAGTTGTCAATTGGAGGCTGGATATAACAAGGAAAAATAAGGCAAAAGCTCTACTACTGGCAAGAAAGCTATTGAAAATGATACCTCATGGAGTTTCCATGTTACAGGAAAGGTTACAGATAGAAAACAAAACAAAAAAAAACAAAACAAAACAACAACAACAACAACAACAAAAAAAAAAACCCATGATGGTGGCCATGCTAGAGGAGTAGGGAGTTGCAATTGAAGTTCCAGGTGTCAGCCCACCAGAGGGGGAATCCTCTGATGGACCAATCTCGTTTACGCAAGGTCACAGGACTGGAGACACTGCAATGTCTTTTGCTTCTGCTGTGCCTTTAAATGTTTGCTGCAGCTCTCTTTCTCTGGTATCTAGCATGTTGTGAGTGGACCTGGGGAGATTTCCACTGCCTGTAATGCAGTGTGATTATCTCTTGGAAACATCAATTATACTGGGAATTTTGTGGACTGTCAAGAAGATGACACATCTCTAAGCTGTACTGTCTAATTTGATAATAATTATGATAGCTTATACAGAGTTTTGATGAATAAAAATACAAGGAAATGTTTCATAGCCCAGCTCTGTGAGTTTCACCTAAGGATATGCAAGGATTGTAGCTCAAGTTAAGGATTAACAATTGAGTCCCAATAGCCCAGCTAATTTAAATTCTTTCAACCTTAATGTTGGAAGATTTGTTCACAGGTCTCAGAGTGCATCACAGCTAAAACAAATAAATTTATACTAAGATGTTTTTGCTACATAACTTTGAGGTGAAAAACCCAAGAAGATAATCTAAAGTTTTAGAAAGGCACACAGTTAAATGTGGAATTGTTTAAGGTCAGGGAACAAAAACAAAGCAACCCAATTATCACTGGCTGACAAATTCTCCTTGCTAGGTTTGGTTGATGATCAAAGGTGATGATTAACTAATTCCTTATACTCATTTTGCCCTCAATTAAAAACAAACAACCAAAAAATGGGTGGTGGTGATGGAGAGATGGTTTAGTGGTTAAGAACACTGCCTGCTCTTCCACAGGTTCTGAGTTCAATTTCCTGCAACCACATCATGGCTCACAACCATCCATAATGAGACCTGGTACCCTTTTCTGGCCTGTAAGCAAATCTGCAGAAAGAACACTGTATACATAAGTTGCTTGGGTATGAATGTATGTGGGTTCTTGGAATAATTTGTTTTTCACCTGTAATACATAAAATGTTTACTCATGCAAGGGACATTATTCACTTGACAAACGGAATGCAACTGTTTTTAATCTTGTACTGCCTGGAAGACTCTGTTGGGTTATAAAAGCTGTGATCAGGAAGGAGATGGAGGGAGGGAGGGAGGGAGGGGGGACGGAGAGAGAGAGAATAAAGAAGGAAATCATCAAGAGAGTTTGTGTTTTTTCCCCCTAACCTCCCTCAGATGGAAAAGTTTAGCCTCGACAACTCTGTGGATTCCTGTTGAAGCCCTGTGCTGCTGGTGGCTGTCCCCCCACAAGATACCAGTAAAAACAGGTTTGGGACCAGAGCCTAATACATAAGAATTTAAGAAGATATATAGTAGGATTATGGTTAAAGAACAGAATGTGTGAACTACAGGTTTTAAGGAAAAGCAAATCTAGTTAAAAGGTCCATTGTGAGGCCACATGAAGCTAAGTTAATGTGGCATGGGATGAAAGTCCAAGCAACTGCAGTAAGCAAGAGGCCATACTATTTTGGATGAGACATCCACATTGGTCCTGACATCACCCAATGTCCCAATCACTAGGAAAGGAAATTTATAAGGAAGTAGTGTAAGATGAAACCAAGTAAATATGGCATAAGAAAACCATACTTGACCATATAAAATAGGCCCACATCACAGGCCTTTTATACTGAAATATTTTTAAAGCTAAATATGACAAGGACCTAATATATGGATATTATATGACTAGATCCTAGCTAAGCAGCCTGTGTGTTAATACTTAGTAAATAAGACATAAAGTCAGAATCAAGGTATTCTTACGAGACTGCATGCTTAAAGGCATCATAAGCACCATATCCAGGTTTCTTGTACTTGTCATCAAAGACCCAGGCAGTCCTCTGGAACAGGCTTTCCAGTTGCTCATCCTTGGTATATTCTAATACCTCAGCAACATGGCGAAGAATGCTATAAACCTAGATACAAAATGAAGAACTCAGTAATTTGAAAATTAGAGAGCCACAAAAGAAGGAGCTTTTCATAATTTCAGTAGAAGATGTAATTTTACACTTCAATAATTTCTGAACAGTAGCATCTCTTAACTGTAAGTTTTTTCTTCATAAAGAAATATTCACCACTTCATAATAATTAACTGAAGTGAGTATAACAAGAAGAAATATGGCACAACTCGGGGCATTCAAACAGTTTAACATCTCTAAATTTGTTTCACTTGTAACAAGGATGTTAGTACCTTTCCTTATCAAGAGAGCTCTGGCATATATCAAGTATATAGGAAACCATACTATTATAAGGAGTAAACTGTTGAGAGCATAGAATTAATTGAGATTTTAATATTTCTTTTGTTGTTATACTATTTAATAATTATCTTCTACTTTCTTACCCATCAAACTCCCTAAAAAATAATATAAATTTAGAGAAAAATATTTAAGAGGCTATTTTCATAAGTTAGCAAGATGTCTCAGTGAGTAGGTAAATGTTAAAAGGGATGACCACAGTCCAACTCCCAGAACACATATGGTAGGAGAACTTGGTTCCTACAAGTGTCCTTTAACCTCTACTACACATTTGCCATGGTGCATACGCATGTGCTCGTGCACACACATACCAAAACAAACAAACAAATAAATGTAACAAAAAGCTGTTTCACATTTCACATCAAAAGCAACACAAGGGAGAAAAGGTTTATTTGGCTTACAACACCAGGTTACAGTTCAAACAGGGAAGTGAGAGGCAGAAGTCTGGGAAAGCTGGTCACATCAGCAGTCAACAGTAGAGAGCATGAATCAGTGCACACACGATAGTGCTCAGCTTGCACTTGGCTTCATACAGGCCAGGATCCCCTGGTCAGGAATTAGTCCCCCTCACAAATAAGATGGATCTTTCCACATCAATTAACCTTAGCCAAGACAATCTTTCACAGGTGCACTCAGAGACCTGCTTTTCAGGTCTCAGTCTGGATTAACCCAAATTTAAAAAAAAAAAAAAAAATCTTTTTATTTAAACATTTTCTTGGTATTTTATTTTGTGGATAGGAATACACACAGCAGAAAAGAACAAAACCCTAATAAAAGGCAAAGAAACCAGAAACAATGTCGTTAAAAACAGAGGACCAGAGGCTAGAAAGACTGCTTGGTTGGTAGGAGCACTACTGGTCTCACAGAAGACCTAACCAGGCAGCCACAAGGTGACTCAAACCATTTGTAACTCCAGTTCCAGAGGATCTGATGCCTCTTCTTAACCTCTTTGAGAACCAGACATAACCATAGTGCACACACATGCAGGCAAACACTCATATACATAAATAATCTTAACAAAGAGAATCAACTCACAGTTTTGGACTTTGTGAATTTGTCTTCACATTTGATTGCTTCCTCTGGAGAAACTCTTCTTTTTGACAAATCAATATATCCTGTGAGAAAATATTTAAAAATAAACTTTATTTGTTCAAGTATAAACACTATTAGAAACAATCTTATGAGCAAATTAAGTATCTTATTGAGAAGCTTATAATTATCCCCATGGAAATCATACTGACAAAAATACTACGAGAAATTTAGATAAAATTTCAGAAACATTTTTATCATAGGGTAGGGTACTTATATATTCTTGATTATTTTGGAAGGAATTGATAATTTTCAATTATTTAATTGAAACCTACTTAAATGCCTCTCCTACCATGATTTGATTAAGAGGCTATTCTCAAATCAGATGTAGTGGCAAATGCCTGTTAATTCTAGAACTTAGAAGGTGCAGGTAGGTTTTTAAACCTAGCTCAGCTCAAGAAACCCTATCTCAAAACCAAACCAAACAATCCAAAGAGAGGTGATCTTCAATTAAAACGACACTGCCATCTTCTGCATGACCAATATATCCAGATGGCAGGACTAAAGCATCTTTTAATTCCATAAGAAAAAAAAAATCTGCACAGTAGATTCTCTTTCACAGAGTTGCTGGCCTTATAACCTGAAGAAATAGGACTCATAAAAGATGACAGAATTTGTTAAATATCCAGACCATGAACACATCCACAATCATATGCCTGGTTATAACAAAGGTCACGAGACCACAATACAAAATACACACACAAAAATTCTTTTACCTTTTTATTCTCTTAACAATATTTATCAAATAACCTTAATCTTTATTAACACCAAAGTCCAATTATCTTTTCTTCTTACAGATTACTTTTTAAAGTTTTAATCTAAGAAATTGCTGCAAAAGTGATACAAATTTATTTTTGCTTTCTTCTAAAAGTGCTAGTTTCAAATTTAATGTATGTCTATGATTTCAGGGTTTTTTAAAAAGGAATATTTATGAATCATGTTTTGTATTTTTATTTTGTAATTTTGTAATTCAATTGTCCCAGCATTATTATTTTTCAAATGATTTTTTTTATGTGCATTGGTGTTTTGCTTGAATGTATGTCTGTGTGAGGGTGTCGGAGACCCTAGAGATAGAGTTACAGGAAGTCCTAAGTTGCCACATGAGGGCTGGAAATTGAATCTAGGTACTCTAGAATAGTCAGTGCTTTTAACTGCTGAGCCATCTCTACAGGCACAACATTACTTAAAAAAAAAAAAAAGACTACTTCTACCACTCAGTTGCTTTTTTAACCTTGTATAACTGAGTATACATAATGAATGTGAAAACAAATTGCCTGTCTTTGTTTTTAATTAAAAAATGAAGGTCTCACAATACAGCTTCTGCTTGCCTCTAGTCTAAGAGTTAAAGGTGTATGTCAGCATGCCTAGCTCCAATTGATCATGCTTTCCTACCTTTATACATGGACCCCCTGCCTACACTCTTTTTTTGGTGCTGGGGTTCTAGGTGAGGCCCTTCCACTAAAGTATACTCCCAGACTCATTTTCTCTTTAAAAACCTAATAATTTTAGGTCTCTAATCTTTTCTAACTTAAACAGTAACATTTATAAAATGTAACTATACAAATGCAACATAAAAGAATCAACACATTTTTGCATCATTAAAACAAATGTTCCTGCTTAGGGGGGGAGGGGCTTGGTTCTGCCTAACTTAATGTGCCAAACTGTCAACTCCCCTTGTGAGAAGCCCTTATCTGTTGGGAGGAATGGATGGGGGGTGGGATGGGAGGGTGAGAGGGAGAACTTTAGTTGGAATGTAAAATGAACTTAAATAAATTTTAAAACAAAATGTCCCTGCTTAATTTTCACCTACTTTATCTGATATGAACAAATATTCTAGATTTTTTTTATAATTTTTAATTTTATTTTTATGGGTACTTTGTCTAGTGTATATTTATGCACCATATGCATGTCTGATGTTAGGTGTTGGATTGCATGGAACTGAAGTTACAGATAGCTGTTAGCCACCATGTCCTCTAGAAGAGCAGCCAGTGACTGCTAAGCCATCTCTCCAGCCCTCATCACTGTTTTTTTAAAAACTAAAATATATTTACATCATTTCCCCCCTTCTCTTTAGCCCCTTCCATGTACTCTGCCTGTGTGTTCTTTCAGATACAATCTCTTTTTCTTTGTTGTTGCACACATATACATATTTCTAAGGATATGAACACAACCCATTCAGTCCATATAATGCTACTTGTACATGATTCCAGAACTGACTACTTGGTATTGGAGAACTTACTTTACTAAACCAGCATAATTTTTAATTAAATTGGAAATATTTACAATTACACCCACAGATAAGTGTAGCTCTCATCTATCAATGGCCTTTTGATGAGTGTTATTTTTAGTGATTGTTTCAACAATTACAATATATATATTGTTTATTGTCAGTATCATTCCAATGCATATACAATGTAAAAACCATAAATATTTAGTATCCCATCTCTTGGTCTTTGCGTTTTAGTTACCAAATACATTAAATTTTTTTTTTTTTTTACTTTAAACTATTGGTCTAGTTATCACCTTTCACCCCAAAGTTAATTGTGCATCTATTCCCCATTATCTTTGATCAAGATTTACTGCTATGTTTAAAACTGTGGACAGTACCAATCCCTATTTGCAGAGTCATGTGCCACACAATGATATTTTGATCACCAACAGACTATCTACATGAAGGTAATCTTACAAGATTTGAGCTGTAAGAACACTACGATGTTTGTGTCAATGAAATCAATTAAAACATGTATTCCTCTTTTGGCTTTTGCTGTTTTGAGACAGCCTGGGTAGTAGTTCAGGCTGCCATTAAATTCAGGATACTTCTGCCTTAGCTCCCTGGTTTACTGAGAGAACAGGGTTGTTGTCACTAATGTAGAAGTACAAAAATCTATTCTTTCTTGAGTTAAGACAATTACTAGTATTTTGGGATTGTAGGTAAAGGAAATCGTACAAATCAAAATTGTCAATAATACTGTATTTACTGATTTTTTTCTCCCCATCTTTTCTTATGGTATCAAGAGATCAAACCCAAGATTTCGATTTCATGCTAGAGAAACACTAACTACTGTCAGCCTAGACAAAGTATTTCTACACTGCCAAGAACTCTGGAGTGCTCCTTCTACCTCTATCTTCTGATTAGCTGAGAGCATAGTCATGCATCGATGAGTCTAGTATGCCCCTCTCCCCTTCTTTTTTTGTGTTTTTTTCCAGACAGAGTTTCTCTGTGTAGTCTTGGCTTGTAGATCAGACTGGCCTGCCAGTAGATCCACTAGTCTCTGCCTCCCAGTGCTGGGATATAAGGTGTGTACCACCAACATCCTGCTTTTTGTTTTTTTGTTTTTTTTTTTTTGAGGCAGATTCTCTTTGTTTAGTCCCAACTGTCTTAGAACTAATAACTCTGTAGACCAGGTTGGCCTCAAGCTGAGATCCGCTATGTCTGCCTCTTGAGGACTAAAGATTTGCACAACCATGCATGTATCTATGTATTCTCAATGTTGTTCTTATACTTGTGGTCTCAATAATTTCAATGAGAAAGGCTCTCTGAGGGCCAGCCAATTCTTAGAGAAGTTATCAATGGGTTTATATTACATTAACTACTCAATCTGGAATCTACATATCTTTACGAAGTATGCCAATATTGTAGTTAGCCCTTATCAAGTCAGGAGGAATTAAATGCTTGGCAACCTTTTTATCACAGCACCTTTTGGGATTATTCAAACTGGCCAGCTCTGTCAGTCACCCACCCTGCCAGAATTTAAGAGGGCACTGGCAGGCAGGTACTGTAGGTGGCTCAGATTTGTGAATTTGAGGTCAACTTAGGCTAAGTCATGCTTAAAACCTTCTTGCTTCCTGCCATCTCTCCCTGTGCTATCACTTAGTCACTCTCATAAATTTGTATCTTGATGGTATAAATGAGACAAACAACTAAAGCATTGTAAAGAAATTAGGAGAAAGGGAAAAGAAGATTATTAAATACTTTCATTTCAGGAAACACAAGACTAGCCTAGGGTATTAGTGTTTCCTCAGTGCAGTTCTATCTGGAAGTAAATTCCCAGTTTCTCGCCACAAAAAAAAAAAAAAAAAAAAAAATCTACTCTGACTTTTGTTTGGTATTACTTATCACTGGATACATATTCTAACGACTTTTTTTTTTGTTCTTCCCAAGGCCTGCCTCTATTTCGGAGTAGACCAGTGTACTCTGTATCTCTACCCCCCTACACAATATGTACTGTTTGTGTGTGTTCGTCCATCCCCACAATGTTTTTGACATGCGTGTGTGCAGTTTAATTATCATTTATACTATAAAAACTTTTGTGTTTTTTCCCGTTTGTAAACTCAAGATTTGATTTTCAATAATTACAGGAAACCTTAGATTTTTGGGGAATGTCTTACTATAACCTAGGCAGTCAGGCATTGTTTTTTGTTTTTTTTCAAATACATTTGCCGCCCCTCTTGTCTACTGTTATAGTACTTTTGATACTGGATAGTTGCTGATGTTCTATCTGTATTTTCCCCCAATATTTTCTTTAGATTGGCTAATTTTCAATCTTTTAGCCTACCCAGTGAATTTTTCATTTTTAGAATTTCAGTAGTAATTTTTAAGACTTTGTAATTTCTTAAGATTTCCTTTTATTCATTCTTTAATACGTTTGGGTAACAATCACTTTAAACACTTTTGTCACCAAATTCAAACTTAGATTATCTCTGGTAGATCTTAGTAACTACCCCTCCAACTATCCCTTGGCCATTGTTTTGTTTTTCCTGTTTCCTGTGTATAACAGTTTTGGATATATCTTTGACACTATGAATGATATTTGGGGTAGGCTCTGGCATACTATATATTCCCTTTAAGCATATGGATTTTTTGGAAGTTGTTTCATCAGAAAAAATTAACTACTTGAACTTAAAGTGGACTCAAGTAGGAAATAACTTTAATCTTCAGATTTTAGATGTTTAAAGGCTACCTGTGTATCAATTGAGACATCACACAGACTGAGGCAGAATGGCAGAATTTATATAAAGACTAGGGACTCTCCTTTTGTGGACCTTTCTCTAATGCAGTGGTTCTCTCAATCTTCCTAATGCTGCAACCCTATAATATAGTTCCTCATGTGGTGAGCCCCAACCATAAAATTATTTTCACTGCTTTCTCACTATAATTTTGCTACCATGATGAATCAAAATTCAATATCTGTGATTTCTGATGGCCTTAGGCAACCCCTGTGAAAGGGTCAGTTGACCCTAAAGGGGTCATTAGCTACAGGCTGAGAATTACTGCTCTGATTCTTTACCATTACCACTATTTTTCATTTGCTGTGGCTATTCAGGGCACTTAGAATGTTTGTGTTGCCCCCCACCCACAGATTCTGCAAAATCTTTCAGTTAGTGCTGAATGAATAGTCATTTTCTATTTTAACTCATCTTTTCCCCAGATTCCATGTAAATCATGCTGGACTATTAAGTAGGCATTGGCTTTATCACTCTCACTATAATTCATTAGTTAGTTAGTTTCAGGCCAGCTAATTAGTGATCAGGAGTGAACAACTGCATACCTATTATGATTAGACTTGTTTTTAATTTCTTCCACCACTGAGTTTGCTGACACATTCTCAGCTTTTTAAGTCTTCACAACCCTGATCCAAAACAGTAGGACCAAATACTGCCTTATTTTATAATTCTTTATTATATAAAATAACTGCAAAGGAATCAGATATAGTTTCAGATGCCATTAAGAAGGATATTTCAGAAAAATAGAATAGATACATATAAGATTATCTCTATTGCAGAACCTGTGTCAATTTAAAACAAGAAGCAGTTAAAATGTAGTTTGGTTAACTATGCTGGCTTTTTTTTTTTTTTTTAAATAAAATGAGATCAGACTGTTCTAATGTGAGAACTCCAGGGTAACAACAAAAGCAAAATACAAAAGAGCCTGTAGAGGAGTTTTGTTTTAGTTTTAACTTTATTCGTCTATTTCATGTATGGGTCTTTTGCCTGCCCAGTACCCTCAGAAACTAGAATAGGACTGGAGTTACAAGCAGTTGTGAGCAGTCATGGGTATGTGGGGGAATCAAACCCAGGTCCTTTAGAATAGAAGCTAGAGCTCTTAACCACTAAACCATCTCTGCAGCCTAGGACACCTGAGTGTTTTGTTTTTGTTTTTCCAATACAGAATTTCTCTGTGTGGATCTGACTGCTCTAGAACTCACTCTATAGAATAGGCTGACCTCAAACTCAAGGATCTATATACCTCTGCCTCTGGAGTGTTGGGATTAAAGGTGTGTACCACCAAGTCCAACAAGGATGTTTTAATATGAGAAAGTTAGATCCCGTTGGAAAAGACCTTTACCAGCAGCATAAACACCAGGCATGCATAAAAAAAAAATAACTGTGTAAAACAAGGTGAAATCAAAAGCTGTCCAAAAACTGAAAGTCCACACTGGAAGAAAGGAACTGTGCCAGATCACTTTTCTGCATACTGAAGATGCTTCAAGTAGGGCACCTAAGGTCCTTAAAAACCCTCCTCTGTAGAAACACCTGCTGCCTGCCTTTGTCCTGTCCAGAGGTGGCAGCCCCCCCACCCCTTAATACACCTTTGTACTAAGAATTTGCTATCTGGGTGTGTTTTGAGCTGACTGTTTCCAGGGGCCTCCCCTTATAAATACAGGTAAGTTAACTACTTACTACTCTAGGTTTCTTTCTTTTTGGTTATGAGTTAATTACCAAAATCCTCATAATACTGAAGATTCAAGTTATTTGTCCTCAAAACTAAGTTTAGAATGTACTTATTAAACTACCACCACCACCACCACCACCACCACCACCACCACCACCACCACCACCACCACCACCACCACCACCACCACCACCACTACTCTGAAAGGTTCTTTCTTAGTTACCTAACTGGTAAAATTTTAGAGAAATGAAATGAGGCTTGTGCATCTATACAGATGTGGGTATGTTCATGTGGCTTCGTATTATGCACATATATGCCACATGTGAGTCAAGGCTATAGGAGACTCTAAGGAGCTGTTTAGTTTGACTTTTGACATAGATCTCTCGATGGCCAGAAACTCAGTAAGTTCAGCAATCCCCAGACTTCCCAACACCCCAGGGTTGGGATTACCAGCCTGTATCTCCAAACCTGGCCTTTTTGTTTGGGTTCTAGGAATGAACTCACCCTCCTCCAGCCTGCATATCAAGCACTTAATTGACTGGCTATCTTTTCAGCTTCCAAAAGCTTTTTGAATAACTTCATGTATAAAAGAATTTTAGTAGTTTAACAACAGTGTATCTTAAAATATGTACTTTAAAATAAGTTTTCTAACAACAAACTTCTGTAGTTTTGTAATTTATATTTCTTAGCTCTTTCCCCCCCCCCACTTACCTTTTTCTTTGTCCACTCTAATGACAACTACACATTCATTTCTGCCAATGCGGATCAGTTTGTTTATAGAACGGATACGTCGTCTGGATAATTCACTAAGAAGAATCATGCCTTCAATGTTATTGTATTCCAACAAGCTGACATAGGCTCCCATCTCAGCAATGGATCTTACATTCACCATCACTACATCTTCCACCTCAGGGAATTTGTGTTGATAAAATCTACAACTTAGACCCGGCATTCTGCAATTTAAACAAACAAACAAACAAACAAACAAACAAACAACTAGTTGAGTTAGGATAAAGATCCTGACAATGAAAGAACACAAAAAGAAAAGTAGACTCTAGTCTCGTCTCTTTAAACGTCTTAAATGTCAGAAAATGGACAGATACCCAGGAACCAAGGTTTAGTTTTTATTTGCTCCATAGTTTCCTAATGCTTAGGCAATCACTTTGGAGGAACAATAAAAAAATAATGACTAACTATAAAGTGCCATGAAACCTCAGGATTAAAGGAATATGTCAAGAGTAAATCACTATTTTAATATTGCCACTTAAGTAGGGCATTGTGGTGCACACCTGTAATCTTAAAGCTCCCAGGTTTAGCCAAAGAACGATCACAATTTTAAAGACAGTCCGAGCTACATAACTAGATGCTATAACTAGATGCTATCTTAAAACAAAAGCAAAGCAAAAACAACCCCCCAAATACAGTAAATCATCACCCAACATTTTACGAAATATGGAATGGAAGTCATCACTATAACACATTTTTACATTCTTAAGCTACTCTATCTCCAAGTTGGCTCAGATGGCATATACTACCACACAGCATACAAAGGGAAGATTACTCCTTAACCGTTGTGGCAAACATTACAGCCAATCCTTTTTGTGATGCTGCAGACTGAGCTAAATTTCTATTTACACACAAAGCAACCCTTTCTTGTCTCTCATGAGCTGCACCCCTAGTTGATTATCATTGCAGCCAAAATTACAGTATCACAACCTAAAAATTTATTAAGGGGCTAGAGAGATTGCTCAGTGGTTGAGAGCACTGGATGCTCTTTCATCAAATGCAGATTTGGTTTCTACCTACAGGACTGTTCATAACCATCTGTAACTACAATTCAAGGTGATGTGACACCCTGTTCTGGCCTTTGTGGGCTCTGCAAACACATAGTGCAAATATACATACAGATATACATATGGGTGCAGATATACATACGGGTACAATACCCACAAAATAAAATGACTTCATTCTCTTGCCTGGCATCAGTGGCACACACCTTTAATCCCAGTACTCGGGAGGCAGGTGGATTGCTGTGAGCTCAAGGCCAGCCTGGTATACAGAGAGATTTCCAGGACAGCCAAAACTACAGAGAAATGCTGTTTCTGAAGACAAAAAGACTCCATTTTCATTTATTTTCTTTAAAAACAAGTACTTTAATTCAGTGATTATAATCTAATGTATTATTTATTCTCCAATACTTTAAGACTCTAGGATCTTGCCTATGCTAGGGAAGTACTTCACCACCAACCTTTACTCCAGTCTTATTTTTATTTTGTTTACGAATATGCCTAATCTTGAGACATGCTTTATAAATCTCCACAGCTCAAGTGTCTTTCAATCCCCATCCTTTAAAGATACCTAAAATTATTCTCTTTGATCCACCCACTTTCCAGCTCTTTAGTGACCCATATGCTGAAAATCATACCACAGTTAGAACTATACTTTAAAAAGCAAACTGTAATTGTAGTTGAGGACTTTTATGTTTTCCTATTAATCATAACCTACTTACTGTGTCAGACCCCAGAAGATAGGTAGTATAAACATCACCTAAGGCCTAAGGATATAATTGTGAAATTTCAGTAACTTACTTTCTTGTTAATTCGTGTAGGGCCCAGCCATGACAGGCTCAACAGACTGGCCAAAGAGTAGGCCTGAGTTTCAGTTACCCTAAAGCAATACCTGGTTCCAAGAAAGACTACAAACTGAGACCACCCAGGCAAAACGCAGGAACCGACTTCCAAGGGGAAAATACTTAACATTTGAATCATTATAGATAGGATCACCATATGCCCTTTAGTCTAGGAAACACCCACCCCCTTTCACCAAGACACCCCTAGACAAATATAAGCCTGAACCTTAGAAATCCCCTCACCCCAACCTCTGCTATGATTTAAAAACAAAAAACAAAATCCACCCCAACTGGGCTTGTGGCTCTCTGACCTCACCACTATGTTGGATGGATGTAGGGTCCAAGCTCAAGATTGAATAAAGGCTCTTGAATAAAGTCTCCAGATGTGCAGTGAAAGTCAACATCTGAGCCTATTACATTTTGAACAGGGTTGTGCTCTTAAAAATCTGGACACATTAAGAAATATCACTACTAGAAACATCTAACACGAACAAAAAGCAATACTGATATACACATTAAGTGTTAGAAAAATATGCCACAAATTAGGACAAACTATTAGGACAGAACCAACAGTACTGTTTAACCAAAAGCAGCATGTGACAGACTCATTTCTTTCTCAGCTCAACAAAACAGGGATTTAGTAAACAAAAGAAATCCGACACTCAGCTAGAATTACTCATTTGGAAATAAATAGTTGTTTCATTTTTAAACAGTGCTTCTCTTAAGGGTAGGGGTATAAATGTTTCAAATACCTGTACATCGAGAACTTGAGAATTAAACAGACTTTGAATAAATAATTGTGAAACAATTTTTGGGGATTTAATAGCCGCTAATCCTATTTATTCAACAAATTTTCACAAATAATAGAGGTGATGCTTTGGCTTAATCTGTTGGTTAAATACAAGCAACAGGGTAAGAGGACACAGAGGGGAGATATAGCTATTACTTTAGAAGGCACAAATCTCCACCCCCCAGGTAAAGAATGGGACACTGCTAATGGTATGTTGTATGCTGCTTACACTAAGTCTAGGTGCCCCCTACCCCCTCCAGACAGGGTTCTCTGTATTGCTTTGGAGCCTGTCCTGGAACTGGCTCTGTAAACCAGGCTGGCCTTGAACTCACAAAGATCTACCTGCTACTGCCTCTAGAGTGCTGGCACTAAAGGTGTGCTCCACCATACCCGGCCAAACCCAAGTCATTTAACACTAAATCTGATGTGTCTTTTATTCATAAAGCCTCAATATATCACAGTATGACAATACTGTTAAGCGTTCTCCCCTTCCCGTTTTTGACAGGTTTTCACTGTGTAGCTCTGGCTACCCTCAAGCTCACAGAATGCTGGGATTAAAGCACTACACACCCCCTCAAACTAAAGATCCCACCTCTACCTTTAAAGTAGTTGGGGTTACAGGTACACACCACCACACACGCTGTTGTGTTGTTCTGATGTAAATAACAACAACAACAACCAAAAATCAAAAAACAAACAAAACCACAAAAAACAAAACCCAAAAACAAACAAACAAAAAAAAACCCCAAACCAAAAACAAGTTCCAAGTTTCAGGGCAGGTTCCAAAGCTATAGAGAAACCCTGTGTAAGGGAAGAAAAACAAACAAAACCCCATTTTTCAAAAGACATTGCCCCAAATCGAAGTTAAATTCAAATACCTTACATTATCAGCATTTTACCCCTATTAACAGTAGGTGTTTTCTAGAACCAGTGCAGTGTCATGTCACCATAGCGGATACAGGAAGCGAACACTCCAAAATACAGCGAACCGTGTTGGGCAAAGACTTGATCAGCTCTGAAGTTTACCAGTACTACACCTTCTGAGAGTCAGTGCCTGCCATCTGGCGTCATAAGCACTGAAAAAGGCACTACAACATCACGTAACTGACATGACAGTAAAGCTCCCTCCCCGACAACTTATGGGGAGAAAAATATAGACTTCGTGGATGCACCCTTTCTTCAAGAAACAGTAATGAACACTGAAGCGCACTACATTTGGGGGGTTATTAAAAAGCCCCGAGTGTGAACACACATTTAACTCTGAAGTCTCCCTTAATTTTAGGCTTTCAGCTTCCATAATTTAAAAAGATGTCATTTCTATTCTTGCAGTAGCCAAAACAGGGCCACGGTTTTTCAATTCCAGGGATGATTTCACTCAACGGAAACGAATAACTAGAACGATCTTCAACTTTAATGGTAACATTATGGACTATCTTGAACCATTTTTTTTTTTTTTTTGAAACACGGTGATCTATCCTATTATTTGATGAAGACTCAGTCTTCACCGAGTCAGGAAAGTTTTGGTATTATCCTGGGGCGGAAAAGGTTAAAAAAAAAAAAAAAAAAAAAAAAAGCCCAAATTCTCAGGCGGGGTAAAAAGCCAAGCGCCCAGTCGTCCGGAGCCAGGGGTGGGGTGTCGCAGCGTTCCCCGGAGGCCTCCTCACCAGAAGGTATAAGCATCTAGCTGGCCACCTTCCTTCGCGGGTCCCTCCGCCCCAACAGCCACGTTTGTGGTTCACAGCACCAGACACCCGACTGGCGAGACGACCCTGGGAATAACCAGCGGGCAGGGACGACGGGGTCCGGGC
This sequence comes from Cricetiscus sungorus, assembly GCA_030556225.1. Classification (NCBI taxonomy): domain Eukaryota; kingdom Metazoa; phylum Chordata; class Mammalia; order Rodentia; family Cricetidae; genus Cricetiscus; species Cricetiscus sungorus. The sequence goes on from JANBXA010000588.1 coordinate 30,646,366, forward strand.
ACTTCCCGCGCAAGGACGGGAAACGGGGGTTGATGGCCTGGGCCTAGCCTCGCTCGGCCACTCCTGTCACGGGACACAACTAAAGCGAACTCCTGGGGACAGCGGGGTGCAGGACCAGTCACCTGCGGTGTACGTGTGAATCCCGAACTAGGGTCCCACGCCGTGCTCCTCAACAGCAGCGAAGAAACTCGGCACACCAGCACCGGACGCCAAACCTCCTCAGCGTGCGCTTCGCTCAACCCAGCGCGCATGCGGCCCCACCTCTCACTGCGCAAGCGCCGACAGAAAAGGCCCTTCGTTCCCACTACCATAGAGTCTTGGTCCTCCAGACCAAGCGGTGTGAACCACGGGACGACCTGAAAAGTTCGTTTCCCCCGCACTTCGTAGATTCTGCGGAGGGGACTTGCAAGGCTTAGAGAAGAGGTCAGATTCTGCTCCTTGCTCCAGAATGCTTACGTTTAAGTTTTCCATAACCAACAGATGGCGCTGTGACGAAAGACGGGGAAGCCGAGGAAGAGGAGGGGCATGATCTTCTGATTCGTCACTCAGAACATGCTGCGATCTGCACCGGCGAGCCGCCGGCGGGAGGGGCGGGAGGGACCCGGAATTCCGGGCTGCGCGCGCCTCCACATCCGGGCATTCCTCACGCCCAGCCCTCTCCTCCCTCTCGGTCCTCTCGCAATAGGAGCCGGAAGTAGGGGCTGGTATCCTGTAGCCTCTTAGCAACGCGAGAGGGTCAAGTGACCCCATCAGCTGACTCCCGTGGAGGAAGGCGCTGGGGCAGCCGGTTCGGGCGGTGTTGCAGTCACGATTGCCCGGCTTGGGGCCCGACCCGAACAGTCACCGTCAGAATGTCGGGCAAAGACCGGATCGAAATCTTCCCTTCGCGAATGTAAGTGGAAGAATAGGACAAGTGGCTCCAGGTTTGGGAACACCTTCCCGGAGCGCATCCCTCGCACCCTCGGCCACCAGCCAGCTTCCTTACGTTCTGGGCCGCTCAAGAGCTTTCTTGCCCTGGGGTCTGCCCGTGCGTTATGGCCCCCTCACTATTCCTTCCGAGTCCAAACGAAAGGGGGTCCGCCTCTGGCTCTTCTGGAGGTCTTTACTCATTTTCCCCACACACCCTCTGAGCCACACACAGTTTACATAACCGAGCCTTCGCCACCTCTGCCTCACAGGGCTCGTCAGTGCTGAGGGGTGAGATGGAGAAGCTAAGGTGGTTTTCACCAAAGCTGTCAGATGGAAGTTATGTATGTGATAGACAGCCCCTAGGCCAAAGTGCCATTGAATGAGTCGCCCCAGCGCAGCTGTCCGTTTTAATCTTGGATCCCGTCCAATGTCACCTGCCTTGGGTGACCTACCTGCGCCTCCGAAGCACTCCCTCAAGCTCGTGATAACTGTATTCTTTTCTACCTCTAGCAGTGTCGCTCATGACGTTGTCACGCGGATGTTTGTTTGAGGGATCTTTTCTCCCACCAATCTATGGGCTATCTCCTGGTTGAGGGAAGCATCTGTAAATGCATAGGAGGTCCACAAAAATGTTCCTTGACACCCCCCCCTCCGCCCCCGCCTTGGGATCGGCTCAGTTGCAGGCTGTCTTTCTGTTTTGGCCTGACATCTTTGTCTGGGGAAATGACGTTTGTAAAGGAAATTTTGACATTTTCTCAAATATGCATAGTAACTTGTAGATTGTTATTTGTGTTCTGTTTTGTTTCTGAAGAAGGAAATCCGTTTTTACTCTTGGTATTTAGGTCTTTTCATTGAGGTTCTGTATTGGGGCGGGCGGGGTATGTGTGTGATACTGTATTTTTTTCCCTTACCCTATCTTTTTTCTTTTCTCCTCAAGACTCGGAGAACTCTTTAGTTATATTTGAACCCTGCCTCTGCCAGGGTGTGTGTAGTTCTGAATGAGTGAAAGAGTTTCAATTTTTTTTTTTTTAAGTTTTTAGCCTTCACCTCACTGACTTTGAAATGGCAGATTGTACTAACTGTTCAAATGGGCTAGTTGTGGAGAAATGTGGGACAGATACAGATCGAGACATCCTCAACATGTAATGTGATAACTTTACTGAGATACCAACATGGCTTCTAGAAACCAGTGGCAGACCTCTTGCCTAGCATAACAAGGTCCTGGGTTGAATCCCCCAGCTCTTCAAAAGTAAAACTAACCATGCCTGCCTGAAACAAACAAAACTCAAAGCAGACAGAAGTAAATATTTGTTTTAGCTAACACCTGATCCTAGATCTCTCTCCCACAGAACATGTATTAAAAAGGATTTTTTCCAATTGGATATATATTTTGTGTAACTCATGTGTGAGGGACCTAAGAGAGCCCTTCTTTGAAAGGTAATGGACCAGAAGGATGGCATCTCTGTGTCTCTGGAAGGCTAGAATCCTAACTTGTCTAATTGTCAGCAGATGAGGCTGACCCAGCCACTGGTGGACTCACCAACCTTAGTGATTTTCATTTTTCACCCTCTTTAAAATGCACAGGCATGTCTGCATGAACCAGAATGGAACTCACTTTTTTATTTATTGGCCTTGCTGTCAGTGGTCTCACTGTTTCAAATAATATCTGGCCATATTTAATCGGTATTCATAACGCTGCGTGTTTTCATTTTTACTTGGACCTTTTAATTTAGGACTAGGAGGTGAAAGTGGGCTTCTTTGGGCTGAGGTAAGGCAAATGATAGGTGTGTGAGATTGAAAACAGTTATTTGCGAGCACTCAGCTGCTCTAGAGGAAGTCAGGTGTAGGAAGTCAATATTTTTCCTACAGCTTGACAGCAGACTCTTTGTCATGCAGTCAGATGTCTTTGATTCAGCAGGAGACAAAGTCACTGTTTTAGTTGAAGGTCAGACTTTTGTTTTTTTGTATGGCTGAGCAGCTCTGAAATAGAGAGGAACAGGTTGACAGCCATGGTCTAGGTCACACAGTACTGACTGTGACTCCATATGCATACACTTGGTGCTGTTGTCCTGTGGAATGTTGCTTCATTCAGGCATGACCAGAAAATGGAACAAGTTTAGGTGGGAGCAAAGGAGGCCCAAAAGGGCCTAGGGATGTGGCTCAGTGGTAGAGCACTTGGCCAACATGCACAATGCCTTGGCTCAGATACCAGTACCACGTAAAACTGGGTATGGTGGCGTATGCCTGAAGCCCAGCATTCAAGAAGCAGAGTCAGGATCAGGGGTTCAAAAACAAGCCTGGGATAAATAAGACCCTGTCTCAAAAAAAAAAAAAAAAAAAAAAAAAAAAAAGAGGCACATAACCTTAAAGTTTAATAGAAGTCAGGTAAAGTCTAGGTTCTTATAAATGTTCAGGCAAATCAGCCTTTTTTCTTTCCTTTCTTCCTCTTTAAAAATTTTTCCAGGCTGGCCTCTAACTCATTATATATCCCAGGCTGACCTTCAGCTTCCTGTCTCCTTGCCTCTACCCACAAGTGCTGGGATTACAGGCGTTCATACTCCATATTCAGTTCCAGTTGCTCTAGAATCTCAGTTACTGAAAACTTCCCATTCACAGAAGTACAGTCATCTAGAGTGAACTCAAGTTTTGTTATCAGTCGGTTCATCTATGAGTTCCAAATTTGCAGGTATCTGTAGTGCTACAATCAACCTAAATCTTATTCAACTTTCTCTTCCCACTCCGTGTGTGTGTGTGCGTGTGTGTGTACGCTGCATGCAAGTATGTGGGTGCATGTGCCTGTGGAGGTCAGAACAGGATGTCTGGTGTCTTTTTCTATAGCTTTTTCCACTTTCCATTGAGACAGTTTTCCTGGAAAGCCTGTGGTTTGGGCTAGACTGGCTAATCAGGGAGCTCTTAGAATCTGTCTGTCTTTGCCCACCAGTGCTGGGGTTACAGACAAATGCAGACTTGCCCAGCTGTCTACTGGTTCCTTATGCTTGAAGAGCCCATGCCTTTGCACACTGACTCATCTTCCCCGTCCCTCACCCAATCTTTTGAATCTCAGTTCTGGTATTTAGTGTCAACAGTGCAGAATGTTCAGTGTACACATTGGTGTGGATGGCTCTTGTTTGGGCTGGAGACTGAAGCAGCTTCACTGGATTAGACCTCTGGCGAGGCCAGTCTCTGCAGTTGCCCACTGCTAACTACCTCTCAGATGGAGAACTGTTCTGGTGCTGTAGCTTAGCATCTTTCAGGGGAGGCAGTGTGGAATGGGGCTCTGGTGAACCAAGGTTGGGGCCTTCTTTTGAGTCTTGGGTGGGCTCTGGAATCAGATCTGGTTCAGATTCCTGCCTGCCCGTTCTTCAGTGAGTAACTAGGGAAGTTGCTCTACTTTTCCGAGCCCCACTTTCCTAAAGGTGAAGGCTAAGGTTTTTTTCCCATTTGTAGAATGACTTACCTGTTACTATAACCTCTTAGTGAAAGTTTTTAGTAATCAGAGGATTTGCCCACAGATTCATTGCTACATGCTATTTTGCTATTGTGTCTGGGCTGGACAGTCTGTTGAGAGATTACCAAACACTTTTTTCACTATTAAATTTTATCTGTCATGTGAAAACTACAACAGCAATATCACTTTAGGCTGTTACTTCGGGTTGGAACTTCTGGTTGGAACTTCTGGTGAGGAGAAAATGCACGAAGTTTAGGAGGCTTCACTCCGAGGTTAGCCTGCCCTTACAGGTGATAACAGGGTGTTGCTTTATGACAGAGAAGCACTTTAACACCATGCCAGTAATAGACATATAATGCATCATTGTGGATAAAGTGTAGAATGTACCATAAAATATAGCAGTAAAAAAGTAAGAACATGAGGTTTTTCCCAAGCCTCGTTTCCCAAAGAAAGCCATGTCTGGTTTCTTGTAGGTAGGTCTGTTCTTTCCACTTGAACAAACACGTTCCTTTCTTTGTTCTTGTAAGACAGCACATAAATCTGCTATGGAGGTATTTTGTGTCTTCTAAATGGTGACAACAAATGTGTTCTCTTTGTTTTTGTAGGGCACAGACCATCATGAAAGCTCGATTAAAAGGAGCACAGACTGGTCGAAACCTCCTGAAGAAAAAATCTGATGCCTTAACTCTTCGATTTCGACAGATTCTGAAGAAGATAATAGAGGTAGAATAAACTTTGCTTCAACAGGGTATCTATTTAATATGTATGTCTAGGGAAAATCAAGCATGGCTTTTGGCACTGAAAGTTTTCCTCCCAATATTCTCTCTCTTCTTCCTTCCCTCTCTCCCTCTTCTCTCTCTATTTCTTTCTGGTGGTGGGGATTGGGCATAAGGCCTCAATGTGTGTTAAAAACACCATTGAGGTAAATGTCTACTTCCTAATCTTTCTTTACATTGTTTAAAACAATTTTTTTCCTATCAAAAATAATAATCCTTTATAATAGGCACAATAATAGAGAGCTACTGGCACATGCACTCATAGAGATTTAAGTTGCAAAGAGTTTATTATAACACCTAAATTCTGTCGTATGTCTGCAGAGCTACTTGGTCTCATCTGTGCCATGCTTGCCTCTTTCTCTTCATGGGGAATGCTTTTTCTAATGTCCCCTCCCAGGGCCTTTCATTCTGTTCTGTGACTAACATGCTTTTCTCTTAGTCCTTTTAAAATTGAGATAGGGTCTTACTCTGTAGGCCAGGATGGTCTGGAACTCATGGCAGTTCTTCTGTCTCTCAGTGCTGGGATTACAGGCATAAGACATTGTATCTGGCCCCTAGGACTTCTTTTGACTGGCCTCTGTGGTCATTCTGATGTCTTCAGAGAGGCCACTGCTGATATCCAAGGTGAAGTGACTACACTTTTTACTTGGGTGACCTCTCATTTTATTCTTATACTAGTACAGACTACTGCATGGTATTTTCTTACTTGATTATTTCACTCCTACTAGAAAATATAATTTCCAGAGAGTAAGGATTTGGTCTTTTCAGTACTCTATTTCCAGTGCCTAAAACAGTGCCAGCACATAGTAGGTTCTGTTCAGTGGTTATCTTGGGCAGTGTGTATGAACAATACAGAATCATTCTCAGAGCTAAAGATTTTTTTTGCTAGGTCTCTTCTTGCCTCCAGGAGTCTCATTTCCCCAACGTAGTTTTTGATACTTTCTAAATATGAATTTGTTTATGGTAGTTTATGTGTGCGCACACGGGTGAATGCATGTGCGACATGCCACAGCACATATGTGGAGGTCAGAGGACAGCATCAGGAGTTGATTCTTGCCTTCCGTCTTGTTGAGGCAGTGTCTCCTGGTATTTGCTGCTGACCTGTATACTCCAGACTGGCTGACCAGATGATTCTTGTAGCTGGGATCACAGATGTGTACCACTGTCTCCTTTTTCTTGCCCCCTGAGGCAGGGTCTCACTATGTAATTCTTGCTGGCCTAGAACTTTTGATGTATAGCAGACTGGCCTTGAACTCAAAAAGATCTGCCTGCTTCTACTCTGGAGCGCTGGAATTGAAGATGTGTACCACCATGCCTAGCCCTTCCGGCTTTTACATGGGTTCTGGAGATCAAGGTCAAGTCATAGGGTGCTTTTTTACCCACTGAGCTGTCTCTCTGGCCCCAGTGTTTGTAATATGCCCAGAGTATTTTGTGCATACACATAATGTGCATAGATTTCTAAAATAGCAGTAGTATTAAATTCTGTAGTATTTTTGCCTTGTTCTCCCTTCTCTCCTATGCCACGGCACAACGCAGCTTTCTTTATAACACTTGTGTGTGTTCTTTTTGTGGAAAATGGAATAATGATGTGGCTGTTGTCCAATGCTTAGTCTTGGCAATGCCTTGGGAGGAGGAAGTGCTTAAATCCTTTGTGTGTATATGTTAACTTTTTTCCAGAAAATAATTTTACAGTCTCCTTTCAAGGACATAGTCATTGAAATTCTTTATAGCTAACTGCCAAGATATTAATATTAGTTTATGCTCTTGCCAAATGATATGTAGGAGGGCTTATTTTCTTATACCTTTCCTAACTGGGTATTACGGATGTTTTTATTTGTTGCCAGTCTGTTGTGCTGAAGTTGTTATCTTCAGTTTATGCTATTTTCAGTTATGTATGAGCTTGCACACCTTTTCATGTACACTGATAATTTGATTCCCTTGGTGAATTTCTTCTCCTTTCATTTGAAAAAGATCATTTTAGGTTCTGGTAAATGCATAAAACACTAAGAATATGTTCTTCATATCTGTAAACTAAAGGACAGTTCAGATCTCTTGACTCTCTTAGATTAGAAAGACCCTATAGACTTACAGCTGCTAGGCAAGTGCTCTTCCACTGAACTGTACCCCCTGCTCCTGAATTAAAACAATAAAAAACAACTAAAAACTCTTAATTTTTATTTTGTTAAATATGAAGTTTGGCCCTCTGTCTCCCCTCATCGCTGCTGTTCTTAGACATGGTCTCATTTGCAGGCCAGTTGGAGGCCAGCCATTACTTCTGCCCTCCTGCTTCAGTCTTTGAGCTTGGGGTTTGGTGTCCCTGTGCCTGGGACTCCTTCCTTATGGATCTAAATTACATAAGGCTTAAAACGGCTGGGAAAGTACTGTTTCATTTTCTTACTTTATAGCTTATTTTGAGAAAGACTCTTACTTTTTTGCACAATTTTCCCATAAATTCATGGGCTCAAGCAACCCTCTGGACTTAATTAATCTTCTGAATAATTGTGACTACAGGTGCATAACGTTACAGCTGACTTAATAATTTGTTTCGGTTTTAAATTATTTTTGGTTTTTCTGCAGCAGTTTCATGTAATCTGGGCTGGTCTCAAACTGCTGTGTAATGAAGGATGATTTTAAACTACCTTCCTATCCTGCTACTTCTTAGGTGCTGGGATTGCAGGTGTATGCCACCACACCTTGCTCATAGAGCTAGCTGTGTGTTTTAAGACGTGTTTTTATTAGTTTGAATTATGTGTGTGTCTGTGTAGGTATGTGCATGTGAGTGCAGGTGTGCCGCAGAGACCAGAGGACCTGAGTTTAAATGTCTACAACCCACATAAAAAGCTAGGTGTGATCTCATGTGCCTGTAACTCCACAGTGGGTGGGGGTGGGGTGGGGTGGGCAGAGAACCACTGGGGCTTGCTGGCTGCCCGCCGGGCTCTACTTTCAAAGAGAAGAGACTCTGTCTCAAGGGAATAAGGTTGAGAGTCATAGAGCAATTGGGACAACCAATACCATCCCACACATACCTCTCTCTCTCTCTCTCTCTCTCTCTCTCTCTCTCTCTCTCTCTCTCTCTCTCTCTCTCTCTCTCTCTCTCTCTCTCTCTCTCTCTCTCTCTCTCTCTCTCTCTCTCTCTCTCTCTCTCTCTCTCTCTCAGCAGCAGCACGCAGCACGCACGCACACACACACACACACACACACACACACGGGAAGGAGAAACAGCTTTCTGTCGAATGTATTGACGATCTCTTTAGGGATTGGTCTTTTTTTGGTGGAGTAATGAATGTTGTAAGGTAGGAATTTGCGGGTTTGTGAATGCATAGACAGTTGAATAATCTTTTTATTGTAATAAATTCTCACGTAGACCTGGGCTTATTTCTGAATACTCTGTTCTGCTTCTTAGCTGTCCCATACCAGATATGCAACCTTATTTTAACAGATTTTTAAACAGTTTCCTACCCAGGTGACCCAGTTTCTCTTAAAAAAAAAAAAAATATTGGCTACTCCCAAGCAATACATTTTCAGCTGCACTATGGAGTCTGTATGTCAGTGGGGTTTTGGACTCTAAGAGAATTTAGAAGATTAATTTGAGCAAATCAGCATGGACTTTTTCAAGAATATTCTATCATCACTAGGTTCAGTTTCTGTTTGTCAATGAATTTATTTTAAATTTAAAGCTCACGGTTTTCTAACATTATCAGGACCATGACCAAAACTTCAAAATTTGAGCTTTGTATTTTCTCATTATTGCCAGTTTTTGATGCTGAAAGTTCATATAAAATACTATTACAGGAACTAATAGTGGGATGATCTTATTGTCGGTCTATGCTTTCTCAGACTAAAATGCTGATGGGTGAAGTGATGAGAGAAGCTGCCTTTTCATTGGCGGAGGCCAAGTTCACAGCAGGGGACTTCAGGTAAGATGACTGAACAGGGTGTCTGAAAAAAATGCACAGTGCTTTCAAGTTCATAATGTGGTAACACTGTAATTTAAAAAATGTATGCCCATTAAAAACAAAGGATATAGATAGTAATAGGAATACTTTTAACATTATAACCTTAACCCCACTGCCTATTACCTTCCAAATGTCTTTTTATAAGTGGCCAGCACAGGATACTTGACATTTGAAGCCCATTTTCATTTAACATTGTGTCCTAAACAGTTTTCCTGTTTCACAGCTTTGTACTCTTAATTAAGAAGTCTTATAATTTATTTACTTTTTCTTCTAGTGCCAGATCTTTGAGTTGAATGCTAGATTTTTGAATTGAATTCAGAGGAAATGAACTGAACATTTTCATGCACACTTTTTTTTAATTTCTAGGATACATTTTTTTTTTTGAGAAAGGAATCCATTATTTAAAACCATGAGCTTTTTGTCTTTTGTCATGTCATTATAGCTTGACAAAGCGTGCCTACTGGTGTGCAAATAGATTATGCCTGTTTATTCCCTCATGATTCTCTAGGTAACTGTTAGATAAGTGGTGTTACTCCTATTTTGAGTGAAAGTGTTTCCGGGGGTACATGGCTAGTTGGGGACAGAAGTGGATTAAGTTGTTTTCTGGACTTACTAGTTTTCTTGTCTAATGACATGGGCCCTTCCTGTAGGAGCTTTTCCTGACAGGAAGGCCTTACAGCTGAGGGCCATGAGGCCAGTTGAGTGGCAGGTCTTACTGTTTGCCGGTGCTGGTAGAATAATATCCCAGGTTGTTCTTCCTTTCCCAGCAGAAGGGGAGCATTGGTAGAGTGTATTTTGTGTGGTTATGGGGAAATACTCTTTTTGGTATAGATGGTGAGTTGGGTGACGTCAGAAGAGGGGTAGGATAAAGACTGAACAGCAGCATAGCCAACTGCACAGCAAACCTGGAAGTGACCTTTCTACAGTTTTCTGCTAGGAATACGGCCTCCAGAGTCACGTGCGCTTCTTGACTGAAAGCACAAGCTGTCCACATACTTTAAACTTGGTTGTCCTGTGGCTAGTGATTAGCTGTTGTTTGTTCTGTACTCTCTGAGGGCCTCTGCTGGCACTAGTGTATTTTACTCGTGGTTTCAATGCTGAAACTATCCAGTAGGCTCCTGTAGATTTCTTTCTGCAAACAAGACTAAATAAAGGCTCTCCTTTTCTTCCTTTTTTTCCTAGCACCACAGTTATCCAAAATGTAAATAAAGCACAAGTGAAGATCCGAGCCAAAAAAGACAATGTAGCAGGTAACGTTTGCCCTGGGGACCATGGACGGGCAGAAGTCCCGATTCCTCTTAAATGAGAACACTTGATGGCATGTTAAGACCTTAGCAACTAGCTTGCTTAGTACTCAGGATAATTTGACCATTGAGTATAAGCAAACTCTCGAGAAGACAAATTCTTAAATATAGTACTTAAAGCCATTTATAGTTCCAAACTTAGTCTCTTGATTCTTTTAGTATTTAGTGTTTTTGGTATTTGATACTTAATAAAGACAGCAGCACACCTTTCAGTAGGCAGAGGCTGACTGATCTGTAAGTTCCAGGCTAGCCAGGTCTACACAGTGAGACCTTGTCTTAAGAAAGAAAAGGGTGGGGGGAGTCTGCCTGGGCTACATAGGCTGTTCCGGAAGAGGCAGAGTCCATCCAAGAAAAGGGAAAAAAGTACTTTATGCCCAGTTTGTAAACCCACATATACATCTTCATTATTTTCATTTAACAGGTGTTACCCTACCAGTGTTTGAACATTACCATGAAGGAACTGACAGTAAGTGTGGATGTCTTAAGATGTATACTTTGAACTGAGAGATAGTTGGTAGTCATTTGCCATTTAAAAATATGAGGCTTTGTCTTTTATTACCAATTCACTAACTAGACTTCTGTGTTATCTCTTTCCTTAAACTGTACTCACCATGGATTGTTTATCATTTCTAGTTTGTGTCTTTTAAAAACACAATAAAATCTTACATTCTATGATGCATTCTGAATGCTGGATCTTTTTAGATAGTGTTAGCTGACGCCCGCTTTTTGGAATTGTTCCTTTCCTAATTTGTCAGCATTTGTGAGGATAGTTACACTTGTTTAGTCTTCTCAGAGTGAAGTAGTTAACCTTTTCCCATATGAAAACATTCTTCTGCCACTTCTATCTCATTGGTTCATGAACTTGTTTACTGAATTGTACTGAATGTTAATTGTGGCTCATGTAAAGGAATATTCATCTGTACAGAAAGTTTTCTTGTACTAATTGCATTGACTGCTGTCAATTAATTTATCAAGGTGTGAAGTCATTAACTTTCCCCTCTAGGGCTGGTGGTAAAGGCTTTTCTATTGTGTTTAGCTTTGGATTCCATCCCCAGCATACATGCATGCACACACGCATACACATATGCATACACATATGCATACACGCAAGCACACACACCCCTCCCCTCTTCTCTCCTTACAGTTACTCTAGTAGCTATGTAAAATCCCAAGTTCAGTTCAGTATGTTATAGAATGTTGTCATCTAAGCATAAAGCCATTCCCTGTGTTGACCTGCAAGAGACCCTTAAGGGTTGGTTAACTTTCCTTAGAAGAGACGGTAGGGTCATGAGATCCTTAGCTGACATTCTAATCATCCTCTCCTTATTCATTTCTGTTGTAGCTGCACATGGACTCTGGAAGTGCTAGAGTATATAGAACATAGAAAACTAACTAAAGGGGGGACCTCAGCTATGTGGATTTTAACCATGCTCGGAGGAGACGTCTGTGAGGCAACTTTTGGGGTCATCACATTTCTTTACTTAACTCATACACTATAATATAAGCCCAATAACTCATTGGTTCACCAAGCTAGACTTAGTGCAGTTGTTACCTTGGTCTGTCACTGGTGCCCTGTTGGTAAGCAGACACATGTTCATGTTAGCCTGGAAATGGGTATTTTCTGTTTGGTGTTTGCATTTAATAGGGGTTTAGTGATTGTGTCTTCCATGTTTGTTATTCTGAATCATCTTCCTTTTGGGAATTCAGAATATTATTTACTCCCTAATTAAAAATGTTGTCTGACTGGCTCTTTCAGGCTATGAACTGACTGGTTTAGCCAGAGGTGGGGAACAGCTGGCTAAACTGAAGAGGAATTATGCCAAAGCCGTGGAACTACTGGTGGAGCTGGCTTCGCTTCAGGTGTGTCACAGCAGGGGCCTCCCGAGCTTGTGGGAACACTCAACTCAGACAACCCTGTGTGAGACAAGCCCAAAGATCTGATCGCTCACATCTGTCTCTGCTCTTTATTACTAATATGCATGTGTAGTGGTACAACTCCACTCTGCTAGACAAGAGCAGCACTGGTCAGTGCTAGAGTCAATGCACATGTGACGTGTGTGGTGTGTGGTGTGTGTATGTGTGTGTGTGTGTGTGTGTGTGTGTGTGTGTGTGGTGTGGTTATGAGTGAATGCTTCTCCGTGGAAACTGCACTAGCTCTATCGAAGTCTCATATCCATTTTCTGTTTGTAAGGCAGGCTAAAAAGAAGTTAGTCTATGGGTTCCCAAATGTTTTCTATACTGCAGTCTGAGTGGGGTCAAATGAACAGGCATGACTGATCATGGAGATGTGTGCTTGTCATTAATTTGTCCTTTTATTTTAGACTTCCTTTGTTACTCTGGATGAAGCCATTAAGATAACAAACAGGCGTGTAAATGCCATTGAACATGGTGAGTCAAAGCTGCTGGGAGGATCTTTGTTCTTCCCTCACCCTGCCCATTTGTTAGACAGCTGCCAGGACTCAGGCCCAGCATTCCAGATTGAGAGGTGAGATGTTCCCCTGCCACCATGGAGAGAGAAGTGTGTCCAGCATCGAGCAAACACACAGGTGCATCCTGAGGGAGTTTCAGGTTTCAGAATGTCATGCACCTCTGGTCATTCATGCAGTTAGTAAAGTAGATGTTCTGTTCCTTAGGAGCCTTAGTTCTGTCCATTGGTTGAGTGATAGGTTTTTGTTTTGTTTTAACTCATTAAATCTTCTCTTCTTTAGGTTATTCTTGTCTCATTTTGCTATGTTTATTTTCTATCTTTTATCCCATTATTTTAAAAATACAACTATGTTTTAACAATGTTTTAGCTGAAGAACTCAAGTTTCCATGAAAGAGAGGTTTATTCAGCCTTAGGTAAGAGAGGAGCAAGGACTGAAGCAAAGAAATTTCTTCAGCTAGTGCCCTGATAGTATATCTCATCTAAAAATACAGATGGCCACATTATTTGGTGGTGCCTCAGTACAGGATTGCCAAATATTGTACCACTGCGCTACACCATTACCTCAGAAACACAGTTCTTGTCTGCTTCTTAGTGTCAGTCTTTGTTTTGTTGAACCTCCATCAAAACAAAATAGGTAATAATAATAGTTCTCAACTTCAGAGGGCTCACATTACAGGAGGATAGGAACACTGTATGTAAAGCAGAGCAGAGTGACACATGTAATGGTCACAGCATTCCCCCCTCCCCCCCACCGAGACAGGGTTTTTTGTAGCCTGTCCTGGAACTTACTCTGTAGACCAGGCTGGCCTTGAACTCACAAGAGATCCACCTGCTACTGCCTCCCACCACAGGGATTAAAGGTGGGCGACACCATTGCCTGGCTCCTCTTGGTTTTTAACCATGGTATTTTAGCGTATTTAAACTAACATCTGTGGCTTATTGTTACATGTTCAGGTATATTTAGTGTTCAATGTTAGATCTGTTTTTGCTCAGTACTGGTATCTGTATGTAGAAAAGATACTGGAAGGGTACATAAAGAAATAATAACAAGGTAATTTTATTTGGCTGGATTATATCTTATTTTAATTTTGTGTTTTTTTTTTTATTTTCCAAATTCTCTGCATTATGTGTATGTTATTTCTACAATTAGAAAATAAGTACTTTACAGCTAACTACTGGTAATTTTTTGAAAGGGCATTTAAGTTCTTATGTATATTTTTAAACTCTAGTTATCATTCCCCGGATTGAACGCACCCTTGCCTATATCATCACAGAGCTGGATGAGAGAGAGCGAGAAGAATTCTATAGGTTTGTTGAATTGGCACTTACTGTTTTTTTTCCATACGATACAGTCTGTTTGCTTAGTGACTAATGCACTTGTATTCTTTTGAATAAGTAATTTATTTTATTGTGTTACATAAAAACAAGAAATTAATGTGGTGCTTGCTTATAATCCCAGAACTCAGAAGACAAGTTGAAAGTTAGCCTGGGTTATATCAAAACATACACTGAGAACATAAAACTGAAAGAAGAAATAATAACAGTTATCCCCTTTACCTGCATTTTGGTCTTCCATTTCATTTTACTGTGGTTAACTACAGTCCAAAAATGTTAAATGAAAAATTAAAGGCCTAGTATGTAGGTTTTCAATTGGATGCTCTTTCAAGTATCATGAGACACCGAGCTGTGCTACCAGATGAAGCATCATTTCAGGTAACATAACCCACCCTGTACAATACCTGCCATCAGTCTCTTGGCAGTTGTCATCAGAGCAGCTGTAGGCTGTCACATTACTATGGTTCTGTGTTCACAGAGGCTGTGTTTTTCTTAAGGAAAGAGGTGAACTTTTTTTGACTTAATGAAAAACTTGTTAATCCCTTACTATACTTAATTTTTAAGTTAAACTTTACCAAATTTTAATCACACTTGCCTTAGTGTACAGATAGAAAGCCTAGCCACTAAGGGAAGACATGAAATATGCATGAAGAGGCATACTATGCAACATGGTTTCAGATCTGCAGGTCTTGGAGCAAAGGCGGTGGAGAATCTCTATCATGTTTTGCACATAGATCCAGCATGGCATCATCAAAAATTTATGCCTTTTAGAAAAAGTAGTAAGATTATTTTTTTAAAACAAAAGGAGTGTTGGGTTGAATATCTCCTACCTAGAACCTGAGATGAGAAATGAATAGAACAAGCCACTCAGTTCACTGAACATTGAATATTTGCAGGTGATAGAAAGTACTTGGGTATTCCCAACTAATGAATCACACCGCCCAGTATGTGATGAGAAAAAACGATGCCCACAGCTTGTGTGTGATGATTAGAGCAGCAGGGTAAATACTAAACTTACGTTTGCAAAAGTGGAGGGTGGGGTAGGTGAGAGGAACATTCAGGGCCGCATGCTGGTCTTGAAGCAGCTCAGTGTGAAGTAGAATTATAGTTACCATACATGTTCAAGGTTGTAGTGATCCAAAATTTTAAAAACAGAATGTTTAGAGTCTGTCCCATTACAGGATGGATTTCAAGTTTTATTCAATATAGGCTAGGGTGTCTGCAATCTGATATTAATAGGTATTTCCCGCAAACATTTTAAGATGACGAAAAATGAAAGTCAGATTCTAATTGTTCCATGTTTATTACCTAGTTATGGAACCTGAAGACATTCAGTTCCTTTGCATTGAATCTGCATTTAGAAAGTACCGTTATTGTGGTTTAATAAGGATCAGGATAAACAATTAGGCCGAATAGATATTTATTCAGGGAGAAATAACTCACAACATAGGCAGATGAACGCGGCGGGTTCCACAGGATCCTATCTTTTCAGCGTCCACCACCAAGAGAGAGCCTCCGACCCCCTCCTCAGTCTTTTCCCCCAAGTCACCACTGGCCCTGTCTCTACCCCCCCAATAGGCGTGGTCTAAGTCACAGGTGCGGACAAGGTGAATATCTCACTACATACCGTCCTTGCAGGTTAAAGAAAATACAGGAGAAGAAAAAGATTATCAAGGAAAAATTCGAGAGGGAGTTGGAGCAGCGGCGAGCAGCTGGAGAAGTGATGGAGCCTGCCAACCTGCTGGCTGAGGAGAAGGACGAGGACCTGCTGTTCGAGTAACGGCCCCTTCGCTTCCTCAGACCCAGCACCAGCTCCATTTTAACCCAGTGTGTAGGTTCGGTATGTGTGGGTATTTATTTTGGTAAAAGAATCCCCTGGCTGTAAGATTTATCAGGATGCCCTGTGAGACTATTTCTCCTGCATCGTGATTCAGCAACCACTTCTCACAGTTGAATGAGATGTGTAAAACTTGCCCAGTAACTTACATAATTTCCTCTGTGGAAGTGTCATATGATTCTATTCACAGTAGCTTCACTGATACTTACAAACATTCGTGGTTTCAGCTAACTGCTGTGGCAGCCTTTGTTTCTACCCACTTGCAAACCTTGGCACTGTTGTCTGAGACTTCGCAGCCACTGTTGTGTTACTGTGGTCTCCTTAGCTCTACATTTATTTTTCTTTGCACGATAAGTCTGTCTGTAATGAAAGCAGTTCTGCCCATTTAAATGTGACTTATGAACAGAGTAAAATGATTTTAAAAACATGTTGTTTCTTTCTCTTTTTGCTAAGAATAGTGACTTATGTCTTTAGTTTCAGATAAGTGACCTTACTGCCACTCACATCTTTCCCCGGAAACATGTAGCTAGTGTTTCTTATTCCCTATCTTAGTGTGCCACTAGGTTTATTTGAGACAGTGATGACATTTTGGGGTACTATAAGTGACTGCCAGTGACATGTAGACTTCATAATTACTTCCCCCTAATCTAAGAAATTCCTACTTTGGACTAACCAGAATACCTTTTGCTGTTTTACAAGCTGTCTTTTATGAAGATAAGATGCTAAAGTGGACCAGGGGTGTCTTGAGTTTTAGTATTGTTTGATTGCTTGGGATTATCTGTGATTACTCAGACTTTAATGTAATCAGTTCCAGGACTCTGGGCTTGACTGGGAATGGCACAGTTCTTAGTTATGAGAGTAACACTGGCATTAATCTGATAACTGGTATCACAAGGTAGACTTTTAAAGATATTAAATGATTTTGTTAACATTTAGGATTATTTAGCAGTACTTACTGTTTTGTGTGTTTATGTTCTCAAAATGATCAAATAAGTTGTTTTTGTTTTTGTTTTTATTTAAGTTGTCCCAGGGAGTGGACCCAGGGCTTCATGCTAAGCAAGCATTTCTGTTAAGTTACCTCCACAGTCCAAAAATATGTATTTTAGCCCATTCTATGGAATGAAGATTAAGATATATAGGAGCTTGAGTAACTGCTTTTGAATTAAAAAGCTGGAAAATGATGCTGGTGAACCCAAGTTTAAGCCCAAGTAGTCTAAGACAGGTAGATATACAGAGTCTACAGTGCTACAGTGCTGTGCTGTCTCAAAATACCAAAAAAAAAAAAAAAAAAAAAAAAAAGCCCGGAATCAGACATGGGAAAACTCTTGAGAGATCAGAGAGAAGGAGCAAATCACAGTCACCTTAGCTACTCAACTTCTCAGCTGAAAAAGACTGAGCCTTATCACTTCCTGTCTGTCTGTACAGACCTCCAGACCTCTATAGTTAACTAGTGGCCAGTTCTGCCCTCTGATCTTCAGTCAAGCTTTAGTTGTTAGAGTATAAACAAGATATCACCATAAAATGTATTAATTTTTTTGTGTAGAGGTATGTAGAGGTTGAGGAATTGTGTGTTCCCACAGTTCACACAAGGCAGTTTTTCCTTTCATCATATGGGTCCCAGGATGGAACTCAAACTGTGGGACCTAGGGTCAGGCACCTTCATCCATTAAGCCATCTCACTAATCCTACACTTAATTTTTTGTCTGCTTTTGGTGTGTGCATATACATGTTTGCATGTGCTTGTGGGGGCCAGAAGACAACCTTGGCAGCTGTTCCTTGGGATCTGCCTACCTTATTTTTTTGTTTGTTTGTTTTTTTGAGTCTCACTGGCTTAGAAATTGCCAAACCGGCTAGCCTAGCGGGCTACCAAGCCTCAGGGAACTGTCTCTGTCTCTCCCATGCTTGGTTTATAAGCATGTACTACTGTGTTTTTTCTACATAAGTTCTTGGCAGGTTATTGAACTCAGAGTCTCATGGCAAACCCTTCAGTAATCTTCCAGCCCACATCCATTTTATCCTTGTCTCATTTATATTTAAAATTCAAGGTATTTAAGAGCAAGGTGGTAGCCTGTCTCAGAGGAGCTGATTTGTAGGAAACCAAATGTGGCTCATAGGAGAAATTGTCAGGTTCAGGGTCAGTTTAGTAGCCAAGTTCATAGTTGGGTAACATTGAACTGTCCAGCAATCAACTTCCTAGTATCTTGGTGAGATGTAACTGTATCATTACAGTTGTGCCTATGGAAAAAACGAGAGGTGTATGTAGGGCACAGGTGGAATGAATACAAGGGGAATGATTTCAGAGGCATAATCCTTGAGTACTCGGCACTGCTTTTAGTTTGAATTTTAAGGAAATCCATTTACCTGAAAGCACTGGACCAAAGGAATTTAGATTTCTCATGTGGTGTCAGTAAAGCTCTGGTACTTACTGGGCTTGCATCAATTGTCCACAGATTGACAGGTGTGTCCCTTTTGAAATAGGGTCATATGTTCCAAGGTGGTCTGGAACTCCTGAGTGCTGGAATTGTAAACATGAACCATCATGTTTGGCTGAGATTTTACAGGACTTTATGATTTCATGTTAAAAAGTCAAGATTAAGTAGAGGGTAAATGTTGTTGGGTTTGGTAGTAGTGAGCTGGTCCAAAGGGGAAAGATTAGGAATAGAAAAGAAATCTGGATTACATCAGGTTGCATATATGTAGTAAAACTTTTTGTTTATGATTTGTGATCTTTGGGAGAAATGAAGTATGTGCCAACAACTTGAATATTCTCAAATCTCTCTCTCTCTCCCTCCCTCTCTCTCTCCTCTGTCTCTCTTCTCTCTCTCCCCCCTTCCTTCCACAGGGTTTCTCTGTAGCTCTGGAAACTGGAACTCACTCTATAGACCAGGCTGGACTCGAACTCACAGAAATCCACCTGCCTCTGCCTCCTGAGTACTGGGATAAAAGGTGTGCACCGTCTGGTTGAGTTGGTTATTTTCAATAGTTTTAGTTTAAAGGCTAGGTGTGGCCATATATGCCTTTAATCCTAGCGCTTGGAAAGCAGAGGCAGGCAGATCTCTGTGAGTTCCAGGTCAGCCTGGTTTATATTGTGAGTTCCAATACAACCAGGACTCTGTAGAAAGACCCTGTCTCAAAACAAAACAAAACCCAAGATTCTTGTTTGTTCCAACCAATAAAGAATCAGGACTGATCATCTATGCTATTAAAGAACAACTCATGACAAATTACAGTTATTTGTATTCTACTCAGAGATTCCAGCAGTGTTGCTTCTGACAAATCCTTGGAAGAGGAGTGTACAAACCTTAGATAGGAGCATAATAAAAGAATGTATTTATGGCTTTTGATTTGAAATATAGTTTTGTTTTTTATTTTTACAGTACAGGGTGCAGTTTGACATCTCAAGTTACAAGTGGAGAAACAAGACAGTACAAAGGGAGATGAACAATGAACGCCAGAGTGATTACCTTCATTAAGGATGAATCCCTGTTTAATATTTTCCACACAGTAACAAAAATTACATTCAAATCATTCCTTGTCAGTATTTACTCCTTAGGCCATGAGAGAACGAAAACAATCCACACTAGATTTTCATAGAAAGCTAATCTAGATCAGTCTAAATACTAATGTCCTGTTTGTTCTGTCAGGAAAAATGTAAGAAATGATGGTTCTTCCTTGTTTGAGTTTCCAGAGGACATGTCATTAGCTGATATTGTCTACTGTGTTTCTGAGGGTCTCATTTGGCTGATGGTAACCATGAGCTGCTGACCCTTCTGCTTCCTCTTTCCGGGCTCTGGGACTACAGCCATGAATCCCGTGCTGGGTTTCTGCAGTGCTGTGTATCTAGCCAGCTTTGTGCATGCTAGGCAATACTCTACCAACTGAGCTATGTTCCTGCCAACCACACTATCATTTCTGAGGCTTCCTTAGCACTGCAGTTTCCAGTCAGAACCACAGATAGGGAATTGAATTGGCCCTAATGCTGTACAATAACAGGTATAACAAGGCTTTTTTTTTTTTTTTTTTTTTTTTTTAAAGTTAGCACAGCATAACTTTTTACTGTGTAGGGACTATGTTGAACATTATTACATTCATAATCACGAGGACTTTGAACAGTTCAGGATATATATCATCCATCTACGGATATGAGTAAAGTTAGGATTTTACTGACCTTGAGAATCTCAGGGTAAAAGCATCCATGGTGGCATGGCATGTGCCTGAGAGCAGACTCTGCTATGAAGGGCATGTGTTTTGAGTCTTGACAGCACATGGCCCCATTGTCACGCATGCCACTGATACCACTTAAAATTTACTCAAGTTCAATCATCCTTCCTTTTGTTTTTTCCTTTTCTTTGAGACAGAGTCTCATGAAGCTCAGGCCAGCCATAGTTTCAGGTGGGCACCAAGTCTCTGTTAGTATTTTCAGTCAGTATGCAGATCACGAAGCTCTACTGACCATAGACTATCTTTCATTCCCGAAGAGTGGAAAACTGAAAAGATTTAATCGTTAAGTGTTAAGTAAATTGAGCTTCAATGCTGACAAAGGTGTGGGCTTTGCATTTTTCCTGCTGTAAACTGGGAGTGTTAAGACTTGATACTGTGTAGCATTCCTTCCCTCGACCCAAGGATGTTCCTTTTTTCCTAAGGAAAATTGTTTTTAAAATATTTCTAAATAGACACACTTGCCAGTCAACTACAAAAGCCATGCAAAAACTGTACATAAAAAGATATCACAAACTCTCTAATTTGTCCCAATAAGATTATCTAGAAGAGAAATCAGACACATAAATGGCACAGACACGACATTAACAACAACTGCTTATGCTAAGTGACAATTCAGTAAGTATCATTCCAGTGTTTAGCTTTGGGAACATGAAATGCTGTAGCTAAATAAGATCAAAACATTCACATTTGAGGTTGGTTGTCACACATTATAGTTTCCTTAAGGGCTTGAAAAGACTACAAGTTTAACTTTTCATGCAGATTTGTAGATTCTGCATTTAAAGCTATAGCTGTAGAAACGGCACAAAAATTCTATTAGTGTCAACATTTAAGATTTAGCAAGCTGTTGTATTCCGGTCCCAATGCAGAGACCATGGTAGGACAAAAACTTGTCTGTACAAGCTTAAATAAACTTTCCTCCAATGTCCTTTACTAAATGCTCAATGACTCTTAAGGCTTTCTTCTGATCTTAAAGTTAATTGTCATGGTATTCTCTCAGTGTATATGTGTATAGAATTTTGTTCCAATGCTGAAGACAGTTATTAGTCTATTAAATATTAATATACAGTACAGTAGATTTCCAGTTTGATACTTACATTTGCATACATAGCAGTCATAGATAAACTTCTATACTGATAAAAAAATGCAGAAACTGTCAAATGTGGTAATCTTTCCATGGAAATAAAAACTTTCCATCACAAGGAAGAAATTTCAAAGGTCAACACAGTATATACGAACTCTTGTATCAGAGAAAGGAATCAATGCTATCAAATCACCACAATTTATTAAAAGAATTAGAAAATTCTATCCTTAAAAATGTCAGCATCTTTTGTACACTTTTAACTACACTAGAGTCTGCTGAGTATGTATTCTCATTCATGAAGTCCAAACTAAAAATTTGGTTCTTTTTTTTTACTTTTGTTTTTTTTGAGACAGGGTTTCTGTGTAGCCCAGGTTGTCCTATAATTTCAGAGATCCACCTGCCTCTGCCTCCCAAGTGCTGGGATTTAAAGGCGTGCCCTACCAGACCCAGCAAACTTGGAACTTCTGATGGAATGTTATTTTTCAGAATGAAAAGACATACAAATAAATTTACACCTACAAAAGTTACCCCAAACTAAAGCAGCTCCTTTTTTTTTCTTTTTAAGAGAACTGTTTCTGATGACTAAACCAGTTGGTTAAGAAAATACTGTCATTCCCAGTGCACAGAAGCACAGACCCTTCTCCCAATAATCGCACAAGTCATTTAAGTTAAGTGTTAAATAATGTTAATATTTATAACTCTGTGAGACATGGAGTATTATGTATATACATAAATGTTTTCTTCATTGGCATATGACCAAGAGGCAGAGTCAGGAAGGTAAAAACTAAAGGTTTCTCCAGGATAAATCAGAAATGCTCTGAAGAAAGTTCCCATTTTAAATCTCCAAACAAGCCAAGTATCCCTAAAGCCATGCCCAGAAAATAATAGTGTTGTGTACAAACAGCCTAAGGGACCTTTCTCACTAGTTTGGGATCTACAAATAGGTGAGCTGTTTATTCTGCCTCCTTTTACCTCATTCTCAGCATTGAGGCCATCTTCCTGTTGGTGGCTTGCCAAATAAAGTTCAGCATGATGACACAGAATAAAGTAGCTGTTTCCTTCACCTTAGCCAAGTAGATGGCACCCACTGAGGTTCAGTGTCCAGTTTGTTAATGAGCCTAAGCAATTCCTGATAGGCTTTATCAAGATCTGAATTCACAATTGCAGTGTCAAAGTAGTGGCCATTGTTTTGTTCCATCTCTCTGGTCTTCTCAATGATCTCCCTTAACTCTTCAGGCTGCAATGAAAAAAATAAATAAATAAAAACCGTGAGGTCACTCAGAATACAGAATGAGTCAGGAGTGTCACTAAATGGCTTTCCTCTTGTTGGTGGTAGACCCAAGAACACCTTGGGCCACCTTGGCATCAGTACTTCAGAACTCCAGTTTGAATCCTGGCTTATAACAACTTCATGTATTCCCATTTTTAGGTTTGAAGAACATGCACAATTACTTTGAATTCCCTAGAAACTTTCATTTTCAAACATTTTTGAAGAAATGGTTCAATAGTTGAGAACACTACTTGTTCTTGCAGAGGGCCCAGTTCAAAACCATAGGTAACTCTGTCGCCCCCTTCTGACATCTTAGGAGACTGCAGATATTTGATACAGACATAAATGCAGGCATACACCCATACACATAAAAAATAATAAAACTTAAAAAACAAGTTACATCTTGTATAATATGGAGTCCAACTTTAAGATTAGAGTAAGTGCCTCTAAAACATTCTTTACATGAGCACTTGCTTCTGCTGGGCCTGGTGGCACACACCTTCAATCTCAGCATTCAGGAGGCAGAGGCTGGTGAGTTTGAGGGCAGCCTGATCTACAGAGTGAGTTCCAGGACAGGCTCCAAAGTCACAGGGAAACCCTATCTCGAACCCCACCCCCAAAAAACCAACAAAACAAAACAAAACACCAAACAGGCTTGATGCCTTCACAGAAGAATATGCTCGAATGCCCACATGAAAAGATTTCATTATTCATCAGGAAATGCAGATGAAAACCATATATAACATGGTCTCCTCAATTCATTCAGGAAAGATCTAAAATAATTTAGAACTCTTTTTTCCTTTCTGTTCCAGAGCATGTTTGAATATGAAGAGAAGAAAAACCAAAACAAAGTTTGGATAAAAAGAAGACAGTTTTGGGACTCTGCAAATGTGGAATAGTTAAGGAGAAAAGTGGGTGATTGCAAAGGATTTCCTGAGACCTTTGGAGTGGGGAGGAGGCAGCAATATGATCACCTTGGAAATGTTAGACCTTTATAGAGATTAAAGGAGTTTTAAGGAATTCTAGAGGTTCTCATAGATCCAGGGTTAATGGAAAGAGATATTGGGCAGGGGTAGGGGTGAGTCAGGAGTAGCCCTCCTATTTGGAGAGCTGCCATGGTTCAGCCAGCTGTAGCTGTGACACTCTGGGGGGCCAAGTGACATAGAATAATAAGCTTGATAGCTGATGCTGATACAGCATCTCAGCTCCAGGAGATTAGAAAAGGGAGGTTTCTTGCTTGACGTCAGTGGAATGATGTAACACTGTGATAAGTTTACCTTTGGATTCTTGCCCTCTTTGGCTAACAGGGCCCGAAGTCTTTCTTGGGAAGGTGGTGCAATGAAGATGATATATGGTTTCAGATCTGAATTCCGGAGAGTCTTCAAAGACTGTAAAGATATTTGGGTTTTAAAAATAACTCTCATCGTCAAATTACTTCTCAATAATATATATTAAGATGCCTATCAATGTTTCCAAACATTTCATCATAAATTATTCATTATATCTTGAGATAGCATCTTCATTCACTGTAAACGTATGTAAATATAAAGTCATATATATTATGTTAGTCTATTGTTCTATATACAAAAGTAGAGGTAAAAGACATTGAAGGGTTACAACTGTATGATAATAAATCATGTGGATTATAACAGGCTCATTAAAATTCATTTTTGAGGAATTAGAATCCAGGTAGTTGACTTTCTAGGTGAAGGTACTGAAAAAGCATCACTTCCTATCCACAGGCCAAACACACCCAAGACAGACTGTATTCACACGTTCTATCATGGCGTTATGTGCACACTCAAGCTGAATTACTCTAACAAGCAGTATTACAAAGACATGCCCTTTCTTATGTGAAGAAACATTAATATGCTAAACTATTTGAAGTCTTATGGTACTATTTGTTAATCCAAATAAAAAATTCCAAAAGAAATTTAAGTTTCCTTAAATAAAATGTTTATGAATAAAATAGCATAAACCTAGTGCCTCTGCCCTCTGAAAACCCAGACAGACCCAAAATGAACAAAGAAAAAAAACCAATCATTATTTTAAGAAGCCATTTAAGAATCAACTTCTGTCTGTGTACATCTACTTAATGCCCCTGGTTTTATGGCTTGAGTTGATATAAGCAACAGATTTGGCCACATTTATTAAAGTTCTATGTTAAAGCTGAATCATTTATAAAAGAGCAAAACATTTCCATAGCAAACACAATCTTTAAAACCCCAATTTTCTAAAGGTAATGTTTAAATAG
Source organism: Cricetiscus sungorus (assembly GCA_030556225.1). Lineage (NCBI taxonomy): Eukaryota > Metazoa > Chordata > Mammalia > Rodentia > Cricetidae > Cricetiscus > Cricetiscus sungorus. The sequence continues at coordinate 30,671,185 of JANBXA010000588.1, forward strand.
GAATCTAAGAGGCACTGGCTGGTAATTTTAATTTTGGGTCCCTCTGTCAAAATTTTCTAATTTTTCTCAGGTCAGAAAAGTTAGAGACTTATAGTCAGTACAAGAGTTAACTATATTTTAAGTTTCAAAAATATATACATGTTGAAAATGAGAGATTTAGCTACATGTTTGGTTTTACAAAAAGAATGCAAAACTGCATGAGAACTTAAATAATCTGTTGTTCTTGGACCCAAAATCAGTTTTTACTAGATTAGTTCACAGAACATGTCCTCTAAAACACAATTCTAGTTCACCTGTGTTCGAAGACTTAAAAGACATATTTTGCCAGAGTTGATCACTTGTCGTACAGAATCAATGCTGGTTCCATACAAATTTTTCTCAAATTCACCATGTTCAATGAACTTGCCAGCTGCTATATCTGCTTCAAATGTTTGCCGTGAAACAAAGTGGTAATCTCTACCAGCTACTTCATGGTCTCGTCTATTCCGAGTTGTATCTAAGCAAACAAAATCAGATAAAAATAATAAACATAAGGGGCTTCAGGGAAGGATTGGAGGTTAAGAGTATATTCTGGATTTCCAGACCTGATTTCAATTCCTAACACTTTCGTCAGGTGGCCTACAGTTCCGTGGTACACGGAGCCCCCCTTCTGCTCTCTACATGCAAGTGCACTAACATGCACAACCCCCTCCCCCAACATACATGAAATGAAATAAATCTTTAATAATAATATTAGTAAATACGGATCAGTATGAAGGAAGATCAATTCAAGAATTTTTATTTTATAACACAAATTATGAAATAATGAACTGAGGAAATGTTAAGGGCCTGTGTGTTTAGCACTGCTCCTATGAAGACATGAACAAAAACTATTTATAGTGTCTTAATAGTTAACCTTAGTTACCTTGATCCATTTTGTTTATACTGTAAAACACTGCCAAGTCAGTGTAAGTAAGTAGTAAGTACTATGTAATCTTAAATTCATTTTCAGAAATTAGGTCAAAAATCTATCTTCAACATCAGTTAAAGAATTAGGCTTCCTGTGCAATAGGGAAAGAGGCTTAAACTAAAATTTCTTTAGAAACTCCTTTAGCTGGGTGGTGATGGCACACACCTTTAATCCCAGCACTCAGGACACAGAGGCAGGAAGAAACCCTGTCTCAAAAAACAAAAACACAAACAAGCAAACAAACAAAAAAAACTACCTTTAATAAAAATTTAACCATCAGGTTTGGTTAAACAAATTTCCTCTTTCATTGATGATACTGTTTCAATAAAATGAACATTTTCCCTGTGCAGTTAAGATTCTGAGAAAAGCACAGGAAAATGGGAATGTGTCCAAACTTACGAGGGACTGCAGATGCAAAGCGGTCTTTTTCTTTGTTCATGAGTCTCTGACGGAGTTCATTCTGGCCGCAGTTCTGTGGCCCAATCAAGATAATAGGTCTTTTCCTATTTGCTGGCTGATGGTAAAGTGACATTTCCTCATATGTTAAGATCTCTTCATTGTCATAATCTTTGGGAAAGAAAGAGTTAAGAACTTCAGTTATAGTTGATGCCATGTCATAGATACTTTCTTACATAAAATAGTTTTGTTGGTGGTGTTGTGTGCTTGTTTTTGAGGTAGAAGCTTGCTCTGTAGCCCAGGCTAGCTTCAAACTTGTGGCGATCCTCCTGCCTTAGCCTCCCCCAAGTGCTAAGATTACAGGTGGTTAAGCCACTTTGGCTAATTTAAAAGTAACTAGTTTGCAAATGAACACTGTAACAGAGGAGACTGCTAGGGGATAAGCTTATTGTAGGTGTCATTTTCATAGACTCCATTTAATAAGGTTATTTTTAGGATCAGATAGAATGGAGAACACATGGGTAAAGGGTAAATGTCTGCACACAGTGGCTAGTGTATCTGAGTGCTAAAATGCTTTCCTGTACTTACACAAGTTAAACATAAATCATACTTGTTCTATTTATCTTCTGATCCAGAATCATGGCTCAAAATACAAACGATAAGGAGTGGGAAACAGGAGTGGGATACAGATGAAGCCAAAGCTATCAGGTCAGAACAAAGGCAAGCACTTAGCCTGCATGAGGAAGAGGCATCAGAAGTTCCACGAGGGAGGGAACCTTTTTAGTCTTGCTAGAATCCAGCATAAAGTCCGAGCTCAGACTGTATTTGTTTAAATTCTAATTCAACTGTTTAATTAGCTGTACCTATTTAAGCAGAAACTTTAATATCTGAACTTCCATCTCTTAGTTTGCAACCTCAAGGTATTTACTGTGAGACAAAAGTACATTGCTCAATGCCGTGGAGTGCAGCAGGTACTTTAAGTAGCAATGACAATTGCTGCTTTCTCAAAGTCATTTTCTTTTGAGCTTCTAACATGTACAATCATGCTGGTGGCATCTGATTCCAAGACTTACTCATTTCTACATCTGGGGGCTTCAGATTTGCCCCCAGTATCTATACTGTAGAATACTGATCAACTTGATCTGTTTTGAGAAATAAGAAGTGCTGAGATGTGGCTCAGCAGTGGAACACTTGCCTCAATGCATTCGTTCTCAGGTTCAATTCTTTGCACAAAGAAAGATTGGAAGTGGAAGCAGAAAGGAAAGGAAATAATGAAAAACAGGGCTCATCCCCAGACTTAGATCTGAAATGTACTAGCAAACAAAGATATTAACCAGTTTAGTCAGTAAGATTAAAAACTTATTGAATCTTCTTAGTTACATAATATACCAAGCATAAAGGATGCTTGCTTTAGAAAGCAATTATTAAAGCTGATTGAATTTTAGATTCAGCATCATACACAGTATCTAATAATTTAGCTGGGTGGTACACACCTTTAATACCAGCACTGGGGAGGCAAAGGCAGGCAGTTCTCTCTGAGTTCAAGGCCAGCCTGGTCTACATAGTGAGTTCCAGGACAGCCAGGTCTACACAGAGCAACCCTGTCTCAAAAAACAAAAAAAACCAAACTTTGATCTTATTAGTTTAATTTATACTTCACATTCTTGATAAATATTTGCATATTTTTAAAGCTGTGCTTCTGACTTATTATCTGGCTTTTCTAATGTGAACCAAAGCAGGGCTAAGAAATTTAAATGCAATGAAGACCAATCAAAAAGGTAATGTGGACAGAAAATAAGGAAAATCACAAGTGGTGGTGATGGCTGATCTAGGTTATAGGTGCCCCAATCAGAGCCATAGCTTTCAGTCAGTGCTGTCCCTGGGAACATAAGCCCAGTATTACCAGAGCTCTGGATTTTGAGAGATGTCATGACTTCAAAACTTCTAATGGAAACAATCTGTCAAGGTAAGATAAACACCCCTGTGTGCTGGCCTTAGCCATAAGTGGTATGCTCTGTAGAATGAACCTTTGATACGGTAGACATACTTCATGTTTTGCTTCAAAGATTTTTTTGAAAAAAATTATTAGGAGGAAGTAATTTTTCAAACACCTTTAATAGAGGAAAATAAAAAACGTACAGGATGCAATTTAATATTATATATGTTATAAATCCAACTCCTACTGTACCTGGTATTAGAACTTACCATCATTTTTATTAGCGTTATATAAAACTTTTTTCCTCTTCTTTTTATTCTTCTTTGCACACCACAGTTTTCCTGTTGATTAATCAAAAATAGTTATAAAAACAGTATGTATTTCCATAAACAATGCTATTTCAAACTGATTTAAGATTTAACACTTAACAGTGTTGACAGAACTATTTTTAATCTGTCATTTTCTATTAATTACACAATGTAGACACATGCCTAATTTCATCATTTTTTATATCTAAAGATAATGAGTTTTGCCCCTTCTATTACTCCTTCAATGCATCCACCTTTCTTTCTTGACAATTCTGTGTGTATATTCAACAAAGCTCTAGATGCTTTCCCCACTACGAAATGCATGTATCTAACCTGATTTTTCTGGTTCTTTGTCTTCTTCTATGGTTTGCTTCATGGCTTCCCTTTGCTGCTGAAAGCTTTTCCCTTAATAACATTAAGAGAAAGAACAGTAAAACATTTAAAAGGATAAAAATATTTTTAATCAAAGAGAAAACATTAGTAATTTTTCACACTGCCGTACAAACCCTTCTGCCAACACAAAAATAATTCCAGTTGAGATTTATAGCCTAAAAATGCCATACCACCCTGAAGGCACCTTATTTTGTCTAAAAAAAAAGCTTATCTCATTTAGTTTTTAATATTTATTTTATTAATTATGTGTGTGTGGTGTGTGTACAATGTGGATACTGGGAACCAAATTTGGGACCTTTGAAAGAGCTGTAAGCACTCTTTAATTGCTGAGTCATATCTCTTTAGTTCAAGCCTGCAAGTGACTCAGCTTTTCAATCTAACCATATGTATTGCTTATTTATCATATATTATGAAAAGATAAATAATAGTCTAATATCAAAACACTTAATAGTTGAACTTTAAAAAGGTTTCAATGAACATTCCTATATACAAAAGTACCATCCTGGGACATATAATGATTCTGCTCACTGAGAATTATCTCAAATCAAGATGGTAACTTTCAAATTACTATGCAGCCAGCCATTCATTATTTTCTGATTCTAAGATACCAATCAACATTAAGTATTCATTGGCATTTAATATTCATGTATGCTTTTGTTTTCATGTGTGTGTATGTGTTGATTTCATTTCTACCTCTTTATCAATGATACAAAGAAGTAAATAACACATTTTTCTCAATGGATTAAGATTTTAATGTAAGAGGTTTTCAGTGTGACTAACCTTCATCTTCTCAGTTCTTCACCTTCAAATAAATTAGGGGAGGAGATGCTATGGCCTCTGCCTAGCTAAGTACATGTCCTACCACTGGGCTGTGCCCTCAGTCCTTCAAGTGCTTTCAATATTGTCTCTTACCTGGAACAAGCCCAGCTAGAGGCTGGTTGTCTTCGTCCCCCTCTCTATAGGCCTGCCACCAATTCGGATCTTCCTGGCTGATCACATGAAGTATATCTCCTTTTTGAAAAGACAGACCTAACTCTCGACATGGAACATAAGGGTCATCTGAGGGGTCATAGTCAAAATGAGCTTTTACATGGATCTGAAATGAACAGGATAAAAATAAGAGCAAGAATAAACAAAATGGTAAAACACAATATCTAGTACAAATGTGCCTACACGTTCCAGCAGTTCAGAGCAATGAACTAAAGGACATTTAGCGAAGTAACAACACTTTAGCCTACGATTTGCTTAAGCTCATCTGTTGACATCTTTGTACTACAAAGAAGTAGCAGAGTGTTCAAACTGGGTTACTGTTAGCAGCTAACAAAGGTACATCAAGGGCAAGGTAAACAGAACAGAAACAGTCTGTCCTATCAAAACAGTGATCCTCAGTAAGGTAAACAGCGTCTAAACTACCACCATTAGAAAAGGCAGATTAATCTCACCACTTCCCATGTTAAGTTTCCCTGGGGCTGTCATAGCCAGTGAACTTCATGATTGGTGCAACTGTACCTCTGCTGCTCAGTGTTTCTTTTAAAGTGCATGTAACTAGCATATTCCACACTGCTAAATTATCTAAATCACGATGATCAACTAGGAAAAAATTTCTTGCCATATTTGATCCAAATTTATGCAATTCATTTATAGAAAATAAAATGTAAAGGAACCAGAGTTTCTAGAAATGAGGACAATGTTTATGCTAGGTGTGGGGTGGACTACAATGAATAGTGGCTAAAGGGCATATAAAGTGGGGGACTTTAGATGCTAATGATATTCTGGTTCTTTAATTGGGTATTTGCAAATATGGTTAAAATGCTCTGTCCAATTTTCAAGTGGGGTTCTGTTTCAGAGAGTTCCCTAGGGAACTTTCTATTCTTGATATGAAAATAGACATTTGATGTAATTCATATGCTAGACAGTTTATGGTTTTAGTATATTCAGAGACAGGCTAATGTTTGATATTGTTAGACTACTTTTAACTCTCCTGCACTCAATACTGATGAGGGACTATTCCTGTTCTCTCTCAGTTCCCAAATCGAACATCAAATATTTCACTGTACAGTCAGATATACTACACTGTATTTTCTAATGAATGCTGATAGCTATTTTTAAGAGGTTTGTTGCTGTTTTTAACTTTTTGGCTCTAACAAATAATACCTGCACAAATGCATGAATATATGTTCCCAATTCTCTTGGATACATACTTAATGGAATGTGCTGGGTTGTGCAATTATCAAGTCTACCATTTAATAGAGCTGAGTTAAATATTTAACACACAGCAATACACTAAAGTAAGAAGTTCCACACATTTGTAAAAGTACCTTTCTCCCCTATGTTACTGAGCTAAAGTCAATTATAACTGTAGACAAACATCAATGTTAACAATAATAAAAATTCTGAGACTGAAGTACATTGGATATATTTAAAAATGTTCAGAGTTTACTAAATTTCATATGTTGATATCTTACACTTATTTAAATAAAATCACCCAATTTCTCTGTTTTTACTTGAACACTATACAGTGAAGTTTCTGATATAGAGAAGCAGAAGGAACAAAAAGTAATAATTATTTAAACATTACTTACTACAGTTTCTTTGGCAGGAGGAGGTTTGATTTGTTGACTAGGAATCAGAACAAATGTCAAAGTACCATGCATATCAGACTGTAACAGAAAGGTTGAACTATTTTAGAAATATTTATGAAAATAATTCCACAATCTAATGATCATACTCCATAAATAGGATGATCCATGTCCTATAGGAAAATGTTTTCCATTTCCCAGATTCCTTCTTTATTTAGTTTTTCTGTCCTACTGTTTACTGTATCGAGTTGTATGGCTAGATTTGTAATTACTGCCCAATATAGCACTTGCTGTTTTCAGACATATCCAACCTAGATGCAATCATCACAACTTTTGGTACTGACAAAGCAGAAAACAGTGCTCAACCTAAGACATCCACCAATAAAATAAATAAAAGCATTGAATAATGGCACTTTGCTCTCCTAGAGCAATGAGCTGAGATTTGGTGAAAATAGGGATATGGATACTTTCCAGATTTTATTAATCAGCAGGCAGGAGACATATCACTGTAACACAGATGCTAAATAATTAATATAAACATTGTTTGTTGCTGAGAGTAGTGGCTGATGCTTGTAATTTCAGCATGGGAAGAGAATCACCAAAAGGTCAGTCTAGGCTACAAAATGAGTTTTACTGCAGCCTAGGTTAAGAATAAGACCTCATCTTCAAAAAGGAAAAAGAACAATACTAATTTGTACTTCTGTACAATATGATCAAAAATCATTTTCAAAATACAATTACAAATGCCTTTAATTCTAGTACTCAGGAGGTATGGGTAGGTGTATCTCTCTGAGTTTAAGGCCAGCCTAGCCTACATAGTGAGTTCCAGGACAGCCAGGACTTCATATAAAACCAAGAAAAGAAAGAAAGGGGGTGGGAAGGAGGGAAAAAAAAAAAAGATGGCTCATCAATTAAGAGCACTTGTTCTTACAATGAATTTGGGTTTGATTCCTAGCACCCATAGCATGATTTACAACCAATATATAACTCCAGCTGTAGGGGATCTACTGCCTTTTTCAGATTTTCTTAGATACCAGGAATGTACATGGAACATATACATACATGCAGACAAAACACTTATAACACAAATCTTAAAAAGTTCTTTTTATAAAGATAATTAGCAGTGAATACCTGATTAGACTAGTACTGCCCAACAGAATTTGCTCAACAGAAATGTGTTGTGGCTATCTCTTAAGATGACAGCCATTAAAGCCAAAGTAAATAAAAACAAACTCAAAACCAAACACAAATAACCCAAATTGAAAAATGCAATAAAGTTAGGCTAAAGACTATCTTATACTCATCAGTTATTTCTAAAAAAAAAAAAAAAATATTCTACTATATTCCCTTCTAAGTTTAGTAACAACTCAGGATTTTTAATGAATTCATTATTATTCTACAGTCTGAACGTACCAACAAGTCAAAAACCTCATTGACATCTTTCCCCCGGATTTCAATGCCATTGATCTCCAGAACTTCATCTCCTTCATGTAAGAGCCCACTCTTTTCTGCGGCACCTCCTTTAACTATCCGGCTAATGATGACAGAATCCATTTCATTACGAACTGTGGCACCCTAAAAACACCCAACATCTAATTTAAACATAAAAATGTAATTTTTTGTTAAGCATTTCATTTTTAAATTCTATATTTTAATCTAATAAGACCAGCCTTTATGTTGAGAATAAATTTACTCACATTGCTACAGTAATAACTAATTATACGTGAAAACAATGCATCCCCCCAAAAACATTTTCTGCTTCAGAAATACTTTATTCATTAAACTTAAGAACACACATAGATTTCCGAACTATATAATAACAGAGAAAAATGTATTCAGTGTTTAAACACATAAAATGGTAATTGTTTTTTGCTGGATCCTATTCTGATAGCTAGAAAACATCTAGGCATAATTAAAAAACACACTGCCTAACTATAAAGAATTTCTTAAATTCAAAATACAATTAAAGGATAAATAGCAATATGTTAATTATGCAAATATTAAATATAGCTTCAGCCAGCTCACAGTAAGTTGTATTAAATACTAATACTTATTTATACTCAACTTGGAAGTGAAAAAGTTTATACTCAAAAGCTAGAAATGTAAGATACAAAATAAAACTTTTTTTCTGGGGCTCAGTGGTTAATAGCACTTACTGTTCCTTCAAAGATCTGGGTTTTGTTCCCAGCACCCACATTGGACAGCTTACAAACCCCTGTAAGTCAGGTTCTGGGGGACCCAACTCCCTTTTTTGGTGTTTTCATGTACCTACATGTATGTGGTACACATACATACACTCAAGTACATATGCATAATAAGCAAATATTTTTTAAAAATACCTAATTTTCTTAAGAATTTACTTTAACATTGTCATAACTTTCCTCTTTATTCTCCGGGAACTAGTTATGTAAACAGCTTATATATTCTTTTTAAAACGTATTTTCTTACTGTATTGTGTGTGTGTGTGTGTGTGTGTGTGTGTGTGTGTGTGCGTACATGTGTGTGCATGTGTGTGTACAGTCATGTGTGCTCCAGAGGTCCTTAATCACTCTCATATTTGGAGACAAGGTCACTAAACCTGGAGCTGATTGATTTGGTTAGGCTGGGGGCTAGCCAGGCTCCAGAGAAGTCTGCTTGTCTCTGAGAGAACAGGGATCACAGCCACATGGCTCTTCACAGAGGTCCTGGGGTGCAACTTCATGTGTACCCAGCACACGTACCAAGCATATGTACCCAGCACATGTACAAAGCACGTTCCAATTAAGCTATCTACCTAGCTCCCAAAGATTAGATTTTCTAGCTGTCATTGTAAAGGGTAAGTTGAAAGAAAATTAGTTATCTCTTCTTGATCCTCAGTATTTTATAAGCTATTATTTTCATTAAATTAGGAGTGAGAAAAGGTAATGAAATTAGTTTTTCAAACAAATAAGGGTTTTGAGCAAGAACATATTTCTCATTGACCCACAAAGAGAAAACTCTCCAGAATGTAACAAGAATCTTAACTGCAGCTTTGCACAGAGGTGGGAAACTTACCAATGGAATGTCACGAGCCTTTTCTATACGAACGATTTTTACAGTTTCTCCTCCATACTGACCGATACTTTCATACACTCTCTCATCTGTAATGGGCTCCAGCTGCATTTCCTGCTCAGCAACTTTATCATGGGCCAGTAAAAGTGCCTGTTTAAAAACAAACAAACAAAAAACACACAGAACTTAAAGAAAGAACACAACTGTAGTAAGATGCATGCACACAGTATTATGACCAAGGCTTTAAAGGCTTAAAATGCCACAGATAATCATGCAAGGAATTTTTGCTCAGTTTTAAAATAAGCTATTTAAAAACATGATTTGGATAGTTTTACATATGAAAATAACCCAACAATATAACCCAACAATAATTACTTTGCAGAGAGAGTTACAAACACAAATACTGAAAACATATACAGTGTTCTGTGCTTTGTCTACCTGGATATGTGGAGCATTTAACAAAGCAGTTAATTCTTGTCCTTCCTTCTGATGGACTGGCTTTAAGATGGTTTGTACCTAAGAAATTAAAAAAAACAAAACATTTCTTTCTGGTTCTCATAGGATTTAATAGCAGCATCTATGTAATGCATTACTTTTATTTTTAAGTAATAATCAAAATGGCAAAAAACACTTATAGTGAAGAAAAACACTAAAGAGATATATGAATATAAAACCCTTTCTCCACAGATCTTTCAATCTTGTCATGGCTAAAAATTATTACATTTTTTGAAAGCATACTTCAAATATGGTATTTACATCTACAAATGAACCATTTCAATTTCAAAAGTTTCCAACGCAGCATAAAATACACTAATGACTGCATGTCAGAAGATCTGCTCTACCAGTTAGCCATCATGCTGCTTTAGAGACTTTAAATCCTATGTTTTAAGAACTACATTAAAAATCTGAGATATCATTTTAAGGTTATAGATGTTGGTGATGTTGGGCAATGTGTTCTTAAGATAATCCCAGTTAAAATTTTCAGGCCTCTGTGTCTTTCCTTATATGCAAGCTGATCCCCATCATGTAGGGGCCTTCAAAGACTAACATGACCTCAATGTGTGTCTGCATTTGCATTCTTTCTTTCCTAACATTGCCAGAAGGCTTAACTTATAGGTATTGTCTACTTTCCTGTCCTTTTCAAAGAACCAGGTTCTAATGTAATGATTATCTATTCTTCCTATTAAGGAATTTAACTACTCTTTCCTATTTCCTTGGTTTCTAGTTACTTGAACTAAAACTTAAGTCCACTTATTTGCAATTTTCAATCTTCTACTGAAGAATATCGAGGCAGGTATGTTTCTCTGCAGACTACTTTCTCCCAAAGGTATACTGTGTGCTCTTACTGCTCATGCCTTTTCTGCCTTTGTACCTCCAAACCCCATAGCCACTCAAAAAATGGTACACAGCAACAATGTAGATTACAAAAGCAAAATTATCACTATTAATGAAATGATAGGAGTAACCAATGATTAACAGGAATCATATATCCTTTATGGCTACTTTATTAGCAATTCTGATTAAATCTATCAGATGACAAGATGAGGACCAATTTTACCACAACAAGCATACCAAAGCAATGAGAAGAGCTAGAGAGGTGGCTTAACAGTTAAGAGTGCTTGCTGTTCTTCTAAAGGATTGGAGTTTGATTCTCAGCACCCATAGCAGGCTGCTCACCTCACAACCACCCATAATTCCAGATCAAGGGGATCTGATGCCTTCCTCTGGTCCTTGCAAGTACTCACATCTACATGTACACACATATGCACAATATACATGTACACACACACCAAAATACTAAAAAACTATGACAATGCTGGGTGTGGCAGTGCATGCCTTTAATGTCCCCGCTCCATAGGCAGGAGGATCCCAGTGGGTTCCAGGTAGGCGAGAGCTAACCAGTGAAACACTGCCTAACAAACAAAGCAATTCTGTCCCCCAGTTTGGGTACCTGAAAACTGTAAGACAGTGCTTTCCTTTTGAAACTTCATGAAAACTACACTAAGTTAATTTAAAATTTATAATCCCTGACTAAAATACCTTTCTACCGCTGGAGAAAACAAATCTGAAAGGGAAATACAGTTTTGAATCTAAAACTATATCAAGAATTTATAAAAGCTACAAATCAACTCAATAATAATATTCCATGTACAACTTTTTTGTTTCTACTTTTAAGTCAGTTCCTAAACATCTCTGAAATCTTTCTTTAAAAACAAACAAAACCCCAGCACTCAGGAGGCAAAGGCTGGCAGATCTCTGTGAGTTTGAGACCAGCCTGCTCTACAAAGTGAGCTCCAGGATAATCAGGGCTACACAGAGAAACCTTTTCTTGAAAAAACTAGAAGCAAAACTAGAACTCTGATAAATACCCTTTTCTCTGCCAGCAAGCCCAGATGTTATCTATTCTAATGTCAGTATACATCATTAGCTGCATTTACAGGGGTGAAGGAATTGAAGGACTGTTCTTATATGTTACTGGCCCATTCCCATCAGCCTATAATCAGAATATATTAAAAACTCAAGACTGCAAATCTTTTACAATGAAAACAGACCTGACCAAGTATTAAAGACAGAGAAATAGCCAATAACTACACAAAAATCGTCAGTAACCATGATGGAAATGCAAATTAAAACAAGTACCACAACACCACATATCTGAGGATTTGTCACCGGAAAGCTGGCAAGATGGTTCAGTGGGTAAAGGCGCTAACAACCCACCTGACAACCCAAGTTCAATTCTCAGAATCCACATGGTGGAAGGAGGGAACTGATTCCTGAAAGTTTTGCTCTGATTTCCACACTCACACCACAGCACATACATGTACACACTCACACTCCACAATAAACAAATATACGTGAAAATAAATTTAAAATGAATCATTAATAGCAAGCAACCAATATCTCTCAGCAGGTTTAAGTGACTAAACACAATGTGAGACACACAACACACTACTCAGAAAACATTACATATTACTGACTGGGGCTGGGACTTAAATGAGTGCTAAATGTGTAAAGTGTTGGGTTCTATTTGATATATGTACAAAAGAGATGAACCTCAAGATTACATTGGAGCTGGAGAGATGGCTCAGAGGTTAAGAGCACTAACTGCTCTTCCTGAGGTCCTAAGTTCAATTTCAGTACCCACATGGTGGCTCACAACCATCCCTGATGAGGTCTGGTGCCCTCTTCTGGTATGCACATACATGCAAGTAGAACACTGTATGCATTAAAAAAAAAAAAAAAAAAAAAAATTACACTGAGCAGAGGAAATCAGACGCAGCTATGGTATGTGGGATATGTGTGTATGAGTTATAACTTTGTCAACCACCACAGAAATGGAGCCAGATGTCTCACATTCCTTCTGCCACAATGAGCTATCCCGATGAGGATAAGCTATGTCCTTCCAAACCCTGTCAGTCCAAACAAATTCCCCCCATTTAAGTTGCTTCTTGTCAGGTCCTTAGTGACAATGACAAGAAAAATAACTAATGCAGACACAAAAGAGTATTGTGTGTAGTGAGATATTCACTCTGTTCACACCTGTAGCACTGACCACGCCCATTGGGGGTGGGGACAGGTGACCTGGGAGGAACTGGGCTGAGGTAGGGATCCTGGAGTGCTCTCTCACTTGCTGGACAGAGACAGAGAGCAGCATCGGGAGGCATCCTTAGGATGGGAACCTACTGGTGTTCATCTGTCTCTGTTGTAAGTTATTTCTCCTGAATAAATATCTATTCAGCCTATCTGTTTTTCCTGATCCTTATTATTACACGTTAATTGTGTTTTAGTTGACATGCTCATAAATGACAAATTAGTAAAGCAGGAAGCAGATTAGCATATGATGAAAGGGGCAAAAGAGTAGAAGAGGTGGTTACTGTCTTATCTGTTCAGGGCCTTGAGCGAGCTTTGTAGATGGTGGACATTTAGTAACATGGTGGTAGGTGGCAGATTTCATGGGTGTATACACAGATATTTACACTGAAGAAACACTGATTTTTAATAAATACTATCTCAATAAAGCTGGACATATTATACGCAACACCAAAGAAATCTCTATGTATACAGTTACTCCTACTGTATACTTCTATCTTACTACAGAATTACTTATAGGAACTCTTGTTCATACCCAAATCCAATGTCACTTGAGTCTTCTACAAAAAGGCAGATTATCTGCAGGTAACTAACATACCTTTTCATCTATATACTTTATATCTGCCCCCCCACCAGTAATGATACCTAATATAATGTAATAGCTGTATATCATTGTGTAGGGAATAACAAGGGGGAAAAAGTCTGTGTTCAGTAAAGATTTAAATTCTTTTAACAAACTAGGTTGACTCTGAGGATAAGCAGCCCAATGACACCAAGGAGCAATTATCCATCCTTTTTGTTTGTTTGTGCTATGCTTGGGCATCACACATGCTAGACAAGCACGCTAGCACTGAGCTCCATCTTCAGCCTCTTACACCTACTTTTACCAAAATGAAATCATACTGTTCAAACTGCTTTTGTACGAGTATTGTATAACTACTTGATTTAATTTTCAATTACAAGACAGAAAATGACCACTGTTATCCTCACTGTCTCTTTCTCTGTCACTAACAGGGTCAAGTCTAAGATCCTTAGCATTAAGTACCACCTGATTCTTCACCTCTTTTCCAGCTCTGGCATTATTCATTAATACATTTAGGGTCCACCACAAATCCAGTGCTTCATAAATGCCATATTGTCTCTACAATCTCTATGGTCATGCTACCACAACATAAATTCCCGACACACACACACACACACACACACACACACACACACACACACACACACACACACCAGTATTTCAAAATTAAAAAAAAAAAACCATTCTATTTTTTGATATGTTGGCTTACATTTTGCTCATAGATGTTTTAGATAAGCAAAAATATATTTCATAAAATTCAAATTATCTATCTTTTCTTTAAAAAAGTATAACCACAAAATGAGCTTTTTATTAATGTCTAAGAATTAGATTATCAGAGATTTAGTATGGATGTTAATATTTTGAATTTTTAAAGTCATTACTTATTAAGTGATATTACTTATCACTTAATAGTAAATATTTAGCTGAGGTTTTTTCTACTTTCTTTTTGGCAATATTAAGGATGGAATCCAAGGCCCTCTACCACTGAGTGCCACCTCCAGCCCTTCACTGTTACATATGTAAGTATTTAACCATTAATGTATTTATTCCCTCTGTGTATGCATATGTAGGTGCATACACGCCATGGCACGCCTATGATCAGAGGATAAATTTTAGAAGTTGAGTCTTTCTTTCAACCCTGTTTGCTCCAGAGCTTGAACTCAGGACATTACACTTGGTGGAAAGTGTCTTTACCTGCTGAGCCATTTCACCAGCCCTTTAATTTATATTTTCAGCCTTAAAAACAAAGCATCCTCCTCCCAACAGAAAAGGGTTTCTCTGTGTATCCCTGGCTTTCCTGGAACCCACTCTGTAGACCAGTCTGTCCTTGAACTTGGAGATCCACCTGCCTCCCAAATATACTGGGATTAAAGGGGTGTGATATGCCAGCCCCAGAGAACATTTCTCAATGTTTCACTAAATTTGTTAAGAATTTTCAATAGTACATTTCCATTTAAAAATAATACTAGGGAATGGAAGATGGCTCAGATGTCAACAGCACTTGTTGCTTTTGGAAAGAGGACTGTAGTTTGGTTCCCAGCACTCATGTCAGACAGCTCATAGCCACCTACAATGCTAGCTCCAGGGGATTGACTCTCTCTTCTGACCTCCATGAATATCTGCAAACATGCATATGTGCACACACAAATATACATAAATAAAAATTTAAAACATCTTTAAAAATGACACAACTATAAAGCATAATGTAATTTCTTATATATGTACATACTTTTGATTTTTGAGGCAGTTCCACTGTGTGTAATTAAATCTAAGCTGGTCTCAATTAGCTATGTAGCTCATTCTTGGCTTTGAATTCCCTTTTGATCCTCCTGTTTTTACCTCCTGAATACTGAGACTACAGGTATGTATCATTGCTCTCAGAAATTTTCTTCTTTTATTTATTTTACTTTATTATTTTTTATGGTGCTGCAGATTTTACAGAGGGCTTTGAATGTGCTACACAAATAGTGTAGCAATGAGCGACATCCTCAGTCAAATTTATTCTAAATGCTACACATTAAAACTGGTGAATTCTGCCTGGTGGTAGTGGCGTGTGTCTTAATCCCAGCACTCAGAAGGCAGAGGCAGGTGGATCTCTGAATTCTAGGCCAGCCAGATCAAAGTCATGCTATTTCAATCTTTTGTTTGTTTGGTTTTTCCAGATATGGTTTCTCTGTATAGCCCTGGCTGTTCTGGAACTCCCTCTATAGATGAGGCAGATCTTGAACTCACAGAGATCCGACTGCCTCTGCCTTCAGAGTGCTAGGGTTAAAGGCATGTGCCACCATGCCCAGCTCAATCTGTTCTTTAAAAAAGTAATTTTCAGAAAAACTGTTTAAGTTACCTTAAGTAAATAAAAAAAAATTAAATGGAATAGAAGTGATATTTTTAAATTAAAAGAAATGTATTGCCTGTGATGCTAGGGATTGAACCTAAGGCCTTACTTATGGTAGACAAGTGTTAGAACACCAAGCCACACCCTTGGTGCTCAACAATTCCCTCAATGAAAAGAATACCACACAACCAATTTCAATAGTAAAAGGTAAGTTCAAGGAATAGGAAGGAGTCAATCCGCTCTTTGAAACTCTGATAGATGGCCCATTTCTTCCTTTCCAGAAACTGTTCCACACATTACTGTGCCTTGGGCAACAGCAGATCTCTCTGTTACACTGTATGTTAAGTTTTGCTATCTTAGGCATTTCAACAAGAAAAACACCTTCCTTAGAGACACTATGCTCATATATAACGTATCTCCTAACCTAACCTATAGTCCATAGCTCTGAGAAATTGTACTCACTCCTAGCCCCTTTTCTATATTTTATGTAAACTCAAAGAAATACATTTTTAGATGTTTTCAGAATATTTTTTGTAAGATTAAAATAACCTGAAATTCTATAATGACAGAATGTATACTAGTCTCAAAGCAGAGCTTATTTGTAATACTTTAAAACTTTCAATTTGAAAGATGCTTAGAGACATTAAACACTGAACATCAACTAGCATCTAAACCTAGAATTTAAAAGCAGCATGTTAACTAAAGAAACTTTTATAGAACAGCAGAACTGGATGATATTGGCTGGAGAGATGGTCAGCAGTTAAGGAACTGGCCTCTCTTCCAGGGGACCTGGGTTCAGTAGCTAGCACCCACATGGCAGCTAACGACTGCCTGTAATTCTAGTCCCAGGGGATCATACTTCCTCTTCTGGCCTCTATGGGAACAGACATACATGCAGGTGAAACACATCTACACATAAAATAATAAAAATTAATAATCTGACCATTTATACTATTTTCATTAGAAAATCCACAAATTATCAACAATGTATATTATATATTTATAATCCCTAATTATTAGGGATTATCATTTTATGTACTTATATAATGGTTAAAACCATACTGAATGCATTAAAACTGAAACATTTGTTACTATCCATACTTTATACAAAATTAACTCTACATGATCAGTATTAACTAGGTGATAAATACTTTCAGAATATAATGCATGCATCAATTTTTTTCTCATTGCCTATTGTAATACATTAGCGGGTGCCAACCATCCACTTTATTGTGACTAATAGCTACCCTAAACAAGATGTTTAAACACGTACCTCTTGTACAAGGTCTTGTACATTGGAGATAAGAGGAAATGGAGGACTGGCCTTGTTCATGTGCACTGTGACAGCATTGTGTATCTTGAAGGCATTCTGAAAATCTTTGTTTTGTACAAGTTGTAAAAGCAGTGAAATATCCTCCTGGCTCTGAGAATCAACCAAAGTGTGTTGGATATGTTTAAGTGAAGAAAACAAGTCTTCAACTTCTAGTAGGAAAAGGAAAGTTGTCCCAAAATTAATTGTTTTGGTTTAAATTCAACAGGTTTTAAGATAAAATCTCTTGAACCAGTAAAACTTTGTATCTTTAGGGTAAAAATAATTTGCATAGTTTTAAGTGGCTATTACTATTATTTTACTAACACTACATAAGACTGTTAAAGCTATGAAACACAATAACATGCATTTTAAGGAAGCATTTTAATTAGAAAAATACATGAGGGAATGCAGAATTAAAGTTAAAAATACCAACAATCCCACTATCTAGGAATATTTTCCCTCTTAGCATCCTTTTTCATTTAAGAGTACATTGTAATTGCTCTCACACACAACATTAGTTTTAAAAGAACATTACAAGTAACAGGTCTACCATATCTTACATGGCTAAAGCACAGCTTATAATAATCATTATGCTAATGTTCAACAGCTAGGATGCTTCCATTTTAACTATCATAAGCAATAATAAAATTCTAGTACAAAAAATCATTGGTGCATATAAATCTGTCTGAGATTCCATTAGATGATTTCTAGAAACAGGTGCTGGAAAGATGGCCTAGTGGTTAAGAGCATTCACTGGCACCCAAGCACCCACACTGCAGCTCACAACTGTTTGTAATTAAAGTTCCAGGGGATTGACACTCTGTTCTGGCCTCTGCAGACACCAGGTTTGTAGGTGGTGCACATACATACACAGTGAAAATACCCATATATAGAAAATAAATACATTCATACATACATACATTTTAATCCCTATAAATAAAACTTTTAAGATTTTGACATTTTAAAATTCCAGCACTTGGGAGGCATAGCCTATTGGATTTAGGTGAGTTTGAGACCAGCCTGGTCTACAAAGTAAGTTCCAGGACAGTTAGGACTGTTACACAGACAAACCCTGTCTTAGAAAAACAAACAAACAAACTCATTTTAGAGAGTTTTTGCTAAATTATATTACATTAATAATGTCATTACCAATATTCAATATCATTTGCAAAGCTTTAATAGGAAGAATGACGTGTATTCACATTATCAACACCTTAGGGTATCTACTGCTGTGATCACACACCATGACCAAAAGCCACTTGTGGAGGAAAGACTTTATTTCATCTTACACCCACAGAGCAGTCACTAAGGGAGGTCAGGGCAGGAGTGCAATCAGGGCAGGAATCTGAAGGGAGGAACTGAGGAACAGGTCTTAGAACACTGCCTTCCTGGCTTGCTCCCCCTATGCCTTTGTTCAGCCGGCTTTCAACAGCACAGGAATGACACCACCCAAACTGGGCTGAGCCCTTCCACATAAGTTATCACTTAAGAAAAATGCCCCACAGACATGCCTACAGGATAGTCTAATGGAGGCATTTTCTCAATTGGGTTCTCTCGTCTCAGATAACTAGCTGGCATCATGTTGACAAACCAAACTAGCTATCACAACCAACTATTTTTGTTGTCTACAAAACTAATGAATGTGTCTTCTAAATTGTGAAAATTTCTGATGTCTGTGTGGTTTTTATACCTGTTGGTATGTACACAGCATATTAATTTTTCCAGGAAATGATTACGCCCAAAGGTTAAGAGCTATTAGTAAGTAGTTTCTCTCCTGCTCCTCAACAGGGATTTGTGTGTGTGTGTGTGTGGGGGGGAGTATTAAAAGGAAAATACTTTAAAACTTTTAAAAATCTTGACTTTTAAAATTATCCACAAGTTTTGCACATGTTCCATTCTCTTTTTTCTTATTTTTCTAAAATGAAAAGTCCCTTTGTGATTTTGCCAAAACCAAGTTTGTAAATGAGAAAGACATATAGTGGACATTGTTATATACAGTCACATGGTGAGATGCCTTAACTCTTACTGGTTCTGAAGAAAAACTACTGACTTTCATTCCTTCATCTTGTATGCCACCAACTAAACAGCCATTAATTTTTTAAATTTACACTTTATTTTGTGTGTGTGATGCATGCATGTGGAGGTCAGAGGATAATTGCAGGCGTCAGTTCTTGCCTTCCATTATGTGGGTTGAACTCAGGTTGTCAGTTAACCCACTGAGTTAAATTTTAGACAGACTCTAAAGGCAATTCAGTTGATTCTTGAAGTTTATTGTCCTTCCCTTCCCGAATCAAAACAAACCTACTGGCCCTTGTTTTTTTTTTTTTTTTTTGGTTGTGTGTGTGTGTGTGTGTGTGTATGTCCACACACAAACCCTATCTCATTAAGCACACAGCACAATGAGAAAGTACATGGTTATCCACATTTTAAAATGAATCCAAACTGGGAAAAACTACAATGACCTAGGAAACTACCAAAACTAAGTAAGACTTGAAGAGAGCGAGTTTAGGCACAAATTATTATTATAAGAGTAGTTAAGAATATGAAATTAGGACTCTACCAAATTCCAAAAGGTGACCATATTACTAATCATTTTAAGACATTTAAGTAACTTAAAAGAAAAAATTATGAATTCTACAGAGCAGTTGAGATAATTGTCCACAGTCTTCAGGGAATTACAGAATCTTCCCAAAGTGGAGGGAGTCTTATTAAACTGTTAATGACTGTTAAAAAAGGCTCAGGGTGTTCATCTGGGAAATGAGACAAGTGAGGAGCCATAGGCCCACTGCTGACTGAAACTAATAAGCAACTTAGTCCAGAAGGGAAATTCTCACAGTCTCTGCAACTCCAGGGAGAATAAAATTATTTTAAGACAAGAAGGTTGTTGGAGAATTTTTCCTGATGGGAGATGTTATTCTGTAAATATGTTTTTCATACTGGTTAATGAATAAAGCACTGTTTGGCCAATGAGACTAGGAGACAAGGAGGAAAGAGGAAGTAGTTAGGAGGAGTCAGCATGTAGAGCCTAGAGGAAGCAAGATGCCGGCCTGCCGCGCTCGGATAAGACCACGTGGAAATACTTAGATAAGTAGAAATGGGTTAATAATTAAGACAGAGCTAGCCAATAAGGAATTAGTAATAGGCCAACAGCCTTATATCAAATACAGAATCTCATCGTGTTATTTGGGGGCTGGCGTGGCGACGAGACCCGACCGGCGGGGCGGAGGGAAAAACATGCTCATAATATTTTCCTATACACTAAAACTGCTTAACAATGACATACCAATAATATATTTTTTAAAATGATCTATTTTTATCTATTATAATTAAAGGCATTATTTTATATTTTCACCAATTTGTTATAATTACTGGTATTATTTCATACTACGAAGCTTTTCTAGTTTTTTTTAAAGGCAGATCTAACCATACAGTGACACTATTAATTTTGTAATCTAAATACTAGTTACTTCCTAGAGTAACCATACTGAGATAGTAGAAACACTTAAGACTTTGATATACAGCCGGGAGTCGGTAGTGCACACCTTTAGTTCCAGCACTCAGGAGGCAGAGGCAGGCGGATCTCTTTGAGTTTGAGGCCAGCCTGATCTACAGAGCAAGTTCTAGGTCAGGCTCCAAAGCATACACTGCAAAACTGCCTCCCAGATTTGTGAGTGCCTACTCTGAGACACAACAAATTAAGGATTACTTATCTTTTATTCTTTGGTGAATATATTTTTATAAGACATGACCATTTGTATTTCTTTTTTAATTAATTTATTCTTCATAACTAGAATTTCACTGATTATACTGGTATTTCTGCAGTCTTAAGTGGAACATACTGAATGTAATTTCATTGCTATATTAAAATATTAGCTTTTAATCTAAAGTATCTATAAAATAACTAAAGCAGAGGGTGGGAAGATGGCTCATAATGGTGTGGTGATAAATTATTTATAATTTAATAAAGCCACTGGAGAACAAAATGAAAGAGTAGCCACAAGCCACAGAGGTCCGGCAATGGTGATACACATCTTTAACCCCAGCAGCCACACTAGCAAGCCAGGCAGTGGTGGCACACACAGACAATGGGCAAGACAGAAGAACATGTGGAAGAACCACAGGACTAGTAAGAAGACTGGCATGTGGGTCAAGCAGGGAGTGGAGAAAGGGAGTCCTGAGGCAGAGAGGCATACAGTGCGGAAGCAAAGCAGCATGGCAAGTGAGGCTTTGTAGTCAATTCTAGAGGGTCACAACCTTCCTATAAAGCATCTCTTCAAATTTAAATTTCTCACTGCTACAGTGTAATCAGTTTTCCTTACTTTATTCTCATTAGAAATTATTTTAAGCTCTCACTATTGTATCTAATATTTCATGTGTTTAAATTTACATATGCTAACAGAAATCAAGTATATTGGCTTTGGGGTATAATTAAAAAAAAAAAAAACAAAACAAAACAAAAAAACCCACAGGTTCTTAAATTCACCTTTCCAGTCTTGGGTTGCTCCCAGGCAATAGGATTGGGCATGAGGGCATAACTTTGAGGCAGATGTATCAAAGTTAGAAGCCAGCAGGGTCTACATAGGGAGTTCCAGACCAGTGTGGGCTTTACAAGGAGTCTAAAACTCTTAACTAACCAAAAGTAGGTAATAGGAAGCAAAAGGCTACTTTCTAATAATTATGAATCTGGGCAAGCATTTGGGAATATTTTCTACATTCATTTTTATTTATATGTATGTCTTCACATCTGTGAGGTTTACAGAAGCCAGCGGCATCAGATTCCCCTGGAGCTGGAGTTACAGGAACATGGTTGCAAGGAACTGATCTTGGTTTTTTTTTTGCAAGAGCCTTATGCTATCTCAATTGCTGAGTCATCCCTCCAGGCCCCAGACTTACTTTCTTTCTTCCTTTCTTTCTTCCTTTCTTTCTTTTTTTCTTTTTTTTAAACTAGAACTAGGAATAGAACTAGGGTAATTACTAAAATTACCCACAGAAGATAAAGAACTCCATCTCTACAGCTGTTTTACAGAATGAGATAGCCATATTCTGGGAATTAATCTCAGTTTTACTTAGTGCTTTCATTTAGCTATAGTAGACAATCTAGAGGTTTAACCCAGCATTGAGATTTCCAAGAATCAAACCCAAACAAAGCCTGGCTCCCTTTAAGCAGGTACTGTACTGCAGTTATGCTCCTAGACACTCTTTTCTCTTTTTAAACTCAAGAACATAAAATTTAGATCTCTAAACTTGGGTTTTTAGTGGACTAGGTCAGTATGGACTTGTGTACAATAATCACAAACTTAAGAAATAGTTTCAACAGTAAGTATTCATTAAGCTAAATTTTAAAAATTCTAGAGACAGCTGTTAACAATAATAACAACACTGCTTGCCTAGTACATGCCAAGCTTTGGTTAAGTTACTAATAATGCAACAAATAAAAGTAACAATAAAAATTTCCAAATACTAGTATACCACTTGCTTACATATAGTCTTCCATTTGGGCCTCAAGAAAATCTTAACACTAAAGGTTCAGAAAAACAAGTAACTTGTCCAAAACCAAAAGTAATTAAATGACAATAAAAATTACTTAAAATTAAGTATAGGCATTAGTTTTGTGCACCACACACATATAGGAGTCGTCGAAGGTCAGGAGAAGGCATCAAATCCTCTGGAAATAGAGTTTTGACACTACCACCCCTCAATGTGGGCCCTCTGCAAGAGCAACAAGTGTTCTTAACCATCGAGCCACCTCTCCTGCTCCGGTCAAGTATTTAACATACTGTAAACGGAAGAAGCAAGTCTTTGTAGAGGGTAAAAAGTTAAACATTAGAATTACTTAATAATGTAGAATTAGATTTCAGATATGTGTAAAAAAGTTTGAATGATATATCACTGATTTATTTTTAGTAAATTATGCATGAGAACAAAAATGTATAGGAGTGTGCACATATTCCATTGAGTTCTTAAATCCTTAGGGAGACTCTAATTTTAGCAATCTCACTCGGTAACTTTTCAAATGGTCTCAACACTTCAAACAAACCTGTTTTCAATTGATTTATCAGTTCATTTGAGGAAAGAAACAAATGTCCATAAACTTTGTTTAGAAGTACCTGTAACAGATTAAGCAAATTTTTGACAGCTAAAGTAACTTCAGAAGGAAGATGACGTAAAAACGATTCACTGGCCCTGAAATTTTGCTAGCTTTAAAGAAAATTTATTTTTAAAATCTTATAGAGCCAGGTAGTGGTGGTGCACACCTTAAACCCAGTACTTGGGAGAAAGAGGCAGGTGGATCTCTGAGTTCTATGACAGCCAGAGCTACACAGAGAAACCAAAACAGCAACGACAAGGCTTATTACAGGAAGACAAAACTGTAGTCTTACGATCAATCTAAAAATTGAACAAAAGTTAGATTATATTAGAAATGTGTACTTCTATTTCATTCTTTATTCACTTTTGTTTTCTTCACGTTTACCTTTTATTTTCTTCACCTTAAAATATCTGATATAAATCAGAAGGTTTTTAACTACAAAATTCAAGAGTTTCCTACACAACTATCAAACAACTCACTCGTGTGTACGTGTGTGTATGTGTATGTTCTTTCCTGTCACCTCTTCAAGGATGTGTCAATTACATAGTCATACATGTAATAGAAAGCAGTTTTGTCTAGCTTATTCCCCTTATTCTGCCTTCTTGTTCACAAACCTGACCCAAAATTATATAACTGTTAATACAAAACAAACAGAAGCTGAAATACATAACCTAGAAATATCTCAAAAGTACTTGATTCTATTTCCTTCTACTCTAATCTACAACTTTTCCAGGATTTGTCTTATAAGATCATTTGCTCTGATGACAAAACAAATTATTTGTAATAAATCAAGGTTTTGAATGTATGTCAATTTTAAGGTAATCTGAATAAATAATTCTTTCAACTTATAACAGTATTATTTACTTGAGATTAAGTTCCCAAATCACTCTTTTCTAATTTTTGATAGGATTCTGACTGCTTTGACAAAATGGCATTTTGAACTTTTACTATTATATTACCAAATTTACAAATACTTTCATTAAAAATAATCTTTCTAGTCACATTTTAAATTCTTATGGAATATTTTGTCTACTCACAGATAAATGATGTATCGTTTGGAAACTGAAGGTGTCTTCTCAAAGAAATAATCCAGCTGCCCCATCCTTTCCTCACTTAATGTTGTTTCAGGCTATCTATGACAGTCTCCTGTCATGTGTGTTTAATTAAAATACTGACAAGCAGACACTTAATTTTAAGGGAGTGTTTCTGTTTTGGTCTGATGTGCTAGCAGATTATTAGCAGAGAAAAGTATTTGGTAAACACCATTACACTTCTTTAGAAATATTTTTTAGCTCCTGCCCAAGATGATTAGTTTCATTAAATTTATTAAATCTTCCAAGAAATAAATTACTAATACCTGGCATTATAATTCAGTTTACTTTAAACAACCTTAAGTTTAAAGGCCACAATGAAGGTATAAATGAAAACCACCGTGGATTATAAATTGGAAGAAAGAATAATTGTCTTTTAAACCTGTAGAAAAGTGACTTATGGAATCAATGGCAGGAGCAGGAGTAAGTGTGGAGTATAGCTTAGTGTTTGGGAGAGGGAAGCAGAGGCAAAAGCAGAGGAGGAAGAGGATAATGAAGAGGAAGACAAGGGTTGGAAACTCTAGAAAGGCTGAGACAGGAGGATAACGAACTCAAGAAATGTGAGCTCAATTTGAGCAACATCATGAGAAAAAAAGGACATGACAAATCAAAAAGCAAATGGAATAAAACTAGAAATTATTTCACTTTCTATATGAAAAAACATTACAGTTTTTCCTAAACTAATCTGGCTTAAGCTATATACATTGTGTAAACAGCCTGATTCTAAGTAATGCAAATGGACAAATGCATTAAGATTTTAAACAAGTAACAAATCAGTCCAGACTATATTAGGGAGGGAGAAATGAAAAGGGAAGGGAAAATGGTGAGAAATGGAAGGTAAGCAAGAAGAAAAAGGGAATGAAGTATTTCTATTCTAATAAAATCCTCGGGGGTGGGGTGGGGTGAAGAACATTAAAATTCTTCATATAAATGTACTAAGTACATACTTTTCCCACTTGAATTACATCTGAAGACATGTAGCAGGCTTCACTATCTCTGAACACATTGTCAGAAGAAACCTTGAACAAATTGCCAGACCCTGACCAAGGAACTTGCTGAATGAAATCCCCCACACCCCATGTTGAAACTCCAGCCCCTTTTCTTCACCACCTTTGCCTAACTCAGTCTCCCATTATCACCTGCAACCTGAAAGTGCATCTTGGTAGCCCTTGCTAGGCAGGGCAGGGAAGTTTCAAAAGATAATGTCCTTGTCTGGATAAAAAAATTCCAGGAGGTAGACTGTACGTAGCCCCCTGACATTGCCCTTAACTTCCCATTCCCAACCCCCTATATAAACTCCAAGTACTCCCTTCGCTCTGCAGAACACGCCCCTGCACACACACCCAGGTGTGTCCTTCCCTGCTTGAAACAGTCCTTTCTGCTGAGATCAGACTGGTCTCTTTCTGCCTTCTGTCTCTTTAAGCTGCCCCAGAAGTCTAACATACATTACCTATATATATATTTTTTTAAACAAAAACATAAATATCTGAAATAGGCATTCTAAAAAAAAAAAAATCACCAAAGTAAATGAGAAAGAATGTAGCATATATATATATATATATATATATATATATATATATATATATATATATATTAATTAGCACAAGCCCTGGCCAGGTACATGAAGTGTATGTTAGATATTACTCTCTTTTTAAACCACTACTTGCTGCAGTATCAACTCCAGATCTGGTAAATTCAAATTTGACTCTCCCAAATATTATCTTGATGTCTTAAAAAAAAATGTGATGTGAATGAAATTCAACTGTTGTTTCTTTTTTGATAATTTTTTTAAAATTTAAATTTGAAACAAGCTTGTTTTCATGTCAATCCCAGTTCTCACACCCTCCGCCTTCCCCTGTTCCCCCCAACCAACCCCCATCCCATCCCCTATCTGCTCCCCAGGGAGGGTGAGGCCTTCCATGGGGAGTCTTCAAAGTCTGTCATATCATTTGGAGCAGGGCCTAGGCCCTGCCCCATGTGTCTAGGCTGAGAGAGTGTCACTCTATGTGGAATAGGCTCCCAAAGTCCATTCCTATACTACGGATAAATACTGATCCATTATCAGAGGCCCCATAGACTGCGCAGTCCTCCTAACTGACACCCACATTTAGGGGGTCTGGGTCAGTCCTATGCTGGTTTCTCAGCTATCAGACTGGAGTCCATGAGTTCCCTTCAACTGTTGTTTCTTTTATCGTTTTGAGACCAAGTCTCACCATGTTGCCCTGGCTAGTTTTGAACTCACAATCTTCCCACATTAGTTTCCCAGTAGAGTATATGTGTGCACGGATACTAGCTACTTCCTTAACCTCTGAAATAGAGATGACAGAGACCTTCTTAACAGGATGATTGTAAGAATAGTGTTTGCTAAAGTATCTAGACTACAGGGTTCAACAGGCATGGGAATGAGATGACAAGGACATAAAAAAAAAAAAAAGGAAAGGAAAAAAGACAGAAAGAAAAGGCAGTATCTTTTTTTTTTTTTTTTTTTAAGTACATCTAAAAAACAGTAATTACAAGAAGCAGCACCTAGCTTTAAAGAGAACTCAATGTATAAGACAACATTTCTCAAAGTGACTTCCACTGGCTTCTGGCACAGTTCTGTAAGTACTGGTGAGTGCAGGAATAAAATTCACTGATTAAATATTCTAATTGTAGGAATATGCATCTGCCATCGCTTATCAATCTCATTAGATCTACACTGCCTACTAACATTATAAAGATTTTAAAAATGCTTTAATGAGAACGTTTTTAACCTAATATTCCCATGTTTTTTTTTTGGACACAGAACCCTTTTGCATATAAATCATATCCTAGATCTAGGTTTTCAGTTATTGTCAGGCAACAGAATTTAGAGATAATAAAGTTAATTCCACATGAACAGTTCCTGTTTGTCTTACTGATAGTCATAATATGTAGTTATTATTTTCATTATTATTTAACTTAGATTTGCAGTAGTTTGATAAAAACTTGAGTTAACATAAAAGATGAAAACTTCAGGTCTCTTGTAAAGTGCTTTATACATATAAAACCTGTAGTACTTGATCATTTGTGCTGGTTAGTTCTTTTCAACTTGACACAAAACTAGACATATTTGGGAAGACAGACTCTCAATTGAGGAATGGCATCTTATCAGACTGGCCTGCAGGCATGTCAGGTAGGCATTTTCTTGAATACTGACTGATGTGGGAGGGTGCGAACCACCATGGGCAGTGCCACCTAGGCAGGTGGTCCTGGGCTGTATAAAAAGCTGAGCTGAGCAAGCTGTATATATCATACTGATGAGGAGCTTTCCAGCATGGTTCCTAACCTAACTTCCCTCAATGATGAACCATGATTGCACATGTAAGCCAAATAAATCCTTTTTTCTCCAAGTCACTCTCAGTTTTTGTGTTTCATAGTAATAGAAAGCTAATTAGGACAGTGAGTAGTACCAGGAGTATGGCATTGCTGTAATAGACCTAACAAGTTTTGGGAAAATTGTGGTGAAAACTGGGGTCTAGGGCTAGAAAAGCCTTTAAGTGCTTAGAACTTTACAGGCTGTTCTGTTAATAGCCTGGAGGAGAAGAATATCATGGGAAATGCAGACAATGGAGGCCTAGCATGTGAAGGGAAGTTTGAGAGTCAAAGATTTTATCAGGGCTGTTCCTATGACACTTTCCTATTAAGAATCTGTGGTTTCTGGTTGCTGAGGTTGAAGAAACATCAATGATTTCTAAGAGCATCACTAAGTAAAATGCTTGCTTTGATAAGACACTCAATACTAGTTGGCAGAGTTTGAAAAATCAACTGTGATTAACAAGAGACCAGATATGCTGAGGTGAATTTTTTTGACAATCGTTTCCTCTGGGTGAACATAATGAAGCTGTGGTCCCAGCCAAGGCTGCATCTCAAGATGGCAGATGAAACTGGCCATGTGAAAGTTTCCCCTATAATAACTGGTTATTGATGGCCCAAAATTTCAGAACTGAATAGATCATGTAGACAAGCTGAGGCCTGGTACCTTGTGGTGTGGTGGGAATCCCTGGGAGGACATCAGAAGCCATCGGTGAATATGTAGCCTCCATTGCAGCGGGGACTCCAGAATACTGGAGATGCCAATACCATGGGATAATCATTAAGGACAGCAGTATGGGTGGAGAGCAGCCAACTTAAGCCTATGACACAGTGTGTGTTTTGTAGATGGCAGAGCTAATAAGCTGAGCTGCCCAAGTCCTTTGGTATTTAGAAGACCATAAGTGAGTCCCAGACATTGGGCACTGAGCCATTTACATCACTGAATTTGGGATTTTGCTTTAATTTGGTTGTAACTGTTCAATGGTTCTTCCCTTTTGAAATAAAAAAGTATATAACTTGTTATTTATTTTTTAATATTTATTTTTATTATTTTAATTATGTGGGGAGTTTGTGCATATGAATGCGAGTACCCAAGAAGTCAGTGGTATGAGATCACTCTGGAGCTGGGGTTATAGGCAGTTGTAAGCCACCTGATGAAGTTGTTAGGAATTGAACTCAGGAAGAGCAATATGTGCTCCCAGCAACTGAGCCATCTCTTCGGCCCCTTGTTTTGTTTTTAGAGAAGCACACAGTTACGAGATTTTGGATTTTTAAGAACTTGGGCTTTTAAACTGCAGGAATTTTAAAAGACTGTGGAACTTTTAAAATTTAAGTTAGATTGTCTCATAAGATCATGTTAATATTAACATTAACATAGTATATTGGGGACAAGCAAGAGAGGAACAGTTATGGCTTAATAATGACGTGTTAGTATATCAAGTTGGTAATGGGTCAGTTCTGCTGGTTTCATTAATCTGTCATAAACCTAGACGTAACTGAGAAGAATCTAAGTTGAGGAACTGCCTCCAGCACACTGGCCTATGTGTGATTGGGAACATTTTCTTGATTAATGGCTGATGTGAGAGAGCCCAGACTATGGTGGGTAGTACCATTGTTATAAGGCACATTTGTAAGAATTACAACACTCCCTCCAAATAGAAATGTTTGTTCTAGGAAGGAAGGGGAGGATCATGAGCCTCAGAAAGTAAACAAAAAGACACATGTCAGGGAGAACAGGAGCTTAGAACCTGATTCTTCAGGACCCCCACCCAGCAGTGAAAAAAAGAGAAAGAAACAATTACTGGGGCAGAGGGGAGACTCTAGCCAGCTAAACTGGCTGAAACAGAAATTCAGACTGTCAAGCCAGCTGCCAGCTGCATAGAGAGAGAAGCTTGCAGTTTTGGGAAGTTGCTATCCACACTGGGGTAGGCTTTCTGGTACTACAGTTGCTTTTACACTGTCCTTGCTCCTTATAAGTAGCCCTTTATCCACAGTCTTATTACTAACCCCAATAAGAAAATGCACTGGCTCAACAAATTGGACATTGGTGCAACCATTACTTTGGTCTGTCCTGGCTCCTTTTCTGGGATGAATAGACATGCATTGCATGTCCAAAGGAAAAGTCTGTAAAACATCAACCACCCCTGGGAAGCTAAAAAAAAAAAAAGCACTCTGAGCAAGCAAGACACAGACAAGCCAGGAAGCAGCTTTCCTCTATGGTTCCTGCCCTGGCTTCCCTCAGTGACAGACCGTGATTGGGACATGAAAGCCAAATAAATCCTTTTCTCCCTAAATTGTTCTCAGTTGTGACGTTTAACACAGCAGCAGAACTCGAACAATATTTAAATCAATGCTTTTGTACTATGACTAAAAGTAAACAATTCTAAGTATAAAGAACTATCTTAATCTTTAACTCAATTTGTAATTTCTTCTATTCTCTTAAATTTGGCCCTTCCCATACATTTGTAAGAGTACACATAATCATACTGTGCTATTTTTACTTACCTAATATTTTCACAGCATAGTGAGGACTTTCTAAAACGATTCCTTCTTCTGTGTCAAATATAGGGTTATCTATTCCAGTCTTTGGAGGAATTTGAGCTAATTTCTTAAGTCTCATGGAAGAATTTAGGTCAAGTTCTTGCTTTTTCCCTTCTTCCTCACGCCTACGTCTCATATCCTCCTGTTGCTGTCGAATACGCTCCAACTGTGCACTTCTTCGAACTGGCATCATCCTGGTGCCCAAGTCTCCAGGGCAGTCAACAGCCATCTCTCGGTGCTTCTGATGTTCCTCTGGTGATGCAAGATCAAGATTTTTTATTCCGGTGGCTGATTCCTCTGTTACATGCCCATTCATATACGATGTTGTCATGGTTATCTATAAAAACCTGTACCACTTTTTATATATCAATTTTTCCTATAAAGCCAATTCTCTTAATTCTGTAGTATAAAATCCATGTTACTTCAAAGAAAAAAATAACTTCTCATATCACATAATAATGCTATGAAAAATGTATCCACGAGGGAAATCTAAGGGGAGAGATGGAGGAAAAAGTATAAGAATTACAATATAAAAACAAACTTTACATAGCCCATTTCCCATTTCTATACAACAAATATAGTTTACAAGGCAGATTGAGGCCATTCCCTTTACTTTACTGATAATGTTGAGGACATCAAAGTATTTTTTAAAGAGTTGTGTCTCAAGAATATGAAGCATACTATTCAACTTACAGAGTAAGACAATCGATTCACTATAAAGTTTAGCAGAGTGAGAAAGTAAAAGAGTTTGGATACTAATTTTGTAGTAACCAAAATTGGGTACAAAGAGATATTTCAACCATCATGTTAAACATCTTAATTTTATGCTTAATTAATACACACAGAATTAGTTAACTGTATAAACACCTGATTACAATTTGGTGCATGGCACAAGCCATGTTAATGGCTAACTTGAAATACAGAAAGTATTTTTAGGTAAAGTTCATTTTTCAGGGGGTTTTGCAACAAAGATTATGCCTCAAAACAATAAGGTTTATCAGTGAAACTATCTAAAGACAAAACCACATATGTTGTTAGGAAAGGGCTGTGTAGAAAATCAGTCTTTATAACTGGTGATAGTTTATGACGAAAACTAGATTAACTTTGTAAGAACCCATTTAGGGAAAATGGTAGTTTCTGTACCATTAAAAACAAAGACATATAACAAAAGGAGCACAGACAAAAAAACTGAATGTTCATTTTGGCTCTACCATATTTCCCAGCTTGTTAAAGACAGTCAGTCTCCCTCTGAATCTCAGAGTCATTTGGAAATTTACTCATAGAATTTTTTTTAGTTTTATAAAAGATAATGTATACAAGTTACAAAATAAATATGTGTGCATTAGTATTAATTTGATTCTATCTTAAGAGTCCTCCAACATAAATTAAACTAGAAAGATATTTTATTCAATGGCACTAGCTTTTCATCAAGCCACTTAGGTATAAATACACAGGCTGTTTATGTGTGCAGACCCACACATTAAATTTAATTAGCTTCTTCTGCCCAGGCTTTAAAAATATTGACAATAATGAGCTTACTACCTCCTTGAGTTGAGCATCATTTCAGTAAATATATTTAGAGTACAATGCTGACTGAGAGAAATCCAGGTTTTTAGACAGTATTCCTAATGCCACTCAATCTTCTTTCAAATGTCATTACAGTGAAACGGAGAAAAGACAAACTACTTAATACAAATAAGTACCTATAGAGGCTCTAGAAGAACCACTAAGATCAACAATCAGGAAAATAGATACAAATTACATGAACCACTAAGACTGTATTTTTGTAAGAATGTCACATTATCTTCCATCCAAACTTTAAGTCTCTTTATTTATAAGCACATGGCCCATATATAAGCACCATATTTACAATTATATTGCCTTCTGTTCCATGAAAATTAGAGCTATTAAATTTATATTAGGTGATACTTAAGCCTTCAGTGTTAATTATAAAAACATATATACTAGAAAGTTTATGTAATCTTTTCATTATAAGTAAGCAGAAATTTGCATAGGAGTTACTATTGTGCTATGGTTAATTTTAATTAAAAAAAAAAAACCTAGGAGTTTTCACAATTCCAAAAATGAACTCTTAATTTTTTAATTTGTAATTATTGGATAGTTAAAAATATATGCATATTCACTATACTGAATCATGAGAGAAAATTATAAATCATACATTGGATCAGACTTACATTGTTTATATGGATCTAATCTTTATTCTCAGAAGATATCTACAACTAGTACTAAATCCACTCATCACTCTGTTTTGGCTATTTCTCCTAAGTGTTCAGTTTAGCAAGAAAGAAAAAAAAATTAAATGCTTATTTTTTCTCTGGTTTTCCTCATCAGATTCCAAATGTATTAAAGAACAGGTTATGTCTCATTTTTACACCTCCAGTACTTAACATGATACATGATACATGTTAAGAAATATCTGTTCACTATCATAAGTTCAAAGAGGATGCAGACATCTAAAACAGAGTAACCAGAAACAAGGAAAATACAAGGATACAGTTCTTTAAGCTGCATTTTGAAATACAACTATCCATACAGAAGTAGGGTCTGTTGTAGATAAATGGAAATCATATGATCAAATGGTAGAGATGGAGGAAACCAAAACTCAATACCAAGAAACAACCATTTGTATCAAAGCGGGAAACAAAGCAGGTTATTGGGAAAATAGTTTCTTATCTAATCTTAAGCTTTAGGTAGAGAGGTGGGAAAGACAGACTTCTCATGCATGAATGTGTCTGCTGCCTATCTAGAGTCTAATCCCTCCCCACTGTTCATCTTTTCTTCTCTTTTCTAGCATAGCACGCCCTTTGACCAGCAGCTGGAAAGTCTCATTTTAAGTGATCAACATTCCTCTGACATTTTAAGAAGCTGGACTATGTTTCCATAGAAACAGCTTTGTCAGCTAATAAGGAGTCAGGCCAAAAATAGTGAAAGTAACTTACATTATGCAAACTGGAAAATCTTGTCTTCTATCCTTGTTTCTCTGTTTTTTTTCCCCCCAAAAAAAATTTGGGTTAGCTTTCTTATTCTGCAAAACAGAAAAAAGGAGCTAATTAACTAAGTGCAAAAATATGCAACTAACCAAGTAGTACACAGTATTTTGTGGGGAAGTGAAAAGGGTAATTCAGCATAATATAACATTCTTTTTTCAGATAGGTAGTATTTTTTGGTAAAGTTATAGTTATATACATGTATACATTTGTATATATTTTTTGCACACCACTATCATCCCAGTCCCTAACAGACATCAACTAAAATCAATGTTGTCATATATTATTGTTACTAAAAATTTTAAGTGCTTCAGTCATTTTAATAATGGCAATATCAGTCAAGTTGTGGTGATGCACTCCTTTAATTCCAGCACAGGCAGATCTCTGTGAGTTCAAGGCCAGCCTAGTTCACAGAGCAAGTTCCAGGACAGCCAGGGCTATTACACAGAAAAATTCTGTCTTGAAAAACAAAAAACAAAATGGCAATATCTGTTTTTGAAAACAGGGTTTCTCTGTGCAACAGCCTTGGAACCAGCCAAATTAATGAGCTCCAGTTTCAAAAAATAGGATGGAGAGGGATTGAAGAACTTATTCATGCACATGTGTATGTGTATACCCACACAAACACACACCAAAAAAAATAAAAGCTAGTTGTAAAAGCCCACATGCTGTATGATTCTATTTATTGTCTAGAACTGGTAAGACAGAAAGCAAGTAAGTTTCTTAGGACTTAGGTGGGAAGGTGGGCAAGAGAATTATAATTGAGGTGTGGAGGTTTCTTCAATGAATGATAAAAATGATTGGTGGTGGTGGTCATATGGTTCTGAATATACTAAATGTTAATGAACTACACATGTGAATTGGGTGAGCTGTTGGTATGTAATGACATAAAACAATGAAGCACAATGAAATAACACCAGAAACATTGCATATCTTGGTTGTCAGGCTGACACACCTGGAAAAGGGGAACCTCAACTGAGAACTAATTCCATCTGGCTGGCCTCAAGGCTTGCTGATGGTCATTTACTTCATTGCTAATGATGTAGGATGGCCCAGCCATAGAGGGCAGTTCCACCTATGGGCTTGGACTTTACAGGAAAGGTAACCCTGGACAACTGGGGGAGCAAGCAGTGTTCCTATCAGTCGTTTTCAGTTCCTGCCTCCGGCGTCTTGCTCACTGCTGGACTGTAAAATGTAAGACGAAACAAACCTGTGCTTCCTCTAAGCTGCTTTGGTTTTTGGTCACTGTGTTTATCACAGCAACAGAGGCCAAACTAAAATAATAAAATCATTAAAACTAAAAAGACTAGGGGTACCAAGTTTTGAAGGAAGGTGAGGAGAAACTTTAACTCTTTATCTGATTTGGTATAGTTCACCGGATTTGGTTCTGTCCTTCTACCATGTGAGTCCCAAGGATGGAACTCGGGTTTATAAGGCCTGGCAGCAAGCACCTTTACCTGCAGAGCCCTCTCTCCAGCCATACATAAACTACTTTTAAAATTTGTTAAACTGAAAACTTAAAGTCAAACTTTAATGTAAATTTTGCCCATCTATCCATTTTAAAGGGGAAAAACAAAAAAGCTGATTGTATACTTAAAATGATATCTTTAGAGCTGGGGATATAGCCCAGTCTAGAACTCTTATTTAGTACGATGAGATTCTGTGTTCAAATGGCAGTCTACCCCCACATACACACCAAAACAAAACAACAAAACAAAGCAAAACAAAAAACACCCCAAAGGAAAAATCATTGTTATGTGTGAATTATATCTCAAAGAACAACTGTATGTGTGTGTTTGTATGTGTGTGTGTGTGTGGGGAGGTATGACACAGACTCACATAGCTCAAGCTGGCCCAACTTATTATGTAGCTATGATGACCTCTCGAGTGCTGGGATTATAGGTGTGTGCAATGAATGTGCTGGTCAGAAACAGTTTTTAAAAGACCACTTCAAATTCCAAAAATAAGACTATATTATATAAAGACCCTATTTACTTGCTGAGAAAATTTAAAGGGTACAACTTTAAACAAAAATCATTCCACAAGTCAGCTGAAGAAGAAAAGTTTTGTTTGTTTGTTAGTTTGTTCTGAGACAGGGTTATATGCAGCCTAGGCTGGCCTAGAACCTGACATGTGACTGAAGCACCTGTAACTCCTCATCCTCCTGCTCCCTTGTACTGTGTGTGTAGACTACAGACATGCATTACTACTCCTGGCTGGAAAGCTAGTTCACAAATTACCAAAACAAGGAACTGTTGTTGTTTTGTAAATCTATATTTATGTTATCTTAATTATGTGCATTTGTAGCTTTTTTTGGTATGTATACACCTGTGCTAGTTTCTGTGGAGGCAAGAGGCATCAGATCCCTGGAGCTGGAGTTAAAGATAGTTGTGAGCCACCTGATATGGGTTCTAGAAAAAGGAGTACATGTTCTTAACCACTGGGCCACCTCTCCAACACGGGAAGCTTTTGTGTAAAACAAAAAACAAAACAACAACAAAAAAAACTTTTAACCATTCGCAGTACACTGAACTCAATTAGCTCAATAGCATAATAACCTGGCTTTACTTTTTAGTAGAACACACTAGCAAGTCTTGTAAAGTCATTTTAAAAATCTTAATAGTTTAGGTTTCAGATAAAAGTACATTTACTTGTCATCCACATAATTGCATTCCAAAAGAGTTATTGCTATTTGCACATCATTAAAGCTAATCATATCAAAATACAATGCCAGATAAGTTTATAAGGAGTGGAAGCCAAATTCCATTAAAAAATATTTATCTGGGTACCATGGTGCACGTCTGTTACTCTAGTACTTGGAATATGACACAGGAGGATCAAGAGTTCAAAAAAGAAACAAGGCTAGGCATGGTGGCTCATGCCGGTAAACTCTGACTTAGGGCAAGAGGATCCCCTGGGTCAGGCCAGCCTCAGCAACAAATTCACACTCAGTCTCAAAAAAATGAAAAAGTTCAAAGTAAAAATCCAATAAAGATCTCAAAGAGGACTAAGGGAAGCATAGATCTTAAAGCCATAAAAATCTTCAGCCTTTGAGGACAGAAAATAGTCAGATTTTTGACACAGTTGTATATCAGTAAGATGATGTCATCAATTTAGAAGATCTATTTATCTTCTTCTGATATAAACTTTGAAGGATTTAGCAAATTTTACACTTCTGGACAAATTAAATATAAAACACACCTCAAGTCAAAGATGTGTTCCTTCTTTCCTCCTTGGATTCTGGGTCAAACAACTGCCTTGACATAAAAATAACAATACGGACCAAGTAGATAGGAAAAATACTGCTATGTTTACAATTTACAAAAATCAACCCAAAAATGGGTTAAAGACTTAAACAGTAAGAATAGAAACTCAAAGTTACTAGTATTAAACACAGGATGGGAGGAACAGAGGATTACACACATAGTCACAGTGATTTCTTTTGAAGGACTCATCCAAAAGCACAGGTAACAAAAATAAAAACAAATACTATCAAACTAAAAAGGTTGGTACAGCAAAGGAAACAATTGAAGGCTGGCCCCTTCAGATGGAGAGACAACATCTGCACACCACACATCAGCAAAGGTGAGTTCTGAAATTGGTAAGGAGCTTAGCTAATTCTACACCAAGAAAAATGCAAAGAAAAACACAAGGGGCTAGAGAGATGGTACAATGGGTAAAGTGCTGCATATGCAAACACGAGGGACTGATTCAAACCCTCAGCACCCACATAAAGGTCAGGTATACTGCTGTGCACACCTGTATCCCAGCTTGGGTGGGTGGGGGTAAGGCGCAGAGACAGAGGCTCAGTGACCAGCCAGTCTATCTGGAAAGATGAGCTCCAGGTTCAGTGAGAGACCCTACTTCAAACAAAATGGGGGAGGGAGTAACAGGGAAGACAACTCACATCAGCCCTCACACATGCAAACATGCACACGCGTCATATACACATATTTTTAATTTAAAAAGATGAACAAATAAGATAAGATGGAACGCATGTGTTATCAAAAAATCTTATGCTGAGTGACATAAGCTGTGCATAAAAGACAAACATCACATTTCCTCACCTAGATATACAGTAAAAATAGACATTTATGAAGAAGCAAAGAATAGATGACAGAGAGAGTAGAGGACAGGAGAAGGGGAATGATGAAGTCCAAGAAAAAAACCTCAAACAGGAAAACAGGACAGGAATACTTGTTTGAGATACCCTAAATAGTACATGAATACAGTGAATAATAAAGTATTATACATTTCAAAATTGCTAAGATAATAAATTTCAAATGTTTTCACTACAGACCCTTTTAACTTTGTGGTGGTGGATGATCCCAGAACCATTCAAACAAAAGTGGGAGAGAGATGTTATTTGAGGAAATGTGCATATTATTTAGCTTGGTCATTCTATATCCAATAATCATAATGGTTACTTTGTGTCCCAAAATTATATGCAACTACAAAGTATAAATTTAATAATTTAAAGCAAACAGTAGTGTTTAAAAAATTCATTCTCAGGGAACTGTGTTATCAGAGAACTGAAAGGACATATGGCAGATAAGCAGCAAATGACACAGTCCAGCTTCTCAGTGACTTAGAACAGAAACACAGAAAACAGCTACACAGTGAGGTGAGCAACAGAAGGAATGTTCTGTATGGACTTCAAAGGGGAGCCTGCGGTCCACGAGTTCAAGAGAGCTCTGGCATTAACAGCCCTGCAAATAAATCAAGTTAATCTGTTCAGGGTAAACCTACAGCCAAGGGAACTTGAGTTTGGTGTTACTTGGTATTAGCCACAAGGAAAACCCAAAGTCATTTCAACCCACTCTGATGCTGACTACTCTACTGACCCAATGGCAGGCCACCCACACAGAAAAAAGAGGGAATAGGTTCCAGCTTTTGCCTTTTCAGAGAGCTCTTAGTCAAAGAAAACACATAAAATGTAGACTGGCAGAGGCAGAGAATACTCTTCTGCCTGCAAAACCATTTAAGTAGAGACAATATATTTTGAGTGTTGTTGTTAAAATCTGCCTCTCCTTCTCTTTTAGTATTAGCTGATAGTACATAAGTTCATAATTTCACTACATGTGTATGTACACACACAGTTATGTATACATTCTCATTATCCTGGGTTTTGTTGTCACCTTTTCTCTTCTTAATTCTTTTATCCATTCCATCTTTCATTTTCCACCCTTTCTAAAATTATAACCTTCTTTCTCCTTTCTCCTGCTTCTTCCTTTTCACATTTTGAGTACTCAACTTTTCTTTGCTTTTCATTTTCCATTTTCTTGTTAATTGTTGCTTTTCTTTACATCTTTAAATTTTTTTGTTTTTATTATGACCACACATTTCCTGCTGTTGTTAAGAGCTGTAGATGCTATAGTTGGTTCTTGGTGCTTGCTTTATGTCTGCACTGTGTTCCCTGTTATTGGTTCCTAATCCTGCTACTTGTTTTCTGGAGATGCATCCAAGCACAACTTTGCACACACTATATAAATGCTCTGTTGCTGAACTGTATCGTAGCTCAGTTCAGAAAAAGCAACAAGCTGCACTGTACACAGCCTATGCTTGCTCAAAAGTCAGTGAACACTATAACTCAAAAGAATAGGGAAGATAAAACTTCTACCTAGGGCTGGGGAGATGGCTTAGTGAGAAAGAAAGAGTACTTGCTGCATAAGCATAAGGACTTGAGATCTCAGACACCTAGGTATGGCTGCATGTGCTTGTAACCCCAGTGATGGGGAGCATGGAGAGGGTCACTGGGTTCCCTGTGACAGACAAACTAATAAACAAGCTCCAGGTTCAACGAAAAACTCATCTCAAAGGAATAAAGGCAGAGCGATAGAGAGCAGAACATCCTCCAGCATCCACACACCTGTGCACCGGACACTAGCACATACACCAAACAAATGAGTGGTAGTGACCAGGCTCAAAGCAGGCATGGCTGGGGCCGGCCTGAGGATATTGATGCTTTTCATTGTGCATATCCAGTTTTTGTTTATACAAACATAATGATTAAATTGTAATATTTTCCTGCCATCATCCCTCAGTGTAAGTATCAAATTAAAATATTTCTGGATTGTATTGTTAGTATATTTGATTTTAAAAACTGCTATTTGGGGTTGGAGATAGATGGCTGTGTGGTTACAAGTACTGGCTGCTCTTGTAGAGGATCTAGGCTCTATTTCCAGCACCCAGCTGCAGCTCAACTCTAGTCACAGGGAAACAGATGCCCTCTTCTGACTTTCACAGGAACTGCATACATGTAGTGCCCAGAAACACATGCAGGTCAAGCACCCACACAAATAAAATAAAAATAAAGGTTAAAATACAAACAAAATACAACTTGCTACTTGCATTGCTAACATAAACTTCAAAAGAGATTAAGTGATAGCTCAGTTGTTAATGAGTACATCTGTTGTTGCATAAGATCTGAGTTCAGCTCCCAGCACCCACTTCAGGTAGCTCACAACCACCTGTAACTCCAGATCCAATGGATCTGACGCCCTCTCTGGCATTCACAGGCACCAGGACACATCATATAAAAATAAAATAATAAATCACCTAGCTAATTTTGTTTTGAGAATAGGATATAATTTCCAATTTGTAAAAGGGCTCTAAATATACTTCTATCACTTTGTACTCTGAGTTTATGTAAAAGTGGCATATCCAGTATTAATGATTATAAAATCAAAATACTGTATTTACATGGTATACAGATACATGCCAGTAAAACATTCACATATGTAACATTTTTAAATCTAAAATTATAAAAGCAAAGTATTGGTTAATTCTGAAAACTGCTAAACATGTTCTATATCCCACAGTATAAATATTCAGCCAAGATTTCATTCTTGGGGCTTTTTGGTCAGCAAGTTGCAGGCCAGCCTGGTTAAGAATGCTTGCTGTTTCTGTTGAGGACAAGAGTTGAATTCCCAGCACCCAAGTTTGATGGTTCACAAGGGCCTGTAAAGTAAACTCCAGGGGATCTGATACCTCTGGCCTCCACAGGCATATGTACCCATAGATACATACCAAGACACTAATAGACATAGACACACTGAAATCTTTTTAAAAGATTTAATTATTTACATTAAAAATGAGTAAACCATCTCTTTTGTCTTTAATAATTGGTAAAATTACATGTATATTTAAGAATCATTTCTTAAAAGAAACTTATGATTTATTACCAGTAAATGTTTAATTTGTTTACCTATCTTATATACTTACATGCTGAGGAATGACAGTAAAATAATACTAAGGTCTTTGTTTTCTACTATTAAACTATTCTGTTTAAGGGCAAAACCTTTTGTATGTATAGTAAGAACACTACAATATATAACAAACAATAGTTTCAAGTTTGAGCCAAGGTGCTTTAGGTAGTATTCATTAATGTGAGGTATGTTGACATACAGTACTGTATGTTTATATCTCAGGCTACAGTGAGGACACAAAATGCAATATAGGCCAGCCCTGCTAGGAACACCTGAATTTATTATTGGCTTTTCAATTAATTTTTGATCACTGCACATTCTGAAACCACCTCTGTTGCCAAATTTTTCATGAACCTTCCCACTCATAACTTCAAATGAGGTTGCAATCCACAGTATTAAAACGCTGGCCAATAGACTATTTGAAGTTTTCACCAGAGCAATAAGGTGAAAGTAAGAGAAAAGGGGCTACTCCTACTTGAAAAAAACAAAATGACTCTATGTTTAGAAAAATTTGTAAAGATTCTGCCAAGAGACTTTAAGACCTATATAAGAAGCAGGACATAAAAAATCAACATACAAAACTCAACAGTTTTCTTACACATATATAAGGGCTTTGCCAAGAGAGAAATCAGGAAAAGAAACTTATTCACACTAGTATTAGCAGTAAATTACCTAGGAATAATCTCAAGGACTTAAAAGTTATCCCATGTTTATGGACTGGCAGAATTAAAGTTGCTTAAATGGTCATCTTCACCCACAATAAATAAAAATGTAATTTAAAACAAAAATTATTTTATACAATTAATATATGCTAGTAAGTGTAAAAATTCTTTCCAAATATCACCTCAGTTCTTCCAAAGCAATTTTGGATGCCAGTTCTTAAAACTTTTAAAAATTTTGTGTAGGTGTTTTTGTCTCCATGTGTATCTGTGCATTAGATACCCTAGAACTGGAGTTGTAAGCTGCCGTGTGGTGCTGGGAATCAAACCCAGGTCCTCTGAAAGAGCAGCTTGTGCTCCCAACTCCTGACCAACTTCAACCCCTGGATGCCAATTTTTTTATTTTGTTTTTTTTGGGGGGGGGGGTTGGAGACAAGGTTTCTCTGGAGCCTGTCCTAGAACCATAGCTCTTGTAGACCAGGCTGACCTCGAACTCACAGAGATGCTCCTGCCTCTTCTTCTCGAGTGCTGGAATGAAAGGTGTGTGCCACCACTGCCCAGCTTAGATGCCAGTTCTTAATCAGTGGTTATTCTGAGTCCCAACACCTACTATTGTAGGGAAGTTTAAAGATATATGGATAGATAGTCACAATTTTGAGTGTAAGAGCATGGGTATGGTTGTGCATGCCTTTATTTCCAGTGCTCACAGACAGGAGCAGATGGGTCTCTGTAGGTTCTAGGCCAGCCAGGGCTATATAGCCAGACTCAGTGTCAAAACAAACAAGCAAACAAGCACAAAGTTTAAGGCTTTTGGAGATATCTCAGACCTCACACTCATGGTAGGAATTAGTTAGGAGCCAAACAGTATCAAAAGTATCAAATGGTTGGTTGCTCCATTATCACCTTCAACTCTTACATGATAAAAAAGTAAATACATCCAAAAAAGTTTTTGAAAGAAGTATTAGAAGGAAAGGTATTTTATGCCATTTTCAAGCTGGATAAAAATAGATTTTTATGAATTTAGTTTAAAGTGACCCATAAGATGGCCTTTCTGTATATGGCCACCAAACAGAATATATAAGCCTTAAAGAACAAGAACAGTCTAGAAGACAACCAGTATGAGAGACAATATAAAGGCAGTTATTGCATACTACTAAGTTAAACTGTTTAAATTTACTTTTGTAAGCACCAAGAGACTATTGACATCTAAGAAAAGAATAAAATGATTTTTTTAGGAAGCTACAGCTATTCTGTAACTATAGTAGAGTTCAGGTAAATATAAGCAGAGTAGCCAATAAAAATATTTAATGCAGCATACAGGGAAGAGTAAAGGAGGAACAAAGAAAGGTAATTCAAAATAATGGCTATTTCAAAGGCTGCTTTGATAGGATTTTGAGATGGGGATTCAAATATAATTCTAAAATATTTAAGTGTACTAATTGGACTTGGGAGTTATACAGAACTTTAAAATA
Organism: Cricetiscus sungorus; assembly: GCA_030556225.1. Classification (NCBI taxonomy): domain Eukaryota; kingdom Metazoa; phylum Chordata; class Mammalia; order Rodentia; family Cricetidae; genus Cricetiscus; species Cricetiscus sungorus. Next base: position 30,713,997 of record JANBXA010000588.1, read on the forward strand.
AAAATATGGCTTTTCCCCTGTTCCGGAGGGAGGGTGGGTGGTGGCTTAAATATTGAAAAGAAGATGACAAATTCTACTTTTAAAGTATTGCTCATATTCCTCTACTTCCAGTTACCAGCCTGAGAACAAATTTTAAAAAACAAATTCAAAGAGTTAATTTCTAGTGCCTACATCAACAACTTCACAGCAAACAGGAGTTGTTATATGATACAGCTATTATAGGCAACAAGAACTCCCATTGGTCTAGATATGCACTGCTGTTCCCACAAAAATCTTTTAGTTTTGGACTAGCTGAGGCTGGTCTTCTGGTTGGCAAAGACCAGTCAAGATTTTTCATGAATAGGCTGATATTTTAGGGCCAGAAATCTTCTATGATGAAGGACTCAATGCTACAAGAAATGAATTTACTATAGATCTTCAAGATCACTGGAGGGGTCCCCTCTTTCAATGTCACTGTCACTGTGACTGCCAAGAAACTAAAAGAATTTCCCAGTACTGACCATATTTGTCCAGTGACCTCAGTTTTTGGACAGTGGCCCTGCCCTCTCCCCACATTTTTATTTGGAGAGACTTTACTCCATTATTTCTTAGTGCTGCTCAAACCACATGTACTACAGGCCAGGGCCAGATAGATAGCTTTCTCTACCCACCCCCTTCTATGTGCATACTAAAATAAAAACAAACAAGGAAACAAAAAAACAAAACATAATTTTAGCACACCGAAACATAATTTTAGCACACCGTTAACTGATAAGGCACTTGTTGTTGTAACCTAAACATTCACATCTTACAATCAGATTGTTTAAAGTTTTTATTACTATTTGTGTGTGTGTGTGGGGGTGCATACCACACCCAGTGGAGGTCACAAAACAACTCTTGTGAAGTTGGCTCTTCCCTTCCACCTTACATGGGTTTCAGGAGAGCATTTATACTGCCAGGTCTGTGCAGCTACCTAACTGGCAAGTACATTTATTAGTCTTACCTCAAAATTCCCTAAAAAGTAGGCAAATCAGACACCTCCCTTTCCCAAATATACAGGCACTAAATACTTAAATCACACAGCTAGAAATATCAAGACAGAAACTAAAATCCAAACAGGTGAACATCCCTGTGGATCCACAGTGCTGTCTCTGAAGAATAGTACCTACCTACCATGCAGACTGCAAGCTTCCTTGAAAAGTCACACACTGCTCTGCAGCCTCTAAAATACAGTCAGAGAAAACTAACGCGTTCCCTCAACTGACTGCTTTGTACTTTGTTAATGCATCACAATTTTATTTTGCCATCTAATTGCATTAACATTTATTACTCAAGGTTCCTGAAAACTAGCCTTTGGTGCAGAGGCAGTCCTGTGGAGAAATGTTAGAAATGTGATTCCTCCCTTGCCACCCATGAAAAATGAAACTATGCTACCAATATTCCAGTTTCCATTTGATCTTACATTTAAAAAAATTATCCTATCATGTTCTAACTTCAACACACATTTGCCAAGGTGAGCCACTTGTTTTAATCAAATTTTTCAATAATAAAATAATAATGCATTGCTCTAAAAATATGCTAAAAATATAACAGACCAGCCTCTGTTTGACTAACTATCCTGTGGTGAAATTAAGTAGTTTGAAATTCACACCTGTAATACTCCTAAATATAACTAGTTATATCAATTTTAAGTCCACGACATTTCACACACATCTCAGCTCCTCTCTTCCCATGCCACTCCATTGTTTGGGTTTTTCTGAGCTCCCTAATTCAACTTCAGTCTTGCTTTTTGTGGATCATTTCTCACAGTGATGCCAGATTAACTTTCCTGAAAGAATCCCTATTACCATGACAGTGTTCCTTTAGAAGTTTTTGTTGCCTCTTTCCTTTTTAAAACTACTGTTTGCTGAGGGTTAACTATGCAACATTCACTGGCTGGGCTCAGTACGTGGCATGCATAATCTAATTTAAACCTCACAGCAGTCTCCTTATTGAATGGTGTGCCTTACTTCAGCAAGGTACAAAATTTGTCAGTGCCTGAAGTCTGATTCCAGGGTACTTTACCAATCATCCGGTAGGATGATTGAAATTTCAAGTTCCTTAGTCTGACACTTTTATAACTTCTCTTGACTTATATTTTCCCCACTTTATTTCCCTTTCCCTTAGCTCCCAAATCAAACCAATATTTCTCATGTAACCCTTATAACTTCCCACCTCAACATCACCAACATATTTTTTTCTTATACCCACAGAAACAATTACTGTTTAATTTTTCAATCTGTGAAGTTTTCCTTTCCTCTGAGTGTCTTAGGAAATTTCTCTTAACTCACCGGTTCTCTATGCCTTTGAGGCATCATGCACTTTATACTCTGAAATCAGAATATTTACTGTCACATTAAACTAAGCAGATTTCAAGCTTTGTCATGGAGTTGATGTCTAACCTGTATCTGATGACTCATACTGTGTGCAATATAATAGTCCTCCTTAGGTACATCATGGAGCTCCAGTCTGCTTCCCAGTTCCAGTGAACAAGAGTAAAACACAGTAAAAACCAGAGGAAGGAAAGACTATTCACAAAACTTTTAGAATTTTATGTTGTGTTATAATTGTTTTACTACTGTTAATTTCTTACTGTCCCTAATTTATGAACTTTAATATAAGCATGATTACATATTAAAAAACAAACAAACAAACAAAAAACCAAACAGCATTTACAGGGCTTGGTACTATACTCAACTTCTTCAGACATCAATGGAGATGCTGAAAGACCCTCAGAGTGTGGACCTTCACGCTCTGACTCAGGAATGGCTACACCCCCAAATCACTCACGTGAAGTGGTCTTGATGCAAACTGCAAGAGGACTTTTTATTCCAAATGCACTGGAGTCCACAGTCATACACCATGCAGGGGTAGAGGACTGAGGAACCCAAGTGCAGAATTGAGACAGCTTTTATAGGGTTACAACAAAGCCCACACAGTAAACCAATCATCTCTTAGCATTAAGAGCCCACGTGGTGCGGGCCAATCAATTTCAACCGTTTTATAGTTTTTAGAACAATCATTTAAAATCATCCAAGCCCACGCTTTAGAAACTAATCAGTTTTTTATAGCCCCAGAGGTCTGCATTTGCGCGGGCTCCTAGACCTTTTGTCTATTTACTGGCAGAGGACAGGGTCTGGAATTTAAGGTATTTAGGGCTTCTTAGATAGTATTTTTAAATGTCTAGCTTCCTGGGGACATTGGAGAGTTAGGCTGCATTTTCCATCCTTTCAATACTAGCATATGTTTCATAAGGATAAGGGAGACTATATATACTGTGCTACATATACTCTTTTGGATGCATATAGTTGGCTTGAAATAACTACTTTTATTTGGGAGGGAGACAGTTTTACTAAGAATTCCTCATTCACAACTTTACAAATATAAGTAAATTAACATGGACTGCCAGCAAATGTTAAGATGGCCCTAAAACCTAAATAAAATTCATTTTAAAGACAGATTACCATTTATCAAAGTCATGCCTATGGGGTTAGTTATAACCATTCTTCTTCTACTGCAAATATATTTTCCTTTAATGATGGAAATGATGCTCAGTACCACAGGAATGAAAGTAATAAGGAGAAATGGTTATTTTTCAAATACCTCTCCTGAGGACATTGTTTCTGAGACCAGAACTATATATTCTGGTAGAACAAAGACAGAAATATCAGGTTTAAGGGCCATAGGTCTAAAAATATCAACAAAATTTCTAAATAACATCTAACAAACTGTTAAATATTCATCGTAACTCTATTCCCCACACCCCCTTTTAAAAGATAGGCTATTTGTATGCATAGAATTAAAGTGTAGCTAAAAATATAGTCAATAGTAGCATGTATGACTAACATACACAGGCCCCAAGTCCCAGCAAAGTGTGCATATACACAAATAGGATATCATTTATGATAAAAGTTAAATGAAATCAAACCAATTTTTTTAATAAAGGGAAAAACAAAATAATATGAACTTTATTGTTGTTCCAAACAGGGTCTCTGTAACTCTGGTTGTCTTAGAACTTGCTATGTAGACCAGAGATCCACCTGGCTCTGCATTCTGAGTAATGAGATTAAAGGTGTGCACTACTACATCTGGCCATGAACTATTTGTTATTAAACAGTTAACAATATAAAGGCAGCTGTCTGAAACCATGCAAATTTATGCATCCATGCCTACTCCTGTAATTAACCTTGTCAAATCTTATCAATACCTGCTAGAACAGCTCAAACCCAGGAAGGACCTATTAGTGGTTGATTCAAGTATTTCCTCTTTTTTTATATTAGCAATTATGTGTTATCTAAAATAATGGTTTCATCATGGCATTTTCATACATGTATATAATGTACTTCTACCACCCCCATTATAATCAAATCTTATAAAACTATTTTTTTAAGAGTCTTCTGCCTACATTATGTGTATGTACTGAGTATGTACCTAGTGCCCATGGATCAGGAAGAGCATCAGATACCCAGGAACTGGAGTCATACATAAGCCACTATGGGGTTGCTGAGGCTTGAACCTGGGTCCTCTAGGAAAAGCAGCTAGTTCTTTTAACCTATGAGCCATCTCTTCAGTCCTTATGATCAAATTTTAAAGTACATATTTTTGTACTACTTTCCTTGTTATTAATATGTCCTACCTGCAGGCCATCTAAATGGCTTGTGGGTAAAGCACTTATTGTCAAGCCTTATGACATAACTGAAGTTTTATCCCCAAAACTAACATGGCAGAAGGATAGAACTAAATCCCACAAGTTGTCTTTTGACGCCCACATGCATGTCATGCTTGCATGCAGCTCCACATACATAAAATCATAATAACATAGATGTTTTTTAAAATCTGTCCTACCTGCTCATCTATTTATATGTGCAAGTACGTTATTTTCCCAACTGAAATGCAAATAACATAGCAATTCCAGTATACTGATGTTGCCTCTTTTTGATCTTGGGCAGTGTCATGTATGTTCATATTAGAAACCCAATACCTGCTGCATTAAATCTGAATGAATATTTAAATGTTAGATACAGGGCATGTGATGGCTGATCTCAACTGTCAACTTCATATGATTTAGAATCAACCAGGACTGGTCTCTGGGCTATCAGCCACTGCAGGATGTATCATTCCCTGGGTTTGGGTCCTGGATTACATAAACAGGAGGAAGCTGGCAGAGCATGAGCATTCAGTTGCTTTCTGCTTCTTGGCTGTAGATTCAATGCAACCAGCTGCCTCAAGGTCCTACTGCTGTTAACTTTCCCACAATAATGGACTATAAGCTTGACTGAGCCAGAAACAAGCCTTTCCTTTAAGTATCTCAAAGTATATCACCACATCAAACTAGGAAGTAAGAGAGAGAAGAGGAAAACTGTATCTACCACAAAACATCTTGATGGGGTTAATTAATAAAGCCCTGTTGGCCAATAGGAAACTAGATAGGTGGGGCTAGGAGACTAGGAGGAGGAAAGAGGAAATAGTCAGGAGTCAGCATGTAGAGGTAGAAAAAGCCACTCTCCGATAAGATGACCACGTGGAAATACATAGATAAATAGAAATGGTTTAATAATTAAGACAGAGCTAGCCCATAAACAATAATGGTAACTGGCCAACAGGATCGTATCAAATACAGAGTCTCTGAGTGTTATTTGGGGCCGGTGCACCAGACAAGTGGCAGGCGGGCTGGTGGGCTGGCAGAAAACAGACATGCTACAACATCTTCCAAATTCTTTAATGACCATCATAAAGAAGTGATTCTAGTGTGGTGATGGCAATATTTCATACAATTACAATTACATTACTAGAGCTCTGATCTGCAACTTTCTGTTGTATGTACAACCATGATACACAACTACATATGTATATGCATGTCATTACACTCCAGAAAACGTAAGACAGAAAGAACAATTGTCTCTTCTCACCTCCTTTACCTGAGGTCTGCCTACTTTTATTCCTTCAACTGTTCTATTTGAATTAATCTTTAATTTCTAGCAAGATGTTCAGAAACAGGCTTATACATGTGTATACATACATGCCATTTTTTGTGATATTATCTGATGGCCACTTAAAGATGATAATCAGCTCTCTAATATTAGTCATTCTCTTCACAAGTTATATTACCTTTTCAGTGAAATCACTAATATATCCCTACCTTTTCTGATAATAGTTTTTTTATATTTAAAAATTCATTTTATTTTTTGTATGTATGGGTGTTTTCCTTGCATGCATACATGTATACCATGTGCAAGTCTGGTGCCTACAGAGGCCAAAAGAGGTTGTCAGATTCCCAGTGGCTAGAGTTATAGACAGGTGAGAGCCACTACAGTAGGTGCTGGCAACCAAATCCAGGTCTTCTTCAAGAGCAGCCAGTGTGCTCTTAACCAATGAGCCAACTCTCCTGCCCCAGAAGTCGTATTTTTAGAGGTTTACTCTCATGGTTATTTTGGGTTATTTTTCTGCCCAGATCTACTCATCACTGTCTATTTGCTCCAGGTTCTTGAAAGCTGACCTCATTATCATATATTTTCTTGTCCTCCAATCCTTGGTATTGCCAGTAAGAATTACTCACTAGAAACAAGCAAAGAATGGTTTGGTTCTTTATTTCCCCATCTTCCTCCTGTGGTCATACAAGGGTTGCATTCCATTTAGACCACAGCTCTCATGTGGCCCCACTACTACTGCTACAGTTGTAGGTAAATCTTAGTAACTTGTTCCTTGTTCCTTCAGAGCTAAGTTCAAAAGGCTGTCGCTATGCTTAGGGTATTTTACCATTCCTTCTTTGTGAACTTTTATTAAATTTTCTTTTATTCCTGGACTTGATTTTGCAACCCATTGCGTAAATTCTGATAAAACTAACTTCTGTACTTATACAGGACTCAGAGTCACTATTAACTCTTCATCCTCACCCTGGGAAATTTTCCTCACACCTTTAGTTGGCTAGAATAGTCAACAAGCTATACCACTGAACTACATTTCCAGTTTCCAGTGACTTTTGACTTTTTGTTGTTCGTTTCATGGGATTATTTATAGTAAGATTCCCCCTTTTTTTCCAACTATGTAAGTAAAAAAGTGATGTAAGCAGAGAGGAGGCACTGGAAATGGGAGAAGTTAGTAGGAGAGGCAGGTGAATAAGAATACAAAGAAAATATGGAGTGTTTGCAAGAAAATGTCATTATGAAACCTATTACTTTTTCTGCTATCTTACAAAATAAATTAGGAGGGGCTAGAAGGATGGTGTTGGCATTCAGAGTACTTCTTGCTCTTCCCTGAGATCCAGGTTTAGTTACCAGTACCCACATCAGGCAATTCCTATAACTACAACTCTAGGACTTACAATGCCCTCTTCTGGCCCCCATAGGCACCAGCATACACATGACATACATTCATACAAATAGCATACATATAAATAAAAACAAAAATCATTTAAATTAATTTAATTAGTTTTTTAAAAGGTGGTATAAATATGTAAAAAGTTTTACTTTCCCATTGTGTCTATATTTTTGGTATAACTACCAATAATTTTCAGTGCTGGGAACTACATATTGAAATAGACCATGTATTATTGATGCTACTTAATGTGACCAGAATAACTGAAGAACAAATTTTTAAATTTAGTTTTAATTAATTTACATTTAATAACTGATATTATAAAACTTCAAAATATTCTGGAGCAATTCAGACATGTTATTCTACATTTTAAAGTGTGAATTTAATAATATTTAAATGCAAGTCAACTATAGTTAGGCCTCATATAATGAGGGATAGGTTCTAAGAAGTAAATCAGTAGGCAGATTATTGCAATGTAAGCATCAGAGAGCAGATGCACAAACTCAGTTTAAACCAATTCAATGTGGACAATTGATCCAATCAAAGCATAGGGTAAAGATGCCATGCCCAAGGCTGGTGCTGCTATAAAAAAAAAAAAAAAACTAAAATGAACCGTTGAACTGTTTTACTGTAAATATGATTTTGTAAAAGAATGCTTACTAAAATATTGAAGTGCAGTATAGTTTAGCAAATACATAAACCAACAGCAGTCATTTACTCATGTATTTGACTACACTGCTGTATACTTTTATATGGCTGGTATTGTAGTAAGTTTGTTTACAGGAACATCACCACACACACACACAGTAAGTTGTGCTGTGTTATAGTATCACTAGATGACAACAATTTTTCCAGCTCCATTATAACCTTATGGGACTATAAACTAATATATGGTCCTCTCAAGCAAGATATTGTTATATAGTTCATGAGAGCTACTCATGAAATATTACTAATCTAATTAAGATGTACTATCAGTATAAAATACACACTGGATTTTAAGGACTCGTTATTTTTTTTAAAAAAAATTAACTATTACTTTTATACTTAATAGATACTGAAATGGTTATAACTTTGATAAACTATGTAAGACATACTATTAATTTTCTTTCTGTCTCCCTACCTAGGCTGGCTATTCCTGAGCTACACCTCCAGATCTTTACTTTTGTTTAATTTGTGTACTTGCACAGAGATCTATATGAGGTGATAAGATAAAAAGGTGTGTGAAAAATCAAGTTTCAAAACAGCATTTGTGTACCATCCACTTTTGGAAATACACAGAAGCAGTTTATGAAGTTATTAACAAAAACTGGGAAACATACACAACTTTTTAAAAAGATTTATTTTTATGTGAATGCGCTTGCCTGAATGTATGTATAGTGTGCCTGATACCCTAAAAGGACAATGAATCTACATTTAAGACACTTGTAAGTTGCTGGGTTCTAGGAACTGAATCTCTGTTGCCTTTATAATTTCAAAGCTAGTATCACTTTAAAAAGCATAGAGGTTTTAAATTTCAAGGGGCCACCAATACTTTAAAATTATCAGGCTGAGGATGTGATAGATCAACTTCCTAATATGTGTGAGACTTTGGGTTTGATTCCCTGAACTAGGAAAAAAAACTAGTTATATCCATAACTTCGGACTACATTTTGTTATATTAATAACTTACAATAACGACAGAGAAACAGCTCAACAGGTATAAGCACTTTCCATGCAAGCCTGATCATCTGCATTTGATCCCTGAACCTGTGGTACAAGGAGAGAACTTTGACCTCCACATGCATGACACAGTACATATCCACCTGTACACTACACAACACACACACACACACACACACACACACACCATATATACATATACAGTAATAATAACTTTTTTAAAGTACAATGACAACTATTCAGAGAATTTTAGTTATTAAACTCAAGTGGCTACTGTTTTGCTCTGAATGTATTCACTACAGATTCTCTCCATTCCCTCTAATCAATCATTTTCCTTAACACATGCTTATTACATAAAGTTTTAGGTCTCTAAAACTGCATTACAAGATACTTCTAACACTAAGTGATTTACATACGGCTTCCTAGAAGAAAAACATTTCAAAGGTCAACAAATTAGTAGATGATTACCTCTATCTAGATAGCTGGCTGCTATACAAATTAAAATACCTGGGGAGAGGGTATTGCTTTGTCAATGAAGAAATACCAAATAGCCATTTTAGAGTTACAAGGACAGGATTAACCAAAATGAAAACTAATAAAGACACAGCCAGACTAATCTGTAAGGCTAGACTGAAGAAGTAGTAATAGTATTTTCAAGACAAAAAGTGAGATGTGTCACCAGAACAGGAAAAGAATCAAACTTGACAAGGAAGATGGAGAATACATATGTCACCAAACTAGAATACAATGAACTTTTGGTACCACAGTATTGTCAAGAGTACAAATAGTGTGCTGGGCGTTGGTGGTGCACACCTTTAATCCTAGCACTCGGGAGGCAGAAGGTGGATCTCTGTGAGTTCAAGGCCAGCCTGGTCTACAGAGCTAATTCCAGGACAGGCTCCAAAGCAATACTGAGAAATCCTGTCTCCAAAAACCAAAAGAGTACAAATAATGCCATGAGTCTGAACAGTCTTAGAGGAGAGAGCATGGGTTTAGTCTATGGAACATTTTTAGCAGGTCAATACTATCACTACCCTGTTAATCCTATAGTTAAAGGGGGTTAGATACACTTTTATTCAAGTATGTTAAGTACTCAGTTGGTACAAAACACTTAGTCACTGTTGTTTTGAGTCAGTCTTAGATGGCCCAACCAAGACAGCCTGGTACTCACTATGCAGCTTACTCATTAACTCAGGCATGCTTTGCACCCTTATATTTAAGAAACCTGAAATCTACCAAAGAAATAAAACAAGAACAAAAACTCAATACAATGTTGACTGTTAACTGTGATGCCAGAACTACAGAAAAAGAATACTCTAAGAGAATTAGAATAAAATGAAAAAAAAAATACAAAGTTCAATTGATTCATTACACAAAGGTTAGAAATAAAGTATTAATATAAATGCATTAATACCAGTAAAATTAAACAAATGCTATTTTCAAACACCACTGAATTTCAGCTCTCCCATTTAAAAATATATAGAACCAGCCACCTTGAATCTCAGCACTCAGGAGGCAGAAGCAGGCTGATCTCTGTGAGTTTGAAGATAGCCTGTTCTACATAGTAAGTTCCAAGTCAACCAAGGCTATATACTTAAAAGCCTATCCCCCAAATATTAATAAGCAAATAAATAAATAACAGGAAGTGGGAGGGGGTAAGGGACCTTACATATAGCTTATTGCTAAAGAGTGTGCCTAGCATGTACAATCCCTAGCACAGGGGGAACAAGTATGTAGTGAATATATTCCTACAGAAAAACTCAGAACAATGTCTGAGAGTCAAAGGGAAAAGCTGTACAGAATTTGAATTCATGACATAAGTGAATTAATGTGGAGCAACAAATGGCTTTTCCCTACCAACTTTTACTATTACTGTGGAGATTAAAAAAAAAACCTAATCCTGATGTACAATGACCTACCTCATCATTGACTTGGAGTACAACAATTATAATATTCGTAAAGTTACTAATGCAAATTATTGAAAATTATCTAATATATTTAAAATATGTCTAAATATAATGGTAGTCAGGAGCTGAGTCAGGAAAATTACAAGTTTGAGGCCAGCATGCACAGTAAATTGGAAGCTAGTTGAGGACATACAGTAAGACTGTTTCAAACAAAATAAACCAAATAAAAACTGAACACTAATTTTAAAATGTATCTAAATACATCTCAACCACCCTTTCCTAGCACAAATTTAGTTTGTATTCTATCTTTCACTTACTTTTTTTTAAACATTTATGGAGTGCCTAATTTTTATCAGACACTATGCCTATTATTCGTTTTTCCTTTTTAAAAAATGTTTATTTCTGTTTCATTTACATTGGTGTTTTGCCTGCATATATGTCTGTATGAGGACATCAAATCCCCTGGAACTGCAGTTACAGACAGTTGTGAGCTGCTACTTGGGTGCTGGTAATTGAACCTAGGTCCTTTGGAAGAACAGACAGTACTCTTAACCACTGAGCCATCTCTCCAGCCCCACCCATTATTGATACACCATTTCAGTTAACTTTAAAAACAAACCCACTGAATTAGGCACTAATATCCAACTATACAGATAAGGAGGCAAGGCAACTTTAATTAGTTGCCTTGCTCAGAGTCATAGATAAATCTATTCCAGCAAAGTCTGAGTCTGAGTAGTCTACAGAAGTACTTCAAATAGTGCAAGCAGTGTAAGTGCATCATAACTATGGTAACTCTCAGTAAGGATCTGTAGAAAAGAAAAAGTCATGAGCTAACCTCCACCATACGTTTATAATGCTGTAGAAAAATTAATTCAGAATACATGACAGACTCCTCACTTCAAATTTCTGGCCAACCTAAAATAAACGTAATTGTCACTAGGGAGATAATCCAGTGTTTGTCTATAAGCATAAAGGTCTGAATTTGATCAACAGAACCCATGTAAAAAGCAGAAACTGGCAGCGCACATTTGTAATATCAATGCTGGAGTGATGGAGACAGGCAGGTTCGTGGGCTTGCTGGCTAGCCAGCCTAGCCTATTTGGTGAGCCCCAGGTCAGCAAAAGACGTTGTCTCAAACAGTAAGATGGACAACTCCTAAGGAACAATACCTGAAGTTGTTCTCTGGCCTATATATAGATGTACCCACAAAGTTAAAAAAATGAACCAAATTGCTTTAAATTTCAAATTCTTAGTTTATCAGGGGTAACTAGGACTGAAAAGACTTCAATATTAAGTTCACAAAGTTAAAGTTTACCCAAGTGGTCAAAGTGGGATTAAGTAGAGTGCATTCCACTCTGTTTTTTACAATATACTTCCTTTTTTTATTTAAGATTTTATGTATATGTTTTTCTTGCATACATGTATGTGGACCACATGTATGTCTGGTGCTCATGGAGGTCAGGAGGCTTGGATTCCCTGGGAATTACCAATGGTTATGGACCACCACGAGTCCTGGGAACTGAACCCAGGTCTTTTGCAAGAGCAGAAAGTACTGTTTACTATTAAGTCATCTCTCCAGCCCCACTAACCCAACATCAAATATATAGGTCTCTTTCTCAGACCTTGAGAAGTTTCCTAAAGATTCTCCAATTCTTCAGATAGCAACTGAGAATCTTGTAATTCCTATCTACCTCCATCTCCCCCACAGTATGCTCCAGATCTCAAGATTGCCTCTACCTCGCACTCCAGCCTTAAGTCCTGGGCCTCTTGTACTTCCGACCATTAATTATGGGTTCCCAGGATTCCTTTCCCATGTTTAAGAATTTGTTAGAATGGCTCAGGAACTCAAGAAGGTACTTTTCTTATAATTTCTGGTTTATACAACTCCAGAATATCCAAATGGGATAGATACAAAGGGAAAAGCACGGAAGTAAAAAGACATGGTCCCGATGTCTTCCTCAGGTGCACCACTCTCATTACTTTGGTACACACATACCAACCTAGAATGCTATCATTTAGAGCTTTTTCTTTTCTTTTTTTTAAATGTAAGCTTTATCTTTCACAGCGTGATTGATTTAATCATTGTCCACTGGTGAGTTACTCTACTCCACCTTAGCTCCTCAGAGATACAGAAGCAATTTCTAATCATGCCTTGATCTTTCTGGCGGCAGGTCCCAAGCTGAAGCTATTTAGGGCCCAGCCAAGAAGTGCCTCTTTGCAACAAAAGATAACTCTTATCACCAAGAAAATTCCAAGGGATTGAAAAACTCTGCTTCAGGACAGAGGACAAAGACCAAACACAATTCACATTACATCACAGACACATTAAGCACTAAGACACTCAGATAAAAGGACATTGTTTCAACCCATGTTGAGCTTAATTAATAATCTGCTTAAGATTCTAATTCAAGTATATCTTAAACACTAGTTGAAGATGGCTTTCTTCAAAATTATTTTAATCTTACCAAAAAGAAGTTAAGTCTTAAACAGGCTACACTACAAAGAAAAACTAGGGCTTAAAGTTAAAATGAATTCCCATTCATTTTGGATAAAATAATTTGAGTCTCAGTTTCTTCATTTGCCAAATAGAGAATACTGATAAAAACTTGAAAAAGTAATTGGTAATATTTAAGGAATAGAAACAGAATACCACTTAAATTAAGAGTTAGGGAAAAGCAAAGGCAATGAGATTTATTCACAGCATATATTTAAATTGCTCTAAAACAATATAAAAGAATAAAGTAAAAAAAAAAAAAGATGATGGTATTTTGGGATAGCTAGAGAGATTGCTCAGTGGTTAAAAGTACTGACTGATACTTCAGAGGACCTAGGTTCAATTCCCAGCACCCACAAGGTGGCTTAAAACCATCTTTAACTATAGCTCCAGGGCATCCAATACCCTCTTCTGATTTCCATAACACAGGTACACAGACATACATGTAGACAAAACACTGATACACATAAAAAAATAAATAAATAAAAATATCTTTTTTTCAAAAGGGTGATTATTTTTGTTAAGTCTCCAAAAACCTACCAAAGTTCCTTTGGCTGTTAAGCATATAGTAATTCCTATTAAGTAAATCATTTTTAAAAATATTTTGCCAGGCAGTGGTGGCACATAGCTTTAATATCAGCACTCGGGAGGCAGAGGCAGAGGCAGGCAGATCTCTGTTAGTTCGAGAACAAGACCAAAGTTGTTTTGGTCTACAAAGCAAGTTCCAGTACAGACAGGGCTGTTAAACAGAGAAACCTTCTCTTGAAAAACAATAACAAAAACCTAAAAAAAGTAAAAGGCTATAAATCTGTTATAAAGCAAGAATGTATAAACGGTCATTGAATACTGTTATAGCGGAATACATTAAGAACACGTCTAGGGGACTGGAGAGATGATAGCTCAGCAGTTAAGAGCACTAGCTGCGCTTCCAGAGAACCTAAGTTCAAATTTCAGCACCCACGTGGCAGCTCACAACTATCTGTAACTCCAGTTCCAAGGGATCTGGCACCCTTGCACAGTTATATACGAAGGCAAAACATCAATGCACACAAAATCTTAAAAAAAGAAGAATGTCTGTTAATGGCAGGGGTATAGACAGTTCTTATGAAATCAAGAGAAAATCAAGGGAACTTTATTTATTTATTCGTGTTTGGTGATACTGGGTATTGACCCAGGGCCAGCATGAATTCTAGGTAATCAACACACCACTTAGTCACAACCACAGCCCTTTGAGGATGGAATTTTAAATATTCAGGTTTTGTGTAATTCCTATCAAGATGTACACAAAATAACTATAGAGGTCAACAAACTTATTTCAAAATAAATAAGACTAAATTAACTATAACAATTTCTATACAGAATAAAGCTGGGAAGCTTAGAATACCTATTGTAAATAGCTCCAGTAGCTAGGACAGTGGAAAGCAAAAGCCCACAAATAGAAGCTCACAAGTCAGTGGAAAGCAAGCGCTCACAAAATGCTCACAAGTGCTCACAAAATGCTCACAGGACAGTGGAAAGCAAGAGCCCACAAATCCATGCTCACAGGTTTTACAATGGTTTCTAGAAAAGACACAGGGCCTAACAAATGGAGTTCACTCTTTGAGGCCAATATGGTAGAAAGAGAATCAATTCCTAAAAGTTGTCTGCAAATTTGCATACTTGCCCTGTGGCATGCACACATGTGCACACACACACACACACACACACACACACACACACACACACACACACACACACACACACAACACTTTTTAAATCCCTCAAACCTATTAAGATTGTAACAAAGTTAGACACTAAATATAAACTGTTTCACACTAAAACTCTTATTTCCCCCACTGATTATTTTGGGTGGTGGTGGTGGTGGTGAGTAGGTGGGTTTTTTTGGTTTTTGTTTTTTTCTTTTTAAAGGAGAGGTATGTGTAGGAAAATCTCAAAGGACAAATCAAGCACACCCTTGTTTTTACAGGTACAGTAATAGTCTGCATAAAGGCTTTCCAGTCAAGACAGACTACATTAAGACACTGATCCCAAAAGATTATAATGGACCACATTCATGCTGATGCTGGTGTAAACAAAATCTACTGCATATAAAAGTACAGTATAAACAATTATGTAAAACATGTATACTTGATAATGACAAAAATTTTATACCATTGGGCAGTTTTTATTATTTATACTACACTTTAACTAGTATTTAGTCTACGCCTACTTATAAAAAAAGGCTTACTGTGAAGCAGTATGATGTGCTGAAATGGCAGAACAGACTATCAAGAGGTCTAGTTGAGTGACTGACCTACACCATCTAATTTGTGTAAGCACATTTTGTGATGTTCATATCATAAAAAATTATCTAATGATATACCACATTTCTCAGAATACGTACTTGTCAGTAAGTGATGCATAAATCATAAAGTTTTATTGGAACATAGTCATGGTTGTTTGGGTGACTGTATCTTTGCTCTCTTAACAGCAGATCTGAATACCTCAGAGACAAAATGGCTCATGAAGCTTAAAATATTTACAGAAAGTAATCTTCCCCTGTCTTAAGAGATCAAAGGACAACATACAAGGCCTCAAAGCCTTTATGTTTAGGGTCTTTGAAAGAATTTTTAACTGAAAAAAAGATCCGTAAACTTAAAAAACATGGAAGGCAAATGCTTGAATTCATATGTTAAATGTTTGATAAACTTGACTTTTAAAAATCTGTTAAACAGCTCAATTATTATGTTACTGAAATCTTAATCTTCATAATTAAACTGTCTTCTGTAGTTTGATAGAAGAAAAACTTCACAATTCAAAATATATTTAATGAGGATTCAGGTTTTTCCATTCACCCACTCAAAATCAAACCATCTGGAACTTTGTATTTCAATTCACTTTTTATATACTCACTAGCAAGCAAGCAATTCATTGTAACCAATCCCAAATGGATGTGACTTCTTAGGCATTTTGGTATATAGAGATAGAATGGCTTTTGTTTGTTTCTTCAAAGTCCTAAGTTGATTTCCCTGTCCTTATAGGTCAATAAATTATTCAGAAGAGGAGGCAGGACAGAACAAAATTATAATTATGCCTCCTTGTACTGTGAAGGAAAGGAACTGAGTTTTATGTGAGTATAGAGTAAACAGACTTGATTGACAAGGCAGTTTGTATATAGGGCTAGGTATGTGCTGGTATGACTATGATATAATCTAGAGAGAGTACCTCATTTCTTCTGAGTTTCTCACAACGTATGCCTGTCATTAAGTGATACATAAACCATGCGGTTTTACTTTAACAGGCATGCTCATTTGGGTGACTACTTTGCACTCTAACAAGAGAACTGATGCCTACAACACAGGTTCCTTGGTGCCTGCATAAATTCTCAGGTATGCAAACTGAATTTATTTCTTTATCTACTTTCAATTCTTACTTGGATGGCCCCATCCTTTATAGGGAACACAATTTCTTCCAAGGCATTTCTCTAGATTCTAGATCTCCAAGATACCCAGTTAGACCTTTTTCTATTTACTTTGGGATGTTTTTTCCCCAAATTAGAACTTTTACTCTGAAATCCATATATATAGTTGGAAGAAAATATACAGAGCTTCTACACATTACTTTTTGCTAAGACCTGTTTATTATACAACAATCAAGGCAGTGTATTATTAGCAAAAAGACAAATAGATCGTATCGATGTTGTATTGCTTTTGACAAAAACATGAGAAATTCCAATAAGTTCTTTTAAATGTCATGAACTAACAAGACAAAGAAATGTAATTACATGTATCTTTCACTTCATATTAAATTTAATGCAATGGAACACAAATCTAAGTGTGAAATATAAAAATATGTAACTTGTGGGAAAAGTAAAGCAGAAGAATCTCAGTGAGTCTGGGCAAGGCAGACTTCCTCAGCTACAACAAACAGCACAGCTCACATCCACAAAATAAACAACTGCTCACTGAGCTTCATTAAAACTTACAGTGTCAACACTTCAAAAGAGTTATTAAGAAAAAAAAAGGGTTAATAGATTAGAAGGAAGACCTTTGCAAATTACTTATCTGACAAAAGAAAAAGGACTATATAAAGAACTATCAAAACTTGGGCTGGGGGTGTAGCTCAGCAGTAAGGCACATGCCTAGCATAAGCAAGGCCTTCTGTGTGACTCTCTAAAAACTCAACAATAAGAAAACGTAAATCTGGCAAGCTGGTGTATGCAATGGTCCCAGCTATTGGGGAGGCTGAGGCAGGAACAACAGAGTAAAACAATGCCTAATAAATAAATAAATAAATAAATAAATAAATAAATAAATAAATAAATAAATTATAAGTAAATAAAAATGGGCAAAGAATTGAGTTACTTCACAAAGAGTGCAAACAAGCACATAAAATAATATTCAACACCATTAGTTATAAGGGAACAGTGATTTTAAAAATATAATGACAATGCCTATTAGAATGGCTAACATGAAAAAGACTGATTATACCAAGTGCTGGTGAGGATGTAAAACTGCATACATTGCTAGCAGGAATGTAAAGTGGTACAGCTACTTTGAAGAGATTTTTCACAAGTGCACTAGGTTCCCAGGCCGCTGTAACAAAGTACCACAAACACAAAGGCCTTTAAAGCAACATATACTTAAGAGTTTTAAATTCTTTAAGTCAGGAGCTTGACACAGGTCTCTTGAGCTAAAATTAAGGTGTTTTCAGAGCTGTTTTTTTTTTTTTGTTTGTTTGTTGGTTTTTTTTTTTTTTTTTGTTTTTTTTTTTGCAGTTGCCAAAAGCTAATCTATTTTCTACCTTCTGGAAAACAAGCACATTCCTCTGCTTATAGTTTCCTTTCTTCTATCTTCAAACACACTAGTTTGTTTGTTTGTTTGTTTTCATCTAGAAGCTATTTAGAAGCTGTTTCTACTGTTTCATCTTTTTTTTTTCTGACTCTATCCTTCCTCTTTGTCCTTTTAAAGACCTGTGATAATTAGGCCCACCTGAATTATCTCCACGTGCTACATACAAACAGCTGACTAACAACCTAAATTAAATTGACATGTAATCAAATATTTTCAGAGGCTCTAATCATTAGAATATTTTCAAGGGCTATTGTTTTGCCTATTGGAGACTGTGTTTTTATTTTGCTGTTGTTTTGTTTCATTTTAATACAGTTAAGCTCACATTTGCTCATGTGACCCAGGATTCCCACTTTTAAGTATCCACCCTAAAGAAAACATACACACACCAAAAAACAAAAATAAAAAAAAACCTATTCACATAGATTTATGTCCACTTAAAAAATTATTTTAAAAATATTATTTTATGGGTATTCTGCAACATGTGCAACACGTGCATGCAGGGCATGAAGAATCCAGAAAAGGGCATCAGATCCTCTTATACTGGAGTTATGGACAGTTGTGAATGCCATGTGGGTGTTGGGAAGTGAACCTGGGTCCTATAAAAGAACATCCAATGCTCTTAACCACTGAACTATCTCTCCAGCTCCTTATGACAACTTTATAATCACAAAAAGCTTGAAAATGTCCTTCAACTGGTGAATGGATAAACAAATAGTGGTACATTCATTCAAGAGAACACCATGTTCAGCAACAAACAGAAGGAACTGTAGACATGCTCAGCATGGATGAATCTCAGATATATCATGCTAAAGGAAAGAAAAACAGGTGATGCTTGCTCAGCACACTGATACTAACACTGGCAAGATAAAGATTAACCTGCCACTTACACAAGGATGGTATGCAAATGCATGGAGTATGACATACCTTTATATAGACTTTCAAGACATGGCCCGTACAAGAAGGAAAAAAAAAAAAAAAAAGATTTCTGGGTAGTGGTAGCACACACCTTTGATCCTAGCACTTAGGAGACACGAGGCAGGTAGATCTTTGTGAGTTCGAGGCCAGCCTAGTCTACAGAGTGAGTTCCAGGACAGCCAGAGCTGTGACACAGAGAAATCCTGTCTCAAAAAAGGTGAGAGAGAGAGAGAGAGAGAGAGAGAGAGAGAGAGAGAGAGAGAGAGAGAGAGAGAGAGAGAGAGAGACTCAAGGAGACAGTTAAAGGATGCAAGGCCACAATGAAGAGAGTCGGTGAACTAAAAACCAAGGTTGATGCTGACAAAGGAGATCTGAAGGAGAGTCACCAGTTCAAGACATACCTATGCTTTATAAAAAGCATTCAACATTTCAAACTACCCGCTTCCAAAAGAAAATAGGTACAGAAAGTATATGGATCTTTCACAACAGGAGAAAGTTAAAAAAGATAACCTTCAGATAAGGGTGTGGTTAAAAAAGGGGAAAAAAAAAAAAAAGAAACCAACAAACAGAAGGGGGGGTGTGACAGCCCTCCTGGCTATTTATATGATATGGAGAAAGTAATTCACTAATCTATTTAACAATCAGAGTGAGGAGTTGGGTGTGGTGGCCCATGCCTGTAAATGCCAGCATTTGGGAGTCTAAGGCAAGAGAATCAGTTTGGGGCCAGCCTAGGTTATACTACTAGCAGTAGTCCAGCTTGGGCTACATACAAAGCAACACCCTGGGGAGAAGAGGGAGGAATGTACAGAGAGGGCAGCTTAAAGGTAGGATACCAAGACAAATGTGTAGATTTAGTTCAAACTCATCACCACTCCTTAGCACTTTTCTACAGACCTCACTTTCCCGTCCCTGGAAAATGAAAAGGCTGGACTATCTACACACCAAAATTACTTCCAATCTAATGCTCTTGTAATTCAGTACTCATGCAATAAAAAAAATTATATGCCAAAACACATATGTCAAGGTACCACTTTTCTAAAACACACTGAAATTAGGAAAATATCAGATAAATAAGACACATAAATGTACTGATACAAAAGTCAGACCAATGTTTTTGCTCTCTGGGATAAGATTTTTTTTTCCCAAAACAATTCCAACATATTGTTGACTGTAGCATACATAAAAATAACATATAAATTTTACCCGAGGAAAAATTACAGGTGGTAATAGCATAAGGTCAATAGTAAAGAATAGGCTAAATACTATCATCTTGAGTTTTTTAAAAGTCTGACTGCTGTGACAATTAAATAAGTTAAGATCACAGTGTCCACTTGGGTCAAATTTGAATGTAGATGTTTGTGTGAAGGTATTCTGTAGTTTCAATTAAGGTATATGATCAACTGACTTTAAGGAGATTATCATTAATTATGTGAGTTTATTTTTTGATGTATTTGTTTTTATTTTATGAGTATTACTGTTTTGCCATGGGTTTTGGGTCCCCTGGAACTGGAGTTACAGACAGTTGTGAGCTGTCGTGTGGGTGCTGGGAATTGAACCTAGGTCCTCTAGAAGAAAAGTCAGTGCTCTTAACTTAGGAGTGACCTCTCCAGACCCTATGTGACTTTATTAATACATGCAGTGCACATGTTACAAGAGAAACCTCAAGAGAAGAGAACTCCGGTTTATACAGTATCTTAAACAAAGAACAGTAAGATTTTAGAAATGACAAGACAGACAGCAAGTTTGGCTTCTGGCTTTCACAGGTGAGTCTGAGATGTGTGTGTGTGTTGAATGATTTATTTTTATTTTATGTACATTGATGTTTTGTCAGAATGTGTTTGTGTGAAGGTGTCACATCCTCTGGAACTGGAGTTACAGATACTTGTGAGCTGCCACATGGGTGCTTCCAGAGAGCAATCAGTGCACTTAACCACTGAGCCATCTCTCCAACTCTGAGTCTGAGATTTTTAATCAGACCACAATACAGGGGGGCTAGAGGGAGAGCTCACCAGTTAAGAGTGCTCTTGCAGAGGACCCAAGTTATGTTCCCAGCACCAACAATGGATGGCTTACGAGAGCCTGTAATTCCAGTTTGAGGAGGGTCCAATGCCTTTGAGTGCCATTGGCCCATGCACTCAAGTGTAAATACCACCTCCCAACACACATACATAATTTGGAGGAATTTTTTTTTAAAAAAAATCACAATTCAGAAAACATTATGTATAGCTTAAACCACTGTGCCGATTTGGATCACCCTCAGGAGGAATTATATTAAATCTCTCATCTATTTTAACATTCTAAAACAAATTTAGCCCTATGAATCCACCTGCACCTGCCAAATTCAAGGGGCCGACTTTTAGTCATTCCTGGCAAAATTTACTCAATTTTAAAGATTATTAATCTCTTCATATTTTTGTCTGGTTTACCTATAGAGCTCTTGAATGTTTAATGTTAGCCCGATATAACAGTTTAGAATGACATTTAAAACAAGAAATCGTGTCCAAAGGAATTTCATAAAAAAAAGTTAATATTCAAGAAGAGTATTTAGTAATTTTCATTACCACCAATACTTCAAAGACAACAACAAACTGCACATAATTTGTTACTGTTGCAAAATTTAACAGGTTATTAATCTCTGGCATACTTTAAAAGGACAATTAGAATGCTATCATTAAATCATGATAGTGCCCTATTAAAACCAGAAATACCTTTCACCTTGCCCGCTAAATCAAAACTTTAGAATTCTTGGTACACTGGCTTTCCTTCCGAATCTAAATTCTTAAAACTCTACAGACACGACATAACACAGCACTTCTAAAAACCCTCCTATCTACTGCACTAATTTTAAAGTGTCTTGGAAAACTATTCGACCGAACCTAAATTCCACACACATTACTGTTGTGTCGATCAGCTGGTGAGCTATCCTTAGTACGTTACATAATTTGCAATAAAGATCGTCCCAGGCGGCTTTCATTGATAGTGACTTACAACCATTTTACAGGCTTCAAAGTTCAACTTACAGCCTCCCTGCAAGTTCTAAGAAAGCTCTATGGACACCGGGTTTTCCTTCGCAGCAGGCACAAGGAAGCAGGAACTGTGCATGTGGAGAAGGCAGTGAGTAGCAGGACACCAGGCGCTGACTCAGGCACAGGAACGCTGACTGCATTCCGTCCTCCACGGGAAAGTGGTTTCCCGACCCGCCCGGGGGGGGGGGGGGGGAGACCCCGGGACTGGGGACTCCGGGCCTGGCTGCAGCGGGGCCACTCCCTGCCGCGCCCCCCGCAACTCCGACCCGGCCGCCAGCGCGCCAAGGTGCGTCCCCGGCCCAGGGGACCGACTCCGCGCAGGCAGCGTCCCTCCCGAGGGACAAAAGGATGGGCTGGCACCACCGAGCTGGGCTCAGCCCGGGGTCCCCAGGGGACTCTCGTCTGAGCCCCGCCGCCCCTCCCCCGCCGCGCTCCCGGGGACCTGTTGATTACGATCGCCGCAGCCCGGCCGCCGCGGGCCCGCCCCTTACCTCCGCGCCCCGGCGGCGGCCGATCCGCTCGCCCTAGTCGCTCCTCGGCGCGGCGCAAGCGACAACCCTCCGGCGGGCGGCCCTCAAAACCCCGGATAAAGAATCCAGAAACTCCCGAGTCCCCGGCCGCGGGGCCCGTAGTCCCCGCCCCCTGCCCACCGCCAGCCTCCTCCGTCGCCGCCGTCGCCAGCAACTCCTCCTCGAGACCGCGCGAGACCGGCCCCCGCGGCTGACGCGAGGCCGCGCACGCGCACGCGCCCCCGGGGCTCTGGCGCAGCGGGCGCGCCTATCCCAGGCCGCTCCCGGCGCAGCCCGCCCACGGCCCCGAGAGAGGCTGGACCGGATCGCCCAATCCTGAGCCCCGCGCGGAGGACGGGGCCCGCTCATTGGTCCGCTCCGTTCCCCTTACCACCCCCCCCCCCGGCTCGGCCGCGCGCACTCGCGCGCCTCGAACTACGAAGCGCTCGCTGGAGCCGCGCTTTCCCGGCCGCTTCAGCCCACCTCCTCGCCCGTGCGCGATGGGTAGACCTGCGTCCCCGAGAGCCGACTTGGAAGCGGCTAACGCTCGACCACCCACCGCCCTGCTGCGCCTGGGTGACCGTCATCTCCCGAGGAAAACCGGATTCCCTTTGAGGAGATTCCTCTTGTCCCGTCAGGCAGGTCAAAAATGCCAACACTCACCTCAAAACAAACAAAAAACAACCATGACGCAAGCACCCGGTTGTTGTGTGGAGGTCCCACAGAATTGTCTGATTCTGCAGACGGCTCGTTTCTGAAAGCCAGAAAGGATGCGAAGGGCCACGGCTGTTGTCACAGAATTCCCAGGAGAGGATGTGGAGTTACATATGGGCCAGTCTGTACCCAGAGCAAGACCAGGCTATCAGGACACGCCTGTGTCACTGTCTGAAAAAGGGTAGACGCCAAAAGTACTAGGAGAGTGAGTCCATGAAGAATCGGATTTGGAGCAGACAGAAACCTCTTCTCTTGGATCAAAATCCATTGATTCATCCCCTTGAGTTTTCTTCAGGGACACAAGGCGGAGACAACTCTCCCTCAATGCCTTCTTATATGGGAGTTTATTTCCTCACATCCTGGTTTTTAAGCATCGTTCCCAATTTCTCCAGGCCCCTCCCATCTTTTCACATTCTTTCCCTTTTCACGTTGTAGGATGTTAGTGTCCACAGGGATCGCTACATCCTCTAAATTAAGCACACCATCAGTTCAGGTGCTCATCATCTTTTGGAGCCCTCCTGGAGCATCAACCTCAAATCTTATTTGCACTCTATTTAAGTATTTAAGATTGTTTACTAGGGTTTAGTAAGACAGAGCCAAGGACAGAACTCTGTTACCACTAAAGACTTCATTCTTTCTATCAGACATGCCTCAGTGGACTTTGAATACTGATGGACAACTTCCAAATTTATGTAACTGTCATCTTAATATTTTTCTAAAAGAAGTGAGAATTTGTGAACTACAAGTAAACTGTCTCCAGAATACCTAGAAACTATTAGCCGTACACAAAAGGTTAGTGTGTGCTGACAATTTTTCTATATTTTTAAGTACACAAAGTAACAATCCCTCTAGTTCCTAAAGTTCACAAAACACAAAGTAACAAGCCCTCTAGTTTCTAAAGTTTTTTGGTCTTGGTTTTGGGGTTTTTTTTTGTTTTGTTTTGTTTTTTTCCTCTTGGAAGTACTGACATTTCGCTAACTTACTCTTGTTTTATGGGCCACTCTGCATTGCCATGTGTTTGACAAAATAGTCTCTGCCCTCTAGAGATATCCAGGCACATCTCCCTTCCCAACTGTGATAAAGACATTTACAGACATTGTCAAAGGGTAGGAGGCAAAATCACCTCCAGTTACTGACTGCTGATCTAGCTTTTCATACAAAAGGTCTGTATTCATAGTGGGGTTTTTTTTAATGAGATGTACTTATTTTTATTTTGTGTGTATGAGTATATGTATGTATATGCACCACTTGCTTGCCTGGTGCTAGGAACTGAACCCAGGTCCTTTGCAAGAGCGAGTGGCAAATGCTCTTAACCACTTATCTTTCTAGGCCCCTAGATAGTGTCCTTTTTTATGCCTTCCAATAGCCTGGTCCAGGCAGTTTTCCAGAATATTCCTCCCAAATGAATATCCCTGCTAGGTACCTGGTACCTGCTTAGGTTCCCCTGTTCCATTCTGATAAAATGGTGATCACTATTAGTGTGTAACAGAACAGCTGCTACTCTCAAAATATGGGAGATTCCTTTATAAAAACAATTGTATTATTTTACCTCCTAAGGATAGTTTTATTTTTTAAAAGAGAAGACTATGGAAAATATGAAATCTATTCCTTGGTGAATAAAACCTTTTTCAGAACCCCCACATCACACTAATTACTGGCCTTGTGTGAAAAAAAAAATCAGGAGGAGGCACCTCTAAGCGTGAAAAGTATGAAAGTTTCAGGCAAAATGGAGTTCTATGATGTGATGTGGGACAAGCCTTTCTGGGCTTAAATGTTCTCATTTGTAAAATAAGATAGTTTTTGTTTCTGACGTCATGACTGGTAGCTTCTACAAGTGGAATCTAATGGATAGTGTGAGAGTTAAGACAATATAACATTCATCCCAAAATGAAATAAACTAGGTAATCAGTCATTTAAACCTCCTGTTTGAAGAATTGTTCATCCTTGTCAGAATCTAGTCCACCCGCTGAGTCACCCTGGCAAATCTGTAACTAAACTTTATGGATGAAAAGAGAAAGGCAAACTAGAAAATCTAGTGTAAGAAGAACAACCCTAGTAAACGCTTCCTCGTTCTTTATCTTGATATATACTTATATCATCAGCCAGTATGTTAGATTAGTAAAACATCATGCTATTTTCAATTTGGGGCAACATACTAACATCATATTTTAGCCACTTGTAAAAGTCTAAAATCTAAAACCTCAGATTTCAAGACTGTACAATTTTATCATTATCTTTGAAACCCTTAACCATGGACATTATGTCTTATTTTTGTGCTTGTAAAAGAGGTTTTACAAATGCTTTGGTTGCTTAAGCACTTTTTTTTTCTTTTCCTGAAACATGCTCTCAATATATAGCCAAGGCTAGCCTTGAACCTTCAATCCTTAGCTTTTCCTACTGTTAGGAAGAAAGAAAAAGCATGTGCCACCATAGCTGACTTTTGCTTACTTATTTTTAATTGTAAATTAAATGAATTGTATTTAATTTATTTATATATAATATAATTAAAAACAGAATGCTCACTGAGTAAGAGAAGTTGTAAAATAACAAATTCATTTCTAACCTAAGAATATTAAACGGTTGCTATCATGTAAAATGAAAAGTTTCACTGTCTGTAACTAGAATCAATTCATCCAGTTTATGTCAGTATCATTCAATTAATTGCCCTTAACAAATATTTACTCTTTAGTGAAAAGTACAGTGAACACTCCTATGTAATAAGCATTGTGCTGTAGAAATAGAAACAGCTGCTAGTCTGTCCTGGAGCAATTTACGGTAGGTGGGGAAACTGACAAGAAAGCATGGCAAATGAAATTAAGGGATCAGAAAGATAAGATCCCTGTCAAGAGGAGCTTTACTAAGTAGCTGGTGGGAAGAGTAGGGACAGAGAATAACAGCAGAGTGCCTACAGTAATGGGAAAGTAGGTAAGAATTTACACTATTTGTTAGACTGGAGGAGTAAGTTCAAGAGATCTATTGTACAAAATAGTGACTGTAGTTAATCATCTATGGTACACTTGAAAACAGTAAATTTTAAGGTTCTCACAACCACAAAAATAAGCATATGAGGAAATGCTAATTAGCTGTTTATCCATTCTATATATGTATACTTATTTGAAAACGTTATACATCACAAATATATGCCATTTTATCAAATTTAATATAAGAAATAGACATTCCATTAATCACGTTTCACCACTGTCTTACAGTATCTGAGAAACACAGGGAAAAGGCTTGTGTTTTCAGTTTCAGTCCATGGCTACTTACTGCCCTGGCTTTGGGATCCATACTCATGGATGTGGGAACATTCAGTGAAGCAAAGCAGCTCACGTCATGTAGGACAGGAGACAGAACATGAGTAGTAAACAAGGGGTATCCTTCAAATGCTCATGCCCAGTGACCAACTTCTTCCAACTAGGCCCTACCTCCTAATAGCCTATTCAATTGTGATGTCCCCTTGATCAGTTAACCCATTGATGAAGTTGACCTCTTCTTGGGGTTGGGATTTGAGAGGGACACTAAGGCTATTAACACTATGGACAGACAGACAACACCATGGCAGGGTCTCTGAGAAGTCAGGCTCCAAGCTACAGATTAGGAAGACAACACAACAAGAGCTCTGATAAGAGTTCCAGACCCCTGAGGCACAGCGGTGGGGGAGGGGGGGCTTTCTTAAAGGTTCTCAGAGAGAAGGAATAGGTTCCATAGTACTGTTTGCAGTTAGACTCTTGATTCTCAGGTGGCTGGGAGGGGAGAGAACCTGCATTCCAGGGATGAAATTAGTGACTGTGAGTATATAGGGGAAGTGGGAAGGGTAGCTCTCTGCTGGCTGATGGGGGTGGGAATTGAATTAGGACATCTGTTTTTCTCCTGGGCTCAGGGCACCCGGGGAGTGTGTTAGGGAGTTAAAGATTCACAGACAAGCCAGGATGGGAGGAATGGGAGGGGATAAAAAAAAGAGGCTACTGCAGGGTCTTTATCAGGCCCTTAACTCAAAAACCTAACACCTCCTCCATCCAATCATCTCTTAATTGTGCCCAACCAGCTGGGGGGGGGGGTTAAGCCTTTATCACATGACCCTTTTGGGAGGGACAGTTCATATTTAAAACACAGCAGACATTGGCCCTTTGTCTAAATTTGAATAAGTACACAGAGAATAGAAGTCTAGGTTTATTATAAGAACAAAGATGAGAAATAACCCCAGTATAAGGTTTTCAATATTTAAGATATAAGTCATTAATCACACTTTCATTTAGACATTTCTTAGTGGCCCTGTGCAAGCTGAGGACATTTAGCTAAATAAAGCATGTCCCATGAGAAATTTTATTCTTGAGAAAGGAAGTAGGTAAATTTGGAACTTTGAAATTTTTCTGTGTTCAAGACTAAATTTCAAAAAAGCAAGTCAAGTCTGCTCTTAAAAGAGATTTGCAAAATTACATTTTTTCCTCATAAATTTCTCAATCAAATGTGTTTCATTTGCATGAAAAGTATTTGCTAAAGTACTACTTTAGCTCATGTTAATATGTGAATGTCTGTGACTAGGTCTGAGTAATATATGACCTGAACCTTCCATTTGTGAACTCATTCTTGATTGAAATTTAATTCTGTAACTGCTTCAAACAGCTTTTGTGCCTGTCATGGTGGTGTGGTCTCAGGTCACAGCTATTTGGGAAATCAAGGGAAGGAGATCACCTGAACCCAGAAGTTAACACCAGCCTGGGGAAGGCAGACAAGCAAAACCCCAAACAATGCTAACCAGTTGCTCTAAGAGCTTTATTAGTTGGTGTGAGAATCTGTCCCATCTCCAGCAGCAGGACTATGATAAGAGAGTTGGGACAAAAGAGGCTACATGGAAATTAACACGTGAAAGAAAGCAGTTTTCTGAAGACTCCAACCCCTTCTTTAGCCTGATATTATCTATGAATACAGTTTATGTGAAACAAAGCCCCCAAATACAAATATAAACAAAACCTTTCCTCTACTCACTAGCCCACTTCATTCTTAAGAATGCTTTTTGCTTTCTTAGTGAACCCATTCCTGGTCCACACCTAACTTGAAAGGCAGGATTTTTTTCTCCATTTACTCTTGGTGGCTACAAGGATTTCCACCTAACCAGTGCTAAGCATTTCCCTTAAATGTCAATAAAATTCTCCTTGAGCTTCCTTTCCTAAGGTCTTTCATTAATGAGGCTAGGAATCCCAAAAAGGAACCTCAGTTTCCATGGTAATAGCAACAAAAACAAAACTCATTATTTGTTCATGCTTCATCAGTGTTTCCAATCATATCTACTTTGTTAATGTTAGGCAATGGTGTCTTTGGATCTTCATCTGGGGTTGACATTTTCTCCATTTTCTTCTTTGGATTTATTTATTTATTTTATTTATTTTTACTGTTTTATGATTGACCGTTAAGATCTTCAAAATGAATTGGATGCTACAATAGCTAGATGCATCGTTCCTTCACAGACCCCATGCCTAAACCTGTGACACAGGTTTTTTAGGTGTCTCATTTGCCTGGCCCAGACAGTATTTTGTCTTAGCTTTGGCATTCCAGTAATACTTCCTACATATTTGCATGTTGACTTTTGAAGGTGGTAGGTCTTAAAGCCACAGTGGCAGTATGTAGTACATCTGATTGCCATGCTTTCCCAAGGATGGCATTGTCCATCTTCTAGCTTCTGTTGCCAAGACCAGGAATTCTCTGCACTGTTAAACATGGTTCTCCTCTTTCTTTATGGGTCTCATGGGCATTCTTTGTTGTTTGTTGTCTTCTCCAGTGGGAAGTTTTGAGGTGTCCTAGAGTTCTGACATTGGGTTTGAATTGCAGCTGCAATTCACCATCCGATCAGACGAAAATCATTTTATTTCTCTGATATAAAATGAATGTGAAAAAAAAAGGTCTCTTCTACACTGCTTATGAAGATGAAGTGAATTTATGTAACCAGTCTTTCTCTGTCCCACCTGCTAGCTCCCAAATAACTCCAGAGACTTATTATGAAGGTTTGACCTTAGCTTAGGCTTGTTCCTAACTAGTTCTCATAACTTAAATTAATCCGTATCTTTTAATCCATGTTTTGATGTGGCTTGGTTAACTTTACTCTGTATTTCCCATCCTGCTTCTTCTTGGTCCATCTGGTTACTCTTCCTTTCTTCTTCTCCAAAACCTCTCTGTCCCCAGAAGTCCTGCCTAACCTCTTCCTGTCTAGCTATTGGCCATTCAGCTCTTTATTAAACCAATTACAGTGACACATCTTCACACAGTGTAAAGGAATAGTTTGCAACAAATTTATATATGTAAAATGGTTAGAGCAGTGCCAAGATGTAGTGCATTATTTGATTCTCAGTAACACAGAGAATCAAAAGACAAGGCTGTGTGCATAGGCAATTGCTCTACCACTGAGCTACATCCCTGATTTTCATCATGTTCTTAATATTTACTCCCTTGATTTCATCAATTCTTATTCTATTTAAACATACTCAATTTCTAAACTTAAAATATACCTTTAGTCTGGAATTCTACCCTAAGCCACAGATCATATATTCAATTGACAGCTCAGCCTCTTCAATTGAAATTCTAACAAACATTTAATATTTAATGTGAAAATTACCATTTTACTTTGTGTCCATTTGTTCAGGCATTCTTTCACATGTACATAAAATCCATCATGAGATTTTTCTTATATATCTACCTTCAGAAGATACTCGCCCCAAGCTAGGAAGATGGCTCAGGGGTAAAGGTGTTTACCACCAAGCTTGACATCCCAAGTTTGACCTCTGGGATACATATGGTAGAAGGCGTGAACCAGCATCCACAAAGTTGTCCCTTGGCCTCCACATGTTTACATACATGCAAGGGCAGGATGCACATACACAAATAAATATGTAAGATTATTTTAAAAGGCTATCCAACCCTGGTGTTTCCAGTGCTCTCCAAACTGTCATCCTTTGCTTGGATTACTACAGTAGCCTCCTTCCCATTGGTATTTTCTCTTCTTAGTATAGCTGCCAGAAAGCCAAATACTGATGAAGTCAAGTCACTCTGCTGCTCAGTACTCTCTGGGTCAATATGATCTTTATTTTCCTTAGCTCAGCTCAGCTCTTACTACGTTTCCCTTTCTCATTTCACATAAAACACAGTACTGCTCCCATTGTTCCTCCTGTTCCAACATCTTCTGTTTCAAAGCCTTTGCATTTGATGTTTCTTGTGCTTGAAGTAGTCTCCACAAGGCTGCTTTACTTCATTTAGGTCTTATTTCAGATATTCTCAGTGGCTAGATAAACAACAATGTCTTCCACACTCTATCTCCTAACTAGGACTCTGTTTTTCGTATCCCTATTACTCTTTTGTTCATACTTATTCATCACATGATGTACTATATACCACCTCATGTCCCAAACTAGATTAGTAGCCTCTATAAAAACACTTTATTATTATCTATTTTTAGATTTCTATGTCTATTATACTATCTGATACATATAGTACTTAACATATATTTGCTGATAATGAATGGCATAGACCTGAGTAAGTAGAACAGATATGATGACTCAGAGAAAAACTTCAGTTTTTTCGTATGTTTAGCTTACGGTTGTCTCATTTCATAAGAAAATTCTGCATGAGGGTCTCCTGCTTTTCCCATCCAAGTGGCAGGAGTTAGATAGGGTAGACAGTGGCAGATAAAGAAAACTACTTGGTTGCTATGCTTCATGGGTCACTGTAGCTACTATAATTCCTTACTTAATTGGTTTAGCCAAGAATTAGAAACTAAAAAGTCCCTTCCAAAGACAGAATAGATAACTAATTACTTGCGCTTAGCTTTAGCTCCACGACTTCTGCAAGTTTCTGACAAGCTAAGATATCTTGTTTCTAATATACAACAGATCTCAAGGCTTACCTTGTAAAGGTTCAGTAACTGTGTCAATTCTGCTGACATGAAACAGGCTAGGGGAAGTCAGACTAACAGTGTGAATTTTGTGGAAATTACAGTCTAGGTATAAGAAGCCAATCTACCTAGAACTCGTTAAAATCTGTCAGTGGATGCTGATAGTAGACTTTACAAACCTCTTGCAGGAAGTTCTTCACAAGGTTTTTATGTGTGTTGGTAGAGTGGGAGGCCAGAAGTGGAGGCCAGAAGCATCCAAGTGGTTCCCTGTACAGCTATTCCTAGAGCCACCCAGAGAAAAGGACACTTTTTCCTCCTTCCAGACTAATTTTTAGAGGAATGTTTCAAAGTATACTTGGTATGTAAAACTATTTAAATCAAATAGATGTAAACAGTGTGTAGCTCTTGTGGGGGCTTAACTAAATAAGTACTTAGAGAAAGCTTTTAAGCAAGCCTCTTGGGCCTGGGTAACATTTTAAGCAAACACAGGAAAGCAGACAGTCTCTCAGCCCTTTCTTTCATCTCAGGTCAGGGTATCCAAGAGCAGAGAACAATTTGGCAACAGCAGTGAAAATGCATTAATCCACTACCATCTCCATCCGATCCTTTTAGATTATATACATGATTACGCACAAAATCTTGGTAAAATGGATGAATTTCCTTTAATGAAGACAAGGACAGATAGCATTATTTCATAAAACCCCGGAAGTGTCCTTGTAAAATATAGACAGGACAACGTATGGCAGTAAAATTAGAGATGGATTTTGTGATTTTCTATTTTAAACAAATGTAATCTCTCCATTTGTGTGGGTCAGGAAACCCGAAGTGAGTTTACTGGGTAGCTCTGGTTTATGACTTCTCCTGAGGTTGTAAATCAGGGTGGCAGCTGAGACAGTAGTCATCTAGAGACATGACTGAGACTTAAGGGCATCTTCCAGGAAGGCTCTTGTGGCTGTTTACTACAGGCGCTTGGCTGGCTATTTACTACAGGTACTTGGCTTTCTCTTTGGGTGGTAGCAGCTGTCTCACCCCAGAACAAAGGATCCAGGGGAATGACCAGACCAGAACAGAAACTATGAACCCTTTTATGATTTAGTCTCCGAAGCCAGTTACTAAACCTTGCCCATAGTCAAGAGAAAGGGATTGACCCTGCCATTGAGGAAATATCAAATTTTTGTGACCATGTTTTGGGGTTGTGGTTGGTTAGTCATCTGGTTTGATTTGTTTTTGTATTTTGTACTTGATAAACAAAATTTACCACTAACCTGTACCCTCAGTCTTGAGGAATATTATTTTATCTGTGACCTTGGAACATTTTACTCCCCTCTGAGCAAGTAACCACTGGGATTATATATAAAAAATCAAATAAAAGCAGACCATTATCACAATCCATATTAGTGTAAATAGTTTATATCATCTGCTTCTATTCCAAACTCCACCCAACTGTTGACTATGAGTCTTGCATAAAATCCTTATCATTCCTTTCTCATGAGCAATAAAGGAAATGGCACACTCCCATGACAGGATTACTTTACACCCATTGCTAAGCATTTTTGATATGGCACTTTCTCAAAAGATGTCATAAGTCCAAGTAAGCATTTTAAACCTCAAAATTCAAAATTCAATTGCCTCTGTCTTCAGATTTCATCTCCAAATAGCTTCAGGAGGCTCCTTTGGCTCCAGTTTCCCATTCAGAAGTTGTTTCTTTTTTTTTTTTTTTTTTTTTTTTTAGCTGTAGAGACTGTTTTCTAAATTCTACATTTCTTATGTGGTGATATGTTTAAAGGACTAAGGGTCCCCTAAATAAATCTCTTCTTTGAGACAGAATCTTTTTATACTGTATTGATACATCTCTAGACTCAAGTGATCCAAATGCTAGGACTTTTCCACAATGCACACCTGTGATGAGGTTTAAAAAAATATTTTGATAACATGAATATGAGGCTTTTGTCTACATGTATGTCTGTGCACCACATGTGTGCTTGGTGCCCTCAGAGGCCATGAGCGGTATGGATTATGGATAGTTTTGAATCACCATGTGGATGCTGAAAACTTGAAACCTCCGACTGGGAATTGACCCCTTCCTCTCTGCGTGCTGGCAGTATTTCCAGAGGTGCACTGGAAAAGCAAGCACTCTTTCTTTGTCACAGATCCTTGTGACAGTACAGTGAGATAAATTATTAAGAGCAAACAGATTTGGGTGTAGGTGTACTTTTGTCTTTTAAGCCTAATAAAACTGTAGATGGAAGTTTCTGTCCCATCCAGTCCCACAGTTATTTAGTACCAAATAAACACACAGAGGCTTATACTAATTGCAAACTGTTTGGCCAATGGCTCAGTCTTCTTATTAGCTAGCTCTCAATGAATTATTAATTCATTTCTGTTAATCAGTGTATCTCCACATGGTCTTGGCTTACCAGTGATGCCTGAGCTTCTTGCTTTCTCAACAGTTACATGGCATCTCCCTTGAGACTCCACTCCCTGCATTTCTCTTCCCAGCATTCTCCCAGTCTGGTAGCCCCACCTGTACTTCCTGCATATCCATTGGCTGAAACAGCTTTATTCATCAACCAATAAGAGAAACACATATTCACAGCATACAGAAGGACATCTCCCATCATAAAACTATGTTAACTTTCTGTGGCAGGACAATACATTGTGGTGAGAAAACATGTAAGGAAACTGCTCATATCCTGGTGGCCAGGAAGCAAAGAGAGAAAAGGAGGAAGGAAATAGAGTTGCAATACCCTGTTGAAGGGCACACCCCAGCTCAGTTACTTTTCTATTGCTGTGACAAACATCAAGGCTACTAAGCAAAGACAGTATTTAATTGGGGTCACGGCAGCAGGCAAGCAGGCATGGCGCTGGAGCAGTAGCCAAGAGCATGTTTGATCCATGTGCAGCAAGCAGGAGGCAGAGACAGAGAGAGCTAACAGACTCTTGAAACCTCCAAGTCTGCCTCTAGAGACACACTTCCTCCAACAGGCCACACCTAATCCTCCCAAACAGTTCCACCAACTGAGGACCAAGCATTCAAACGTATGAGCCTGTGGGGCACATCCTCATTCACTAGTTTTCTTCCACTAAGCCCCACTATCTGGAAGCCAGATACTTCCTAATAGTGCCAAAAGCTGGGGCAAAGTACTTCAACACATGGGCCTTTGGGGGCCATTCAAGATCCAAACTGTAGAAAACTTCATTTGTTTTACAGCATAATTATATATTGACTTTAAAAATCAATTTGTCATGGTTTAACTTATATGAAATAAAACTTGCCTGTTATGAGCACGTCTCCCCCCCCCCCCCCCCCCCGTCTGGTTCCGCTACCACGCCAGCCACCAATAACACTCAGAGACTCTGTATTTGATACAATCCTGTTAGCCAGTTACTATTATTGTTTATGGGCTAGCTCTGTCTTAATTATTAACCCATTTCTACTTATCTAAGTATTTCCACGTGGTCATCTTATCAGAGAGCTGCAGGCCGGCATCTTACTTCCTCCACGCTCTACATGCTGACGACTCCTCCTTCCTACTTCCTCTTTCTTCCTTGTCTCCTAGCCCCGCCTATCTTGCTTTCCCATTGGCCACAGTGCTTTATTAATTAACTAGTATGAGAAACATATTTACAGAATAACATCTCCCATCACTTGCCCACTTTAATTTTGTTTTTATTTTTGTTTTTGTTTTAATTGTTTTGTTTTATTTTGTTTTTCAAGACAGGGTTTCTGTGTGTAACAGCCCTAGCTGTCCTGGAATTAGCTCTGTAGACCAGGCTGGCTCGAACTCACAGAGATTCACTTGCCTCTGCCTCCTAAAAGGTGTGCGCCACCACCCAGCTCTAAAATACTTTTATTGAAAAATATACACATGGATATAACAGCCACTTCATTCAAAAGATAGAATATTTCCATGTTCTGAAAGTTACCTGTGTATCTTTCCAGTCATTTTCCTCCTAGACAACTGTACCCTAGATAGCTCCTGACCTATCTCGTAAATGAGTTGTTTTCCAAATCTTTTAAATCACACTGTGTTCTTTTACTATCTGACTTCTTTAATTCAACATTGCTGTGTTGAAGGATTTATTACTGGCTTGTTTCTTTTGGTTGCCAAGTGGTATTGCTGTATGGACATACCACAATTTGTTTAACAACTCATCTGTTGATGGGTAATTGGGTTATTTCCAAATTTTTTTTTCTTTTATGAATATACCACTGTGATGATCATTTGTGTATTAGCCTTGGTTTAACCTTATGTCTTGCTATGAACTTGCTTTTCATTTTCCTTTGCTCATTTGATAAGAATGTCTTGGTTTTGTAAGAATTTTCTGTACTATTTTCTACGGTGCCTGTACATCAGTCTTTTGAAGGACTCTTACTAGTTAGTAATAACCAGTCATAGTTGAGACTGTCTTCCCTAATTTGTCATAGAAACATTTATAAAGAAGTCATTTCCACATTGTAAAGTGTTTATGTGTACTTGAGATTTTAATACATTCCCAGTAGTAGTCTCTTCTTAATTTCATGGAAATCTTTCTCCTCATGTGGAGGTGAGCCAAGAGCATGGGTAAAGGATTTTTCTCTAGAGGATTACTCTTAAATGGAAATATACACATGTCTGTGAAGTGCACTTTTCTTTTAGCTTGGCTACAGAGCTCTTCGTGTTCAAACGCTATTTCCACTGTTTTCTGGGTGTACCTTGAACAAGTATCTTCTAAACTTCATTTCACCATCTGTAACCAAGGGAAACAAGAGTACTCTATGGATTCCTGTGCAGATTAACTGAGATAGCACATGAAAAGCATGCTGTAGAGTGACCAGCAGGTTTTAGAATGTAATTAAGTAGTAACTGTATTTTTAATGTGTATGAGTATTTTGCCTGCATGTATGTATGTGTACTGCATGCATATCTGGTGCCCATGGAACTTAAGTTATGAATGGTTGTGAGTTGCTGTGTGGGTGCAGGGAACTGAACTCAGCAAGTGCCCTGGACCACAGAGCCGTGGGTCCAGTCCTTGAAGTGGAAACTTTAAAAAAATACACACCATCCTTGAGACCTGATTTTTCTCTTTGGCTGCAAATGCCAGGATGGGCAAGTGCTCTACCACTGACTTCCATGCCCAGCCTTAGAGTTTCTTTTACATGGATTTCTTAAAAGTCTGGTTGAAGATGACACTCAGTAAATTGTCACTTAGTATCATGTATTGCCAAACTATGGATTCAGTAAATACCATCTAGCACCAAGTATTCAGCTAGATCACAAATATGTATAGAACACAGTCTTCACCATCAGTGTCACCAAAACACCCAACAAAGCGGGGCTAATATAACAGTGATGAAAGTAAAACCTCAGTAGAACAACTTTTCCTAACAAGCTTATAAACTGAGTTTATAAATTGAAATCCTTGTAATTTGCATAACTCTTTAGCTTCTTCTAAAATACATATCCACAAACAAGAAGAAAGATACATATCTAAAATAGGATTTTAGAAATTAAATAGGCATGGCTTTGCATTCTGAGGGATTAGTATAGTCTTTATTTCTGCCATACAAAAGATATTGCTGTTTCCTCTTGAAGAGACTTTTCTGACTTGGGCTTTGTTTTTAGTCTAGTAGTATATACTGGTCTGACAAAAAATACAAAAGTCAATTTATTTCAAAGGTCTGAAATGCAAAATGTACATTTACATAAAATGTCCTAAATGGTTTTACTTGTAAGTGAAAATCTAAAAAATAACACCAAGAATCAATTAAAAGATAAAACTAAAACTGGAAAGATAGCTTAGTTGTTAAGAGCACTTGCTGTTCTCCCACAGGACCTGAGTTCAGTTCCTGGCAACCACAAGGTGACTTATAATTATACCATACATAATATAGTACTATCCACTATACCATTCTCTAGTTCCAGGGAATTTAATGACTCCATCCAACCTCCAAAGGCATGTACATAGTACATACATGCGGCCAAAACACTCATACACATAATAAGTCTAAAAAATAATGTTAAAATGAAAAAGAAAACTAAGGGCTTGGGATGTAGATCAACAGTAGAGGACTTATGAGTAAGGCCCTGGGCTCATCTCCAAGTGCCACTACAAATACACCTGTATTTATAATGAAGCTTTTCTTCATAACACAAAAAAAGGAAAGATGTGTGCACAGACAAGATGGCTTAGGTAGAGGTGTCTGATGGAAAGCCTGGCAGCCTGGGTACCGTCCCTGGGACCTGCACAGTGTAAAGAGCTCCCATGTAGTAGCAGCAGGGTGTAATTCTCCCCAGTGCCTCACCTCCTCCGGGCGGGCG
Organism: Cricetiscus sungorus; assembly: GCA_030556225.1. Classification (NCBI taxonomy): domain Eukaryota; kingdom Metazoa; phylum Chordata; class Mammalia; order Rodentia; family Cricetidae; genus Cricetiscus; species Cricetiscus sungorus. Next base: position 30,751,566 of record JANBXA010000588.1, read on the forward strand.
CAGCTATCTGACCTATGATAAGAGCCTAGAGAAGACGCCACAACAACCCCCTCTCCACATCTCTGTTCCCTCTCTGTTCACCTCTTTTGTAACTACAATAGACATAAATGAGATTCACATTAAGAGTCAACTTAATAAAAATGTTTGAAAGTGTCATGTCTGCCACTTACATCTATAGAGTCTTATCATATTGAACACTCACCTTTGGGGGATCTAACAGGTTTTTCTATTGTTTGCTGATTTACTGGGCTTATGTGCACTCCCCCTGAGAAAGGGGGAGAGAGATGAGGTACAGGTTGAGGAAATTAGAAGAAGATTTGATATGAGGAGAGAGAGGCAGAGGAGAGGAGGAGCAGGAGTGAGGGAAAGTGGAAGAGACACCATTAGAGGAAAAGTGGGGAAGAAGGAAAGCCAAAGATGAGAGAGAAAAGGGCACACAAGGAGAAAACTTAATTTGGGTCTCAAATTCAAATGATGTACTAACCACCTCGCCAAGTGTCTATGTTCTCTCCATAGCTCACTGTTGGGTCACAAACCTGGTCTCTTCCGGGGCTTTCCCTCCCCTTTTTCTTTTTAGTTCAGGTTTCACAAGCAGGGTATGAATGTGGCCACTTAGAACTTGATTTGTAATATTGAACAGAAAGATGAAAAAGAAGCAGGCAGGGCGGGAAGGAAACTTGAGTGTTTCATATATGATTCCTCACTCATTTCTTGAACATTTATCTTTTATGTCACTTCTTTTTTCATCTAGGAAAAATACTGTGGCATCAGAGAGAAGCCTGCCATCTGGGCTCACTACAAAGGAACCAGACAAAGTTGAGGAGAAGGAAGCCTTGAGAGGTAAGAAATGAAAAGCCAAGAAAGGAGAGAGAGGGACTCAAGTCCAGAGCGCCAGGTCTAGCTTGGGGTCTGCTGCCTGTCATTCCACGGCCCCGTGTATAGAGATGGAGCATTCGAAGTGCCACTTTCCATAAAACACTGTGAGGAAGAGAAAGTAGCCCCCTTCAACTGCAGAGGTATGTGGGAGATGAACCGGAGGTCTCTGTCCTCAACTAGCACTGCCTGGAGCTGAGAGAGAGAAGCAGCCAAGCTTCGCACTGAGGGTTTGTTTACTTTCCTTCTTTGGGCAGCATTATTATTCTGGCTTTGTCTAGAAATTAGAATTACAGACATGTTCTTAGCCTTTGTTCAGCCTGAATTTAATAGAATGAGGGTTTAGGATGTAGTAGTCTTTGCTTTCTTGAGGTAAGGAGTATTAACAAGTGGTAGAATGTGGAAGGGGAAACAGGAGCTAGAGGAGTGTGAAAAGGGGGAAGGAAATGCTAATCAGGGGGAAAACTGAAAAACTGTATAAGCCTGAGAAAGAAAAATGGGAAGACATGGGAGAGAAGAGGAGAAAGCAACGGGAAACAGCACGTGAAAGAAAACAAACAGGGAAAACAGTTAATGTTCTGTGGCAACCTGCTTGCCACATTGTAAAGTGTGCCAGGCTGTGATTCAGCAAGTTCCAGGAGGACTTTTGCTACTCCTTTGTGGGATCTGTGGTTAGATCCTGGTGTCCCAGACACCCACTTCAAGCTGCCTGCTAGCTTTACAGAAACGGGCCATCAGCACACACAATTATCAGCTTTGAGAAAAATAACTGTCAAACAAATGCCCTCCTCAGCCCAGCAGCCCAGCTGTACACACAGAGACAGATAAATGGCATATTCATGTAATGGAGAAAGTACTGTTAGAACTAAAGCCTGTGGCTTCTGACTCAAATCAGCGTCTCTCCGAATTCCCTCTGGCTCCCTTTCCCAGATTGTTTCGTGGATTTATATGTCCTTGTCATGCTCCCAAATATATGTCTCCCAAATTGTCATTCTTGTTCTTTGTCTCACTTGGTCATACATGTAGACCGAGAATAATTCTCTCTGCGTGAGCACATACCTGTGTGGTGGGTGTACTTGCATGTACATGTATGTGAACACCTGTATACATGCAGAGGCCAGAGGACAACCTCAGGACAACCTGTGCCTCTTGATTTTTCACACATGGTTTCTCAGGACCTGGGGCTTACAGATTCAGCTAAGCTGATCAGTGGCCCCCAGGATCCTCCAGGCTCTATGTGGTGCTATACTATATTGGGCCGGAGGAGTGGTTCAGTGGCTACTGTTTTCCGAGGACCTGGGTTCAGTTCCCAGCACTCACTTGATGGATCACAACTGGAACTCCAGTTCCAGGGCACCTGATACCTTCTTCTGACCTTGTCCAGTATCAGACACACACACACACACACACACACACACACACACACACACACACACACAGTGCACAAGACACATGCAGACAAAACATTCATAAACATAAAATACAGTTTTAAAAAAGTTATATCTACTCTGTAATCTTTTCTTTCTGTTTTTGGTAGAACTGACTCAAGCATGACCATAAATGTCTTCAAATATGTTTTTTTTTTAAAGTATTTTTTCCTCTCCATTTAAATCAAGTTAAATGTTCCTCCATGTTCTTTCCATAATATTCTCTTATGAGCGTGATGTAGCTGAAGCTTAGTTCGGCTCACAGGTTTGAGAATGGCTCAGAGGTGAGTCCCCAAAGAGCAAGTCTTATATGAAAACTGCCTTGTCAAATGCTTGTTTTTGAAAGTTAGATTCCTTAAGACAGGGGAATGTGTTAAGAAGAAATTCCCAAGCATTAAATAATATCACTCCACAGTGAGTGTTAGGCTGAAGACACAAATGAGAAGAGCAGAGGAGCCAGTGATTTTTAATTTACCAAAAATTCTCTCCATACATATCTGCAAGGATGGGAGGTCCTGTTACTCTATGTGTTGGCCTCCATTTGTATTGCTCTCCTCAGAGTGGTTCATGCCTGATCAGAATCAGGGAACTGGGGAGTCAGAGTGACCAGAACACCTGAGAGTGTCTCCAGGTGTTTAGGACGGGAAGGCATCAGAACATCCAGCTGGAACCCTTCATTCTACTGTTCTAAGAACCTGGGTGACTCCTCTACTGAAGAGCACAATAAAACATGTCTTGGAATTTGTTCCTTACCTGAAGTGCCTGAATCAATTCTTGTGCTCCTGTAAAAATAAACAACACACATTTCAAGGAGCTGCCACCATGACCACAAATATTTATACAAGAACGGTAGGGTCTGCGATCACTAGTCATTTTACAAATGTTTTGGGAGTAGCAGTGCTGCACTTAGCAAGCCTAGACTGTTAGTGATTATGCCAGGGGAAGATTGTTTATTTACGGGCTATTCAATTCGTAAAAGCCACAAAATCAAATAGCATAAAGTCTGCTGACATCTCCACGGGCCGCTACTCAGCCTTCCCCTTTTGGAGTGTGAGAGATTTCCCTGCCCATGTAATTTTAGAGGCGGTTATGACTCATGTAAGGGGTCAGGCAAATACATTCACTTCAGGCTCTACAGTGGATCTTTCAGTAACTAAACTTCAATAATTCTCTGGAGTTTGCCAAAAAGAAGTCACATAGCTTGTGCCAACAGGTCTGATGATATAGATCGAAGGCTGAGATTAATGATAAAAAAACTGCCAAGAGACTGGGCAATACAAAGAGAATGTGCCTTGTCAAAGCTAAGGGTCACAGCATCACTGTTTTATCTATACAAGGAATGTAAATTCTTGAAGACTTCCTATGACGGTGAGAAATCCTGGTTCCTTCATCTTTATCCCATATGGATTTAAATTGCTTACTTTGCATTTTAAACAGTAATGACCAGAGAAGAACAATACTCAGCAAGGTCATGTGTGACTTTTTAACAGTTTTGCATTCCAAAGCAAACAATTATAAAGTGTCTCTGAAATTAATGGTCTTAGGAAAGAAAAATAACATATAGAATGTATTCATCAACCTCACTTTTCTGGCTAAATCCTAAAAATGCCCCTGGAATAAAAGTTAAGTGACTTCCATTCTGTTCTTAAAATATTACATCTTTCTTTTGTAATTAACATTCTCAAATTTAGAGGCTAGCTACTAATTATGTTCTCGGTGCAGCAAAAATACCATTGCATACCAAAAATATTCCCCATACAAATATGACCCCATGGGACAGACCTCAAGAGGATTACTTAGAATAACAATTTAGATTTGTTTTTATTTTCTTATTTATTTCTTCCTAGTAGTTAGTAGATTAATGATATAGGAAGCTAATGGGTAAAAGTGTTAAAGAATTTAATTTAATATCCTTGTATCATTATTTTGCTGCTTATGTAGGAATTTTTATCATTTCTAATGATCATATAGTGAAACTAAGATAACCTAGCACCTAAGTGCTTTTCATCCTGTTATCCTTGTAATTATTATTATTATTAAAAACAATAACAACAAAAAACCCAGTGGGGCTGGTGAAATGTCTCAAAGGGTAAAAGGCATCTGCTGTTAAGCCTGAAAACCTGAGTTTGATCTCCAGACCCCATATAGTGGAAGGAGAGAACCAACTCCCACAAGTTGTCCTCTGACCTCCACACATGCATCCTACACACATTCATTCCCCACCCCACCCCCACTAAATAAATAAATGAAATGCAAAAATCATTTAAAAATAAAACAAAAATGATGCTGGGTGGGGTGACACAGGTCCTTGATCCAGCACTTGACAGACAGAGGTAGGTGGATCTCTCTCGAGTTCAGAGCTACATGGTTCTACATAGTAAGCTTCAAGCTAGCCAGGTGTCTTAGTAAAGGTTTATGTTGCTGTGAAAGACATCATGATTACAGCAACTCTTACATTAAAAAAAAAAAGCATTTAATTGGGGTAGCATCCTAAAGTTTCAGAGATTCAGTCCATTATCATCATGGGAGCATGGGGGCATGCAGGCAGATGTGACGCTGGCTACATCTTGACTTGCAGGCAACAGGAAATGGACTGAGACACTGGGAGGTAATCTAAGCATAGGAAACCTCAAAGCCTACCCCCACAGTGATATACTTCCTTTAACAAGGCCACACCCACTCCCAACAAAGCCACACCTCCTAGTAGTACCTCTTCTCCCTATGAGATTATGGGGGCCAATTATATTCAAATCACCATGCCAGGGTTACATAGTGAGATCCTGTCTCAAGCCAGCAAACAAACAAAACAGTTAAGGGTTGGGGATGTAGTTCAAGGTAGAGCCCTTGCCTAACATGGCCTTAGATTCAATTCTCTGAACTGAAGAGAAAAAGCAACTACAGTCTAATATAGGGAACTAGAGGGTGGCTCAGCAATGTATATTACTCTTCCTGAGGTCCTGAGTTCAGCTCATACTCCAGCTCCAGGGGACCCAGTACCGTCTGCTGGTCTTCATGGCATCCACACAACTGCACTCACATATACACAACCCTACACACATACATGCCCAGAATCTAATGATGGGGGAGCTTTTAGAGAAATGAAATGATTCTTGTGAACATACATTCATCAAAACCTATAGACCGTTATACTGTGAAGTATGAACCTTTTTGTTATAAACTGTTAACAACAGCCACTTAATAACAACATTATCAGCATTGGCAAATTGATTATAACATGTCAAGTAACTGAGGAAACTGGGGTGTGCAAGAGAAGTGGCTGTGGTTGTAGCTGCACATTTATTCTGTACTTTGAAAGCTGTACTAGCAAGTAAAGCCTGTCAATCAATTGTTCTAGGCATGAAACAGTTTCACAGCAAAAAGGCAAAGAAAAGAGATGTTGACCTAACAGCCTCATGAGGTTAGAGTTTAATTTAGGGTGTTTGTAGAATATTAGTGGCTGGGAATAATTGTGTTGTCAGAGTGGAATAAAATAGAAGAGTGATGTCAGAGTGCCTGGGCCTCACCAATAATTTAGGACAAATCTGCTAAATTGGATGGATTAATTTATATCATTGAAGGAAGACATCCTAGGGTTTCCATTAAGCCCACACTGATGTATAGCAGTGGGTGCTCTGTTCCTGGCACTACTTTAGTCCCGCATCTTGTATCCCTGCCTTCCTTCTCTATTTCTGACCAATGGTTTCTGTTTCTCTTTCCTTTTTTTTAAAATTACCTTTTCCTTCTGTTACTGTTTTTTTTCCTTTTCCCTCTAGCACATCAGGTTTACCAGTAGCCTTTCTGCAGTAATTCCCAGGCTGACCTGAGCTGCATATTGACACTTTGTGCTAAAAATTTAAAAAAAAAAAAAAAAAAACTTTTTAAAGGGTAGAGTTGTAGCTTAGTAGTAGAGTGCTTGCCTAGCAAGGAGACCCTATAATCAGTTCCTATTACCTAGGGTGGTAGGACACAATGCAGCAGTGATCTAGCAAACATTTCTTTGTTTCAGTTGCTTCTCCACCTCTAATAGGAAGTAGAAAATTTCCTGTAGGTGATAATAGCAATAGCCAAAGTGAGCCATATGTATAGCTAGCTCCTAGCCTTGGAGAATTCCTACAAAGAGTCTCCTGAGTTTGAGTTGACAGTTTTTCCTTTAGGTATAAACATACCCCAGTCCACACACTAAACAAACATAATTGAAAAAGTTAAAAACTCAACAACTTAGTAAAGGTGCTAAGAGATCTATACCCATACACATGGAATTATGAAGTCTTCAAGATGGGAAGCATCCCTTAGTGGTAAAGTGTCCTGTTAGTGTATGGGAGCCTCTTGCTTCAATCCACAGCACTCCTTGGAGAAGCAACAAGAAGTGCTGTTAGTCAAAGGTCTATTCTGTACCAACAAAAATCAGATGGAAAAATAATAAATTGCATTTAATATACAAGAAAGCTAGAAGAAAAGGAAATTGTATCATTGCCTCAGTTACACAGGAGAGTTCCTTTTTTTGTTGTTGTTCTTGAAGCAACAAAAGTAATTTTCAATGGCAAAGTGTGATTCATTTGCTCAGTATATATTTACCAGGCACCGTGTGTGCATTAACAACAGGGATAAACAGTAAAAAATAATCAAGTCCCTGTCATTTGAAGTGCTTTATTCCAGGGGAGGAGGCAGGTCATAAACAAACAAAATAGTCTATGCCAGCTAGGATGAGCTGTGATTAAATCTGGGATGATGGGAGCTACAGAGGGAGACAAAGTAGTGATTTGAGGAAGGTGAGAAAGAAAAGGCGTGGCAGCAGTACATTTGAGCAGACTACATTATAGAGCTCTGAGAGAACATAGTCCCAAGCTGCCTAACAGTTACAAATATCTGCCAAATAAATCATTTTTAAACACACACATGATATACTTATATACATATGAACAAAATGGGGAATGAAAAATGGATTATCTTTCTAAGTAACAGATTGAAATTCATAAAACTTCCAACTGAATTATCAAGACAGAAACAGTAAATTGACTCCAGGAGACAGACACAAACTTGAGAAGTATGTTTTGGGCCTACAAGATGGCTTAGCCCTATTACAGCTCTTGCTACCAACTCTAATGACTTCAGTTTGATCCCTGGGATCTACAAGATGGAAGGATGGAAGGAGAGAACTTACTCCTACAAGTATCCTCTGACTTCTGTACATGTGTATACAAACACAGAACACACAAATGTAAAAATCAACTGGAAAAAAGATGCTAAGCAGTCACCAGTTTCTTCTCATTGGCTGTCTGTCACGCTCATGCTGTCCTCATGTGTGGTGGGGAAATTTACTGCAACCAAATAATGAACCAACTAACTGTTTACCAACAACGATTTACACAAAAAAATTGTCATCCTTTCACTTGTAGAAATACATATCAAAGTAACAACCCAAAGAGGGAAGTAATTTATTGGAACATAGTGTTTCATAGTTAAAACCTGCAGGTAATCCACATGACCACAGAAGGGCTAATCAGGAAGCAGTCTGCTTTAGTGCATGAGAGATGCTCACCAGGGCAAGCATGCAGAACTGAGGAGGACTTACAAGCTAGAAGAAAAAACCCAAGGATGATTATATAGCAGGGTTTTATTTTACAGCAGGATGGGAAGAAGCCATAGTCTGAACAAAACTGATGATTAAAGAAATTGATATTTGTTGTAGCTGTTAATAGGTATTTATTTTCTTTTATAAAGATTTATTTTTCTAGTTACGTATATGTGGGGAAGGGGAGAGGGTTTGTACATATGTGAATGTTGGTAACCTCAGAGTCTAGGAGAGGGCACTGGACAAGGTCTCAGTATGTAGCTCTGGCTAGCCTGTGCAGATCAGGTTGGCTACGAACTCACAAAGATCTGCCTGTGTCTATTCCCTCGTGCAGGGATGAAAAGTATGTACCACCATGTCTGGCAATTAAACATGCCATTACTTTTGTTTGTTTTCTGAGACAGGGTTTTTTTGTAGCTTTGGAGCCTGTCCTGAAACTCACTCTGCAGACCCAGCTGGACTCGAACTCATAGAGATCTGCCTGTCTCTGTCTCCCGAGTGCTGGGATTAAAGGTGTGTACCACCACTGCCTGGCACTGTTACATTTTTTTATATTTCTTTGTTTTATAACAATTGATAAACCTTCTTATAGTATACAGATATATTAATGGAAACATTCTTAATTTGTTTTAAATTTCAAGCAGAACACATTTAGAATTTTTAAATTAAATTTTATTATTACTATTGTGTGTATGAGAGTATATATGATGTATGTGTGAGTGTGGGCACACTTGTGTCAGTGTGTGTATGTGTGTATGTGTGTAGGAAAGAGATCATTTTCAGGTCTTTCTGTGCTTTTGGAAATCTAACTCGTGTTATCAGGCTTGTACAGCAAGCACTTTTATTTGCTGAACCATCTAGCTGACTCTAGAATTTCTTTATTAAAAAAAAATTGTTAGGTGTAGTGGTGTTGCTTGTGATCCTAATACTTAGGTGCTGATATAAAAGGATAATAAGTTCAAGACCAGCATGAGCTACATAGTGAATTTGATAACAGCCTGGGCTATGTAGTAAGACTCAAAACAAAAACATATTGGCTGTGGTTTGAAGTAAATCACTTTATCATGATCCTGGGACACTCACTATTAAATAGGTGTTTTCTGTTACCAAGAACATAAAGTTTTCAGTGTGACCAAAATGGTATGACCATTCTGTTAGGTATGTGTGTGACTGATACTAAGTTTCCTCAGGTTTATGCTAGACTTGCTACATTTTTGCCTACCAAGAATCTAAGACATGAGAAATCTTAGATCTTTATTGTCACAAGTAGGATTAACTCAGAATAATGTATGTCTCATTGTTTTTGCCTGGCTTAGAAAAAGCAATGTTTTAAGAAATAAAATATATTTTTTATAATTCTATAAGAAAAATGGCATAAACCAAAGATAATTCAGAGCTAAAAATAAAACTGTTTAGTAAAATTTAGAAAGTGCCTTTTTTTCTTTAATGAGAACTTTGATAACTCCTATTTCTTCAAGTTTTTAATTTCAGATTGCTTAGTTCATCACTTTATATTTTTAGTAACAGATACTAATTTATTTCTCCAAGTTTTGAATCTTTTTGTTATTTTAAGATGGGGTTTTCAAGACATCTCCAAGTTTTCTTTTTTAAGAAAATTATTTATTTAATAATTTTGGTTTTTTCAAGACAGTGTTTCTCTGTGTAGCTCTTTCTGTCCTGGAACTTGCTCTGTAGACCAGGCTGGCCTCAAACTCCACCTGCCTCTGTCTCCCAAGTGCTGGGACTAAAGGCATGCACCACCACTGCAGACTGTGATACTTTAATTTTTCAGTTTTCTTTTTTCCAAAAAATAGTTTACTATTTTGTTCATTTTGAAAAATGATGACTCTCTTTAACACTTCAAACTACTTAATAAATTATAGTTTATTTCACTCCTAAGTTAATTTTTTTTTATCCTGTGTATACGTGTACAGTATATACAGTTTCTTCCCCCATCCTGTGCTGAGGATAAAACCCAGGGCCTTGTGTGTACTAAGTAAGTAGTCTACCACTGGGCTTCCCTCCCAATCCTTCTTTTTAATATTTTTATTTAAAAAGTAGATAGAATTTCATTCCTCATTTTTATTTTTACTAACATAAGTTGATTAAGGTAGGGTATAACTATGCTCCCCAGGCTGGTCTGGAACTCGTGGACTGAAGGGACTCTCTTGCCTTAGCTTCCAGAGTAGCTGGGACTATGGGTATGAGTCACCAGCTAATGTAAGCTTTTTGATCTGGGTTCTTTTGAAGTTTTACCCTAGAATGATGGTATTAACTTGTACCTTTGTACCACTACAGCATTCACTCACATTCAGCTTGCAATCAGCTTTGCTGTAGAAGTATTAAAATAATGAACATATTTTTTTCACATTATTGGAAGTACAGAGACGTGTAAGGGATGTATAGAGGCTCTGTAGAAGAAAGCGTAGCTAAATATAGAGATAAAAATACCCACAGTCTTTCTAGAAGTCAACACCCCAGCTCTAGAATGTGGGCCCTGTGCTTCTCTTCATTTCCTAAAATGCATGCTTTTGGCATCTGGCCAACAGCTAGAATACCAGCCAAGCAACATAAGAAGCTAGTGTGGAAATAAAAATTAACCAAGGCTGTCTCAAATATGGATGGCTAAGAGGTGCCTGTGTCATCATTCCATCACACTTGAGGTCTTCAGAGACAAATGCCTGTGTTACAGGGAAGCAAGAGCGCATCTGCACATGTAGTATATACCCTCCAATGCGCACAACATTTCCCCATGCTACTGACCTGGGTTCTGTAGCCTTGAGGCTCGTGTTTGGAAGGTCAGTCATCTTTTCTTCTGTGGTATTATTATCCATTACATTGGAGATGTTTCCCTCACTTTTTATAGGAGTCAAAGTAGTCTGAAAACACTTTTCGCCTTGGAAAGTGAGTGTTATATTTGAGATGGTGACATGTTTGGAGCATTCTCTGAACTCTTTCTTGATTTTTGAGTCTCGTAGACACCCATGCTTCAGGACATTTTCCTTGGGAAATGACAAGCAAGAGCAAATCAGATTAACAGAAGAAGCAGATCGTGTATGGGGCAGTTTCTAGTCACTTCATACTTTCTGAGTGTCCACAGGTCCAGGGACAGGGAATAAGGTGTGGTGTCACATGGTTATAGAGAAAAGTCTGGACTGGTGTGGAAGCTGGTGGCATGGGAACCACATCAGGCTCCATTGCAGCCTAATACAGTACATTTAGTTCAGAGTGCCACACCCCAGTGTCACCTTACACAAGATGACTAGTGTCTAGTCACAGCACTCCTCTGTCAATTATAAGGTAAGGAAAGTTTTCTAGAAATACCTTGACATCTACTCTCTCAGTCTACTCTTAGGAACATTTAATAGGTGATGGGGACTTTGGGCTTGCAATAATAATAATTCTGTTTATTATGAACTAATCAAATATGCAATTCTCTAAAACCTCTCCTCTGCCTTTAATGGTCTTCCTGTCACATATCACGTCTCCAGGTCTCTCAGTGACCTTACCAGAATGTCTCAAGTGGGCCTCGGTACCATCAGTCAGTGAACTCTATACCTGTGTCTCTGACATTCTTCATGTCTGCTCTTCTTCAAGGCCACCACCTGGTCCACCCTAGTACTGTTGGGCCGAGTGACACATACATGCCTGCACTTCCAGCACAGGGCAAGCTGAGGCTGGAGGATTGCAAATTCTAGGACAGCCTGGGCTACTATAGCAAGACCATGTCTCAAAAAACAACAAACAAAGCACAACCCCAAGCATTTTCTTGAGAATAATGACCTTAGTTCCTAAAGAGAAAACTTCAATTTTTTCTTACAATAACAGCAACGTGTATCTATTCTAGACTAAGATCCTATAAGGAGAGTCTAGGCAAGAATGCCCACTGCTCCTCCAGAGGACTCAGGTTTGATTCTGCAGACACTGCATACATGTGGTGTATAGATACACATGCAAACAAACATCTATACACATAAACAATATCCTCTGAGGAACGGAGTGAAAGTTAGGAAATGTTTCCTTGTGTGATGACCCTGTCCAGAAACAATGCTTCCTCTGGTACACTTATCTCCATCCTATGGTCATGATGTATTTTGTATGATCTGCTTTGAGGTCATTTTAAAGTTGTTGCCTATGTTTCTAGTCCTACAACACATACCTTTTCCTCTTGCTTGGCCTTTATTATGTCATCGTTTTCAAATACAACTGTGACCCCTGAGGCGTTTGTGGTATCTTTTTCTTCTATGACTTCTGTGACTTCCGTGACAATTTTTATATCTGGAACATCTTTGGCCTCATATTCTGGAATATCAGTGACGTCAGTGACATCTGTGATGTCGGTGACATCTGTAAATTCTGAGAAGTCTGCGCTGTCAGTGACTCCAGCAGAGTATATGCGAGTGTGTGGGTGCATGGCCTGCAGCTCCGCGAAAGCTGTGATGTCCATGATGTCCATTGAGCCTGTGGCGTCTGTGCTGTTTGTGATTTCTGAGAGGCTTGAGATCTCTGATATTTTGGAAGTCCTGGCTTTCTCCTGATTTAAGAGGGTGATGAGGGCCACCCACTGAGAAAATACTATATCCTGTTTATATGCAGGAGCACAGAGCTGTAAATAGTAGGCTCGGCCATTTATCAGCTTTACTTTGAGTCGCATGGCTTTAGCATTGTGCACAGAAAGAGTCACAAACTGCATAGGGAGAAACCTACAAACAGATGGAAATGTAATGTCATTTGAAGACCTCTTTGGAGACCTATAAAAACTTGGAGAATGGCCTTGTGTTCCAGATCGTCGGAGTGGGTGGGAGCTCCTGAGAGCCATCTCATCTTACTAAATGATTAGAACATCATTTATCATGAGCAACTGTCCATCCTAATTATAATTAATCCCGAAAAGTTGAGGCTTAGGGTTAGTGAGATGGCTCACCAGTCAAAGGTGCCCACAGCCAAGCTTGATGACCAAAGTTCAGTCCCTAGGACCCACATGAAAAGGACAGGCTGATTTCACAAACTTGTCTTCCAACATTGGACTTGTGGATGCACACACACACACACACACACACACACACACACACACACACACACACAGTAAAATAAGAAAAATGTAATCAAAGTTGAGGTATAGACATCTAGGAATTCAAATAAAAACTATATTGAGATTTCATATTATCTCAGTCAGAATGGTTACTAGCATTAAGATAACAAGTTCTGGCAATGATGCAGGAAGAAAATGGGAATCATATGCTTTTGTAAGTTAGTGTAGCTACATTGGACATTAGCATGGAGGTTCCTTAAAGAAGCTAAAACTAGAACTGTCATAGGAAGCAGCAACACCACTCCTGGTTATGTACATCCAAAGGCATCTAAGTCGTCATGCAATAAGGATCCAGATAACAAGGATCCATGTTATCTGTAGGAAAATGTCTGAAACTGGAGACCATGCTAAGTGAAATAAACCAGATTCAGAAAGGCAAATATAACAAGTCTCCTACCATGAAGAATCTGGATGTTTAAAAGGGAGGTGGAGAGATAAGTATTTACTACATGAGCCTAATGGCCTGCTTTTTGACGTCAGAACTCAGTACAAGCATCTATAATCCTAGCTTGCCCTTACTGGGGGAGGAGATGAAGGCAAGAAAATCCCTGGAAGCTTCTAGACTAGTAGTTTGGAGTACACAGCAGTGAACAAGAGAGACCCTGTTTCTAGCAAGGTAAAAAGTTTATGATTGACACCTGAGGTTGTCCTCTGATCTCATGTAAGCCCTGATACACATCCATCCATGTGTGCATGCACACATATGCACAAGTAACAAGTATGCACGCACATACACAATTACACAAATATAAAAGACATGAAAGTAAAAGGAGAGCATGAGATGAAGAAGAGGCCCGATGGGATGGGGCTGGGGAACAAGGGAGGGTAAAGAAGGGTGAATTTGGTTGATGTACTTAATATACATATATGAAAATGATGTACAATAAATATATAGTGATAAAATTGTCTGAAAATGAGGTTGAAAGTTACTTGATAAAGGTCATAGACCAAGTTAGTGTCTGAGATGAGGCCAGAATGAACCCTGATTAAGGAAGGCTGCTGAGGGAGAAAGGGCATGCTCTGAGAGGCAGCCTGCTGAGTCTTAAGTTCTCCTTACTGGAGTTTTTTTCCCACTTAATTGCTAGTTGTCATTAACCATTTTTTCTGGATGCTCTTAGGGACACCCCTGCATCATTTATGAAAGCAATGCACCCAAAGTGCTCCTCTGGGACCCTGACCATCAGCATTCCCACTCCCAGCTGTGTGAGGATATGGTGTCCTCAGGGGGATTTCTGTCCTCCCATTCTTGTGACTCACCTGGTGAGCACCAGAGTCTCTGTAGGGGGAGATGTCAGGAGGCTTTTAAAGAGGGGTTCTGATTCTTTTTGAGCCTCTGGTGTCAGATGTGCCAACAGCATCACATTGGGGGTCTCGAGGGTAGGACTGGAAGAGCAGATGCCTACGGTCACCCAGTTTGCCCGGTTATGCAGATAAATAGATTCACCTCTCCTATTGACCTGAATGCAGAGAACAGGAAAGGGGTTTCTTGATAACAGGCATGGATCTAGCACCCTTGCTTGCTAGCACAGTGTAAGGGAGGCCAGAGGACAAGGGGAGAGTGCATGGTTCCTCCATTCCTTGACTTGTTCATGATTTGGAGATAGCAGAGTGACTAGTCACAGTCTCTGGTTTGTGGGGTCTCCTGGTGAGGACCAGGGCTAGCGACTGAGGTAACTATTAGTACTTCAGGGTACTGTGGAGCCCGTGGCTGGGGGACTGACTTAGGAATGTAGCTGGTCATGTGCTAGCACACATTTAGCCGTTAATTCAAATGAGCGAGCACTCTGGGTGCTTTCCAAGATACTTTCCCTCCCACTCACTTGAAACTCCAGAGTCAGAAATCATGGTATCTTGCTGCCAACAACTACCTAGGAAAAATTGGGCATCTTAGAGAGTATGCCTGCAATTATATGGGACTGTGGCTGATATGTAGACCACAAACTTCCCCCACCCCCGTGTTGGGCCAGGGCTATGCAATTAGAGTATACAAAAGATAATATGAAAATGGTACAGGAAGAAAAGCGAAAATGAAAGATTAGGAGGAAAAGTAGCTGAAAGCCACAAACATTAAATTATGACATCACATGTTCCAGGGTATGATGTAATCTGGGGCATCACTGAAACCTGTTCTGGAGACTTGGCTCCTCCCTGTGGTACACTGGGCACAGAGAAGTCACACTAGTCCTGCTATCAGTCAGAGAGTGCATTTTTGAAGCATGAACCCTCCTTATCTTTAAAGTGTCTGTCACCTTCTTTGTCATACTCTGTGGGATCAGCTGAGTGTGTTGACTTAGTGATCAGCATTGGACACTGTCATGACATTTCTGTGAGGGACAGGCATAATTCACATGGTTGAGCCTGTATCTTTGCTTTAATATCCAGTGTTGAGTGTTGAGAGGAAAGCCAACACTACTCCCAGATGCTCTGTGGCTTCATCCAGAATGCAGGTGCATTCTTATAAGAAAGACTTGGTTGTTTCTGATACTGACTGTTACAGTTCCTGTTCAGAACCAACAGATAAGATTCATTTCGATTCTTGGTTGTTGTTTATATGTGCACTAGGGAATGGGCTTTGTGCATTCTACCATTGACCTCATCTCCCGCCTCAGTTCTTGTCTTTAAAATATGGATCTAGGGGCTACAGAGAGCTCAGCTTAAGCACCTCCTGCTCTCCTTGAGAATCTGGGTTCCATTACCAGCATCTACATGGTGGCTCACAACCATCTGTTGGCACATATGTGGTGCAGAAACATCTGCAGGCAAGCCACTCATATAAAATCATACAATTTTAAAAATTAAAACAAAACTCTAAGACATTATCTGAATACCTACTGTGATAGTATGCTCTAAAAATAGTTTTGTGTAACAAGATTATGTTAGCATGACAATTATGGTAGAATTTTGACAGCATTCTTGCCTTTGAGGTTGTTGGGAACATCTGAAATGAATTTTCCTGTAACACTACTTTTTCAGGCTGTTTAAAGTTACAAAATGGGTTCCCTTAATATCAGTGTCCCCTTAGCACATTAAGAATTCTCTTCTCAACCTTTCACTGTCTGAGAAAATGAAACATGGAAGTTACTAGAACTTAATTGAGAGTACAAGTATTAATTACCTGAATAAAATTACTCTCCAGTATGGGAGGAGATACAAAAGGGGCATACTCTCCTCCATCCAGTATACCCTTAAGATGCCCTAGACCATGAGACTGTGAGATCCAGACAGGGTTTTGCTCATCCACTGCCTCCTTGTTCTTCATCATCATGCTGACAGGAAACATCAGAAAAGTGAGAGAATGGGAAACAAACTGATGAATACACAAAGAAGGTCATAGTTACACTCCCTCTTTTAGTTATCAGTAAGTTTTTATCGAAACCTGCAATTTGCTTGACTCCATGCCAGGCATTGAAGGCACATGTACATCAGCAGCTTATACTTTAGGGGTAATAGAGAGTAAACAAATGGAAGAGTTGTCTGCTAATACAGACACCAGTCATAAAACAGGATGGGTATGTGGCTGGCAATTCTTACTAGGGTGGGAACTTCAACACATGCTTTCTACCCCAAACCATTATTTTCTATCTTCCCAATTAATTAATCATGGAGGGATTTCATGTCCTCTTATGTAAGGATATAAAAACTGCATTAAATACCTCACACATGACTGGGCCTTAGCTTTTGTTTGGGGGTACGGGGAGGAAGTGGGATATCTAATTCATGACGGTTCATTCCCTGCTACATAACTCAGGCTCTCCATCTCTGAAGATAATTTTAACAGAAAACAGTGATGCTATGCCACTGATTTCACCTTTTGTCTATCAAAAACAATTGCAGAAAGGGAAGAAACAGAACCCCCAAATTTGTGTACATACATTCAAAAGGTTATTCTTTCTACTTAAATGTGTTTTCTATAAAGAATATATGCAAAAGGTCAAAAGCTAAAAGATACCAACCATCACTCATCATAAAGCACATGTAAGTCACAAGTACAGCCAATCCTCAGAGACTCCTTTCTTTAGAGTCCAAGACAAAGGGTAAATCCTAACTCTGTCTCTGCACTTCCTGTCAGGGCTGTGCCTCTCATAAGCAATGGCCTTGAACACTGCAAGCTGTGCAACTCCATTTCTTAGTACAGTTTTCCCTGACAGGCTTTCTACTGTTAACTCAATGGCTCTCTTTCTTAAAATATGTTCACAGAGAGGATAAAATCAGTCAAGATGAGCATGAGAGTGAAGATATTGAAAGACTAAAATAGCCCAGTGAAATTAACTACTAGGATATGGTCTCACCACATCAGTTCACAGAAGCTAAACTGTGAAAAACAATGAGACTCTCAAGAAAGTATATTCGTCAAAGAAAAAGAAAGCAAAGACAACCACCATCATCACTTAAGATACAGATGATGAGAAATAATCATTTAAAAATTAGTGCTTCTATAGCTAAGCAATGAAGATTTTGCATGCCCTAAATCATTTAATCATTTAATCTGAATTATAATAATAGACCACACAGCTAAGTCTTAGAAAGGGAAAGTACGTTTGCCATCATCACACAGTTTGCACTGAATAAACTAGGATTCAGACTCACATATCCTGACTAGAGGCACCCATGGCTGTTGCTCAAAGTCAGCTCTGTCCTTATGTGCTTGGGAAGTTAGACATGGGAGTTGGTAAGAGAGAGAGCTTGGGATAATAGGCAGAAAGGAGAACGGGAGCAAAGGGCACTGAAAACATCTCTTTTTCTTCCTGCTTCCTTCTCTTCCCAAACAGCTTGGTCTGGATGCATTGGTGGTGCAGAGAGAGGTAGAGAAGAGGTGGGGATGCATCCCAAATAAAGCCCAAGGAAGACAGCACAGCTCCCTATGCCCACTGTCCCGACCTGTCAGCTCAGGCTGTCGTATCACTTCACATGTCTCCAAACTAGAAAAATTGGTCAAGGTTCTGATGAGACAGCACAGTGGGGAAAGGCATGACAACCTGAGTTTCATCCCCAGGACCCACGCAGTAGAAGGAGAGAACCAACTCCTACTAGTTGTCCTCTACCTTCCATGGCATAAATAATGATAAAAAAATTAAACTTTGTCATTGTAGATGAACTTGGCACATGGAATCTCAGGAGAAAGGGAGAAAAGAGCTTGTAGAGACTAGTAGGCCGAAGAAGGGGAGAGAACAGGAGGAGGAAAGGTCAAGAGCAATGTGACCAAA
Organism: Cricetiscus sungorus; assembly: GCA_030556225.1. NCBI lineage: Eukaryota > Metazoa > Chordata > Mammalia > Rodentia > Cricetidae > Cricetiscus > Cricetiscus sungorus. The sequence goes on from JANBXA010000588.1 coordinate 30,769,734, forward strand.
CACCTGTCCATGGTTCCTCATGTATCTTACCTCAAGGCCAAGTCACAATCCTGTGTTGGAAATGAAGTTTGTAACTCACTTCAGTTTGAACTTCCTCCTTTTCATGATGAAACTTTTGTCAGAAAAACAAATACAGAAAATAAGATATACAGAGGAAGCTAATTTCATTTATATACCTTCTACTACATATGTTGATGTCTAAGCTTTAGAGTCTTGTAACTATACCAGATGTGTTTTTATGGTTTGGATGTTAAGTGCCCTCAATGGGATCATGTGTTATAGGCTTAAAGACTGGATAACAAGAGGGCTTCAATGTAATCAGTAATCTGGTTAATCTGGCAGAGGATTTATAATTTGCTGGCATCACTGTGCAGTGTTGGCAATTTTTAGAAGCTGGGCCAACTAGATGGAGTCCATCACAGCAGATGTGTTAGGAAACTATAGTTTGTCTTGGGGGTCCTTCCTTTTTTTCTTTCTCTTTCTTGTTCTTTTTCTTTCTCTAATCACCATGAAAGGTAAGTATCTTCCCTCTGTTACTATTACCCTGTCTAGGTGTCATCAGAATGGTCTGTTTGAATCCAGTGGCTGCTGCTGTTCCTAATTCACTGTGGTCTTCTTTGCATGTGTGTACATGTGTGTGTTATGCTTATGTATGTGTTCATGTCAGCATGAGAAGATATGTACATACAGCAGGGTTTTCATTGAAGACGGAGCTCATTGACTCAGACACATCGTCCGGCCAACAAGCATTAGGATCTTCCTGTACCTGGGATTACAGGTACATGCCACTCATTGCACCTGGCTTTTTGCATGTGTTTTGGGGATCTGAACTCAGGTCTTCATGCTTGTGTGGCAAGTATTTTACTGACTAAGCCATCTTTCTGGCCACCTCATCTTGGTCTTATGTAATTGGAACCCAAACTAATAATTGGTTTGAAACCTTTTCTTTGACTAAGGAAGCTATAAGGTAACAAGACAAGACAAAGGAGATAATACAGACTGTGCTACTAGGTTGTACTTAACTGATATTGAAATTGTGTTCCTATGCTTACTTGAAGTTTTTTATTGACACCTTCTGCTAAGATTAAGAAAGTCTAGTACAAATTAGTAGAACTTATACCAGAGACTTGGAAGGTCTTGGAGTAAGTGAGGTGGCTCAGCTGTTATAGATGCTGATGACCTGAGTTGATTCCTTCTCCACCCATCCACATGGTGGAAGGAGAGAATAGACACCTGCACGTTATCTTCTGACTCTTACATGCACACCATGGCAGGTGTGTATGCACCCGCATATGCACACGCAACACACATTAAGTAAATAAAACATTTTAAATGTGAAGATGAGAGCACAGAAGAGCAACAAATAGATACGGGGTAGGAAAAAGTAAGCACTGGGTTGTGTACATACATTTTTCTTCTGTTTGCCTTTTAGTGGCTCATAGTATTTTACAGTATCTTAGACTTGAGATGAAGCACTCAATTCTTGCTCGCTCAGAGCTGTATGACAGAGTATACAGCTTTGAAACAAAATCATTCCAAGAAAGTAAAAACGTCACTTGTTAGAGGTATGTCTTACATTGTAGATACCTAATCAGTGGATGTTACATCACCACTAGGACTAGGAATGTCCCTTCCCAATGCAGTCACTGTGGCCTCTATGATAGCCTATATTTAAGAACAGAGAGGCTGTGTAGATGGCTCCACCGGCAAGTGCCCTTGCTAGACAATCTCTAGCAGTTGTGTAAAAAGCTGGCCATGGTGTATGCTTACAACCACAGTGCTGGGGTCAGAAAAAGAAGATTCCCAGAGCTTGCTGGCTAGCCAGCCTAGACACAATGGCAAGTTTCTGATTTGGTGAAAAACCCTGTCTTACAGGACAAGGCAGAGAGAACTAGAGGAAGACACCTGACCTCCTCTCTAACCCTGTATGCAAATACATAGGCATAGGAACAACTACACCCATGTGCATCTAACATACACACACCTGAAGTAAAAATGAAAAATAATTTAAGAACAATCCCACAGGCCATAGAGAGAGAAGAGAGGAAAGAAGGACGGGGAGACAGCCATGAGTGAATCTTACCCTTCTTCATCTTTCTTGAATCTTCAAACAAAAGTGAAGTCAGCTAAAGAGCAGAAAATGTGCCAGTCTCTTTTATCATCTTTCATGTGAAGTGCTTTGTTCTGTTTTTGGTGAAAGCTTGTGCTGAAATTATTTTGACATTTTTGGGTTACTATATTGAATTTTGAGTAGATTTAAAAGTTTTTATTTTATTCTTGTTTTTATACTTGTTTTTGTTTTGATTTTTGAAATAGGGTTTCCCCATGTAACAGTCCCGGCACTCTCTTTGTAGACCAGGCTGTCCTTAAATTTATAGAGATCCACCCACCTCTGCCTTCCAAGTTCTGAGATTAAAGGAATGTGCCACTACCGCCTGGCTTAATTTTTTTTTTCTTATTTTACATATTGATCCCAGTTCCCTCTTCCTCTCTGTTTTCTCCCTCCCATGTCCCCCAACTCCCCTCCCATCCCATCCCCCAACACAGGGAGGTTGATGCCTTCCAGGAGGAATCATCAAAATCTGTCAAGTCATTTGGAGTAGGGCTTAGGCCCTCCCTACTGCCTCTAGGCTAAGGGAGTATCCCTCCATGGGGAATGTGCTCCCAAAGTCCTTTTGTGCACCAGGGATATATCCTGGTTTCATTGTCAGAGGTAACTTAGACTGCCCAGGCCTTCTAACTGAGACCCATGTTCAGGGGGTCTGAGTCAGTATAATGTTGGTTTCCCAGCAATCAGTCTGGGGGGTGTTATTTAACTCCCCCTTGTTCAGGTTAGCTGTCTCTGTGGGTTTCTGTAGCCTGATCTTGACCCCGTTTTCTTATCACTCCTCCCTCTCTGCAACTGGATTCCAGGAGTTCGGCTCAGTGTTTAGCTGTTGGTGTCTGCTTCTGTTTCCATCAGCTACTAGATTAGGGCTCTATGATGGCATATAAGTTATTTATCAATCCCATTATCAGGGAAAGGCATTTAATGTAGCCTTTCCACTGTTGCTCAGTTTGTTAGTTGGGGTCATCCTTGAAGTTCTCTGGACATTTCTCTAGAATCAGTTTTCTCTTCAAACCTATAATGGCTCCCTCTATTATGTTTTTTTTTTTTTCCTCTAGTCTATTTGTCCCCTGACTCAACTAAACTTCTTCCTCCAGCCCCTTCCACATGCCCTCACTCTCAAATTAGTATCCTGTCATTTTTCTTTTTTTTGGTTTTTCGAAACAAACTCAGGCTGGCCTCAAACTCACAGAGATCCATCTACCTCTGCCTCCTGAGTGCTGGGATTAAAGGTGTGTGCCACCACCGTCCAGCCCAGCCCAGTATCCTTTCTTTAATTATTATTGTGACACAAATATGAAATACAAATATATAAAAATATATAAATCCAACCCATTGAGTCCATTTAAGTGTTGCTTGTTTGTATATTTTTAGGGCTGACCACATGGTACTTGGATAACCACTCTCTCAGAAGTCATTAATTGCCCGTAGCTCTTTGTGTAGGGGTGGGGCTCCATGAGATTTCCTACAACCAGATTGGCATATCCACTAATGTTGTTGAGATTTCATGAGTGTAGCTTCCCTTCCTTATCCAGAAAACACAATCTCATAGCTACTATAACAGCAGCTTCCCTGGTCTTCTGGTTCTTATATTCTTTCTACTCCCTCTCCCATGATGTTCCCTGAACATTAGGTGTAATGGTTATGCTGTAGATGTATCAACTGAGGTGGGGATGGGCACCCCATGGCCAGTTGTACTCTCCATTCTGACCAGTTGTGGCTTCCTGTAATGGTCTCCATCTGCTGAAAGAAAACAATTCTGGGATGAGGCGTGAGAGATACCCTGATCTGAGGGTAGAAGGACACACATTACAGTGCAGTTAAGACTCATGCTCATTCAGGGAAGTGGCAGTAATGGGTTCTCCTTGGAGATTTGCCACTTTACTAGCCCCAGTACCGGCCATGATTTCCTTTCTGTTGATCAGGCCTTAAAGTCTAATTTAGACAGCTAGCTGTTAATTTCCACCTAGATATTAGAACCACTATTGTACCTTTAGGGATATCTTACCATGCTGGTCATAGTTGTGGCTCACAGGCACCATAGCTGCGTAATACTATTGTTTTCCTCCCTCAGAAGCATATACATACATACACACATACATATACATATGCATATATATATATATAATACATACATACATACATATATCTCAGCTAGTCCTGGAGTGGGAGTCTTTTGGATCTGGTCCAGCTCAAATTTTCTGAGTCCTATATCCAAATTGCTTGGTGAGTAGGGACTCACCTTCAACTTTTGGGAGGCAACTAAGGGCAACAGCAATAGTCTACATTGTTTTAGGAGAATCTTGGACTCCCCAGACCAACAACTGGTAAGGAAGTTATCGTACCCATTACTGGGGTTTCTGTTAGTCCATAGTACATTATTATCCTGCATGACATGACTTCATTTCACACACACACACACACACACACACACACACACACACACACACACACACACACAGACATATTGTATGTATTTTTAGGTACGTATGATTCCCTAAGTATTTTGCAAACATCCCTAGTATTTTTAGTACAATTAAAAATTTAGATTTTATGTATATGAGTGTTTTGCCCACATGCATGCATTTGCACTGTGTGCATGTCTGATGCCTCTAAGAGTCAGAAGAGGCATTGGATCCTCCGGACCTGGGGTTGTGAGGCAGTGTGAGTCCTGGCACCTGAACCCAGGTCCTCTGCAAGAGCAGTAAGAGCTCTTAACTACCAAGTCATTTCTCCAGCTAACATTTTGACTAGTGTTACTGTTAACTGTGATTTGATATCTGCAACCTGTATTCTCCAACTTCTTCAGTGAATCTAATAAGTTAACATAGGATGGTCTGTGAAGGCAATTTTGGCCCTCTCCTTAATGCTAGTGAACACTATCAATGGTTCATTAAACCATTAAATTGATTATTTAATAGCTGCATTCTCAATACCAGGAGATGTAACAAGATTTTGGCCTGCAATTTTACAAATAGGTCTTTACACACACACACACACACACACACACACACACACACACACACACACACACACCTCTCTCTCTCTCTCTCTCTCTCTCTCTCTCTCTCACACACACACACACACACACACACACACACACACACACACACACACACATTAAAATTTCCCACATAACATTAAGCTTTGAAAAGTAGCAGCTACCAAACACAGTGTGGAGCTGTTTGGAGCATCATAATTTCTTTTAAGATGTTCCCAACATAATTGTACCTAGTGGTTAAATTGATGACTAAGAAGTGATTTTTCTCTTAAAGAGAAGCAAATGGGTTCAGGGTACCACTCCCATAAATTCCCTGTATTCCGTTCTGCTTCCTTACAGTGGAGTTACCTTGCAAAAGAAGCCTGACAACTTAGCTATAGCCCTTTTCAAGTGTTAATTGATTTTGGTGGGTTAAAATAATTTTGTTTTGTAGTTGGATGTGGTGGTATGATCCTAGTACTACTGAGATGGGTGCAGAGGGAACATGAGTAGCTGGTCAGCCTGGACTTCAGGGAGACTTTGTTAAAACAACTAAAAATTCCTTCTGAACAGTTCTAATTTGTGTGGGATTAAATGTTAATGGCAGTTTTGTTTTCATAATAATTTTATCATTATTTTGTTGTTGTTTTTGAGGTATGGTCTCATTACTTTGCTAATCTCCTGAACGGATTTATGTGTATTTAATGTAACTCTAATATATTTGTATTAAGTAATGTGTAACTAAAACAGAAACAGAGCAGGTAACTAGAGGTCATAGTGGGTGCTTCATGGATATGCAGACACCATTTGTTATAATTTGCTCTTCTAGAGTTGTGTCTACTATGTATGGTGGTGCATGCCTGTAACCCCAGCACTTGGAAGGTGGAGGCAAGAGAATCAGGAATGTAATGTCACCCTCAACCATATAACAAGTTTGAGGTCAGTCTGGGCTACACAAAACTATCAAAAAACCATAACTCCACTCAAAACAAACACAAGAGAATTGTGTGTTTCTGAATTAGAGTTTATATTTTCCCAACAATTTATGGCTTTCCCTAAGCCTACCTAATGTTGTGTGCATTGACTTAATCAGACAAGAGGCAGAGCAGTATCACAGGCCAGGGTTTCTGCAGCATTGCAGCAATGTGAAGGAATCTAGTCCCTGACTCTTCTGTACATGCTCTACAAGGGTGCTTCTCAACCTTCCTAACGCTGCAGCCCTTCAATACACTTCCTCATGCTGTGCTGACCCCAGTCATAAAATTACTTTGGTCACTACTTCATAACTGTAATTTAGCTACTTTTATGAATTGTAATGTGAATGTCTTTGGAGATAGAGGGTTGAAGAGGGGTTGTGGCCCTCAGGTTGGGAACCACTGAACTACAGTCTTTGCTCTCCCTCTCACCCATTGTTTTCCCACTCAAGTTTCTGTTTTCCAGTTCCAGTTGAATGGAGATTCCTTCATCAGCTCTGTTGGTTAGGCTGTACCTTTCTACAGAACTGCAATATCATTGTCAGCTGAAAAGCATTGTTGGATATGTTTAGAAAAAGAAGTTCCATGTTGAATCTAATCACAGGCCAGAAACCATTGGCAGTCATGTAACTGGGATGGCAGTGTGTCCTGGCACCAGCCAGGATGGAGCTGCTTCAGCTTGTATTACAGGGATTCGCTAACAAGGATGGCCAAACCCAGAAAGGCTAAGGTCAGTATGAACAGGGATGTATTCATGCTGTGCTGATGCTGTTTTCCTAGGAGTGAAAGCAATCAGTAGGAATATTTGGAAATGTGGCAGTGTGGGTGTTGATGGAACAGTGCAGAGGGAATGTGAGAGGCTCAGGGACCAGTGTGGAAGTGTGTTTTGGTTTTGTTTTCTGACTGCCTAGTACAGAAAGATGCCCACACATATTTAATATTGTCTGTAAGCACTCTCTGCTCACCATTCCTAATACGATCTTTTTTCTCCAATATTTAAAAATAATCATCAAACATAGCAAAGTTTAAAGAATTCTATAGACCTGACATGCATATTCTGTGGCCTTTTTCCTTTATTGTGCTATTTCTTATATTTAATTACACAATAGTTCTTAATCTGTAGCCTTTGGCTATCACTCATCAAAACTGCTCTTGGTAATACCTGATGGCTTTGAACTCTTGACCATTCCACTCCAGCCCCCTGAATAGCTGCGACTATATGTGTGGATTACCAAATTCAGCCCATTATTTTTAATGTATTAGTAGCCATATTTTTAGGTCAGGCCCATCACAGTTCTAGTTTGCATTTGGGTTGCAGCTCTGAGAAGTTCTGACTGCAGTGGCCTTGAATGTCAGACCCTGTATCCTGTATCTCCTCTTCCACTCCAATAATTACAAGTGAGTCTTCTAAAGATCCTTCTCTATTCTAGTCTCAGTCACCAATGGAAGGAAATTGGAATAATTACAAGCAAGTCTTCTAATGACTTTATCCTATTCTATCTCAGTCACCAATGGAAGGAAATTGGAATGGTGTTTGAAAAACGCAAATTTAAAAGCAACCCAGAAAGCATGCTTTCATCTCAAATGTCAATGAGGGTTGTGTGCATTTACATGTATGCAGGTACATGTGCAAGTGTGCACTAGAGCATGTGAGCATATGTGCATTGTGTGTGTGTGTGTGTGTGTGTGTGTGTGTGTGTGTGCGCAGCGCGCGCCCATGTGTGTAGTCCAGAGGACAATTTTGGGTGTTCTTCAGATGCCACCCCCTTTTTTGTGGGGACAGAGTCTCTCAGTGGCTCGGGACTTGCCATGCAGGTGAGGCTGCTGGCCAGTGAGCCCCAGGGTTCCACTTCTTGGTGCTAGGGTTACAAATGGGCACTGTTGCATCCACCTGATTAAGAGGTGGATGCTAGAGATCGGGCTCAGCACCTTCTGTATCTCCACAGGCCCAGTGAGAGTCATTGTCAGTAAAAGAATTCAGTCACCAGCTCTAAGTTGTTTGTTTTATGTTCTAGTTAAGGTGCAAAACAAAACAAACAAACAAACAAACAAACGAAAGCAGGGAAAAGAGGAAGATGGGAAGGAAGACCCTCCAGCCTCAGCCAGTATTAATCAAATACTACATTCCCTTCTTCTTTAGACTCACATCAGGGTTGCTGTAACCAACACAAACTTACATAGAAGTAGGGCTGGAATAGGTCTCTGGAAACCTCCTGGGTGTGGAAGAGGAGAATTGTTTCCAAACAGCACGTTTCTGCTTGTCTTTTCACATTGCTTTAGCAGAAGATGTTTGTGTGTGCTGGACAGGCAACTAATCACTGGGTGAACCGGTGCCTGGCATTGTTCTACTGCTCTGGCATCACAATGTGCTGACATAGCTCTGAAGTAAGAAGGGCACTGGGAAGGAGCAGCCGAAGGGTCAACCATCCCTGAGATGATGACCGAGAAGCCCAGACTGGACAGTGAAAAGCCACCCTGATAATAGTGTGACTGAAAAAGATGTAATACAAATTAAAGGCATCATTTATCATTCAGTTGCCCTATATTCTAGTTTTCAGAAACCTCAAAGGCATTTTGAGTCTCAGTGAAAAAAGCTTCAAGTTGTCCATAGTGGCTCACCCCTAATTCCAGTGTTAATGAGGAGAGGCAAGAGGACTGCAAGGAGTTTGAAGCAAGCCTTCGCTACACAGTAAGTCTGAAGCCAGCATGTACTATAGTGAGATCCTATCTAAGAAAACAAAACACAAAACAAAAGCAATATAAAACAAACCAAAACTAAACAAACAAAACCAAACAACTATCCCCACCAAAGCAAAACCAAGAAACAAAAACTCCACAAAAATAACATTTCTCCAGGGCAACAGTGCTTTGAAGCAGCTGAGGACCGGGTGTATAGCCTGGTTCTTTTACCTTTATGTCTCCATGTGCTGTATTCTGGGTATATGATCGATCAGTGGGCACTCAGTAATTGTTGGATGAATGAATAGGTAACAGAAATAGACACACGCCATCTCCCTTTGTCTTGAGAACATGGTGAAGTTGTTTGTCCTTGTCCTCTGTTTGGGAGATTCTCTGCATCCCATCATATTTTTATGTTTGGTCATGTACTGGGGATACACACCTGTCTTGGGACCTTCTTTTTGCTTGTGAGGAGGAAGTACACAGAGGATGCCAAATGAATATACTGGGTAAGAGAGGAGCTGCTACCTGGGTAAATTCACTTCACTTGTTCCCTATATTCCATATTTAAGATCCAAGTGCTTGATTTTGAAAAGGTCCAAAAAAGTATTTTGTTTTCTCAGAATAAACATGAAGTGTCTTGAGTGCTGCTCTGGAGACCAGGTGTGGATGAGCTGGCATCAGGAAGCTTTTCCAGAAGCAGAGGTGAGGACCATGCTTAGGATGTGTAAGGGCACGGGCTCTGGGAGGAAGGGGTCGTTTAACTATTAGTTTTCAGAGAAAAACTTCCTCTGTGGAGGCCCAAGCAGGTGCCCTGTTATTTTTGCCTTGGATGCTCTATTTTATTTTTTTTTTTTTTTTAATGTTGAGTGTCATTTTCAGATGGTGAATTGTCTTTTCAATAGGATCTGTTATGGAGTTCAGGTGGGCCTCACACCTGCAGTAGTAAGTTGCCTCAGCCTCTAAAGTGCTGGGATTACTGGGACATGCTGCCATGTCTGGCTTCAGTGGACACACTTTCGCTCCATTCATAGCTCTAGTGTGCCATCCATTCCTCTCACAGCCTATTTATTTCATGATCACCACCTACCAATGATCCTGTTTAGGAACGTTTTTGCATACATCTGATTTTCCTCATTGTTGATGACATTCATTTTGAAGCAGCTGGATGAAATCCTTTGTTATTACTTTTATATTTTTTGAGGTTAAAATATATTAAGAGAAAAATATAAATTAATGGTATGATTTGAATATTTACCTTTAGCTATAAATGTTTTAGCATGCACAAAATGTATTTATGATTCTGTATAAGTCTGGATTTGAAGCACCTGGTCAAAGAAAGATGTACGATGCTAGTTCTCTGCCTTTACCCTTCCTAAGATGGACCTCTGCATGGAGTCCTCTCAACTGTGTTCTCAGCTTGGCATAGGAAAATCTCTTCCTATGTTCTGAACCTGGCTCCTGGAGAAGCTGTATATCACTAGTTCTGTTGATCACCTGCTCCTGATGGGGCCAACTCATGCTGGGCTACAGGATGAACAGACTGATTCAATGGGATGCAGCCATAGAAGGCTGCCTGGAAGACTCCAGGAACATGGGTGAGGGGCATTTTGTTCAATGTGATGCTTTAAAGAAGAGGCAATACCTAAGATATAGCTTGCTTATTTCCCTTTGCTTTTCCCATTTTCTCACTTTGTAGTGCAGGGGAGCAAACCCAGGACCTTGTGCATGGTAGACAAGTGCTCTGCCACTGAGCTACACCTTAAACGTCCATGAGAAATATTGAAAGAGTCCTCAGTCAGTCTGGACAAAGGCAGGAGACATCAAATGATTTGGATCTGAGGGAGCAACTGCTTGCAGAATAGCCTGGTGTGTCAGAGAAAAAACTGAAGTTGGAGGAGTGTCATGGAGAGCTTTGAATGCTCTAACTGGGTCCAGGGCCATCAGCTGTAGAGGTCTTCCTGTAAGGAAGTCTGTATAGGGAGCTGTACAGTCTGGTTTGGTCACTCCAATAGCAATGTAAAAGGAAGAATGAGGAAAGCCATTGAGCAAGCTGAGACCAAGATCCTGGTGGAGGTAAAGAAAAGGAGGGGGTTAATTAGGGAACTGTGAAGAGTGGCAGAATTTGGTGACTCACTGAATGTGTGGGAGCGGAGAAAGAAGCAAGATGACTCAGGTTACAGCTCTGTAATACAGGGTACATGTTGATGTCTTTAACTAGGGAACAAAATATGAATAGAGGATCAGGCATGGGGCAGAATGCATGGTTTGTTTGCAATAACCTTTGTTTAGTTTATGGCCTTGCATTCAGTTGGTGTTTCCCTTTATCTGGCAGGGTCTTCAGGGGCCACAGGCAGGAGATGAATTGAATAATCCCAAAGCCTCACACTGGTGGCAGTGAGTGCCAAGTGCTGCTGGTCTGCATTTCAGAATACTCCCTTATCCCTCTTCATTGAGGGCTTCCTTCCTGAAGGTACATTCCTTTTGTCCTTTCATGTCTGAGATGCTCCTCCCCCACCGTCTCTTGTGGGCTTATTGTCATTTTTCAGAAATGTCATCTGTTTGTAGAATTCTTTGTTGCTAGGTGAACAGGTCCCTCTCAGCTCCAAATCTGTCTTAGCCACTGCCCTGTGGTGTGCTGGAGCTCTCTGCAAACTCCACGTTTTCTCCAGTGGGCTTTGTCAGATTCTACAATAGGTGGCATTACACTTCCTTCCCAAGAAGGAACTTGGGAATCAGTAGGAGGGGAAGGCACTTGTGTTCCTTCCTGTTGCCTTGTTTCTGTCAGTGTCACCATGACAACGGCAATGGCCTGTACTATAAGATATTTTATTTTATTCTAACTTCTTGCACTCTCCCAACCTGCAGCTACGGGGGATTCTCTCCCTGGAGTCTGAGTTTCTAAATCTAATCACCTTAAACCCTCAGAAGCTACCTCCAGCTCTAGTTTTTGTAGTTGTTTCCTCTTGCTATTAGCTCTGATAACTGTTTCTTTTGTGCTTTCCCAGGCAACCAACATACAGCTTCTTCCTCTCCTACTGTCTACCTGTGGTTTCTGCCTTTCATAAAAATGTCTGTATCTTGACTGTCCTGCAGAACCTGATTTAGGACTACACTCATTCTCTAACCAACCTCTGCATTGTCTGTACTTTTGTCTGTCTCATACTTTGTTACTGGTTGTCAGGAAAGTCTTATTAATAATCCTCATATCCTTGGTGCCTACCAGGGAGCTTGACATCATATATGAACTTAGCTGATGTTTCTTAAATGAACTGGGTTATTATAAAAGATTATATACATGAGCCAGGTATGGTGCCCTACACTTGTAATCCTAGTGCTCCGAGGCAGAAAGAACCAGGAGGAATACTGCATGCCTGAGGTTAGCCTGGTTTAACACTAAGGTCCCAGCCAGGCAGGGCTACACAGGAAGACTGTTTTAAAAACAAATGGACAAAACAAAGGCAAAAGACAACAAAGAAAAAGACCAGATTTGAGCAATTTTTTATTTTAAATCTTTCAGCTTTAGGCTAATTTATCAGTGGACTCTGTAGCAATGCAATTCTCTTAAGAGATTCAAGTACAGTACTTACTGAATGAAAAAGAGAAATAAAAAGGCCAGAAAGGCCAGGAAAAAGACATGAAGGCTCCTAGGTATGGAGGAAAGGTAGGAGGGAGAGCACAGCTAGGGGCAGGGACATCTGGGAGAGTCCAGAGTGGACATGACCTGGCTTGGTTGTGCCACGTGAAAGAGAATGGGAGGGGAAAGGAGAGGGGAGAGGGGGAATCAGTTGCTGCAGCCAGGAGGCCCAATGGTACAAAATGTCTGAATTGGAAAGAGTAGCCCAGTCCCCTAGACTGGAGAGTTTAGGGTAAGGGGCAGGGTATGTCAACCAGGAGCTCTGTAGCAGGCAGGGACTGAGGGATTGCCTGCAGAACCTGGTGGCCAAGTCTGCTTTGGTATGTTAAACAGGGACCTCAGTCATTTGTCCCAGGTTTGAAACTGAACACTTACTTCTAAGCATGTTATAATATGTTGTTTAGTTCTAGAATGATCATCAGTGGAATAACAGGACAGTCTGCTTTGATTCTGTATGGACATACAGAACCTCTACGTTCTGTAACTGAGGGTGAGAATGCTTACCCTGGTAACGTTTCTTGAAGATCACAAGCTGCAAAGTTTGTCAGCCAAGAATTTAAAAAATGGAAATCATCCAAAGAATCCTCTTACAACATCACTTAACATTTACTTGGGAAACAATCTGTTTATGTTCTGCTTTGCATTGTGTGACATGGTTTACAAAACCAAAGCACAGAGGCCCCAAGTCTGGCTAACTTCTGTACAGCTGTAAGAATCTGAAAATATTGTCTAGCTTTTTATTTAAGTTTAGATTACTAAGACAAAGAAAACTTGAATATGGTGTATATGCTTAACTCTTAGATAGTTTTGGTAAAATGTGAATAAATGATAGAGACCAGTAGATTAAACAGATTAAAGCAGAACCATTTCCAAATGTCCTATCTTCCCCATTTTCTAATTCTCAAAAAAAGAAAAACAACAAACAAAACAAAACAAAACAAAAAACCCAAAGCTTTTCTTTTCCAGCTTGTTTTGGCTACTAGGGTCCTTAAACTCAGCCCTTCTTTCATTTTCCCCTCCATTTTGAGATCTGTTAGGTTTTTACATGCTCACAGTTGTTGCTTTTCTTTACTCAAAACGTACTTTCACAGTATCATCTTGAAGTAGCACGTCTTCTCATGCATAGGTTCCAAAGCATGTATATTCAATTTGTTTTTAATGACTATTGTTTTCAATATCAGTTTTGAAATTCTGTTCTTAGAGCTCATACATGACTGTCTAGTTAATACGTATTCTTTTTTTTTTGTTTGTTTCAGTTTCATTCATATTCTTGGGGCTTCATTTTTGTTATTTCTTTTGCATCTGGCAGTCAGTTCTTTTTCCTTGAGATTCTGTCTTGGTTCAAGAGACGCTGCGCTCCTGTTGTCTTCTACAAATATTTTCCACTCCAGTCTTCCTCCTGTTCCCTGCGGCCCTGTCCACTTGGCTTATTGTTAATTCACCCTCAAGGGTGGTTTATGTGAATGAGCTCCTTGAGTTGTATTCAGCTTATACATTTTTGAACTCCTAGCCAGAACTTCTAAATGTTCCTCCACAAAAATGTACTTTTCTGATTTTCTCATTAGTTGTCTAATATTTTCCGACTGAAGACTTGGGTTCATTTCTCCTTTCTCTGGCTTCCTCTCAAGAAGCTGTATCAGTTATAAATGCTTCTCAGTGTTCTCTCCAGCACTGAGTTCACCTATACCTTTTCCTTATCAGCCCCTCTGGCCAGCAGAGCTTCATCTCATTCAAACTGGGCTCTTTCACTTCTGTCTAGTTTAATCAGATCTTCTTGCAGCTTCCAGGACATTCCACCTAGAAGTACAGTTCTTATCCTTGATCAAGATTCTCTATCAGTTTTGTCCCTAGAATAAATCCAGATGCCTTCACTTGGTATTTAAGAACTTTAGTCTGAGTCTTAGGATGTTACTCCCCCACTTGCCCCTATCTTATAGCAACCTCCAGTGGACTGGAGCCATGGTTGCAACTTTGAACCTTGTTCTTTTATGAGCTAGCTGTGTGACTATGGACACATATCTGCCCTGGTCTCTCTATCTGTAATAGGAATCACAGGGCTGTTGTGAAAGATAGCAGGAAGGGCTTTGAACAATGCCTGGCATGCAGTAAGTGCTACTTGATGTTTCACTGCACATATTTACTAAGGCCTGCACATGTGGGCCTCTGTATGCCATAAATTCTAAGGACTGGGGACTATGAACAAGCTCTGGAGCTCTTTAACAAGACTGCATTATGGTGTATGTCACAGTTTGCATGCTCTATCATGCATTATGAAACATACAAGATAGTTCCTTGCATAGTTTTTGTTTTCTCCCTGATGGAGTACAGGGGCAGTCATGTCATTTCATTAGTTTCTGTGAGTAGGAGTATGGTATATTTTGTAGCTACACACATAGTAATGCTTATTTCTGAAATGAACATAACTATGTGTTTCATTGTATCTTCATTAACTCTTCAGCTGTGCATACATAAGAAAATCAATAGAACATTTCATTTAACCCCCAATATCAAATGTCATTAAAAGTACACATGCTGGAGAGATGGCTTAGGGGTTAAGAGCACTGGCTGCTCTTCCAGAGGTCCCGAGTTCAATTCCCAGCAAACACATGGTGGCTCACAACCATCCGTAGTGAGATCTGGCACCCTCTTCTGGCAGGCAGACTTGCAGGCAGAACATTGTATACATAGTAAAGAATTCTTAAAAAAAAAAGTACACATTGAAAAGTTTCTACACCCTGATAAGTCTCTCTGCTAATGCAACAGTCCAAATTAGACCACATTTAATGGATATAGAACTCCCTGATGGCCTTCCAGCTCCCCAGAGAGGAGACAGGAAAGAGAGACCAGAAAACCACTTGTCTATTTTCTGGGCTTTCTGAGATGGGGCAGGGTTTGGAGGGAGTTAGGGGAGGGGGACTTGGGTGCAGCCTCCACCATACATCCTAGATTCTCTGGGTGTATGGGTGCCAGGGGCTGGAGTGCAGCCTCCACCATAACATCCTAGACTCCCTGGGTGTATGGGTGGCAGGGGCTGGGGTGCAGCTTCCACCTAAACACACACTTCCCATCGTGCTGTGTTACTACACATAGTCTGCTATACTAAGCATATTTTACAGAACATAGAGTCTTTTAAACATAGATTTTGTTAAAAGAAACATCCTAGCCAGGTGGTGGTGGTGTACACTTATAATCCCAGCACTCAGGAGGCAGAGGCAGGCAGATCTCTGAGTTTGAGGCCAGCATGATCTACAGAGTGAGATCTAGGCCAGCCAGGGCTACAGAGAAACCCTATCTCAAAAAACCAAACCAAACCAAACAAAGAAAAGGTGGTGGGGAGCCATCCTAGAGTGTGCTTCCAAGGGCACCACACATCCACATTTCTGTTTTCTTTCAAACATGCTTTAAAAATTCCTGTTATCAGCTGTGGTGACACACACTCTCAATCATGTCACTTGGGTGGCAGAGTCAGGTGAATCTTGTTCCAGGACAACCAGGGCTATAGAGTGAAACCCAGCCACAACAAACACAACAAAACACAAAAATTTCAGGCACTCATCTGAAGTTTTGGTTCATAACTTATTTTTCCCAAACCATCTTAGGAGAACATTCTACTAAGTAATAAAGTATCTTTCCTTTAGCTAGGCTTACTGTTTATCCAGCCATCACCAGTAAATACAGCAGATGGGAGTTCTCTTACTTATTAAAATACCTCAATGCTATTTTTTCTTAAACAGTACAGTACAGTACAGTAAGATATAATGCTGTATCAGCCCATAATTTAAATTTCTGTACTGTGAGTCTTGGCAGGCTATCTTAACTAAAGTATTCTTTTACCTATGAAGAGTACTGTCAGAATGGAGTAACAATCTTCTCTCTAAATAACAAGGCCAGCACAATACATTTTAAATAATGACCAAGGATTTTTTTTTTATTCTTTAAGTTTCAGTATCATTACAGAAAATGTTATGGTACAGAGTTGTTTAACATTATTTTGTTTTTGCTCTTGATTTCCACATGAATGCTGGTAACACTAATATCTGTACAAGATCAGTCTTTGATTTTATTTTATTTTTGTTCTGTACAATTTTAAATGTGTTGATTAAAAAGGCTGTCAGCACTTAAGGAAGCATTTTCCCCCAGTTTGTTTGTTCAAATAAAAGGTATCCAGTTACTGCCTGTGAGTACTGTGCCATGAGGCTGCTAGGGCAAGAACGTCCCTGGGTGCTTGGCAGGGATGGTTCTTGCTGCAGGGCGGCCTCTGCGCGGTCACTCCTCTTTTGGCACAGTGCACATAAACACGAGATACATGATAAAGAACAAGCAAAAGCTCTCTGTAAAGCAGTTACGAAGCATACTAAGAAGGGAAATCCAAGTGTTGCCTACACTAGTATATAAATAAGCAGACAGCCTTGATTAAGAGCATAAGTAGTTGTATTTAAAGATGAGAAAAAACACAAGTTCTGCAGGCACCTACTGCTGTCTACTAAAAGCTATCGCTATCAGACTTAGCATTGAACACACAAAGCAATTTGCAAGAAAGGAAAATTTTGCTTTGATATAATCAGAATAGAGTTGTCTGTTAAGATTTATTCTTAGGTGTTTTTTTTTTCTTTAAAAGGTATTTAAATTCATTTGAAATATAGTTCAAGATGTTGACTATACAGATCAACTTTTATCCAGATCAGAAAAACTAGCTGTGCCGTTGCATATTACAGGATACAGTCAATGATATGTGGACATGCATCAAAGCTTTCTCCTGTTGGTGACCATCATAGCCGTCCAATGACCATGACATCCACCACCTCGCCCTTGTGGAGTTCCACGTACTGCTCTGTCTTTGGAGGTAGCATCAATAATCCATTGGCACTGCGCATGCTCATCAGACGGCTGCTCATCTGATTACCTGGAATGAAATACTCTCATTACTGCAGCACAGGCATCAGGAACTATTTGTGGAGAGGCCAGCAAATGGAGTGCAAGGCTCCAAGGACAGAGATGACAGGCTTCCCAGTACCTTTCCCAAGTGAAATGCAGGTCCTACATCCTTCACCTTCTCATCAAAACTTTAAAAACAAATATATTTTTAAAGAATAAAATAGTACTGTATAGCCATTCAAAATGCCACAAAAATTCTCACTTCTGGGTGGATTTTATATTTATATAAAAATAAAGCCTTTTAGAAATTTAAGATAACAATAATAGAAGCTACCATTAGGTGCTTTATGGTCATTTTATGAATTTGTTATTTAACTCTTAAAAGATGCAAAAGGTCTGAGGTACGCTGCCTAGGGTCTTGCTAACTAGGCAGGTTGCCAACTTGCATGCACAACTCTGTGATGACAAAGCTCATGAACTGAATCACTGTCAGTAAATGTTTGCAGTTGATACAGGGTTTTTTTTTGTTGTTGTTGTTTTTTTTTTTAAGGTAACAGCTTTTGTGGAACTGCATCAAAATTTGGGCAAAATATGATTAGCAAAGTTTGAAAGTTGAGAGTTCTCTATTTCAGAGGTAGACTTCTGAATTATCAACACAGTTTTGTCTTTAAAGTTTACCAGTACCTAGGATGTAGTAGGGTCCATAAAGATCAGATTGTAAATTTGGCTTTTTCCTCACATTGCAGGATAACACAGCTACTATACTCTTCCTTCTGACCCACCAGTCATGTTCAGAGGGCTGCTTTGAACTAATAGATCAAAATCTGTAATATTATTTGTATATTTCAAATGTTTATCTAGAAAATATGGCTCAGTGAAATAAACATTAAGAATAACTTATTTCATCTAACCTCTTAAAAAGAGAAGTACACAACAACTATTCATTTCATTATTGCTAAGGAAAAGACAGGATTGACATAGTTGTTACTGTGGTTTGGTTTTCAAAGTACACAAGCACCTGTGTGGGTGGACACATATGAATGACTGACCTGTACTCTGGGCCCAGGGCAGTGGTTCTTGATGATGCCATGTCAGTATACACCGGTGGTATTCTGGGCGAGGGTCCAGTTTTACATCACATGACAACTACAGCATGAAGAGGCAAGAAATTTAACTTGGTCACCTAATCAGTTCTCAGAACTACAGAGAATATAGTGAGCCTGGATAGATAACATCCTTGTCATTCTACTATTTCTCTTATTGCCATCTTGTTTTTAATGCAAAAGTCCAGACAGAGGTTGACTGCTACTGTAAAGAAGTAAGAATGCTAGGAAGTCAGTGTTCATAATGGGACAAAGGACAAATGAAAATGGTAAAATCTATTATTATGGGTTGTAATGATCCTGGACCTATGAAATGAGAAACTGAAGTAATAATAATACCTTATTATTAAAAGGAAAGGAGGTAGATTTAATAAACAAATTTAGTAATTAACCATCCACCAGTATTCATTGTAGATGTAATATATGCTAGGCATTATTCACCTACCCATTTATAAAACTATTTTTAATGTATAAGGATAGGCTTTTGTATGTTGCTTATATTTTCTTTGCTAATAGCATAACTTCCTATTGCTCTTAAATTGTTTTGTGCTTCCTCTTAGTCTCTCTGTGTGTGCTCTCCAGTGCTATATTGCAGGAGCCACTCACATGGCTATTTTGCAGCCAATTTTAAAGGATAGATGGTAGATGTTAAAAATGAAGTAAATGTAAGGATTCTTACGAGCTTCGTAGTGTTGGATAAGCCATGTATCTCTTAGAACAATATGGCTCTTTCCTGCTCCCTTAGTTTATCAAGTGTGAAGACAGTATATTCTCCATTACTGGATTGGCTATAAATCTGTTAGGACTTAGACTTTTTGATCTGATCATAGTTTGTTTTTGTTCACGCTGGCCTTCCTTCCTTCCCCTCTCCTTACTTTGCTTGCAATTCTAAGTGTATCTCCTTGTGATTACTGAAAGGAAGCTCCATTTTGGGGAGGGGTGATTTGACACATAGGACACTATGCCTGGCTAGTTGATTTTAAGTGATATTTTAGGGAAATAGGATGCTTTTATCTTCTTTCATTCACAAATCTCCAGTAATAAAAATATCAACGTTAAGACTGCTGATGGCCTGGATTTTTTCAGAAACGTTTTTATTTTATGTATATGTATCTGTGTGCACATGCAAGTGCCACACCATTTATGTTGGGGTCAAAGGACAACTTTCAGGAAGTCAGTTTTCTCTCACCAAGTGGGTCCCAGGGATTGAACTCAGGTTGTCAGGCATGGTAGCATGTGCCTTTAACCTGCCAAGATATCTTGCCAGTTGTCTTAGATGTTTTTTGTTTGTGTTTTTGTTTTGTTTTGTTTTTTTCAAGACAGGGTTTCTCTGTGTAACAGCCCTGGCTGTCCTGGAACCCTCTTTGTTGACCAGGTAGCCTTGAACTCAGAAATCTGCCTGCCTCTGATTCCTGAGTGCTGGGATTAAAGGTGTGTGCTGGCATTTTACATGTTTTTACACTATGTATCCTGAATAATATTTTATCACTATTTCTTCTTTTGTGTTTTATTTGTTTTTATTTAATGCAATCTGTGTTTTGTCTGTGTGAAGGTGTCAGATCCTCTGAAACAGGAGATACAGGCTGTTTTGAGCTGCCATGTGAATGCTGGAAATTGAATCTGTGACCTCTGGAAGAATGGCCAGTGCTCTTAACCACTGAGCCATCTTTTCAATCCCTCTTCTGTGTGTTTTACATTCGTTTGGTCAATCAAGCATAGAATTGTGTCATATGTAAATTACTTTAAAACTTTTGAATAGTAATAGCTTGGTTCTATAGGTTATGATGTCAAGAAAGTCATTTGTTAGTAATACAGAAAATGTATAACTGGTTGAGTAGTAGGTTAAATCAGTAGTGTGGGTAGAGAAAGGGACTCTTACTGTACTGGATAGCCCTTGTCTGACTAATGTTGTTCTGCACAGTAGATTTGCCTTCTCCTGAAGTGCCAGTCTTTTAGTCCTTTGATTGCCCCTTCTGAATTTTTTGAAGAGCAAGCACATATAATCAAACAGGTGAACTTCTGTCCTCTATGAACATCACTGGGGAAGCAATCTTACCTCTTACTCCACACAGGTCTAGTGTGTGGTACAGGCTGTTTCCTGTTTGTTAGTTTGTTCTTAGGACCTACTAGATGTTTGAATAAAACATTTTATTTACTTTTGCGTGTATGGGTGCTTTGCCTGTGTATGTCTGTATGCCATGTATATACAATGCCTGAGGAGAAGGCTAGAAGAGGGCATCAGATCCCCAGGGACTGAAGTAACAGAAAGTTGTGAGCTGCATATGAATGCTGGGAATTGAATCTTGGCCTCTGGCAGAGCAGCCAGTACTTTTGACTTCTGAGCTATGTCTCTCTATGTTTGAGGGACATAAAAGTGAATGTTCCCTTCTCCTTCCACCATAAGGGAGAGAATACTAACACAATTATGAGAAAACAAATCTAAAAGTAAAGGCATCTATTTGGGGCAGTTAGTAATTGTTATCAGGCTTCCATTTTGGTTTTTGGTCATTAGAAACCAACTAGGAAATATTACCCTGGCTTTGATGATGGTTGGCCGAGGATCCAAGATACCCTGCATCTTTCTCAGTGCAGGTACAACAAAGAGATTGCAGGTGACCACAGCTGATACAGGATTCCCTGAAAGTCAACCAAATAGTTATTTATATTATACCACATAAAGATTTGTCAGACAATTACACCTGTGTATACAGTTAGGTGTGATAGAACGTGATAGAATGTGAATGACCATTTATCTACTTCTTCTGAATCACTCTGAACCCTACAGAATCACAGAACAGAGGGACAGTTAACCACATCTACAGAGGGGAAGAACTGAACCTTCTGGCCTTCCATGAAAATACAGAGAGATCTGATTCTCAGCTGTTAGAACCCATTTCTGCTTTCCTGAGAGCCTTGCACTGGAAGCCATTGCTAACCTTTGATGTGCACGTGTGTGCACATTTGTGGCTGTGGGTGAATAGGCATACACTGAACCCTGGGCTGCCTACATGTGAACCACACATACTTTCACACTGAGCACCAACTCAATTTTAATAAGTTAAAAATTTTAACATATCTCCTCGTTATTTTTGAAGCATTTCTACCATAAAATATGATACAAATAAAAGAAAATATAGACATGGAACATTATCTATAACCATCTTTATTCAGACACACCAGATGAGTTAAGCAGTAAAGACTTTAAGATGAGTAAGATGGTGTGAAGTGCAACTTTAACTCCCACAAGACAGCTCAGTGCTCAGTGTATCTGAGGAGCAGGGCCTTGTTGACTAAAGCTCATTGAGGACACAGGATAGGGCCAGAATGCAGCAGAAAGCAGAAGAGCAACAGAAGTATGCATGTCAGAGGCAAGGCCATGAGACTCAGAGGTAGCTGACTGCAGAGCAGAGAAGGCATCAGAGAGCATCACTGTTGCCACCGTGAGTTTTGGGTTTCTGGGCCTTAGAACTGTGAGGAAACTGTGTGCATCAACCTTTGGTGTATATTTGTTTATAATCGTATATCTTATTTATGGATTGTTCTTTTTATTCACATGTACTGATTTACTTCATCACTTTGATTTGTCTTGAAGTCTACTTTGTCTTATAAGGCTGTAGGTTCTCTTGCTTGCTTTTGATTTCAATTTGCTTGGTGTATTATTCTGTATACTTTCACCTTTAGTCTCTGTGTATCTTTTCCATTAAAGTATGATTCTTTTTTTTTTTTTTTTTTTTTGGTTTTTCAGGACAGGTTTCTCTGTATTGCTTTGGAGCCTGTCCTGGAACTAGCTCTGTAGACCAGACTGGCTTTGAACTCACAGAGATCCACCTGCCTCTGTCTCCCAAGTGCTGAGATTAAAGGCGTGCAACCACCAACACCCAGCTAAAGTGGGATTCTTAAATAGACAGACAATAAACAATTGGATCTTACATTAAAAAAAAAATCTTTTGTCTTTTTAAAATTTAAGTTATGTATGCTATGTGCTTGTAAGTACCAGAGGAGGTCATGAGAGGACACTGGATCACCTGACAAGGGTGCTAGAAACTGACTTCAGGTTCTTTGGGAGAGCAGCAAGAGCTCTTAACAGCTGAGCCACCTCTTTAGACTAGGACCTTGTTTTTGTTTTGTTTTCTCTAGACAGGGTTTCTCTGTGTGGCCCTGACTCTCCTGGAACTCACATTGTAGACCAGGCTGGCCTTGAACTCACAGAGATCTACCTGTTTCTGCCTCCTGAGTGCTGGGATTAAAGGTGTGCAGCACCACTGACTGGCTCAAGGGTTTAATTTTTAATTTAATTTGTCTTTTAGGTGTGTGTGTGTATGTTGTGTGTGTGTGTGTATGTGTGTGTGCAGGCATGCTCCCATAGCACACAAGTGAAGCTCACAGGACAACTTGTGGGAGTTGGTTCTCTCTCTCCCTACCATGTGTGTCCGGGGAATTAAACTCAGGTACCTTAATGGATTGAACCATTTTGTCAGCCGCCATTTCCATGTTTTCATAGTGAACGTGTAAGTTTAAAAAGTTAAAAATTCTTATATGTGAAATTATTACATTGGCTAAAAGATTGGTGAAAATCTTTAAGTAAATTGCCTTTAAGAAAGCATAAATACACTCTAGAAACTGAAAATCCTTGGAAGAGGAACATCTTTGCTATATGTGGATCTGGACATGTGAGCTGTTGCTGCCCTCTTTTGGTTCATTCAGGCTCAGTGGAGGGTGTGTCAAATAAAAAGAGTGATTTGAAGACAGCTTTTAATTTTGTAGTTTCTGTGGAACAATCAGATATCATCAGAAATGGGCGCCCACAATAATGATCTTTGTTCTAGTATCACTGGTAGTCTAATCTGGTGTTACATCACACCTACGGAGAAAGCAGTCCCTTTAGAAGACAAAATGAAGCTAGCAAGAACAGCTCATCTGTCATAGAATAATCTTCAGAGTATCTGAGGGAACATTAAAGAACCTAGGTTTAGCCATATGCCATAGATATTTGAGGTTGCTTTACTTACAGTTCATCTTAATATTTTCTGTAAACACAAGTTTATGTTCATGCTTATGGACAGGATTTAAAATGTTAACTTAAAAATTCTTCTGCCTGCTTTTTTTTTAAATTCTATTTTGAGATTCACTGATATAAAAAGCAAATAAATCTCTGATTTCCACGAGATTTGTGAGTCTGAAAGGATTTTTACTTTTCTGAAGAACTGCTGTTAACAAAATGGGGACCTGAGCAGAACTAGTGCAGGTTCCTATTTTTTAAGACTAGGTCTTTATAGCCAAGGCTGACCTTGAACCTGTGGTGATCCTCTTGCCTCAGCCCCATCAGAATTAGAATTACAGATATACTTACAGTATAGTTTTTTAAAAAAAATAACAAGCGGGTACATAAAATTCTAAATGGCTTTAAAATTTATTAAGATTCACAAAGACATAAGATGCATAGCTGCAAGTAATAAAAACTGAATTAACAAATTCTTAGAAACTGGACCACCTTGGTTGTTCTACAATTTGAATACTCAGGTTTCTGCTTGAATGGGAGTTAGGTGGTAATGCGGATATCAGACAGGTGACATGTGAATGCTGGCTGAGGTATATCAGGATCAGCAACTCAGCCTCCCTTCCCCAGGCCTTAATAATCCCAAGACCAGAAGCACAGCTGTGCTTTTTTGCATCCAGACAAGGTTTTGTTATGTAGCCCAGGCTGGCCTCATTTCATGACCTTCTTGCCTCAGCCACCTGAGTGCTGGAATTACTGATGTGTATTGCCATACCTGGCTATCTGAGATCTAGAAGTTTCATGTTTGACAGTACTTCTAGTTGTGAGGTGTAATTAGACTTATATTAGCCCACTTATATTTGGCTATCATCTTAGGCTAAGGACTGTGTCCTGGTAGAATATTCTGGTTTGACTAGGTATCAGTCCTGTTTTATAGGTGAAGAACTAGCCTCAGAGAAGGTAAGTGATTTGTCAATTAGTAAGGCTATTCAGATTATAAATCAAGTGATGTTGATTAGAGACTGGCCATCTGAGAAGCCTAAATTTTCTTTGGTTATTTTTCTAGAAAAAGACAAAACAACTTTAATTATTCTTACCTGGAAGCGCAAAAATAATTTTTCTTACACCATCGATATCCAAAGTTGCAAATGTTGTTGGTAAGCTGGAAACAAAAAAGAGTGTACTTGTTTGTGAGTGTTATATAACTGAAGAGGTAAATCTAGTGCTCTAATTTATTGTTGAGTGATTCACTTACCATATAAAACTCTTTTCTTGACTTGCCTCTAAATCTTCCTACTCAGAAATCAATTGCTTTAGTACCATCTGTTTTCAAGTACCCAAACTTTACAATTTTCTGTATCTTACATTTTTTCTTTTTCTCAGTGTAGGAACATTCCAAATTCTGATGTTTTCAAATGTCCACATCCCTCTACTTAATGACGTTTTTCGTGTTTTTGTTGGAGATTTAAAAGTCAGAAGACTGACCGATGAAGTATTTATAAGTATCTTTGTTCAAGATGAATATCTATTTTTTAAAGATTTACTATTTTATTTTTGTGTACTTGTGTTTTGCTTATGCATGTATGTGCACCATATGCATATAGTGACCAAGGAGGCATTGGATCCTCTGGAACTTAAATTACGTACGGCTGTGAGCCACCATGTGGGTGTTGGCAACTGAACCTGTGTCCCTTGCAAGAGTAGCCAGTGTTTTTAACAACACAGGTATCTCTACATCCTCTTTTATCTTTTAAAAATGACACTCAGCAATAGACATTAAAAAACCTCCCACTTATCAAATATGCTTTTGAACTATAAATAAATAAAAATCCATGGATAGATCAAAGCTAAAGCAACCTTTCTCAAAATTCTGACATCAACTTTCATTGAAAATTCAAGAGGGGTGGGTGCATGGTATGAAGTAGGCAGTTGAAAACAGTGACCTCCCTGCATTGTCACATAAAATTTTGGCTGTGAAATTTAAATATTAATCAAACCTAAGTGATGCATACCTCTCAGAGAACACTAAAATTTCCCAAGAGTAAATAATTATGGTTTTATTTTTTTGCTGCCAATTTTACAGGTTGATATTTAATTTTTTTAAAACTTATTTACTGTGGGAACGTATGTGTGTGTCACAGTTCATGTATAGAGGTCAGAGGACCACTTATGAGTGCATTCTCTCCCTCACCCACATGGGTTGTGAGGGTCAAATTCAGGTTTTCAGGCTTGGCAGGAAGTGCTTTTACCTGCTGATCCATCTCACTAATTTCTTGGCTTGATCTTTAAAAACAGATCATTCAGTCAGGCACTGGTGGCACACACCTTTAAGCCTGGCACTCAGGAGGCAGAGGCAGGTGGATCTCTGAGTTTGAGGCCAGCCTGGTCTACAGAGTGAGTTCCAGGACAGGCTCCAAAACTACACAGAGAAACACTGTCTCCAAAGACCAAAAACAAGAAACCAACCAACCAAGCAAACACCAAAACAAACAAAATTCCCGACTAACCAACCAACCAAACAAACAAAAACAAAAAACAAAAAAATCCCAGCTCATTTACTCATTACTGTTTACTACGATATAGTAATAGTATCATTCTGGATGACTTATAGCTATATTAATCTGTTATAATGCAGTGATGCCAGATTTGGGTTGTTTTATACAGTAAATTTCAAGTTTCTATATTCTGGTGCTTCTCACTGTTGCTCTTCCATACTTGTAGAGTCTGTCATCAAATATGAGAGCATTGTTTACTATTATTTTAAAGGTAACATTTATGCATCACACTCATTATTTAAGTCTCATGACAATAGCAAAAGATGACATTTGTCATAGTATCTGATACATGAGAAAACTGAAACTAAGAGATATTAAATATTTGGCTCAATCTTACTTATAGCTACTAAGATTCTGTAAAAATAAAGATTTTGAACCAAGGTCATTTCATCTTAAAGGTTCATGTTGGAAAAAGCCTGCATGGGATAATCTATAACAGAGTTAGTACTTAGACTTTGGGACCTCTTTTTGTTCTTACTTCCTGATTCTTTGCTATGTACTAGAACAAGATTAGGTAGGTAACTCAGCAATGATTATTACATTATTACAGTAAGATTTCAGAAGCATTCTTGAGAACAACTATACTTGGTACAGATGACCCATGGCATATCTGGGTAATGTTTAGCTAAGTATTTTTTCCTTTGTATTTTTTAAGATCTCCCCCTTCCCACCTGCCCGCCCGCCCGTGTGTGTACGTGCGTGCGTGCGTGCATGTGTGTGTGTGTGTGTACGTGTACACGTGCACGCACACACGTGTGGAGGCCACAGATTGGTAGTGTCTTCTATGTTCTCCCTAACCTGTACCTCACTAGCCATCCTCTGCCAGCGTTTGATGTGCTGCTGGGGATCTCAGCACTTTACTGACTGAGCCAGCTCCTCAGTTGCCCAAGTATGTTTTTCTTTAAAACCAAAGACATAACTATATTTGGAATGTGCTGTATGTGGGAAGGGCAAAAGTAACTTATTTGATTTTGTGTTACTTTTTATTCCATCAGCAAGTAGAACAAATTACCTACAAGTTTTTTTTTTTTTTTTTTTTTTTACATTTAGGTTAAGTACAAGATAGGCCAGTTAAAGGAAGACCACTTAAATTTCCAAGCCACTATGTTGTAGCAAAATAGCTCATGGATAATTGTATTTAAAGCCAATATCAAGTATAAGGACCCTTTAAATTTTCTTTTATACCCTAAGAGGTAATTTCTCCAAAGGTACACACTTTAAAAAGATTTTATTTGCAACAGAACATTTTACTCTTAGGCATTACTATCACAAGAATCTTGTTGCTAGAAGTATGTTGGCTCTGGAAAGCCATTTTCTTGGAATTCAACACATACTGTTTATTCTGAAATCAGAATTAACAGAATTAACAGAATTTATATATTGACTGTGGTTCCAAAGTAAAAAGACCTTAGGGGAGAAGAAACACGAGGAACTGAAGCACTTCTACAGTTGAGAGTTGTGAACACTGAACTAGAGAGTATAAAAATCACCATGTGAGCTGTGTTTAACACCACAGATAGCTCGCAAATATACGTCTGTGCACCATGTGCATGCCAGGTGTCAGCAGAGGCCAGAAGAAGGTGTTGGGTTCTCCTAGAGACAGTTACAGATGGCTGTGAGCTGCCATGTCCGTGTTGGGAACCCAAGGTCCTCTGCAAGAACAGCGAGTGCCCTTAATGGCTGAACCATTCCTCTGGCCTCTTTAGGGCTTAATCTTAGCTTTGTACTAAATGAGGTTAAATTATAAATGAAGTCTAATCCTTGTCTTAGAACTGGAACCAATACTGAAAAAAAACTTTGGGAATGTCAGGAGAGCAGGCTGATACTTGTTATTTGGGGAATTGGGTTAAAAAAACATGCTTTATTTCCCACAGCTTACAACAATATTAAGTTCCCATGCCATATAAATCTGAGCTAAAGCATCATTACTGTTTTCTGTGACATTTTGGACATGTGCCATAACTCTCTACTATACACTAAAGTATGAACAGGTACTCAGAGCATCTTTCTTGCTTGAAGACCAAATGTGTTTTATTAACACTACTATTGGGCATTCTTAGAGGATTTACAGTCTAGGACCTTCTCCCACTAGTTCTTTTTTGAGGGTTATTAGCATTTAGGAAATATGAAAATTTTCCTGGAAAGAATGAGAGTCAAAGTTAAACACCATTATGAAGTATTTATGTGAAGCAATTGACTCTGGACCTGGATCTTTACAGGTAGTAGATAGAAACATGTTCAGTAAAATCCCAAGGAAGAATCATTCTATCTACTAGACAAGGAAAAGTAATCTAGTTTCTCCAACAAGTCAATAGCAGAAAACAAAACCAAAACCAAAACCCACCAAGATCATCACCCCCACCCCCAAATTCCAAATTTAATAATAAAAGTTTAGAGATTTAATCACTAAGTGCAAATGAGTGAACTTTACTTAAATCCTAAATTAGAACAATTATTAAAAAGCATTCTCTCTTGACATTTGGGAGACATTTATATTGATTAGGATATTAAGTAATATGAAAAAATTACTTTTGTTAGATAAGACAATATTATTGAATTTACATAGGTCAATGTTCTTGTTCTTCTGATTTAAGAGAATAACATGATGTCTAGAATTAACTTTAAAACAATCTGGCTCCACCACCCACGAAAGAGGTTGGGAAACTGACAAAGCTGATAGACATAAATGCATGCTGGTAGTTACTGACTTCAGTAATAGACATGTGCTTGGGTTCATTGTTCTACTCCCATGTATATTTGAGAAATTTCATGTTAAAACTATTTTTTACAAAGAATGAAGGTATAGTGAAAGAGAAAAATACTAGACATGGTAATTAAGACAGAAACAAAGTTAGAAAGTTGCTTTGCTTTGTTTATACCAAATTCAGATTCATAAGATGAAATCTTATTTCAAACTGGAACTGCACATATAATAAGGACTCTAGTACTAAAATATTTTCTTTATTAAAATGAGTAACACATAACAAAAAGTATAAAAGCAAAGTATTTAAAACGACTAGTTAAAGCAATCCAAATAACCTAATATATTAGATAAAATTATTTTCATACCCTGGCTTCATAAAAACCCTGCCAAAATGGATCTGAGCATGAAGATCAATGTCCAGCACCTGCTTGAGATAGTCCTGCAAATATTAAAAACAGTCACTTTATTTTCAAGCACTTTAGTATCAGTCTTAACACATTAATGAAAATAAAATTGATTTATAATCGAAAATAACATCTTTGCTATTTTAATGAAGTTAATATGCTTAATTCAACTAATCATTCCTCATTCATTCATTTACTCATTTGCTAATTATTTTTTGGTGCTCTGTGTATGTAGAGTATTAGTTGAGGCTCAAGGGGATATAACCCAAATAACAGACATTTTCCCTGCCTCATTAGAAGGTAATTGTAGAGCCAGAGGTGGTACCATAATACCTGTAATCTCAGCACTTGGGAGGAGGAAGAAGGAGAATCACAAGTTCAAGGCCAGACTTGGCTGGGTAGTAATACTGTCTTATATACACAAGAGAGAGAGAGAGAGAGGGGGGAGGAGGGAGGGAGGGAGGGAGGGAGGGAGGGAGGAGAGAGAGAGAGAGACAGAGAGACAGAGAGGAGAGAGAGAGAGAATTATAATCTAGTAGAGGAAACAAGATAATAACCAGAATAACCATAGTAATGATTTTACTTGATGGGATTTTGTCTGTGAGATAAAATTTTATGAGCAAGAAAGACCATTAATAAAGAAGTTTTAAGAAGTTATGTTTGGTGTGTTAAGATGGTTACAACACTGGTACAAATGTTATGGGGTCACCAATTGCTTTCTAATTAGATTTAAGCCATGTCTCAGTGGAGGAAACATATTCTGGCCAACAATCCATGGTTGGGGAGCTTTACAGGCCCCAGGGTGAACCTACTATTATCTTTCTGCTAAATGAATATAGTATGAAACTATTCTCTAACTTTTCTTACCCTTAGATTGTTGCAACTATCAGGCCTCATTAGAGGAGAGTCTTTAACACAGACACTCAAAACTGGTCCAAGTGCAGAGGACTGTCAAGGGAGTGCGCAGCAACAGATGGACCATTTGTGGCACACCTACTTCCTAAGACTCAGGGACTGTTGCAGAAGTGGGGGTAGAAAGATTGTTTCAGAGCCAGAGGTCAGAAAGGACAGAAGTGATACAGTGCCCTCTGCACATGACAGGAAGGATGTACTCATAAACTCACAGATATTGTAGCAGCCTGCATAAGACCTGAACTCTTAAGATCAAGCCAATCAACAGTCTATCACAGAGTGGGGGTGAATTCATGAGCTCACCTGTAACTGAGAAACTATGGACAACTGATGGTTTCTGGGGCAAGTTGAGTCAGCTCCTGGTAGGATGACTTTACTCCCAGCAGGAGTGAGACCCTTTGAGACACATCAGACCAACTCATGTTCTGTTTTTTTTTTTTTTTTTTTTTTTTAAGTGTGTGTATGTGTGTGTGTCTAGACAGGGTTTCCCTGTGTAGCCCCAAATGTTGTAAAACTTGTTCTATAGATCAGGCTAGCCTCAAACTTGCAGAGATCAGCTTGCTCTGCCTCCTGAGTGCTGGTGGTGTGCCACCACCACCCAGTTCCAACTCACTTTCTAATACTTCAGCTTATTCTTGGTTTTTAGGACAAAACCTCAATTTTTATTAATAAACACATCTAAGATTCCTGTATCTTCTGACTTTTCTACAGTCCCTTGTTTCCTCAGTCAGTCTTCATACCTACATGGCAGACACTGACCGACTAGGCATCTCTCTCCCTCACCTTAATTTTCAAAGGGATATTTTTTCTGGATTTAAGTTCTCTATTGACAGTACTGTTTTTTTTTTAACTTTGGAAATGCTATGCTATGTTACTGTTTTCTGGGTTCTATCATTTTTGTTTAATGTCTGTTAGTTTTATTTTTACTTTTGAGGAAAGTGCTCTGATAACAGTGCTCACTGTTATTGGCTTTCAGTAGTTTTGCCAGGATTACCTGGGTGTGGCTTCTTTGTAGTTATCCTCCTTTTGATTAGTAGAGCTCCTGTTTTTTTTGTTTTTTGTTTTTGGTTTTTTTTGGTGTGTGTGTGTGTGTGTGTGTGTGTTTTAAACTAATTTTGAAAAATCTTTGTCAGGGCTGGGAGATGGCAGTGAATTGGTGGCTATGCAAGCTTGAGGAACTGAGTTTGATTTCCCAGAACCCACCTAGAAAGCCAGACTTAGTGGTACATGCTTCTAATTCTAGCTCTGGGGAGGCAGAGACAGGTAGATCCTTGGAGCTGCTGGCCAGTCAACCTAGTTAAACTGGTAAGCTCCAGGTTCAGTGAGATACTTTAACCTAAAAACAAACAAACAAACAAAAAAGGTAGAGTGCAAGTGTGCACATACTCAAACACATACATATCTCTGTATTATCTCTAAAATGCAATTTATGCTCATGTCTCTTAAATTTATAAATGCTAAGTCTCTTTACCATATTTATTTTACCCTGTTCAATATTTTCTATTGTTTTCCTAAACTCTTTTATGGATTTCAATTTCTAAAGTTATCATTTTTGTTATTTTCTTCTTAAATATGTAACAGCTTTTAAAGATTCATGTGAGACAATATAAATATCAGTATTACTTCTACGGCTCCTTTGTACACTTTTCTTCTCTCAACTTTAAGGCATTTTGCTAGAAAGCTCTGGATAATGATATATTCTTTCAGAAAAGATTTGTTTTCTTTTAGTAACCAGTTGAGGTAAATTCAGATTATCCTGCTAATCCAGGGACTGAAATAGTTTTATACTGGGTTTCAGTTTCTCTAAAGAATGATTTTCTGACTGTGATTTTAGAGCATTGCCTTCAAGGTTTTAAACTAAGGCCTGAGATATTTTCCAGATAACCCTCTTCCAGGGAAAACCTGGAATGCGTTTCTTCCTTTTCTTTCCTTTCCTCTCCCTTCCTTCCTTCCTTCCTTCCTCCCTCCCATCCTTCTTCTTTAACAAAGGGTCTCACCATGTAACCCTGGCTGTTAATGGGACTTGTTGTACAGACCAGGTTCACCTGAAACTCCTGAAACTCAGAGATATACCTCCTCTGCTTCCCAAGTTGGGGTTAAAGGTGTGTGCCACCATGCCCAACTAAATCTTGACTTCTTAAGAATTATGAAAATTTTTTCTTGCTTCTCAGTTATTCTTTTATGCTTCCGGGTCTTTTGGTCTTTCTACCTACCTCCTGCTCCAACACCTTGGGTGATTTGTGATTTTTTTTTTTTTTTTTTTTTTTTTTGAGACAAGGTTCTGTTATCTATTTACACAGCCCAGGTTGTCTTTGAATTCAAGATCCTGTCTCAGCCTCCCCAGTGGTGGAATTGCAGGCAGCTGTTACTATATTTAGCTTACTATATTTAGCTTCAGCAAATGTTTCCAAATGATTATTAAGTATCAAGAATTCTGTGTGCTGAGGATATAATGGCCAGACATGGCTTTGAAACAAGGAAACTATATTATATGATCCTTTGCAAGTAGATTAACAAAATAAATGCCATTTGTGGTATATGCTACAATAGAACAACCAGGCACTGTGAGAGAGATTGGGAGGGTGGGCTACAGAATTAGGAAAGGCCATGGTAGAAGGGGTGGTTATGTACCTGCAGGACAAGAGGGATTCAGGCATGCAAAATATTGAGGAAGGAGAGTGAATTATGTCATTTTGAAAGTAATTTTTCAAGGTTACTAAATAACCTGAAATCTGAAACAGATAGTAAGTTAACTAACTAATAAATAACCGTCAGATACTTAGATAATTTCTATATAAGATGTAATACTAAATCATTGATTGCTAACTATAGTTTTAAGTTAACAAATTTTTAAGAATATAATTTGCTTATTTTTATATGCTATGGAGAAGTCAAAACTTTAGAAGTTTCATTTGCCTTGTTTTATAAAAACAATGCCCAAACAAAGCCTTAAATATAATATCATTTTAGTTAACTTAGTCTTAATGAACTTATGTATGCATGTTGTTGTTGGTGGTAGTAATGCATATGGACGGCAGAGGTTGACTTTAGATATCTTTCTCAATTGTTCTCCACCTTTTAAGCGAATTCTTGAGAGAGAGAGAGAGAGAGAGAGAGAGAGAGAGAGAGAGAGAGAAAGGAGAGAGAGGAGAGTAGGCTGAGGGTGGATGCAAGCATGTGTATGTGTGTATGATCATGCTAAGGGGCACATGTGTAGGTCAGAGGATAACCCAAGGGAATTAGTTCTATACTTACACTGTTTATGTTCTGGGACCCAATCTAGGGTCATTAGTTCCGGAAGCTAGCATTCTTACATGATGAACCATTTCACTGGCCCTTTTCCATCTTCATATTATTATTTCTAATTTTTTTTTTCAAGACAGACTTTTTTTTTGTGTATCTCTGGCTGTCCTGGAACTAGTTCTGTACACCAGGCTGGCCTCAAACTCACAAAGATCCTCCTGCCTCTGTCTCCTGAGTGCTGGGATTAAAAGTGTGTGCCACCACTGCCCGGCTTCCATGTTAGTTTTTGACTGGGGTTTACCACTGACCTTGGAGCTCATTGATGTGGGACCCTATCCTCCAGTCTCTGCCCTATAGCTCTGTTATTACAGTATGTGCTGTTGCACTTTTATTTGTGCTCTGGGGCTCTGAATTTAGGTCCTCATGTCTATGTTAGAAGCACCTTATTGATTGAGCCTCTCTCCACCCACTGCATCTTTGATATTAACTAATATTTTCCTACAATATGAAAATGATTTTCATGTAATTTTCCTGTCTGGATTTATACTTATTTTGTTTCAGATTAAAGAAACACAACAAAGAACAAAGATCCCTTACTTATGAGTGAGTGAAGCATCCTAAACATGTTACTTATAAGCATATTTAAAAAATTTATTTATTTGAGGCTAGAGATATGGCTCAGTGGTTAAAAGCACTGACTGTTCTTCCAGAGGTCGTGAGTTCAATTCCCAGAAACCACATGGTGGCTCACAACCATCTATAATGAGATCTGGTGCCCTCTGCTGGCATGCAAGCAGAAGACTGTATACATAATAAATAAAATCTTTTAAGGAAGATTTTATTTATTTATATTTTATGTGTACAAATGTCTTGCTTGCATTGTATTTGTGTGCCTGGTGCCTGTGGAGGCCAGAAGAGGGTATGAGAGTCTCTGGAAATATAGTTAACACTTTTGTGCATCACCATGTAGGTGCTGTGAACCAAACCTGGGTCCTTTAGAAGAGTAGCCAGTTTTTCTAATACACATACAGAATCCGCTCCAGCCCCTGTGCTTATTTTCAGATACTTTTTGTTGTTGATTTGAAAAATTTAGTCTTAAATTTAAGAGAAATAAATTTTTATAATAGTTTTATATTTTAAATTATCTCCAAAGTTCCTAGGGGGCCTTTAGAAGACCACAGATTAGTTCTCAAATTGAATAAGATGAGATAGCGTAAAGAGTTGGGTTTGTTTGATGAACCATTTTTAAGAGTTTCATGGGAGGAGCTGCCATGTCTGAGAAGAGATGCCCAGTTGGCCCTAGGTTAGATTCCTATAGGTAAATTGGTATTAACACAATTCTATCAGCAACTGTGATGGTCAAGACTTACATCAGTTTAATTGGACTGATAAATTCCTAGAAACGTAGTTAAACACCTCAGGCAGTATTTGTTTTCACAAAGGATTTATTAAGTGAGAGAAATTGTGATTTGAAATGGAGTACTATTAGAAAGAATAAAGGGAAGAGGAAACAGCTCAGTGGTACAGACACCTCTCTCTGCTTCCTGGTCACACGCTGTGAGTATTCTGTCCCATGAGGGCCTTTCTGTCATGATGAACTGAAACCTCTGAAACAACAGCTATAATAAAACATCTCCTTGACATTGTTTATATCAAGAATCTTATGAAAGGGTTATAAAGTGATGACACAGTTTGCTTTACAGGGACTATATAGAGATTTGATAGATAAAATCTTTGTAATTTTACCACCAGAGGAAATATTCACCAAGACTTCTCAGGTTGGTCTCAAAGTCACAGTTTTCCTGCTTTCGTCTAAAAAAGGCATGATTAGAAGTATATGCCATCACTTCTGGCTGATCAAAACTTTTATGAAATTGCCTCCTCAAAAGAGATTTCACACAGATCTGACAACCTGCCAGACCACTTTGCAGAAGACACTGGAATGGAATTAATAATGTATCAGTGATAGGTGGGCCACACCTTGATCAGGACTGCTTAGATATGCTTACATCTTGTATTTAAACGTGAACTTCATGTCAAGGTCTTGAAAATAGTCTTGGGGCTGAGAAATTACAGGACCTGGTTATTCTCAGTGTGGTCACATTGTATAAATCTCCTTTTCCCACTTTTCACCATTACTTGTGTCTTTAACTAGTCTACTGAAGACAGGTGACCAAATCTTGATTGTTAGGATTGCCAGGGCTGAGGCTCTGACCCTAGCAATCCCAATAACAGCTCTAGGAGATAAGGACAATGATCAGGTATAGGGATACCCTCATCTTAAAATCTCTTTCCTGTTGAATTAAAGGTCTACCATAAGCATCTTGACATCGAGATAGTAAAATAAAGAAAACCACTGTGATTAATTATGTTAGCTTTGTTTTCTTCTAAATAAAATTCTAAGACAGCTGACATCTTTGTTAGCACTGATAGATTAGACTCAGAACTGTCCATCTTATACTTATAACATGTGAGTCACAACTGCTAAGACTGTGTGTACATTTGCCTCTCTAGGGGACTAGAAAAGACAAACCTTGGTCTGTCCAGTGGCATTATCCCACAGTTAGCTCCTTAGGAACTAAGAAAAATTCTTAGTATAAAATAATTTCTGAAAATACATTTAACATAAAACAATCCTGACTTTAAGGTGTGCATGTGTGATATTCAGAGCAACCCTATTAATGAAAACATGTTGCAAATCAGTTTTTATAGCACTACCACAGTCTAGATTCCAAACTCAGTCTTTGGATTTCAAGGTTATGTCTCTGTGATATGCTTTACCTGGCATTAAAGGCTTCGAGAAAAGACTTGCAAAGCTATTTATGTGTAGCAAGAATACCTATCTGCCTTATTAATACCTTCCTTCCTTCTAGACATAATTTGAAATAATAGTCTTAGGTTGAGATTCTTTTTCTTCTATTGTTTTTTGGAAACTGAAATTCTGTTCCCAAAGAGTCTAAAACCAAAGTTTGTGAATGGAAATATAGTTATTTTCTGTTCAGGTTACTGAGTTTGTTTTCAGAGCCAACAGAATTCATAGATCAGAGCCAGGTTATAAGCTGAGGACATTTCATAGCTGAAGGGGGCAGGGTCTAATATCACATGTGCAATTATAACTTAGTTCCTAGAAATTATGAATTTTAAAACCAGGCATGGTCACACATGTCTATCTCACTCTAGAGTTGGGAGCAGAAGGACCAGAAATCCAAGGTCCTTCCTAGCTATGTAGCAAGTATAAAGCTAGCCTGGGCTACATGAAAACTTGTCTCAAAAAAGGAAAATATGAATTTTTATAAAACTTTATTATGATATTATTACTATAATTTTTTAATTTAAGTCATTACTATGACATATAAGAAAACTAGTAAACTAACAATTTCATTAATACATACAAACTTAGTGATGCTGTAATTCTTAACCGGAGACTTATATAGGATTAAGGTTATACTATGTGCAAAGTACTTAGTCATTTAAAATCATATATATGTATAAATATTTTCATTTCAATTATCATTTATGAGTTGCATAAAAAAGGGCAAAAGGAATCCCATCCTTTGTTTCTTCTTGTCAGGAGAGGAAGCTGAAGAATTTTGGTAAAGTTTAGAAAATGTGATGGGCAACACCAATACCACCACCACCACCAAAAAATAACAAGAATTAACAATCACCAGTCATTAATACCTCTCATTATTAATAAACTCAATTTGTCAATAAAAAGACACAGGCTAACAGAATGGATAAGAAATCACGATCCATCTTCTGCTGCATACAGGAAACATAGCTCAACATCAAAGACAGATATTACTCAGAGTAAAGGGGTGGAAAAAGATTTTTCCAATAAAATAGACCAAAGAAGTGAGCTGTTATAGCTATCTTAATATCTAACAAAATAGACTTCAAACCAAAATTAATCAAAAGAGATGGAGAAGGACACTTTATATTCATCAAAGGAAAAACCCACCAAAATAATATTTCAATTCTGAACATCTGTGCCCAAATACAAGGCAAACCACATTTGTAAAAGAAACATTACAAAACTTAAATCACACATTGAACTCCACACATTAATAGTGGGAGATTTCAACACCCCATTCACACCAATGAATGGGTTATCTAGACAGCAACTAAACTGAGAAATAATAGATGTTATAACGTAAATGAACCTAACAGGACCTAACTCAGATGAATCTACAAAACTTTTTTACCCAAATACCAAAGACTATACCTTCTCAGCACCTCAGGGAACTTTCTTCAATACTGACCACATAATTAGTCATAAAGCAAGTCTTTACAAATCAAAAAATTTGGAATACCCCCTGTATTTTACCAGAATGCCATAAAGTTAAACAACAACACAAACTACAGAAAGCCTAATGGAAATTGAACAACTCTCAACTGAATCACCATTGATTGGATCAAGGAAGAAATAAAAAAATTAACAAACATGGTATGTACTCACTCATTTATGGATTTTAGACATAGAGAAAGGGATCACCAGCCTACAATGCACACTGCCTGAGAAGCTAGGAGACAAGGAAGACCCTATGGGAGACATACATGTTCCCCACAGAAGGGAAGAGGAACAAGATCTCCTGAGCAAATTGGGAGTAGTGGGGGAGGGGAGATGGAGTTAGGACAAAGAGAAGGGGAGAAGAGGAAGGGAGAAGGGAAAATGAAGGTCCAGAAGTCTGAGTTGGGGGAAGAACAGAGGAGAGCAAGAAAAGAGATACAATAATAAGAGGAGCCATTATAGGTTTAAAGAGAAATCTGGCACTAGGGAAATGTCCAGAGACCTACAAGGATGACCCCAACTAACAATCTAAGCAATAGTGGAGAGGCCCTTCCCTGATAATTACTACCTTATATGCCATCCTAGAGCCTTCATCCAGTAGCTGATGGAAGCAGAAGCAGACTGAACTAAACACTTAGTAACTAAACACTAAGCTGAACTCCTGGAATCCAGCTGCAGAGAGGGAGAAGTGATGCACAAAGGGGTCAAGAACAAGCTGGGGAAATCCACAGAAACAACTGACCTGAACAAGGGGGAGCTCATGGACTCCAGTCTGATAGCTGGGAAACCAGCACAGGACTGACCCAGACCCCCTGAACATGGGTCTCAGTTAAGAGTCCTGGGCAGCCTATGGGACCTCTGACAGTGGAACCAGGATGTATCCCTAGTGCACAAATGGACTTCAGGAGCCCATTCCCCATGGAAGGATACTCCCTTAGCCTAGAGACATGGGGGAGGGCCTAGGCCCTACCCCAAATGACTTGACAGATTTTGATGATTCCTCCTGGAAGGCCTCTCTCCCCCTGGGGAGTAGATGAGGGAAGGGATGGTCGGGGTGTGAGGGGATGGTTGGTGGGGTGTATGAGAAGATGGGAGGGGGAGGACACTGGAATTGATAGGTAAAGTATTTTAAATTTACATTAAATAATAAAAAAGAAATTAAAGACTTCCTATATTTCAATGAAAATGAATGCATAGCCCAAACTTATGGGACACAATGAAAGTGGTACCAAGAGGAAAGTTCATAGCATTAAATGCCTACATTGGAGAAATTTTATAGCAGTGACAGCACACCCGAAAGCCTAGAACAAAAAGAAGTAAACTCACCCAAAAGGAGCAGACAGCAAGAAATAATCAAACCGAGGGCTGAAATAAATAAAATAGAAAAAAAAAAGCACAATACAAAGAATCAATGAAACAAAGAGTTGATTCTTTGAGAAAAATCAAAAAGATAGACAACCCCCCTTATCCGCACTCACTAGAAGGCAGAGAGAGAATATCCAAATTAACAAAATCAGAAATGAAAAAGGGGACATAACAACAAACACAGAGGAAATGCAGACAGTAATTAGGTCAAACTTCAAAGACCTATACTCCACAAAATTGGAAAATCTAAAAGAAATGGAAAAATTTCTTGATAGATACCACAAACAAAAATTAAATCAAGATCAGATAAACAATTTAAACAGACCTATAACCCCTAAGGAAATAGAAGCAGTCATTAAATGTCTCCCAACCAAGAGAATCTCAGGGTTAGATGGTTTCACCATAGAATTCTACCACACTTTCAAAGAACTAATACCAGTTTTCCTCAAATTATTCTACAAAATAGAAACAGAACATTGCCAAATACTTTTTATGAAGCCACAGTTATTGTGATAATGAAACCTCACAAAGACTCAACAAAGAAAGAATTATAGACAAATTTCCCTCAATAACAGATGCAAAAATACTCAATAAAATACTGGCAAACCAAATTCAAGAACACATAAAAAAGATCAGCCGCCATGACCAAGTGAGCTTTGTCCCAGAAATGCAGGGATGGTTCAACATATGAAAATTTGTCAATGTAATCTACCATATAAACAAACTGAAAGAAAAACAAAAAAACAAAACACATCTCACTAGAAGTGGGGGGTGGGACCTTTGACGAAATTCAACACTCCTTCATAATATAAGTCTTGGAGAGATCAGGGATACAAGGAACATACATAAATATAATAAAAGCAATATACAGTAAGCTGGCAAGAAACATCAAATTAATTGGAGAGAAACTCAAAGCAACGCCACTAAAACAAGACAAGTCTGTCCACTCTTTCTGTATCTAATTCATTATAGTACTCAAAGTTCTAGCTAGAGCAATAAGACAACAAAAGAAGACATCAGAAGATGAAAAGATCTTCCATGCTCATGGAAGGTAGGATGAACATAGTAAAAATGCCCATCTTACTGAAAGCAATCTACAGATTCAATACAATCCCCATCAAAATTCCAACACAATTCTTTACAGACCTTGAAAGAACAGTACTCAACTTCATATAGAAAAACAAAAAAATCCAGGATAGATAAACCACTCCTGCACAATAAAAGACCTACTGGAGGTACCACTATCCCTGATCTCAAGATCTACTACAGAGGGGTCAGGGACATTGCAGGAAAACCCACAGAAACTCCTAGACTGGCTCATGGGAACTCAAGGTCTGAACCAACAACCAGGGGGTCTGCAGGGCCCTCTGCATATATGTGACAGTTGTGTAGCTTAGTCTATGTGTGGGACTCTTGGCAACGGGAACAGGGGATGTCTCGAATGCTTTGGTTGGCTCTTGGGAACCTATTCCTCATGATGGATTAACATGCCCAGCATGAATACAGGGGGAGGTGCTTGATCTTATGGAAGCTTGATATGTCATACTTTGCTAATACCTATGGGAGGTCTGCCCCATTCTGAGTAAATACAGAGGAGGGGTGAATTGGGGGTGGTGGGGTAAAGGATAAGAGTAGATAAAGGGAGGTGGGGAAGGGAATGGGAGGAGAAGCTTTGGTTGGGATATAAAACATAAATTATTAAAAATAGAAGAAAATATGGTGGGTGAGATGGTTTCATCTGGGAGGTCATATTCAAACCGAAGAAAGATGGATCTTTATCTTGTGCATAAATGTAACATATAAAGGAAGTCCTAATGTTGTAAAAGTAAGTGAAAAACAAATGTCTGTAAGGAAAGAAAAAAGGAGTCTACAATTTGGGAGCTTTTCCAGGCTGCTCCTGATGTAAGCACCAACTTAGCTTTCTTTGAGAAAGATTAGCACTTTCTGAAGCTTCATGCTTTCAGCTTTGTGGGGTTCTGACTATGAATACTAGATACCTACTTGATGTAGTTAGCATTAACTGTCACCTTGACACAGCCTTGGATCACCTGGAAAATGAGACTCAATTGTCTTTCTCAGGTTGATCTTTGGGCATTTCTGTGAGGGCCTGTTTTAATTATTAATTGATGTAGAAGGGCCCACCCACAAGTCGCTTCTGCTTCAAATTTCTGCTTGAGTTACTGCCCCCTGAATGATGGCTGAAATGTAAGCTATTAAATTATTTCCTTCTCCATGTTGCTTTGATCAGAGTGTTCTATGACAGAAGTAGAAATAAAATCAAAACACCAAAGCACAGTAGTGGACCATAGTATAAACATTAATGTGACTAAATCTCATGAGCCGTACCTTTTCCCCCATCGATACACCTCCTGAGGTGATGATGACATCAGCACGGCTGATACCTTCATTCAAGGCATTGAGTAAGTCATCTGGGCTGGGAAAATAAAGAATATGTTAACATAAAAAGGAAATATACAGCATTAACTGAACCCAAATACTTTATAACTCTTGAGTTTACATTATTGTGAGTACAATAATGAGCTCTGTTAAGTGGGTATCAAATGGGTCTTTAAAATTTAGAGTGTAAGTATTAATGTAGAAAAAGGACCTTTGTAAAATGCTGAAAGTAGTGGTTACTGGTGCTTTCACAGAGCTGTTCGGTCAAACAATGCAGTATAGTGAAGAGTTGATTTCAAAATGCTATAAGGTAGGCAGAATAGGAGGGGGTACTGAGGTTGACAGGTAAAAGGTTACCATTTTAAGCTATTTTTCTAAGTGACCATAATATTCATATTGTGAAAGACACAGTCTTCATAGTTATACCTTCAGATAAAAACTGACTTTATCTAAATATATAAATTTTATTTGACTAGTCCAAATATTGAAGGATCAAGTGTGATGGTTTATGCCTGTAATCCCAGCATTTGGGAGCTGAAGCAGGAAGTTCTAAGCTACTCTGAGCTAGAGTGAGGTACTGTTTCATCTTTTACCCCATTATCCAAATACTGATGAAAGAAAAAATTATACTTAAAACATGAAATATTTTCTCACCATTGTCACTACAGGGACTGCTTATTAAGAAGATTAATTTTCCAATTTCCCTTAGCTTAAAGAGACACATCCCCCCCCTGTTGTTTTTTTCAAGACAGGGTTTTGCTGTGTAGCCCTGGTTGTCCTGGAACTTACCTCGAAATCAGAGATCCACCTGCCTCTGCCTCCCACGTGCTGGGATGAACACATGTATTTTCAATTAAATTTGTATGATAATTACCCTTTAGGGATAATCCTAAATACTCAATTTGCTCACTTCCTACCCATTTTCTCTTAAATTATCTACTGTTCTTTTAGGGTACTAATGCTACATTACAAAAAGAGTTACTTTACATTCCTAGCATTGAATGTACCAGGTGACAGAAATTAGAGCTATTAACTGAAGGCCTAGTACCTTGAAGTTCAGTTTTAGATAAAAACTTATTACTTAAATGAACCTAAAAAACAGTAGCCTTTTGTGTACGTGTGTGGGTGTTCCTCATTCTATCTGTAAAATGAGGACAATGACCTCAGTCCTTTCCATCATTCATATTCATTCACACTGGTTCTAAGCACTTGGGGATAGCTATAAAATGTACCACTCTTAAAATTACCCAGTTATCTACTTAAAATATTAAGACTTCCCTATCTCAAAAGGCTGGGACAACCACCCCTCACAGCTAAATAGTCCAGGAAACAAAGAGTCTTTCAATATAGAAGGCTGGTACAGCTCGCTACTGGTGCTCTGTTAATTCAAGTTTCGTTGTTAGTATCACTTGTGATACTCTTTCCTACTATCACTCCTTGTCTAACAGTTCTAAATTGCTCTAGAAATTCCTTGAGTCCTGAGTGTGAAGAGGAACCTTAGAAGGGAGTGGGGAGGGGAACCCACAAGAATAAAAATGCCTAATATAATAAAGTTACAAAATGGGTAGTAGATGGATAAGTGCAACATTGAGAACAGTTCCTAGGGAAATAAAAATGCTGGAAGACCAGACAGTATTAACAGTAACAGTGACAATATACAAAATATATGAATTGATATTTAATTACAACAATTAAAAGGTGTTCTAAAGCAATAAGCATAGCTGGGAAGTGTAACTCAGTAGTAGAGCACTTGCCAATTATGTCCAAAGCCCAGCACTATAAGAAAACAAAACAAAACTCCCAAGCCTAAGTAACAAAACCCAATGAAATAACCAGGACCACCTTGAGCTACATAATGAATTTCAAGCCTGCATTGGCAACACACTGAGATTTCCCACAAGAACAATTGCACAACCAAACATACAAAACACATGCTGTTAAAAAAATGTAAAACACACAGATGAACATGAGAATACCTTTGTTAAAGATTCAGTTTGTGGCCTAGAAGATTAAATGGTAGAAACAGATCTAGGCATTGTATAAATGTGTATGAAGGGAGAAGCCATGGAAGAAATAACAAGAAACTTAGAGAACAGAACAAGATACTGACACAAAGACAAAAGGAATCTTATTGGGGAAGGGACAGAGAGAAGAAATATCTATTTAGAATATAATGGGCACAGAAATTTAAAAGGCTTACAAACTCCATTTAGAGCTGATGAAAAAAATATACACCTAAGTAAAATCTAGTAAAAATTTGGTAATTTCAAGGACAATTTAAAAATCTCATAAGTATTCATACAGAAAGAATTAATTGCTAACAAATGAAAAGTACTTTAGACCTGTTTTCTGTAATACTCTAAAATAGAAAACAATAAATAACAACTCAACTACTATATCTCTGAGACAAAGGTATGCAATGCTGGAGCCTACATCAAGCCATTGACTAGTTGGGATGCAAAAAAGGTGAAAACACAGTAAATGAAAATAAATATGCACTTAAATTACAGAAATTTACTGAAGAAAATTCAGTGAATCTAGACAATTTATGACATTTAGTAAAACATCCCTGCATTACCTAAGGACTGAGAAATCAGGAGAATGGGAAAAGTAAAAGTATTCTAAAGGTCTCATCTGATTGGTATAGGTGAGCATGGAGGAAATGAGAATGTTTGTAGGAGGGATTCAGTGTCTCCGCTTATGTAATAGTGAGTAAAAATATATTTACTATGAGGACCACTATCTGAAAGGAAAACAGAAAGGGTACTCAATGGCATAGCTTCCAAAATAGTAAAGGATAAAAACAAGCAAATGGTATCTGGAGCCAAGA
Organism: Cricetiscus sungorus; assembly: GCA_030556225.1. Lineage (NCBI taxonomy): Eukaryota > Metazoa > Chordata > Mammalia > Rodentia > Cricetidae > Cricetiscus > Cricetiscus sungorus. The sequence continues at coordinate 30,813,786 of JANBXA010000588.1, forward strand.
AACAACAGAGTCAGGAAAAGACAATAAAGTTGTATAAATAGTAACAAAGTTAAGATAGAAGCAAAAAAAAAAAAAAAAAAAAGGGTAATCATTTATGCAAACTTTATACTAAAGCAAATGGTAATCCAAGCATATGCAAGATAGGACTTTAAGTTCTATTTTATTGTTAATTATAAGGAAAATATTTCAAGAGGCCAAAGACTGAAAATAACTGGCAGACAATATTTCATAAGGTAAATGTAAATAAGCAAAACTGCAGGCAGGGCAATGCCAACATCAAAGTTAAATAAAATAAGTGAAGAACAGCAGACCCCACAAGTTACAGTAAAAGCTGGATGGAGAAAGATGTCAGTGTATATAACTAACTGCCCTATCACAAGTTCTTGTTTTATCCAAGCTCAGCGACTACCTTGCGAAATCTGTGCACATGGTAGGCCCTCAGTAAATGTGCCAGATTAATCTTGGTTTTTAAATCAATCTCTCTACAATAGCTTTGGGAATAAACAATTATAATGATATTACAGCAAATAATAGTGTCCGAGGATGAAAGAGAACATACCATTTAATATTTTTTACGATGATAAATGACACATTTAGAGGGAAATAAGTAATGTGAAATAGGATTGTGCAATAGAATATCTGAAAGGTCATTATATAAAAGGTGGAAGCAACTTATTTTAGAAGAAACAGAATTTGGCTCAGTGTCATGGAAATACATCCACACTGTAATAATAATAGCATCTAAAAGGAAAATGTGCTGCTTCATAAGAAAGATTTTTCTTACTAAAATAATCAAAACAAAAACATGATGAATAGCTGGAAGAGATTTTCTTTAACATTTTCCATTGAGTTAAAGACTAGACTGGGTAACATTAGGAGTTACTCTAAGTTCTAAGAGTCAGTGAGTGTGGTGGCACACGCCTTTAATCCTAGCACTCAGGAGGCAGAGGCAGATGAATCTCTGAGTTTGAGGCAAGCCTGATCTACAGAGTCCCAGGACAGCCAGGGCCACACAAAGAAAGGGAGGAGGAAGAGGAAGAGGAAAAGGAAGAGAAAGAGGAGGACGAGAAGATACAACAACAACAACAACAACAACAACAACCCCACCAAAAAAACAACAGACCTGTCTAGCTATGTCATCTATGAAACACATCAATGACCAGCATGGCTTGATAACCCTAAGAGGGCAATAGCGACACACATACCTTGACTGTAACTAACAGCTCTCTAATTGGACTTAAGACCCATTCCAAGACTGGTATTACAAAAGAGGCTAAATTACTCAGTGCTAGTGAATTCATTGTTACTGGAGGAGAATCTATAATGACTAATTTACTAAACTATTACAATCCCTAACAATTCATAAATACTTGTCCTTTTTCCCACAGATAAGTGTAGTCTTTACCCCTCATTAAGGAAAGTTCTCTTTGCATCTAATGGAGACCATTACAGAAAACTAAAACCAATCAAAATACAGAATTGTGGAGCCCAGTCCCATAGGATATACCTGCACAATACTCCCACACCTATGGTTCAGGGAACATTGTGGAAGAGGGGACAGAAAGATTGTAAGAGCCAGAACACCAGGAATTTTGCCATGAGATTGTCTCCAATTAATATCAGAAGCTGTATCTATCAAGTCTAACAAAAGTGATTGCCCAAATGTAAGCTGAACAAGGATGACACCAAGGATCCCAAAGTCATTATCATCCAGGCAAATGCAAACCTGGCCCCACCCCTTGGGGACCTGGCAGAGGGATCACCCCTGTACTCATGGTAGGAAGTATCCAGTCTCTATACAAAGGTGCAAAGTCCCTTTAAAAGACAAGCTCTGCCTACTCCCATCCTCTCTCTCTGTTGTTTTTCTGAGGAGGCAGGTCTGTCTCTCCCTCTGTCTTTTTCTCTCTTTTTTTCTTTCCTGTCTTCCTTTCTCTTACTCTCTTCCCTTCCCCCAATAAACTTTCTACACAAGTCCTGCCTGATGGCGTTGTGTATTTGTCCCTCGCCTACCAAGGGATCCTTAAGCCTTATATTATAACAAAAGTGAATGGAGAAAAAGTTCACAAGGTCTCAACCTTAAACAAAGAACTACAGACAACTGTATAAAGCTGGGAGTAGAAGAGATGGTCTTCTCCAGGGAAGAGTACAATTGGTTGTCTATTGCCAAATAGCCATCCCTGAAAACATGCATACAAGTAACATTGTACAGGCTGAGCAGGTTATATTTAGGAATATATGTTTGTATACATACATGCATGCAATAACAGTTAATGAAAAAAGAGGCCAGGAATTTGAAGGAGAGTAGAGAGGAAGTAGATTGGAGGGTCTGGAGGAATGAAAAGGAACAGAGAAATGCTATAATTATAATATTAATCCTCCCCCAACTTCAAAGTGCTCAGAAAATGAATTATTATTTAAAAACATTTACTATAAAAATAGAAGAACATCTGCTAATTAGTTATTTTTGTTTGTTATTTGTTAAATCAATAGCAAGTTGTATCATTTTAAGATGAATGAAGATGGCAGATGTGGGAAGTTCTAGGTTTTGTGGATAAAGAATAAATAAGTTAATAAATAATAATAATAAAGTTAATAAATATCCAAACAACAAAAACTGTATGGGACATTTACTAATTTCTTCAAAGAGCAAGGATAAATAAAAGCATTTCCTGGGCATTAGTTCATATATGGCATAACACATATACTATATAAAGCTGTTATTTCTACTGTCTTTAGTCCCACTAGGTATTTTGGCACTATGGTATTATAAAGAGAAAAGAAAAGATGGCCCAGCTTTGAAGTTAACCAACTACTGCAGACATCATTTTAAAAACTAAGAAAATACCGGGTGTTGAGGTGCCTGCCTTTAATCTCAGCACTTTGGAGACAGGCAGGTAGATCTCTGTGACTTTGAGGCTAGCTTAGTCTACAGACACAACCTAGTCTATCTTGATAATTTCTGCAAAATGTGCCAGTTTTATAAGAACACAATCTACTAGTAACCCAACAGCTAGTCCAGCCACAGCTACACAGTAAGACCTTATTAAAAAAAAAAAATTTAAGCAAGTAGTGATAATATTACTGACTGAATTCAAATATATTAAAATAAAATATAAAAGAAATATATGAGTGAGACATAATGATCTGAACTGGGTTGGGGGTCATTCAGAAAGTTTGTGAGGTTAGGGTTTTATCAGGTCCAAAAGAACCAGAACAAATGGCTAACTGTGGTACCTATTAGCCTACCAAGTGCATGCTGGCCTCCAGGTTCTCTCAGTTTCTCAAATACCTATTAGCCTACCAAGTGCATGCTGGCACTCTGGCTCTTTTTGCCCAACCCCCACCTCTAAACAACTCCAGTTCATGGACTTCCCTTCCCCAAGTTTTCATTCCCATATAATCCTGCCATTTTGACCACGTACTCTTTGCACTCTGTTTTCCTCTCTAGGTCCTCTTTCACTCTCCATTCCCCTCTCCTCTCATGGCAGGATTCTATAGCTGGCCATGTTTACTCTAATACTTTCTCTTTCTGATCTGGCCTCTTCCAGATGCCTCTGGCTGCACTCTTCCTCATATCTACAATAAAAATCTCCTCAATTATACCTTGGAATGGTCATGTCCTCACACTATGTAGGTAGGAAATTTCTACAGATATTGATCCTTGAAACAAACCACTAACTACAACAAGGCTTAAGGACTCAGAAAGGGAAAGGCAATGGCTTCTAAAGAAGTCTCCCATTGAGAGTGAAAGGACTATCTTAATTAAAACCACGTCGTTAAAATGTAAAGAACAGTCTTTGTTAGTGAAGGGATAGAAAAATCTGTTGATTCAAAATTTAAAAACTATGTTTTGAGCAGAAAAGAGTTCATTTCATAAGAAGTAGGCAGTTCATAAAGAAGAACCAATTAAACTGAAATCCAAACTCTCCTCGTTGATTAGAGAAGTCCCACTTTAAGGACATTAGGGAAGCACTAAGAATTTACAAGTGTTTGGTTCACAAATTGGAAGCTGTTAGACACTGGATTTTGCCCAAGTAATCCCTGTACTATTAAATCTGTCTTGATAATTTCTGTGGAATGTGCCAGTTTTACAAGAACCCAATTTGCTATCTCAGTACTTGTTAATCTTCCACTTTGTGCTTTGATGTGAAGAGAGAGCTTTATAAATTGGCAGCTGCAAGGTTGAAATCCAAACAGCAGTCTACAACAGAGCTAAGCAAGCCAGCAGGATTTGAGCGGGACAAGCTTCTATGAAGCCTTCTTCTTTTCCAGAATGGGGGCATTTTACTTAATTACAGGGAGGAATTCAAGAAGCTGTGTTACTGGGTTGTGTCTTAAGCTGAGGTACAAACAGTAGAATAGTTAAAACCAGTTGTAAGAATGATATGAACTTGATTAATACTGAACTTTATTCTTTAGAGTGATTTGTTTATGTGTATGAGTGTTTTGCCTGCCTGCATGTATGTGCATGCCCCTGAGGAGAGAGTTTTGGATCTCTGGGGACTGGAGTCTGCTGTGAGCCTCCATGTGGGTGCTAGGTGTTAGTTACCCCCTGGCAGTCTGCCTCTGCCACAGAAGCAGTTACATTATTACCTGTGTCCAGCCGCCTTTCCTTTCCATGTGCACCCCTTAAAAGTGCCCACCACGCATACTTGCTCTCTTGCCTCCTGCTCCTTTCTTATCTCTTTTGCTTTTTGTCTTCCTGACTCTTTGTTTTTTCTCTGATCTGGTCTGGTGTCTGGTCTGTCTGTCTGTCTGACTGTCTGCTTCCCTCTCTCATGACCCAACTCTGACTCAGCCTTTCACTCTCTCCCTTCACCCTCCCACAACGAACCTGCCACACTTGGCATGTTTGCTTAGTGGCCTGGAAGGTGCCTACCTCTTTCTTTTTCTATCCTTTCACTAGGACCCAAGCCTGGGCACTCTACAAGAATAAAAGTGCTCTTAACCACCAAGCATATTCTCCACCCTGAACTTTATTATTTTTTTTCTGCAGTAGAATTTCTGCAATTGAATCATGTTTATTGCTTATTATATCGAAGATTGTCTATTTAGGCCTCAGAGAGCATCTCCCCAAATTTGAGGGTACTTTAAAAAAATTTTTCTAAATAGCAATATACAGAAGTTTACAGGTTGTATGGAAAGTTGTAAAGGGAAAGATGGCTGTAATGTCCAATCCAGGAGATGTACCCTCACCAACAGCTGTGGACATAGTGACTACCAACACACACTTTGTCCTGTTATCCAAGAAATTTACTACTATTTGTTGGAAAAGCTCATTAATTCCCTATCTATTTTGTTTAGGCTATACATGATAGCAACTTTCTGAGGAAATGAGAAAGAAAATACAAAAGTTGAAACTCACTATGTCCAAATGACCAATAGTTCAACTAAGCTTTGGCCACAATCCTGTATTACCTGGCATGGATGGCACTCAGTAGCTCATGCTGGCTCGTAGGATAAGTAGGCTGATTGGTTACTGAACCTGCCATGGCAAAAAAGAAAACTAGGACTTTTGTTTTGCCTGAACTTAACTAGTTTTATATTCTGGAAGGGAAGACAGGAGACAGGATTTGGGAGCCAATGATGTTAGAAATCAGGATAGAAAGCCAAGGGAGAGCCATAGGAAAACGTATTGGAGAGTGAACACAAGAAAAAGAGCTCCAAAAGTCAAAAAAAAAAAAAAAAAAAAAAGCAGTGATTATAAATGAAGGACAAGGGTGGGGAAATTGCAGGATGTAAAACTGTGATAAAGAGACCTAAAGCTGTGTGGTTGTTTTTTAAAAACAAATAAGGTCCAAATGAAGATGAATCAACATGGGTAGCAATGGTACTATTCTGTGCTATGCAACAGCCTTTACCATTTCTCCTGATTTCTTTCTTTTTAATCTATTTTTGAAACCTGAGTTCTAGAGCTGGAATGCTTGAAAGTATTTTTATTGGGCTATAATTCTTCAGTGCTAAGATACGCATCTCTCTCACTTTTATATCTTTAACAGCAATTAACTTAAAGCTCATAGTGCATTTACTGAATTTACTGCATTATTGCTACTTTCTGCAACCCATGGACTAGTAGTTTCCAGTCAACTATAAGTTTGTCACTGTTAGGTACAAAAGAAACTCCACTTCCCAAATTCTGGTGCTCATTCTTCTCAAGCAAAGGAGACATTTCCTGCTCATTGTCAGAAGGGACAAATGGCTATCTGTGGTGCCTATTGGCATACTAATGCATGTGCTGGCTTCCAGGATCCCTTAGTTATCGTAACTACCTAGCTTTTCTCACCTCCCTCCTTAGCCTAAACTGCTCTGGCTCCGAAGCCCCGCCCTCCAGCTTCTCATTCTTATACCTCTGGTATTTCAGCTATGCTCCTCTCTCTTTAGTCTTTTTTGTTCTCTCGCCCCTGTCTCTTGGCTATTTCTTCCTCTCTCTTTCCTCCCTACTTCTTCCTTTTATGACTAACACCAGTCTGCTGGTCATTTTCAGTCTGGCTATCCTTACCCTCATACCTACAATAAAAACCTTTTCTCCAATCACACCTTGTGGCAGTCATGTCCTCACTTTATACAGTTCAGAAAGGCGAAGTCTCAGTTTACTCTAGCTGATTCATTAAGTTCAGGTAGCTTATATCCTTATACAATGCATGTTTCCTGGTGAATGACAGAACAGTATCCCTCAGTTATTAGCTATCTGATACACTGCAGTCATTCCCCCCCCCAATAACGACTTACTATACATATACTTATTATACTTACTTACTATACTTCTGCTGCCAGGAAAAAAAAAAGCTTCAACTGATTTGGGCAACTTTACTTTGATTGAAAAGTCTTTTAAAACCAAACCTCAAATATTTACCAAATGTATGTGTATTCTTTCTACCCCAACCTTTTGTTCTAATCAGTCTGGCCAGTTACTGCAAATTTTATGCTTCTTATTTGGGTTAACATATCATCTTTTCCTATCCATATCCTACTAACGCTAAAAACCTTTATAAACTTGCTCTGACTACCTAAGCTTGGAGTTGCTAGAGCTCTTCTGATGTATTTTTTATCACATCCTCAAAATCATAGGAAAGAGTTGTGTATTATTAATTTCAAGAAATTTAGATTTCATTTCTGCCTCTGCACTAACTAGCTTTATAATATCAGACAAATTTTTTTAACATCTCTGGGTCTTAATATTAGACTTTTTAAAGAACAAAAGAAAAACCTTAAAAACTCCAATGTATTGTATCCTATACTATGTGAGAAAAATATTGAAAATTTATTTATTTATTTATTTATTTATTTATTTATTTGAGACAGGGCTTCTCTGTATTGCTTTGGAGGCTGTCCTGGAACTAGCTCTTGTAGATCAGGCTGGCCTCGAACTCACAGAGGTCCGCCTGCCTCTGCCTCCCGAGTGCTGGGATTAAAGGTGTGGGCCACCACTGCCCAGCAGGAAATATATTTTAATATAAACTTATTATTTCTAAATGAACATTCAGAAATAAAATTAACTCTCAGGTATTTGAAGTCTTCTTATAATTCTCACTTATTAACAACTCTCCGTATGTTTTTTAAACAAAAGGTACACAAAGGCAAACTTTATAGGCTGAAGAAATGGTTCCACAATTAAGAGCACTGGCTGCTCTTCCAGAGGATTCCAATTTGGTTCCTAGCACCCACATACCAGCTCACAACCTGTCTATAATTCCAGTCCTAGGGTCTGATGCCCTTGGCTTCCTCAGCACTAGGCACACATGCTGTACAGACATACATGGAAGCTAAACACCCATACAGATATAAACTAACACTAACTAACTAACTGTCAAACTTTAGCTCAATTCAATTTAAACAGTTACAACAACTTATTCTTCTAGTTTATACTGGTTGTAAAAATCAAGGTAACTAATAATGGCTGAAAAGTATAATCATACAGAATGTAAAAATCACACTCAAGCTTTTTTAATGACAAGAATATAAGGATTACTTTCTACTCTTATCCATATAGCTTAGCATGGTTCTGGGCTTGAAAGCATTCCTGAGCTGTTTCTCACCCAGGGTTCCTCCCATGCCCACTTGCTTCCTTGCTGAGAATCTCTCAGAGCTTCTGCATAACAATATTTGCTTTCATTAGAAAAGGGAATACATAGCCAAAGGAATGAAGAGGCAACCTACACAGAATATCAATAGCTATACAGTAATGTACCTTGTTTGTCTTGCTAAATTCCCAGTGCAGATTTCCATTAGAATAGCTGTAAATTCTTTCCTCCCACATTCTACCTCTGAGTTCTAAACCATTCATTCTGGCTTTTTTTTTTTTTTTTAAACATAGCACTCTAAGACTGAAAAAGTCTATATTAGCAACACTCAAACAACAACCCTGTTCTCAGTTTTACATAAGGTATTGCTACCAAATAGAAGGACATGCAGTAGGAAGTGGCACATTTCTCTGAATTGGCAATACTGGCTTTATAGTTTGTTGTTCTTGTTGTTTTCAATATATACTTTGAGGTTAAATTCAAGTCAACATTATACTACCAGGAAATACCTATCACAAATTTAGTAAGAACTTTGCACAATTAAACATCAGTGTTAGGTCACAGACCCTCTCCCTGTTTCCCCTCTCCCATCTCAGTCTCCCCTGTTCCCACAGCTCTCTCTGAGGCAGAGTTGATAAAGCAGGAGGTGCTATGCAGTTCTTTTGTAGTCTCCCTCCTTGCATGGGAAACAAACTCAAATTATAACTTTACTTTCAGTGCCTTGTGACTTCTGGCACGTAGACTGGGTTACCATGATACGAAACTTTATCCTCCCACCCAGAAAATTCTCTTTGTTCTTGGGATCTGAAGGAATGAAAAGTCTGTGTCCCTTGAGGGCCCTATCATGGCTTTGATGTTATCTTTCTTAATTGCTTTCCCACTTCAGGATCTCATCCGCCAGGAGCCTGTAAGTCTCCTAACAAGGGACAATTCATTCCTTTTCCACAACCTGCTTTTTAAAAAGTTGTATTTATTAGTACACCAACATAAAAGCCTTTTAAAGGTGTTTTAGCTTTTATAGTAAGAGATAATGTCAGTAATATAGTATACCTAGTAACTAAGTACCTTAAAAAAATAAAAAAATAAGACCAAACCAAAGCCAAAAGACTCAAAGCTCGTTGTGGTGGCCGAGAAACTTGGTCTCTCTCTCTCTCTCTCTCTCTCTCTCTCTCTCTCTCTCTCTCTCTCTCTCTCTCTCTCTCTCTCTCTCTCTCTCTCTCTCTCTCCCTCTCTCTCCCCCTCCCCCTCCCCCTCTTTAAAAAGTTCCTCATACAATGTTGATGTCTAAGGTTTGGACTGTGCCTACCTTCCATCTGTGATGGGTTGATAGTATACCTCCTAGAACACACCTTGTAAAATGATAGAGCAGAACCTCTTCAAAAGCACTCATCTTAAAGAAAGGATCAATGTGTGATGAGCTTTCTTCAGTGACCAGGCAGTGAGTGATAAGGGAGACAGTAATACTATGGGTGACAGATAAGTGTTATCCATTGTTCCAGTGGGTTTTATCTTTACCAGGTTAATGTTTAATTATTAAAGCAGTGACACTTCTTGAGAACAGGAATTCGTGCCTTGTGAAAAGGGTTAAGAAGCAGTGTTGCTTAGTAGTGGGATGTTCAGCAAACAGACTTTTTCTTTTCTTTTTTAATGATGAGACACACCACTGGAAACCAACAGAAAACATTTACTGAAGATCTGCATTAACTTGGTAGGTTTGGGCAATGTGTTCTTAAAGATTGGCAGGTATAGTTAATGCATCTCCTTTGCAGTTAAATAGGTGAAGCTGGAATAAATATGGGTTACTCAAAGATACGGAAATATGGGTTACTCAAAGATACAAGATTAATGTACAAACCCACAGGAAACAACTGTGCTTAAATGTCAAACAATCAGGTAATACTAGTTTTGACAGTCTCTCCTAGGCTTCTCACCTGTGTTTCCAATATCTTTCTTGAAATAAAAGTGTAAAAAGCAATGACATCATCATCCTTATTTCTATTTGGATAAAGCCAAATTACATGAAAAACATATCTCAATTTAACACACCACATCAAAATAAAATATTTTTTCTTTTCCTAATACCCATTCCAAGAAAGTGTTTATTACTAAAGTTCATGTGCACCTCTATAATCCTTAGGCTTCTAAAGAATGTGACTGACAAAAATCACATTGTTTAATCTGTCTTTTTAACACCAACTCCATCTACTCCAGTAATCTAAATTTTCATATCTCAGAATAAACAACTTTTTTTTTAATGCTATACTTACTTGTCTCCCACAATTCCAAGGTTGATTGTGGGGTAACCATGTTCCTGAATTGTTGCTAGAAGTGTTGACCGATTGCTGTCTCGAATCTTTCCTGGTAAGAGGTCATCTTCAGGATTTAGCAGCTACAAAGTCAAAAAACCATCACTAATTATTTTCTTAGGTAATGCTGCTATTCTAATGGAAGAAATTAGATGTTTAGCATTTGGGCATCTATGACAGTACCTGGCATGTAGAAGTTACATGCTCAAAGGAAATTTGAATAAATATTGTAAGTAAAGGAGAATGGTAGCTGAATAGTGAGTCAAATTTCATACTAGCTTTACCCATAATTTGGCAATAATGTCAAGGAGAGACTGGGCTTTCTAGATACTGATTTATTATAAAACTACTTTTGGTCTGGTAATTCTTATCTTCCAATTAATCTTAATTTTTTTTTTTATGTGTATGGGTGTTTTTGTCTATGCGCCATTTGTGTCCTTGGTCCAGAAGAGAACACTGGATTCCCTAGAATTGGACTTACAGGTGTTTGTGAGCTGCTATGTGGGTGCTGGGAGTCAAACCTGAGTCCTCAGGAGCTTTAGCCACTGAGCTATCTCTCCAACCTTCTCCCAGTTTATCTGACAATGAGATCATCTGATATTTTCAATTCTGAAGAGAACAACCATTTGTCTTTTCTCTTTCAATCTTTCTGGTATGTTTTCTGAAGTGTAATCAACAGCATTAAAGAAAAACTTCTTAAAGGTACAAATTTTTTGTGTTTGAGACACAAAGTTAAATAAGAAATACTTAGCTATACCCATCCACAATTTCATTTCTCTGAGTTAATATCTACCAGTGGTGGTGTCTATGAACAAAACTTGCTTTATGTTAGGATGTTTCAGATTAAATGCAAATTACTCAAATTTTCTCATTTATAAAATGACTTCATTACAGCCACTTTGTAATGTACTTGTCAGAATTCAAGTAACAGTTTATGCTCATAAATGCAATTATATTATTGATTATATATCATTAACATTAATATATTACCAATACTATATCACATCATTCTACATAGCATTATTAATAATATTAATACATTATATTGTTAATGCTTCAATAAATGTGATTTTCCTTCCTCATGATAAGAGTATCTACTTTCCCTTTGGTTCTCATATTATTACTCCTAGGGGCTAATTCACACCATACCTGTTTACAGTATGAACACAGACTTATGACTACAAAATACTCATGAAAAGGAGCCTTAACCCACTACACACACACACACACACACACACACACACACACACACACACACACACACACTGAAGATTACATGTAAGTTATATTTTGAGGGTCAGCAAGATGGCTCTCAGTGGATAAAGGTACTTGCTCAAAGTCTGACAGCTTGAATTTGATCCTTGGAACTCATGTACAGGCAGAGAAGAGATATAATTATATGAAGTTGTATTTTTACCTTCCCAAATACACCATGGCATGCATGCGCTTCAACCCTCCCCAATAATAATAAAGTTAAAAAAAAAAAAGAGTCATACTTCCGTTTCAGAAATATTGTAAAGTTAAAACTTGCTGTGTGTAGACCAGTCTAGCCTCAAACTCAGAGACTGCCTGTTTCTGCCTCCCAAGTACTGGGAGTGTTAAAGATGTTCGTCACTAATGCCCAGCTAAATTTTTATTCACCAGTACTTTCCTCCAATTTCCTCTCCTCTGCTTGCTTCTTTTGCCACCACTGCCCAGCTGAGTGTTTTATTTCTAAGGTACTGAGGATCAAACTCAGGGCCCCATGTGCTACAGTACTGAGATTCAACCTCAGACCCAAAGTACTACTTGGTAGTAGATTGAGAAGGAGGCAGACAGCAAGACCATCATCTCAGATACTTTGTTAATGTGGAACACCCAGGGCAATAACCATAGTTCTCTTTTAAACTTCTTTCTGATTAATTAGTGATATTATGTACCCAGAGTTTTGACTTTATGTTAAAAATCAGTGGCTTTGAAGTGATCTCATTACAAAGAGGCTGGAAAAACTCTCTGCCATGTCACCTGGAAGTTTTCCCTTAAACAATGTACTAATTTACCTTTATCATATGCCACAGAACACTGTAACCCATGTTAGTCACTGGCAGTAACTGAAAAACTGCTATTGCAGTGCTGATATAGATGAATTATCTGATCTCAACTAGCAAAAGTATTACACTTGTAATTCTACAGAGGCCAAGACCTGCAACTCTTTAACTGTGTTAGTCAGTCAAGTTGCTTTAAAGAAAACTGCATGTTTATATTATTATCATCATTATTATTGGTTTTATGGTATTTTTTTTTCCTGTTAGATTTCTGCAAACAGTTCCAGAAATAAGGGAATAGTTAGAGATAACTGGAGAACCAGTAGTTTGTAAAACTGACATAATGAAATAATAGCTGATTAAATGGGGAGGGGGAGCGGAAGATTTTCAGTTTATTTAAAGTATTTTTAAAGAAGTGTAGAATCAAATGGTAAATATATAAGAATAAACCCACAATTTTCCTCTTTTCAATTTAATGCTATCTATCACTTAAATTTCCATTTCATCTTTTTGTTACTACATCAATGGTGCTACTAACTCCTTAGCTTTTCAATGCTCAACTTTTGGATGTTGATGTTTTTTTTTCCCCTTTGTAATCTATTCTCCTCCTAAAGACTTTAATGATTAAAACCATCTCGTTTCCTTTCCTTCTTTTTTTTTCTTTTTCTTTTTTTCTTTTTTTGAGACAGGGTCTCACTACGTAGTCCAGCTGGGAGCTTGTTACGTGAACCAGGCTGTACCTGGCTCAGCTTTAAGTGCTGGGATGTACACCACATACAGGGCTGCATTCTGTTTTATCTTATTTTTATTTAGTCTGCTACTAGCATCTCCACAATTTCATTTCAACAGCCCAAGTGTCCACTTCTAGACATTCAGTATATTCTGAGTTATTTTTAAGCCTTAAAAGTGGATGCCTGGCTAATAAACTTTCCTTCTGAGGAATGAAGCAGAAACATAAACTTGTAATATTCTACTATTGCCTGTGTAATAGTAAAACTGTACCAAACCTTGCTGTGTAACTCAAACTATTGTAAGTGGTAATTTTGTCTTTCCTCTCTCTCTCTGTCTCTCTCTCTCTCCCTCCCTCTTTCCCGTTCTTTCTAGAAGATTTATTCATTTATTTTATGTATGTGAGTACTCCTCTACATGTATACCTGCAGGTCAGAAGAGGGCATCAGGTCCCACTATAGATGGTTTTGAGTCACCACGTGGTTGGTGGGAATTGAATTCAGGTCCTCTGAAAGGGCAACTTGTGCTCTAAACCTCTGAGCCATTTCTCTAGCCCCATTAGTGATGGTTTTAATACAAACATTTGCATCTCTATACTTTGACATAGGATCATGGACAAACTGATTTAATTGTAGCTCCAAGTGGGCTAAAAAGGTGAGAAAGATTATTCCAGAAAGTTACCTGCTTAACAAATTCTTCCAGTCTCTTCTTGGACTGTCCTCACTAATATCTCCTTGAGAACCAGCCAATAACCAATTCCAGTTCTCAAAATCATGTATGTACACTGTCCTAGTTGCTTCATTTTGAGAAACTGCTGAGATTTTGTAGTACAATAGAGAAATGTCATCTCAACATTGCTATTTTGCTATAATGATGATTTTTGATCTGAAGGCAACTATGAAGCACCATGTATAAGAGCTCTTTTAGACCAGGTGTGGTGGTGCACACTTGCATTGCAATACTTGGGAGCTGGAAGCAGGATGATTAGGAGTTCAAGGTCATCCTTGGCCACATAGAGATTAACTACATGAGACCTTGTCATATTATCTATATTAGCCAGTAATATAGCATATGTCCATCCCCAAACACACACAATAAACTAACATATGCAATATGTTAAAAGGAAAGATAAGTCTAAAGGCTCTCTTATTGGTTATGCTGAACTTCACTCAATTCTCTTAGCCTCTTTGCTCAGGGGATATAGTGGTTTGAATGCTAAATGTCTTCTCATAGCCTCTTAGACATTTGGTTCATAGTTGGCAGCATAGTTGGAGGCAACATGGAACCTTTTCAGAGGTCGAGCCTTGCTGGAGGAAGCAAATCAGTGGGGGCCAGCTTTGAGGTTTTATAGCCATGCCCCACTTCCTATTTTCTTTCTGTTTCCTGTGGGTAGATGGAAATGTGATGAGCCAGCTTCTTGTTCCTAGGAATTGTTGGCAAGCCTTTCTTGCCATTATAGACCTTAGACCTCTACAACTATAGGCTAAAATAAACCCTTTCTTCCTCAAATTCCCTTTGGTCATGGTATTTTATTACAACAATAGAAAAGTAAGTAATATAGAGGATTTCCCTATGATGATCAGTTCATTTATTTGGAGTTATGATATTTATTGGTTGAGCTCCCGAAGTTAGTTTTTTTTTTTTTTTTTTATCATCATATGAGGTTCTTGGGGACATTTTCAAATCAATTGGGTACATTGATCAAATATGTACCAAACTTTTCCCTTGGTGAAGAGCTGCTAGGGTATTTATTTCATACTAATAAGCATCTTAACTACCAAATGTCTACATTCATGTCTCTAAGATTTTTTAATTGGTTTATAAACCATTTATTTTATATGAGGAACTGGACTGGAAGAAGATTTCTTCTTTATCCATTCTGACTGTTAAATTTGGGAGTCCAATATTGAGAGTTCAATTTTTATGTTTAGATAATGAATTCATGCATTCATCAAATAATGAACTACCTATTGATGTAAGTCTACCTTGTTTGGTCTTCTATTTATCTTTATAAAAGGCATTCTTTCAAGAACAAATGTAGTACTTGGAGTACTTTTAACATGACTATAATATTCACACAAAAATACTTTTAAGAACAAAGGGGGGAACAATTTTAGATATTCAATGATTAGCATTTTCATTGTTATGCAAAGTTTCAGGAGGAAATCTTAAAAGAAAGGAAAAAGTTCTTTTGTTAAATCCTCATGAAGAGAATTTGTCTTAATTTGTCTAAATGACAAATTCACTTATTTTTCATTAGAGACCTCCCTCTAATTCTGTTCTTCGCAGATTTAATACTATGGCCTTAATGATTTCATCATGTGCCTAAGACTCACTTTTTCATACACTGAAATGATTTTGCCTGCATCTAAGACTTATGTGTAAGGGGAAGGCTACCACTTTTTGTAGTGGTCAGTTAACTATTTTCATCTTCCTTGCAAGCAGCAGCTTTTTTATACACCTTCACTTTTCTTTCTCCATTTCTAGATAATCTATTAGTTGCTTAAACTCTAATTTGATGATATATGCATACTCTAGACTATCCACACCATCCAGATCAACAGATTTCACACACATACAGTCAGATTATAAACTCTAATAGAATATATATTTTTATTAAAATAGCTTTTACTTATTGCTCTGAAAAACACAAAGTTAAGCTAACTCTCTTGGCTACTTGGTTGTAAGACAGGATAATAAAGAGAAACATTTACAACTTTTAAACATAATTTAAGGAGTTTAAAATTGAGATAACTACTTGGTAAAGTGCCTGAGAGGATTCCTAGCACCCACATTAAACAAACAAACAAACAAACAAAAAACAACAAGTTTCCTCAGCAAAATTTATAATCCCAGTGCTGATTGAGTTTTAGCTTCAGTAAGAAAGTAAAAACATTCCCCCCCCTTCTGTCTCTCTCTCTTCCTTTCTTTTTCTTTTTTGGAGAGCAAGAGAGAATGGTAAAGGGAGAGACTATGGAATTGGGCGAGTAGAATGACAGGGAGGTGTAGCATAAATTCTCTTTGGTTTTAATAAAAACATGCAGTCAGCTATCAGGGGGTGAAAGTTGAAGGATCAGAGAAGCAGAGCAGCTAACCACTAGAGTTCTTAACTGTACCAATGCTTAGACCAAAGGGGGTGATCCTGTCCTCAGACTGTTCCTCAGACTGACTGCTTCAAACTGCACTGCTCCCCAGACTGCATCTGTCTCTATGAATCCTCAGACTGCACCTCTCTCACGTCTCCTCCTCCCTAGTGCTGTAATTAAAGGTGTGTGATCACCTCCCTAAGAACTCTGTTTCTCTCTTAGACAGATTCAATCTCGTGTAGCCCAGGGTGGCCTTAAATGCTCAGAGATCCATCTGCCTGTCTCCCAAGTGCTGGGATTAAAGGTGTGTGCCACCACTGCCTGGCCTATACAACTAACTAGTGTGTCTGTCTTTGAACTCTGATATATAGTCAAGCTTTATTTGTTAGATCATAAACAAAATATCACCACAGGAAGGGATCTGGAAGGAGCTGAGTGAGGGTAAAGAATATGATCAAAATATATTGTACAAGGAAAAACCACTTCTGGCAATAAAAATGTGAGTAGTTAGGTGTGGTGGTCCAGAACTTTAATTACAGCACTTGGGGGAGAGACCAGCCTAATCTACATAGTGAATTCCAGGACACCTAGGGCTACATAGTGAGATCCAGTTTCAAAAACAAAACAAAACAGAACAAAACACCCAAACAACAACAAAAACCACAAGTGAAAAAATGTATTTATATTTAATATTATTTAAAATGCTTAAGATAGTGAATTGTATTTTTGAATGTTTCACTACAATTTTTTTAAGTTAAAAAACATTGATGACATGAGTAAAAAGTAGTTTCATGGAATAGTGACAGCACTGTCAGGAGAGGAAGTTAGGAGGAGGCATTTTTTGATTAGGAAGGCAAAGATGACAACAGCCAAATGAAATTGAAGAGGGAGGCTTGATCTATTTATGTGTAGAGAAATGGTTATCATCAAGAGCCCAAATCAGAAGATAAAACTGGGAAACAAAGGCTGGGAAGGGATGGGGATCAGGTGCCTTGAGTGTAAAAGTGGCATCCCATCTTCTGGACTCCTGCTTTCTAATTTTATGACCTTAAATACTATTTATGCTGGTAACTTTCAATATTTATCTTCATCTCAAATATCTAATAGCATATTTCTAGTGGGATTTATAATAGATACCTTGTAACATGTTCAAAACAGAAGTTCTAATTTCTACTGCCTAGCATTTCTTAGTGGGGTAAACAGCTATCCTTAGGCTTGCTTAGGTAAAAAGTTAGAGCTCATCTTGACTCCCAACATTTTCTGATATTCTACTTTAAATTAAGATATGCCAGGTTTATCTTAAAAATATATTGTGAGTCTGGTATGTCTTACCATCTCTCCAATGCATTGGAAATTTTTCAGGTCATCTCATAGCCTACCTTATTCCTTGTCCTTCCCACAGGCTACACCACGTAACAGAATACAGTTAACACCTTAAGACTCATTCTATTCACTTATGTTCTATGCTATTTTTATACTGTTCTAAGTTGGGCATTGAGATTAAAATGGTGTAGGTTCTGTCACCCCTCCAACCTCAGTGTTTCTTTTATACTTTTCTTACTGATACATGGACCTTGCTATTCCTCAGATATGATAAATATGTACCCTACCCTGGGGACTTTCTTCTGTTGTTCATGTGTCTAGAATAAACCTCCCTCACATGGCATGTTCTGCAGATACCAAATTTCACTTCAGCAGTCAACCCCAATCACCCCATCTATAACAGAAGACTTTACCAATCAGGTCCAGACAAGAAAATAAAACTCATCTAGGTATTTAAAGTAAAGGAGGTGGGAGAAGACTTTTAAATACAAGGGACTGGTTATAAATGTGGGGCAAAACTTGGAGGTACTTTTAAATACAAGGGACTGGTTATAAATGTGCTGTAGAACTTGGAGGCATAAACAGTAAATGGTGTTACTAAAGACCAGTGACTGCAGAAAGCTCCCTTTGTATTCAAGGCTGTTGGAAAGTGATGGGCTATGAGTTGGCTTTCTGCTTCTGCTTTCACCTTCTATGGCCATGTGAATGTACCCAATTAGCAAACATAAGTAGAGGCTTAGTGTGGCACATGCATGAAATCGCAGTACTCAGGAGACTGAGGCAGGTGGATTATGAATTTGAGACTGGTATGAACTACATAGTGAGACTCTTATCTCAAAAAACCAACAAAGCTAGTAATTAGACAGCAGCTGGCAAGAGAGCCTGAGATATTTACTTTCCAGGCTTTCACAATAATTGCAAATAGTAGAGCTGGTGTTGGATAAGTTTCAACAGACAGTAGTGTCTATGGCCATTTTTACCTGCTATTTATCATTTTTATCCTCTATTTCTATTTGTCCATTATACTGTTTGCTTATTGACTACTTACAGTTAGAATCTCAACTTTCTTGCCTATCACAGACCTGCTGTATCAAAACACTGCCTGGCACTAGTAAGTAGGGATGGAGTTTGGAGTGGTGCAAGGCAGTGGAAAGAGGTATTTTAAATTTTACTTCAATGTTTTCTTACAGGTATATAATGCATGTTGAACATATATTCTACTTACCAAAAGGCTGTTTTATCATTGACATTGTTTAAAATAGCCTTCATGGTGATTAATAAAAAGCAAACTAGTTCCAGGATAGGCTCCCTGTCACCAAAACCAAAACCAAAAAAAAAAAAAAAAAAAGCAAACTGACATTCAGTTCATTTTATTATTGTTTTCATATTTTCTATAGACAATGCATTCTCTAGTTCTGTTCCCATAGATATTTGTTAAAGATTAAATGTCAGCTTGTTACCAGGCAACATTTCTTCTGTTGCTCTTTGTTTTTGAGATAGGGTCTCATGCAGCCCAGGATAGTCTCAGTCTTCCCAGGAAAAGTGATTTCTGGTACCATGCACGTGGCCTGGAAAGTATCATACATTCCTAGTGGGAAGTCTTAACTTTAGGTTCCCCTGTATGGTGACATTTGTTCTAGATTATTTACTTTATAGGCATCTTGGAAGCTGTCCAAGCTTATTATAAAAAAACATGTATATACTGATTCCTACACAGAACATGAAGTTTCTAGGCAAAGGTGGCTTCTGCATTTCTCAGTATGAGTCTTATTTAATTATACTTGAGCTGTCACTTGCAGAATAAACAGTGTAGCTATAGAAGGTTACTGGGATTGCTAAGAGCTATTCTCCTGATTAAGAAAGCTATCAATGTCTGATGGTACCCTGTTTGATGCTGTTTCTTGATCAATATATTTCTAATAAAACTGGTTCATGTTTTTTTTTTCCTAAAAATTATTATTAAATTTAAGAGAGATTCTTACTGGCTGTCCATGGGATTCACACATGCAAGACAAATGTTCTACCAGTTAGCAATACCTCTCAGCAGTGGAATCTGTGTATAAAACACACACACACACACACACACACACACACACACACACACAGATCTGAGACAGTTAATAACTCTACTTCTTTACTTTTGTCATAATTCCCTCATCCTTAATAAGGTTATAGCTTCATAAAATACTAGGCAGGTTTTAAATAGCTACACAGATATTTTGTGTGACATTCATAAATTTATTTTTTTTCTTTATATGTGTGGGTATTTTGCCTGCATGTATATCTGTGAGCCATGTGCATGCAATGCAATAGTCATGGAGGCTAGAAGAGGGCATTGGATCTCCTGGAACTGGGATTATAAACAGATGTCAGCTACTGTGTAGCTCCTGGGAAATAAATCTGGGTCTAATGGTGGCAATCTCTCCTTGTATGATATTTTTTAGGATACCTAAAGCAACTGCCTTGCTTGTCTCTGTTTGAATGCATCCATATGGTATCACATTATATTCAAGAAATGTATACAGGAAAATGCAAATTTTAATGGTTATGAGATTCTATTTCACACCCAGTCTGAATGGAACCATTAAGAAAACAAATGTCAACAACTTCTGGCAGGGATGTAGGGAAAGAACAAACTCTATTCATTGTTTCTTGGATGGTAACTGGTGAAGCCATCATGGAAATCAGTTTCAAAAAAACTGAAAATAGAACAGTGTGAACCAGCTCTACCACTTTACCAGAAGGACTAAGTCAGCACACCACAGACATTCTTGCACAACCATTTGTTGTCACTGTACTATTCATAATAGCAAGAAAAGCAGATGGTCTATATGTCTATCAATGGATAAAGAAAATTTGGTACATGGACAAAACATCTTTTTCAGACATTATGTTGGTGGTAATAAGTAAGAATAAAGGCCAGGAAACTATAAGAGGCCCATGAAAATGGAAAAAAGAAGCTTTTAGAGAGGAGAAGAAAACAAGAGAACAAAGTAGTAGGAGGAAGAATAAAAGAATAAAATGAGGGCTGGATAGATGACTCAGCTGTTAAAGGCTAGGCTCACAACCAAAAATACAGGAATAAAATGAGTATAGTGGGGAAAGGTGGGCTAGGGGGTTTTTGGGAACTGCAACAAGCATGGAATAAACTGAAATGTAAGATGAATGAAAACAGTATATGAGAACATGTTCTTTTGTAAGCTAATTAAAAAAATATTTATTGGCATTTCAGCACTGACTGACCTACCCTTCTGATTTTATTCTGTTTCCGTCTTTTCTTTATCATCTATAGCTAGCCTCCCCCCCCCCCCCCCACTTAGGTACAGACTTGGGGCTGCTTGGCTGGTTCTGATTGCAGTCTTACAAAGACAGCTTCCAACACAAGTGATAGATATCTGGCACAGCAACGTGAGGCCATAAAGACAGGGCCCACATATGGCGCCAAACATAAATCTGAGTACGGGGGATAGAAGCCATGGACACCATAGAGGAATAGACACCATAGGTGAACAAGCGTGAAGAGAGCACTTGGATAAAAGAGTAAAGTGCGGTGAGTGTATGTCAGGAGTAAAACTGTATATAATCGTAGATATGAAATAGGAAAATTTAGTCAGATGATAAAGAGGTGAAGGATGGTTAGTTAACCTTGAGAGTGAAAATGTGTATAATTGTAGATATGAAACAGAAAAGTATTAGTCAGATGATAAAGAAGTAAAATGTGTTCAGTTAGCCTCTGGAGCAAAAATGCATACAACTGTAGATATGAAACAGAGAAACAGAGGAATATTAGATGATAATGAAGTGAGTAAGTTAAACTTGAGGGTAAATGTATATAATTGGAGGGATGAGACCGAGAAATATTAGTCAGGTGATTGTATATTTACTCTGCTATATATATTAATAGTCAGGAGAGTTGAGGTAAAGCAGAAGCAAGTACAGAAATGTTTAGAATTTTTAAGTTTTATAAGGATTCTTCCCCCTCGCAGAAGCTGCCACAGTGTCTTAGAGCTGTGCTGGGGCTTGGGGAAGCAAAGGTGAGGCCAGCATACACACAAGGTCAGTAGGACCTGCAGGTGCCAAGAACTCAGAGTTGCTAAGATGGTGGTTGTTGACTTTTCAAGCAGCTGCAGTCACAGATGAGCTGCACCCCCTTCCCCCCCTCCTCCCCGAGAGAAAAGGCGAGATAAGGCTAGGCCTAGCCTAGAAGCCTGCAGCCTTGAGAGCTGCTGTCATGGTTGATGACCAGCCAAGTGTGTGGAAAAATTAATGCAGCCTGTCAGAAACTGTTTTAAGACCTTAGGGGGAAAAAGTTGACATAGATGAATTTATTGGGATTTGTTCAGATTTTGGATGCTCATAATCAAGGGTTAGCTTTAGCAGTTACATTAAAGAGATTTCAATTGAGGATGTTTTATTTCAACAAACTAATATTGGCCTAGAGAAAAGGAGGGCTGTTTTGTATGTATGTTCTGTATGTATGCATGTGTGAAGTGTGATTGTGAATGTGTGAATCCTAACAAAAGATACTACTTGAATTGCTTGGGATATAATAAAAAAAGACATCAGGTCAGTGTCTTAATTGGAAGGGCTGGTCATCTGCACCTCCCTCACCTGGCCTCCAGAGCAGGCCAGCAGGAAATGGTCAAAGCCAGCATGTCCTGAGAGCCAGAGGAATCTGTATAGATGGTTCAATAGAGTTTAGCAGAGGAGAGGATACAGAAATCCTAATTTTGGTGGTTAAAAAAGAAATTGAGAGAATGAAGGTTAATATAAGATTTGAGAAAAGCTATCGAGAAAAAGCCTCAGGGAACTGCAGGCCCTTTTAGGCCCCTGCCTAGAAAGGTGTCAGTGAAGATTCAAATGAGACCATGTTAGCTAATGAAAACTTTACAGGTCAGAATAGAAAAAGAATTTTCAAAAGTATTTGGGTCATATGTTACATTCTAAAGAAATTAGGCCTCAAAAATTAGAAATTAGAAAAGATAACTTGTTATTGTTGAATGATTTTCAGAAGTTATTGGGAAATATTTGATGGTTATCAAAATACTAATAGTCTAAGAAACCAATTTGGTTTAGCTAGAGGGACTGTTCATCAAATTGTCAAACAATATTGTGATGTGTGCCCACAATATTTACCTGTAACTAATTTAGAAGTAAATTCTTGAGGCCTGCTTCCTAATCATTTATGGCAAATGGATGTTACTCGTATTGTAGAATTTGGCATATTAAAATATTTGCATGTGGCAATTAATACGTATTCAGGCTTCTTAATGGTCAGTGCACAAACTGGAGAAGCCACTAAGCATGTGATAGATAAATCACTGTTTAAAATATTTTGCTTACATGGGAATTCTAAGAATTATAAAAACAGACAATAGATCTGGATATACTAGTAAAGCATTTCAGTAATTTTGTGCCCAATGGAAAATTGAACATAGAACAGGCATTCCTTATAACCCTCAAGAGCATGGAATTGTGGAGCGTTCTCACACCTCCTTGAAAACGCAATTTCTAAACATAAGGAGATGGGATTTGTGCCCCTAGTCACCACTACATGATGCATTAAATCATGAACTCTTCATCTTAAATTTTTAAATGTGGATGCCAGTGAACAATCTGCTTTGATGCTCGATTCTGGCGTGATGGAACTTGAGCAACTTTTGCTCAAGTCAAATGGAAAGATCCATGCACTAGACTATGGAGAGAAACTGATCCTGTCCTAATATGGGGTCAAGGGCATGTTTGTGTTTTCTTGAAGGAAGAAAATGAGGACTGATGGCTGCCAGACCGTTTGGTCAGATGCGTGGAACAGAGAAAAACTGGACCTGAGACTTCAGGAACCTGTCCAAGCCAATTTGAGTGAGACCTGCTGAACCTGTGTTCCTGCACCCCTGATATCATCAACTCTACAGTCCGAGAAGGAAAGAAAACAATTGGTTTGAGATTTTCAGAAGGGAAGGAGATTAGAAATTTTTAGTTTGGTTCCAGATTTCCAGTTTCTCAACAAGCCTGCTGCCTTGATTTCCCAGACCTGGGATCCAGCCAAGGATTGAACTTTTAACTGTTAGCTACACCACATCTTGGGACAACTGAAAGCTTCTATGGACATGATGTGTGGCAAAAGCCCCTTTTCAGTATTTGAGCAGACAATGAACAAAAGTTTGCAGTTGATATTTAGTACCCAAGGACTGTGGTATCTCAAACTTATCTTTGGAATTTACAAGCAGCAGTGCATTGGACTTTAGAGGAAAAAAGAAAAGGTTCAGAATTGTGGAGTTATTCATACTTCATTCACCATGAGAACATTTTATTGTCCTTTGACTGAATTGAAATTATGAAAATTGTAATTTAGTCAATATGTATCAATTGTTAATAATCATACTGGAATCATTAATATTTACAACCTTTGCTATACTATGTAACTTTATGGATAAAAAAGTCAGAGCTCAGTCTGTTAGGAATTAGACATGATGCTTAGGAATCATTAGATACAATGTAATTGAATAGGCAGATTTAGATTTTGGTATAGCTAAAGCTACTCAGGACATCCCAGATCAATTTTAAGAGGCCTTTTATCTTGACGCATCCTCTCCTTTTGTAGGAGATGCTGTAGCCACAAATGCATATGGATTATCAAGCTTGATTGTAAACTCTTGATGAAAAGTTGATTCAGAGGTGAGTGGCACTATCCCCTAATGTTCTTTATTACAGAGGTTGATAGTCATGGATGGGTAAGGTCTTTTTGCCTCCAGGCAACCTAAGATAGGCCATTCATGATGGAATGTGTGTTCCCATGATGGGAACCTAAGATAAACACAGCCATCTGTCTTGTAGCAGAAGCACAGGCATTTTTAAAATTATATTAAGAAGGGAACATTTGTCAGTGTCCATAAAGATGGCCGCACTCCATCTTGGCACAAGGACAGAGTTCAAAACTGTCCTTAGCAAGTCATAAGACCTAAAGTCAAAGGCATTGAGGTGTGGCTACTCCTAACCCTCAATGCAACAAGAAGTTGCATCTAAGGTGTGGTTACTGAACCCTTAGAGTAATCAAGGAAGAAAGGTCTGTTCCATATACATGATACTGTGTTCCCCTTTTTGGTTATGGTATATAAGAGTGGTGAAAAACAAACTCATGGCTTTTCAGTATTGACTGATCTGCCCTCCTGATTTTTTTTTTAAAAGGAAAAATATGTTTATTAAAAAAAAAAGCAATCCTGATATTTGTAGTAAGAACAGGGAATATTATGTAAGGTAAAACAAAATCCAAGCTGAGAAAGAAACATACTGAATATTTATGTGGAGAATATTTGTATGTATATGCACATACATGCACATGTGTGTGTGAGAGAGAGTCATTTTGTAGAATGAGGACCATGAGAAGGTAGGGTTAAGGAAATGAAATATATTTGACATGAAAGCAGAAGACAGGAGAGGAGAATGAGGAAAAGAGACAAACAACACAAGGAAGGACAGTGGTGAAGGGGGACACAAGAGAATAAAATACAGTGGCATACTATAAAAATGTCATAATGAAACTTAATACTTTGAATAGTAACTTAAAAAGTTAATTTAAAAGAGATGTATGGGCATGTATCAGCCATACATCTCAATGAAAATCAGAACTAATATTTAAGGGGAGCTTGCATTGTGACTGGGCATATGACAGCTTTGTCACATTAACAGATAAGCGCAACTTCTTTCAGCTACTTTGAAAATAAATAAAAAAAAATTTTTTTTGTAGTTGTTATTGTGTTCTAACATCTAAGGATCCCAAGCCTTCAGAAGAGATATTTCTTTCTTTTACCACTAATTTCTTTTATAATGCTTGATATATAGAAAATATTGAAAATGTTGAACTAAAATACAAAGTTATAAGTAGCTAATTTTGAATATGGGTTGGGGTAACAGCAACACAGAGATTATAAAATTAAAATCAAACATCACTCTGTTGCTAAATATGGTGCCAGTTAGATACAGGGTTATTAAAACAATCACATCACTGTCCTATCAAAAGGAAAAGAACAGTTTCAGGTCAGTGATAGCTTTTAGGGATGATTGGTGCAATTGTGTAGACTTTGCTTCCCATTAGCAGAATGAAAAAAAAAAATTTTGTTCTTTTGCTTTGAGTAAAAGAAGCATGCATATAGATCATAAAGCTACCCTTTTTAAAGACTTCAATTAATTAAAAATAATACTAATAAACCTTTACTTTAAGAACAAAGTACCCCCCCCCCCCAATTGTTAATAATTGAAAGAAAACTGCTAAAACTCTTGGTAGGATTTGAGGATTTGATTCTGTAATTGAGTTTCTAAAAGAGTCACCCTTTCACATTCCTGACATGATCATATAGCTCCTGGACATTTTAGCAACCCAGGCAAGATAGCAGTCAGGATAGCTTTCAAGAGTTCACAGAAAAAGATTGATTATCTCCTTTTCAAGCAAGGCCTGACATGACATGCATATCCATTTTGAATAGCATACCACTAGAGATGCTTCACTTGAGACCCAAACAAACCATCAAACCAAACCAAATCAAAAAAGGATTATCAAATCCCTCTGATGATTAAAATTCACACAGAACTTTAAGAAGACATGCTAGCCATGATACCCTTTTCATTCACTTACTTCCTAGGATGGGTGGGCCATCATTTGATAACGACATACACAAATCATGTTTCCACAGACTAAGTACTAAATAGTTTGCTATTTACAGTTTGTAGCTAACTTCTGTTTATTTATATGAGTGGAAGTCTTTGTTTTGTTTGTTTATTTATTTATTACCTCATTCCCTGTTGACATGACAGCAACCACTGGAAACTTATTAACTTCAACTTCTGTGACACCCACAGTTGCAAGGAGACCAATCTCTGAAGGGCCCATATGGGTTCCTTTGGCCAAAACGCACTCCCCTCTTTTAATGTCATGGCCGATGGGTCTGAAAGTTAAAGCAGAACCATAAGCATTATGGATAAGATGAACATATTCTCAACTCAGGGGGAAACTTTAGTATCAGAGAGAAGAGACAATTGGGAGAAACAAGTTCAGAAATGAGTCAGGAGCCCAATAATGAAGAGATTCTAAAAAATTTAAGTTTAAAAGTTATATCAGACTACTGAAAACAGAATAGGAATTATAATTATGATTGCTAAACAAGAATATGTTACATCTGAAAGTTACATTATATTTTTCTTTTTATTATATTACAGCTTAAATTGCCAATTTCAAAGTTTTTTTAATAACAAGGCAAAACTTTGTATGAAAATATCTAGCAGCATTAACAGCGGTTCACAGCTGGTTAGTTCTGTGATAAGAATGATGTTAATAAGGTTAGTTAGAGTGATTTCCACATAGACACCTTAAGTTGGTCCAGATCTGAGACTACTTTCCTTGGTATATGCACCTTAGCCTCCTGCCATAAAGCTTGGAGAAGCATAGCTTTGCTACGAAAGGATGCTATAGGCAAATTAGTATTGATGGAATGATGGGAGATGCTATTCTGTAAATATGTTTCTCATACTGGTTAATGAATAAAGCCCTGTTGGCCAATGGGAAAGCAAGATAGGAGGGACTAGGAGACAAGGAGGAAAGAGGAAGTAGGAAGGAGGAGTCAACATGGAGAGCCCGGAGAGGTAGCACGCCAGCCACTCTGGCCGGTAAGATGAGCCACATGGAAATACTTAGAATAGTAGAAATGGGTTAATCATTAAGACAGAGCTAGCCAGTACCTGGCCAACAGCCTTATATCAAATAGAGTCTCTGTGTGTTATTGGGGGCTGGCGTGGTGGCGGGACCAGGTAGGCTGGCGGAAAACATACATACTACAATGAAATTTGAGTAAACATTTTCTAATGTTACAAAATAATTCAAACTATTCATAATATTTATTGTAGAAGAGAAGCCTCATCTTTACATGCAAGGAACAGTAAATTACTATATATTAAAGGTGGCTAAGGAGGGTGTTACTATTAACTGCTTGTATAATTGCCCAATCAGCTCTATTCCAATTTCTGGATAATCTAGGGGTTGGGACTGAGTAATTTTGGATCAGCTACAGGTAGAGTTAACTGTGAGTATATGTACATATAAGTTAATTTTTTTTCTCATGTTTATTTTGATAATTTTATTCATCTTTACTATTTTCATTTAAATCACACATGGCATGTAAAATTCAGAAAATTCATTTTGTTTCTTGTTAAAGCTTAAGAAAAAATGGCTAGTTGTCATAGCTGTGGGTTTATAATAATCATGTTCTCCTGAGTGTATGATCATGTAGAAACACAGTAGGCTATACATTGTATACATCTGAACTTACCTGATATCTTGGCCTGGTCGAGCCTGCACCAGAATTCGCACTTCAAGTTCTTCAGTACCCTATAATCAGAACAGGTCATACAATTTCAAATAATACAGTCCAATAGAATTTCTGATCAATAGGAATGAGCTTCTCAGCTAATTTATCATCAGATAGGCCCAGAATATATACAAATACAGAAGAGCAGAAATCCATTTTCTAACTCTCTGAAAAATTAGGTTTGGTGCCAATAAATAACTAAATACTTCCTCTATATTCTAATTTCAGTGAAGGACTTATAACATGGAAATAGATTTCTGTAACTTCATGGTAACCATCAATTTTGCATTCATGGGCTGTAAATAATATTGTGATACTGTAATTGTCATCTTATAGTTGGAGAAAGTGTGTCTTCTGGATTTCAATGCTTTGTAGGCTTCCCTGATACTAATAATAAATCTCTGCTTGGACAATTTTAAGAGCAGGAATGTGGTCTTTATGCCAAAAGCTGAATTGTACACATGAGGGAAGATAATCTCCAGACCAAGAAAGGTATCTCAGCATGGTTGTAGTTTACTACTTACTTAATCGCTAAGAATATATAATAATTTTGCTGGGTGGTGATGGCACATGCCTTTAATCCCAGCACCCAGGAGGCAGAGGCAGATGGATTTTGAGTTAGAGCACAGCCTAGTAGACAGAGGAAGTTGTACACAGTAGGGCTATTCAGAGAAACCCCATTGTAAACAAACAAACAAACAAACAAACAACCTAAAACAAAATCACACAAACAAATCAGAAAGAAAAGATAATATATATTATTTTTAATTTCTACTTCAGAATATAATTCCTCAAGCTTTACAAAATGAGTGTAATTACCAGTGTATAAAACTATTACAAAATTGTAACTTTCCTAGTTTTACTCATGACTAATAGTCTGTTTTATAAGAAAATTATGTGTAGGAGTGCTTTGCCTGCATGTATGTATATGTACCAGGTGAGCCTGGCGCTTATGCTCACAACAGGGTGTTGGATGCCCTGAAACTGGAGTTATTGACAATTGTGAGCCACCATGTCTGTGTTGGGAACCAAACTTGGGTACAGGAAGTAATCTTACTGAAATATTTCCAGCCTGTGCTGCTTATACTTCTGCCAACTTGCCCTAAGCTAGGGTCCTGGGAAGAGGAAAACTTCAACTGAGAAAATGCCTCCAACTGTAGGTGAGCTTGTGAGGCATTTTCTTAATGAATAATTGATGTAGGAGGGCCCAGTTTACTGTGTGTGGTGACACCACTGTGCATGTGGAGCAAGCAGGCTGAGCAAGCCATGAGAAGCAAGCCAGCACACAGCATTCCTCAATGGCCTCTGCTTCAGTTCCTATCTCCAGGTTCTTGCCTTGAGTGCTGCCCTGGGACTGAAGGACTGTGATCTGTAAGCTGAAATAAACCCTTTCTTCTGAAAGCTGCTTCTGCATGGAGTTTATCACAGCAATAGAAACATAGCCAGGGCAAGCCCCAGTAGTCTGGTTTAATAATTGCTATTAATTTCATTGAGAAAATGATCTATGCAGATCCTGTAAATGTCCTTTATTTGAGCCAAATGCAGAAGGAATGACACAAATTCAACATATTCAGACTTCTATTTGATGGGACAGCTTTTCCCTGAACAGAAAGTCAATGTTAAAAGGTCATTTGGTTCAAGAACTTGCCCAGATATTCTCTTTTCAAGTTGTTTATATTAAATTCATATTCTAAGAACACCTTTACACTTTATCAAAAATTATTTTTAATGGCAAGAAGATAAGTGAACTATTAATATCACTGTTCTTTTACCATGAATAAATTTCTTTGTTTGCATGTGAAAATTCTCATGTTAAGCATGGTTCAAATTCTACTGTAACAATAGCATAAAAGTCCCTCCGTGTCAAAAGAATTTCATTCTTTAAGGCAGTTTATTTACTGGAGACCTACATATTACAATGTAAGATCCCCAAACCAAATTAACTATTAATACCCCCTCCCCAAGTCACACGTTAATCTCAGGAACACTGAAGACACTGAGTATGATTTCTAACACTGTCACAGGAATCTGGTAGTGACTTACATCATCTGATTCCCTGATAAGTTCGGTATCTTCCACTTGTACT
The DNA here is from genome assembly GCA_030556225.1 of Cricetiscus sungorus. Taxonomy (NCBI): domain Eukaryota; kingdom Metazoa; phylum Chordata; class Mammalia; order Rodentia; family Cricetidae; genus Cricetiscus; species Cricetiscus sungorus. The sequence goes on from JANBXA010000588.1 coordinate 30,843,716, forward strand.
ACTGCATCAGCACCACAGGGGATTGGAGCACCTGTTGTAACCCGCATCACTTGTCCTGGCATTACTGTCTGAGTTGGCTGGAAGTACAAATATAAAAGACAGTTGGTTATTTAGTTACTGACCAGGAAAATATTCAGGGGATATATTATTTTTAAGAAACAAACAATGAAAGTCTTACAGTTGTTTTTGTTTTTTTTGAGAAAGGAATTCTCTGTGTAGCCTTGGCTGTCCTGGATCAAGGCTGGCCTTGAACTCACAAGGCAACTCCTGAGTACTGGGATTAAAGGAGTGTACCATCACTGCCCAGCTGAAAACTATTAGAGTTTTTCTCAGGGCCATATCCATAATGCAGCTGCTCACAAACAGCTGAATCACAGCTAAGAGTCTGCAACTTGATTTAAGCTGACTTTATTTATACTTCAAAGTACTTTCTTGGAGCCCTGTTTTGAAGAACTGCCATTTATATTTGCCTTATTGCTTCTCATTCAAATAATATAAATTGTGTCTATGTAAAGTTATTTGAGAGTCTGCCAGAAAAATTCAAAGTCATAGGAGATTGTGAATGACAAATATGAAAACCCTTCATTTTAGTAATTTGCTGAAGTTCTGTTTGAAAAATGTGGTACTTCATTAAGTAAAGTTTTTGGTCAAATCAAGATGATTAGGAAAGCCATTTTAATTATTTTGCTTGAAAAATTTTCTAAAACATAGTGTTTCACTTATTAGTTAATAAAAGTCTAAAATGTAGACTTTTAACTGCTTAAAACGTAGACTTTAACTAGTTAAAAACATCCCAAACATTCCAGTGCTTATAATAATCTGGATTAGACATTGTTTTTAAATTCAAAAAAGAAATTTTAATGTCTGAAGTTTAAAAAATTTAAAATTACATCTACTTATTTTTCAAATGCATGTCCACCACAACACATGTGTAGAAATAAGAGGACAACTTGTGAAGCTGATTTTATTTTCTGAATACTTGTACAGATGGTGTGTGCAGGATAGACCTGCCTGGGAAATCTTCCAGAATGGAGAGAGTATGTCTCTGCTTGATCCATCTGATAGGTTGAATAGGCTTAAAGAGAGTCACCTGTCACAGGCCTTGATTTAGGGCAGAATATTAGAATGCATCACATTACCCTTAAAAGAAAGTCCTTAGACAATAGTAAAAAGTATTTAAGAATATTTTAGATTTATTGATTTCATGTATGAGTGCTTTGCATATATGTATGTATGCTTGTTCACCATGAGCAGAGCTGTTGTCCCCAAAGATTAAAAGAGGGCATTTAATGCCTTAGAATTAGAAATAAAGTTGGTTGTAAGCCTCTGTGGGTGCAGAGAATTGAGTCTCAGTCCTCTGTAAGAGTAGCAAGTGCTCTTTATTGCTGAGCCATCTCTGTAGTCCCATGTCATGTGCTTTTTAACACACGTGCACGTGCTCGAGTATACACACCTGTGCGCGCGCACAGACGCACACACTATGCATATGCAAACCTTAGACAAAGGCTAAGGAAAATTATCCCACTACCAGAAGTATAAAGTATTTTATAATACGATCAGAAAGAAGTTATAGGAAGAATATGTCTAAATGTTCTGTATTAGACTGTATAGTAAGAAAAGCCTTAAAAAGTCTCTATTATCACAAAAAATACTACAAAGTAGTTAATATTCTTTGAACTCTTAAGTTCACTCTAGATGAAATATTAATTATATATTCTAGAATTTAAGTTCTACCAAGGCAAAAATATATTTATTTGGTTTGCCTCTGCAGAACACACCACTGTTTTGTAAGCTCTGCTCTGGCCCAGAAGGTTGACTTCTATGAATTATTTTAATAAGGTTCCCATGACTTTGGCCTCTGGATAAGGTTTAGCCAGTGGAACTAGCCCACAAGAGATTAGACAGAAGGAGGGGAAGAGAGGCAAGGTTGTCATTCCCTTTGATCTTATGGCAGGTTGGTGGTGGTAAGGACATCTTTACTAAAGTCCGCATCTCCTTTGGGGATCCTGTATCACAGCTATGAATCTCTCCAAGTTGAGGTAAAAATGTCTCCTTTTTCTCCTTTTGTCCTAGAGGTAGTAATGGAGATTCATAGCTATGACACAGGATCCCCAAAGGACAATACAGGTAATCTGAAGAAAAATCTGCTTCCTTGGACTAATTTGACTTCATACCATCAAGCCTTAAGCATTTAAGTTTCATAATTCCTTTTATGCTCCTATTTCTCTGGTGTAGTTAGAACTAACAAATAGAGTGTAAGAGGTTTAGAAACCCTTAATATCTGCTATGTTGTAGCTAACGAAAACCATCTGTGGGTCTCTGAGTAGTTCATGTCTTTTGTTGTTGTTGTTGCTCTTTTAAGGCAGTGTTACACTATATATATATAGTTTTGGCTGGCCTGGAATTTCTTATGCTGTCCAGGTTGACCTTGAACTTACAGTGATCCTCCTACATCCTGGAATTATAGGCATAAACTGCCAGGCCAGGCACCTCTGGATTTTTGACCTATACTGCTCTCTACCTAGAATGTTCAATGTTATTTTCCTAAGAATCTAATGTTGAAATGTTCAGTTTTCTTTTGCACCCCAGGGTGTTTGACTGATACCATTAGTTTAATAACTAATATATTGTATGCTATTTAGTTGTTTATAATGCCTCCTCTCCTGATTCCTTAAGAGAAGAAATTATGTCTTAATGTAAGTTATATGCCAGAATGTAGCATCTGCTAATTATGTCAGTATGCTGGATAAAGGAATACTGAGTAGACTCAATTGAAGATCAGTTGAATATTTCTTGAACACTCATTTTTCTGTCTTTACTATAAAAATAGATGTTTTGTATGTTTATATCTAACAGAAATATTTGCTAAGGTATCAAATAAAGTAAAAAAAAGAGTCAAAGGGAGATGGCTCATTAGGTAAAGTGCTTAATGTGCAAGTGTGAGGACCTGAGTTTGAATTCACGGAACCCATCAAAAAGCAAACACAGTAGTATTTACTTGTAATTCCAGTGCTCTATGGTGAGATGGTAAGTGAATACAAGAAAATTCTCAGAGGTTCAAAGGCTAGCTATCCGTGCACACATAGCAGTGAGTAACAAAGAGACTGTCTGAAACAATGTGAAAATAAAATAGCAATAGATAATTTTTAAAGAGGTGTCAGTTTTGGTAAAAACTATTGCCATGTCTTCTTTTCTTTCTTGGCTTATCATGGACTTTATAAATACTTAAAATAGACAGGGTTAAGGTATCGTGCAAAAGGATGATGCCAACAGTAACCACCCTGGCTTCCTTATTTAAACATCCAAACATTGAGGTACATTTAGTTCTAGTCAGAAAATCAAAATTTATAGGAAGAAGAATCACTCAATCATAGGACTAGAGAATGCCTTAAGGTCAGCCTGTGAAGGACATAACAAAATTATTCATTATTTCACATACATGTAAATTCTTTATGCTTTTTTTTTGGCTGTGGTTCGCATAGGACCTTTCTTTTATGCCTTTGATAGTCTTCTGACTAATCCTTCTTTAAGACTTCCACAATGCTGATATTGGAAACTTAGAATTGGATGCCCAAAGTCTGTGAAGCAGAAATCTGCGGCTTACGAATCTCACCTGTTCACCAGCTTGGGATTCTCCAATGATGAAACGATCTCCTGGACCATCAGCAGCTGTGAGATGGAACAGAGCCAAGAATAAATATCAGCATGGACTTAAAGCAAGGAGCAAGAACCTAGTATATTGAGATTCTAAGACTCATTAAAGTAGAATGTATTTCTGATTGCCTAATGTAGGCAATAGCTTTTTTACTACTGATTTGATCTTTGGTATCCAATAGATTCCAAGCATCAGCAGAAGTGGATCTATTTGCGCCCTTTCTTGCCATCAATGGAGATCGTCTTCATGTGACGCCATTCTTTTCATACTTGTGCTTTCTAACATGAGGCTCATTGGCCTTATCCTTTCATATGACATGATCTTACCCAAATTCTTATTCATAAGTGAACATTCATGGATACATGAACACATTAATTTGTATATTCAAACTTCTTCATTTTTTTGTAACCATTTTTTTACTTAATATTTTTCTTACTTTTTAAAAATAAAATGAGAGAAATCAATGGATTAGAAATAGTGCTATTTATGAGCTGGAATAAATAAGCTTTACTGCATCATAGTTTCCACTTAGTATTTTCAGTGCTGGAACTAGGGACTTTCCATGCCAGGCAAGTGCTCTAATACTGAGTGACACTCCCATTTATGGTTACTTATTTTACTTTTAGGAACAAAGACTATATCTATCTATCTATCTATCTATCTATCTATCTATCTATCTATCTATTTATCTATCATCTATCTATATTTTTTTTTTTTTTTTTGAGGCAGGATCTCACTGTATGGCCCTAGATGGGTGGGGATGTGCTATGCGGTCCAGGCTGGGCTTGGATTTGAGGCAATTCTCCTATTGCTGCCTTCTATTTACTGGGATTATAGACATGTACCACATGCCAGACAAAATTACTTAAAAATCTCTTGAGCATGTATGTGTATTTGTGTGTGCCATAGTACAAATGGGGATGTCAGAGGACAACCTTTCTATTCCCTTATTTAAGACAGAGTCTCTGTTATTTTCTGGCTATATAAGGTGGACTAGCCAAAACAAATTCTTGGCTTGTTCAAAAATAGTTCTAAGGTTAATTTTTTTTCTAGAAAGTTAAACTTGAGGTTCTGAGATATTGTTTTGTTTTTTTTTTTACATGTAAGAATTGTGTAGTACTGCTACATGAAAGTCATGAATACATTAAGTGAATGCTTAGCTTGATTAGAAAGAGTAGAAAAATAAAATTTCAAAAACATAGGGACCTGGAGAGTTGGCTCAGTCATTAAAAGCACTGGCTGCTCTTCCAGTGGACCACAATTTGATTTCCAGAACCCATATAGCAATTCACAACCCTCTGTAACTCTAGTCCCAGGGAACCAATGCCCTCTTCAGGTCTTCTCCAGCATGCACGTGATACATGGCAGCTAAAAGACCCACAGATATAATTAAACCCATACACATAATTAAACTCGTTAAAAATGAAGAATAAAAAATATTGCATCGACCTCAGCTGCTAGAATGCCACATTCATGTTCTTTTCTTTTTAAAAAAATCTTTCAAATTCTTTTTCTCCAAAATGTAGTTTTAGGTTTATAAAGTTATACATATTCCTATTATGTATCATTTGACTATTTGACTCTTGCTTTTTTTTTTTTTTTTTTTTTTTTTTTGTTATTTGAGCCAGTTTCTCTGTGTAGTCTGTAAGTAGTCTGTAAACCAGGCTGGCCTGGAATTCACAGAGCTCTACCTGCCTCTGCCCACCTAGTACTGGGATTAAAGGTGGGTTTTCTTGTATGCTCACACTTTTCTTCCTTTCTAAAAGTTTTGACACATGGTCTTGCTATGTAGCTCTGGCTGGTTTCTTATCTACTATGAACACAGACTGTCTTTGAACTCATGGTAATGATAATCTTCCTGCTGTATCCTTCTGGTGCCACCACCACCAGCTTGTTCTACTTGTTTTCTTAGTCTTTTTATCTTGACTTTTCAACTCATATACCTAAATGTAAGCATTCCTCCAACTGCTTTGGAGTTTTATTCCAAGTTTCTGAAGGAAATTTAGAAATCTAGAATAAGCTAAAAACTTCTTTACACTTATAGTTAGCAGTGCTCACAGGGGCTACTGGTTGTTACTGGAGAGCCTAAGGCAAAGAGCAGAGAAGAAGTGTAAAGAAAGGGAGCAGGAGAGTTCCACTCAGTAGACAGGGTTAGGAAGCCGTCAAAACTGCCTCCATGGTAAGGGGATATGTCCATGTTTTCTGAATTACAAAGGTAAGGATATGTAAACTGAAAAATTTAGCATGGTTGTAAGAACAAGCCTCTTTGTTTTCTGGAGACAGTTTTTGCTTCCATCAAAATGTATTTCAGCCAACTCCCTTTGAGATTAACCACACACAATGGCTGTGTCTTTTCATATATTTTAGAGAACCAGCAACAACAGTTTGTCAGCAGGAATAATGTGACTCAGCAGTTGCTACGTAATTTCTTGGATGCTTTATACTGTGGGATATCATCTGGGGTTTTTCTTGGTGAAATAACTAAAAAGGCAATCTTAAACAAAAGAACAAATAGGACACACATCTGTGATTTTATGCAAATACCTTGAATAGATTCTACATCAGTAGAAAGGCTCTTTTATGGCTCATGTGGGCTAGCTAAAGTTTTGGCAACAACAACGAAAAAAGTTGTGAGCAGTAGTTTCTTTTTACTCAGCTATGCTACCTCATGTAAACACCATAGAGAAACATTCTCTCTGAGAATAGTTCTGCTCTGGATAATTTATTTTCTCTCTCTTACTTTATACCCAAGAATGTAAAAAACACCTTTTTGTTGCTAATACTTCATCTCTTGTAGTTCTCTGTTTTACTCCACAAATAAAAATCTTCTGTCATTTTACAGTAATTTGGATGGTTTTAAAGAGACCAGAATTTACCTTTTAGATGGGAATAAGTAATAAGAACCCATGAAGTGACCAAAAAAGATAAATAATTTTCTTTCTGGACAATATTCATTTTCATAAACAGTACACAAAGATAAACTTGGAAGAAAAATACAGGCACCAAAAAGGTTTGTGATTTATGCTTTACTAATTTCAAAGACAGTCTCCTATAGTGAGAAAAACTAAATAGATTTCTTGAGACTCTATTGGTGTGAAACATAATGCCAACCTTCACCATTTTATTTTATTTACACAGTTGTAAGGGTAACAATTTAGATACATGTTACCTTGCCCTTCCTTCCTCACTCCCTCCCTGCCGACTTTCTATAGTTTGGAGACAAGGGATTATCTGTAGCCCACAATAGCCTTGTACTAATGATCCTCTTGCTTCAGCCTCCCAAGTGCTGGGGTTATAGGCATGTATAGTTCTGTGTCCAGCTCTGACTGCCATCCTTTTGTCAGAGATGGTCTGGGAAAAGTGTGTTTACAATAATAATAATAATAATAATAATAATAATGGTAATAATAATCATGATAATAATATTTACATTAAATATTCAGGAAACATTTTTTATGTGTCCTTCTTTTGGTATGTTCTGGGTACTTTACTAAGACTTTCCATAGCATAATTTGATTTCCACAACAATTTGTTAATGTCACAGTTTTTGCCATTTCACAGATGAGAAAACAGGATAAAAAGCTTTTGCATAGTTTACTCAAAATCATATAGAGGAAGGCAGTCCTGGAACCTAGATCACTTGGACTCTGTTCAAAGCCCATATACAGAGCTTTAACCATTTTTGATGGTAACTCTAATGTAAGAGATGGCACTGGAACATGACAGATATTAGTGAATGTATTTAATTACAAGAAAAAGAAATATTGTTTTAATGGACAGAAGAAACAAAAAAAATCCATAATCACCATTTAAAAAATTTTACTGGCTGTATCCACATGTAATTCCATGAGGAAAATATGATTTTAAATTAATTTTTCATTGTTTAACTATTCTTGTAGGCTGTAGTTATTTGTAAGCACTGCTAAAATTGGTATATTTTATTCTTTAAATATGAATGTTAGCTATCCAAATAACAGAACGTGAAGACTGCTAGAACCTATTTAAAAAATAATAGCAACTTTGAGCAATAATATATTCAAAACTAACAGAGCCTGTAATTTTCATATACTTAATATATTAATTTTGAACACAATGCATGGTCATACAGGACATTTATTTCTAAATACTTGTCTCATTATGTTATAGTGAAACCCCATTTGGAATTTCTGAAATTGTTATTCATTTGTATCTGTTGTGTCTACTTTTAGAAAAATTTAGATAATATTAATGCTAATTTTTCTGTTTACTTCATGGTTGTCAAAATAGTCTTATAACTTCACACAACAATAATCATTTCTAAATTTCTGAGAATTCCTGGAATACTGACTTATTGTCCCTTAATCTCAAAAAACATGTCAGTAAAAGGTGAAAGGTTTACAGGATCTGAAGACCAAATAGGATGTCTTCATCAAAACCTTCCTCCTCAGGGCTCAGGAAGCCAGAGGTGATGGACATCTCCAGGGAAACAGTATCCTCCAGAGGCTGATGCACATATGAACTCACAGAGACTGCACATATATCTTACAAAAGTTCAAGCCAGATAGGGTACCAGTATGTGAATACAAACTCTCACCTGAAACCAAGAAAATATTTGCAACTAAAACCCATTGACACAGGGAACATCAGTTTTCTCCAATGGAATGTCACTGGACATGTCAACTATACTACAAGGAAAATCCTATGCCCAGAGTAGTTGGCCAATAAAAACAATCTCAATGGCTTTTTTGGGGGCCGTTTGTTTTATCACTTTGTGTCTTATTGGCCTTTTGCTTGTTTGATTTTTGTTTTTGTGAAATTTTTTTTTTTTTTTAAAGACAGAAAAAGAATACTATGTTTGGTGGATAGGGAGGTGGGAAAGATCAGGGAGGAGCTGGGGTAGAGAAAAGCATGATCAATATATATTGTATGTAAAAAAATTAAAAATAACTATTTTCACAGAACCCTGAAACACTGGGAAATATGTAAGATTTTTTTTTTTTTTATTTGAGTCAGTAACCAATAACAAAAATAATGTTTTCTTTCTTTCTTTCTTTTTTTTTTTTTTGAGACAGGGTTTCTGTGTAACAGCCTTGGCTGTCCTGGAACTCTCTTTGTAGATCACACTGGTCTTGAACTCACTAAGATCAACCTGCCTTGCTCCTCCCAAGTGTGGGATTAAAGGTGTGTGTAACAGCCTTGGCTGTCCTGGAACTCTCTTTGTAGATCACACTGGTCTTGAACTCACTAAGATCAACCTGCCTTTGCCTCCCTCCCAAGTGCTGGGATTAAAGGTGTGTGTAACAGCCTTGGCTGTCCTGGAACTCTCTTTGTAGATCACACTGGTCTTGAACTCACTAAGATCAACCTGCCTTTGCCTCCCTCCCAAGTGCTGGGATTAAAGGTGTGTACCGCCACTGCCTAGTTAATGGATTTTTTTTTTTTTTGAAAATTTTTAAAAATAGATCTTTAATGTTTTCATCACAAGAAGTAATTATTTTATGCTAATCATGTCACTGGAATCATACCACAGTGGATACCTATTTTAAAATACACAGAAAAACAAAGGAAAAAATCAAATAAAATTTTTAAAGCAATTTAGCTACATTTTTATCCTGGGTTATTAGATAAGATTTTAGGCAAGCAACTGCTACTTAGTTTTAGACTAAGTAGTTGCTTTTAAGTTTTAGACAATGTTAGGCAACTCTGAGAGCTAGTACCATCTGGGGTTCTGGAGCTCTGAAATATGACTTCTGGAGAGATTAAAGGTTTCACTCATGATTTCAGTGCATCTTTAAGTTTGAAGCAAGAGAACACATGTTCCCATTTAATCCCTTTGTTTAATCTGTTCATTTTTTCCTGAGACCATTTAGATGCTTTCAACTAGAAAGCATGAAAGAATTCCAGAACCAGGTGTCTGCTTTCTGGTGTATGAAGAAGCTAAAGGTACAAGCTATAGTAACAGTATTTTTTGTTTTTGTCGTATCAAAGAACCTAGGACCTTATACATGCTAGGTAGTTGATCTGAGCCACATCCCCAGACAAGTAATAGTGATTTTTTAACTTGACATCTATGTATATATTTGTAATAAAGGATTTTCATAGGACTATATAATACTTTGACTGCAGAGAACTAATCAAGATTGTGTCAAAAATATACATGTACAGATCAGCAAGCTTATTGGTGAGTGAAGTAATTTTGACAATTAATTGAGAATAGATGTAATAATAACTAGCTATGTGAATTGAGACAAAAATGTGGAAAAAATACAATATGAATCTGAAGACACTAAAGAAAACTAACATATTTACCTCGAACAGCATAACCATCTTTTACTGATGCTGGGAATGGGGGTAGGTTGTCTTTTGCATATACATCTTGAGCAAGGACTCGCCCCATTCCATCTGAAAGAAAAGACATAAATATGAATAATGGAGGCAATGGGTAAGCAATCAGTCATAAATAAGATAGGTACAAATGCATGTGCCATATCTTGGAAATGGGCTCAGCTCAACTTTCTAATTTCCATCCCAAAGAATAATGGCCAGAAAGAAGAGTTGTATCCTAGTGCAAAAAAAAAAAAAAAAAAATCATAGATGGTCAACACTTCTATTAATGGTTCTAGTAATTAAAGATGAAGTACTATACAGTCAGAAAAGATGTGTTCAGAAGATACTCCATTAACTCTCTGGGAACGCAAATATGATATTCTTCAAAAGGAAAGCCAAATATAAACATTTTCATATTCACTGATCCAGAAATTTCCCTTCTAGTATTGTATTGTAAGGATGGAAAAATTTATCCTAACTCTCCACTGACCCCAGGAAGCTAGAAGCTTAAAAATACTAAATACCTTAAATTCCAGACCCTGCCCTCAGCCAGGAAATAGGCAAAAGGTCACACTCCTTGCTGCTTACACTTTGTAAACTGTGAAAGCCCGCCCCAGTGACCTAATCTAACTGTCATCTGTCACCCCACCTAGGAGCCCACACAAATGCAGACCTCCAGGGCTATAGAAAACTGATTGGTCTATTAAGCGCGGGCTTGGATGGTTTAAATTGATTGGTCCGCACCACATGGGCTCTGGATACTATGAGATGATTGGTTTACAATACGTGAGCTTTGTTGTGATCCTATAAAAGCTGTCTCAATTCTGTACTCAGGGTCCTCAGTCCTCTACCCTTGTGTGGTGTATGACTGTGGACCCCAGTGCACTTGGAATATAAAAGACCTCATGCTTTTACATCAAGACCGCTTCTCATGAGTGATTCGGGGTGTTGCCTTTCCTGAGTGGGAGCGTGAATGTCCATGATCTGCGGGTCTTTCAGTATCTTAAGAATTAAATTTATATTCATGCAGATCTTTTTCAGAGTAGCTTATATTAGTAAATATAGAAAGATAAATAATAATATATTTAAATAAGCAATGGCATTATTTTTATGATAAAATATGTGATTAAAGTAACATAAAGAATATTTATGGACAGATAAAATATGATTAAAAAGATTTATTTTAAGACATGCAAAATTATACGTGCACTATATAATTTTTAACTGTATTAATATACAAACATATATCAATGGAATGATGTACATGAAACTAAAAGGGCTGTTATTATAAAATGTTAGTTATGTCTTTTAGTCACTGTGTTAGTTTTTTTTTTTTGCAATAGTTCCAAGTTGTAGTTTTAACACAACAAACATTCCACTCTTACAAGCATAAGCTTTATTTCCTGTCCTGAAAGGAGAAAGGTAAGAAAAGGAAGGAGCTTCCCAATTATTTCATTTAAATTTTAACCTTTGATTTTGGATTCATTAACCCAAGTGATTTAATGACAAGAAGAGTATCAATAATGCATGGTGTAATTCAAATAGATTCATGACCAACTCCCTAAATTCTTTTTTGAAACAAGTTTTCTCCATGTAGCCCTGGCTATCCTGGAACTCTCTCTATAGATTAGATTGGCCTCATACTCAGAGATCTGCCTGCCTCTACCTTCCTAGAGCTGAGATTAGAGTCATACAGTGCCACCGCCCAGCTCTCTGAATTCTTTAGTGAGAATCTACCCTTAAAATCATGACAAGTAATAGGATTTGATTGGTAAGAGGCATTCTCATACTTTATAACATCCCATTGTTTCTATTGGGAGTTGATTTTAGCCACAAAGGCCTATTGCTTTCCAGATTTAGTACCTGAAATACAGAGATTTTTTTTATACTTTTGAACTCTAATTCATAGAGATACTGACTCTTCCGTTAGAGCACTGAACCTTGAATCTGAAGGGAGAATTTGGTAGATTTTAGCTTCATATATTTTTAGGTGGTTGATTCTCTTCTGAATCTACTTTCCAAAATGAGGAAAAGTGCTGAGACCATAGCTTTGATTCCTATTCACGAATGCTGTTTTTCTTTTCCAGAGAAGTTGGGGTGTGGAGTAGGGAGGTACAGTAGCCCAGGATGAATTTGAACTCACTTTCCCTTGCTTCATCATGCCTGTAATCTGGATTACAGGCATGAGCCACTAAATCTTGCTATTATATCAGCCCCTAAGTGAACCAGAAGATATAAAGTACACATTAATATTGAGCCAGGATCACAATTAGCCTCCAGGAGTGGCTCCTTAAATATAACTGATTTGGCTTGTGGTGATAGGTAAAAATACAAGCTCTATACCAATTAGTATACTAAGAGAATGTCTTTGCTGGGATCTTAAATATTAATTAATAATGGCCAATAATCAAAGTTAGCACAAGTATTCCAATTTTCTGGCAGGTGGCCCTTTAGCAGGTTCATTGATATCTAATATGTATATATTATAACTTTTAAGTTACTAAGTAGTACCATGTACAAAGTATTACTTAATCCCCCAAAATGCAGTAATATGTATTGGTCAAAGTACAGAGAATAAGTATCTGTACTCAACCAAAAATGGGGCAGCTATATCACAACTCCTCCCCATAAAGCTTAGGGGATAATGGAAGAGGAAGTGGAACAAAAAGCCAGAGGCTACAGACCTTTGGATAGATTGTTTTCTGGACGCAATAAGAGTTCTGACACAACTACAGTACTCATGAACTCACAGCAGCTGTAGCAGCTTGCCTAGACTTGCACAAGATGAAGCCAATCAACATTCTAGCATGGAATGGGTAGGGGTTCACAAGTCCCTACCCATAGTCCTAGAAGTCAGGGACTAAGCACTGTTTGAACAGCCCAATAATTGGTACAGACATCTGCAGATCTCATAGTTGTTTAAAATGTAAGTGAGGAGCTAGGTAGATGGCTCAGCTGTTAAGCGTACAGGCTACTCTTGCAGAAGTTTTGTGTTTAATATCCAGCAACCACATGGTGCATCACAACCACCTACAATGGGATCTGATGCCCTCTTCTGGCCTGCAGGTACACAGGCAGACAAAGCACTCATACATAAAACACCAAACCACCACCATCACCAAAAAAATGTTAAGTGAACAAATTAACACAATGCTCTAACAATCTGCTTTCTGGGATATGCTCACTTGTGCTGTAAGAAGACAAAAGTAGGTGTCAGAGTAGTCTTTTTAGGTTCTAATAGGAAAAACACATTTGATTCAGCTTCTCACCTGATAACCGATTAACACATTTCCTAGAAGTGTTTGTTTTTTATACATTTTTGATTCACTTATTTTACTTTATGTGTATGAAAGTTTTAGCTCCTCTAAACTGGATGGCTGTTTTAAGTCTTTATAGATTAAAATGGCTGAAAAGAGACAAATGTGTTTGGAAAATCCAAACAATTTCAAGCCTGACCATGAGCATAGAGTACTCAAGTGTTTTTTCTAAAGGATAAACAATTACCTTAGTTATTAATATTAAGAGTTATTAAGTTCAAGAAGCAAACAATTCAAAAGCTTTAGGAAGACCTTGAAACTGACCAAATAAACTAGCCCCTCCTTTAAGTTGTATATAAGCAGAAGGGCTGTTTCAGACCAATAGAAGTACCCTGAAAGAGACAGAGACCAACCAAGCTGCCTAGAAGGACTCAGGCCAGTTGAGCTGCTTGGAAGAAGTAGATCAACCAACTTCCTGGAAGACATTCTCCAACCTGTAAGCTGCCTCCCAAATGCACAGTGCCCTCCAGGTCCCCAGCTCTGTGAGCTGTCACCCATGCTGGGATGGGCTTTTGGTGATACAGTTGTCTTTAAGTCATTTTTGTTCCTGCATGTGACCTCTCATCCATATTCCTATAAGTAACCACCATAAAACTTTGGTGGTATCCCTACTCTGGTTTGCCTTTGGCTCCCTATATATGGAATAAGCAGCTATTTGTTCGTATGTCCCCAGCAGAGTATTTAATGTTGAACACATTTTGAGAGCTTAGAGACTGTTATATAAGTCTCAACTCTGTTTGTTTTCATCACTTCTAATACAATTAGGAAACATACCCCTGATTAAAAATATTAGCCACACCAGAGTGGTCAAGCTGGGGTTTCTCGGGAGTGTGAGAGAAGATGCCTAGCCCAGGTGTGGCCTACAGAGACTCCATACACATTAATAAGGGAAGCTTCTAAAGGAAAGATAGCTCTTAGGAATATCTGACCCTTGACTAGATTCAGTAATAGCCTAAATGGAATAACAGATACTATGAAATTCAAAATGTGACCCTCCATTTGGCAGACATTAGAAGACCTAGAAAGAAGCCAATCCAAAACTTCTCTTGCCCTTCAGTCCCCATATATGTCTTTTTCTTAAGTGAATTATATTTTACTCTGTGTATAGACTTTTTTGTATATCTGTATACCACGTATATTCCTGGTAGCCACTGAGGCCAGAAGAGGGTATATCCTGGGTCTGGAGTTTAAGACTGTTGTGAGCTGCCATATAAGTGCTGGGGATTGAATCTGGATCTTCTGGAAGAGCACAGTGCTTTTAATTGTTGAGCCATCTCTCCAGCCCCTCCCTGCTTTCTTCCATTTCTTTTCCTTTGTCTTTTTATTTCATTAGTTTATATTTTTACATTTATTCTAATACATTTTAACTTCATAGCATACTTTACATTAATTTTGCTAATTTTATTTGTTTTATTTTTGAGATTAAAATATAGTTACATTAACCCCTTCCCTTTCCTCCCTTAAAATCTTCCCATATATCCCTTCCTGCTCTATTTCAAATTCAAAGATAATGATGTACCTTAAGATCTTAGAAGAACAAGAAACCTACAAACATAAAAGCAGTAGACAGACAGAAATAATAAGAATCAGGGCACGAATTCATTATATAAGAGAATAAAGGGACTAAATAGGAAACAATAAAACAAACAGTTGATTCCTTGAAAACACAAATAAACAAGAGAGACTAACCATAGTCAAACTAATAAAAATAAAAAGAAAGACTCACATCAATAAGATTGGGTGTAAGAAGAGAACATTTCAACAAGTACCAATGAAAACAAAAGGATCACCAGGAAATTCTTTGAAAATCTGTATTCTAAAGAGATGTTAAATCAAGAAGAAATAGATAACTATCTAAGCACACATGACCAGTGATAATTAAATCAAAACCACATGAACAACTCAAACAGACCTATAAGTAGAGTGGAGATTGAAGCAGATAGTACTAAAGACTCTTTCCACAGAAAAACTCTTAGGACAAGATATGTTGAAAGACTGACTCCTATAATAACTTTAAAGAAGAAGTAACACCAATGGAATTCAAACTACTGAGTAAAATAAAAAAGAAGAAACACAGTGGCAATATATTATTTATGACTTAAAAAAGCCACTGGAGATCAAAAAGCAATGTAGCCAAGCCACTAGCTCTTCCCTCTCCCTCAGACTGAAATGGTAATCCTGATTCCATGAATCCTTCTCAAGCAATGCAGACTGCATTGCTCTCTACCAAGACTCAGACTGCAATGCTGCCCTGTTTGGAAACTATATCTCATTGAGAGAGATCCTTTGCTTCTTCCTTTTATACCTCCCTAGTGTTGGGATTAATGTGAGTTCTGTTATTCTTTTGGATGGATTCATTCTTGTGTAGCCCAGGGTGATATTGAACTCACAGAGATTAATTTGCCTCTGTCTCCTGAGTCCTGGGATTAAACGTATATATACCACAATCACCTGACCTCTATGGCTAGCTAGTATGGCTGCTGGGATTAACATTGTTTATCACCACTGCGTGGCTCTATGGCTGTTGCTAGCTTTGCATTTTGATCTACAATGGCTTTACTAAATCATAAACAATATATCACCACAAAATACTACAAACTCATTCTGTGAAGTCAGTATTACTTTGATAGTTATACCAGGCAGGATGAGAAAAAACAAAACAAAACAAAAACCCAAAACAAAGCAAAGAAGAAAACTATGAGTCATCTTCTCTAATGTATACAGATGCAAAAAATTCTCAATATGAATAATACTTGTAACTGACTCAACAACATATTAAAAAGACAACCAAGGCCTGTTTGATTTTGATCCATGGGTAAAATTATAGTTTAGTATTTCTAAATACAGGTAGTGCAGCATACAAAGGTTTGAAGTCACACTGAATAGTTGTAACAATTATTATTTCATGATAAAAACCCTAGCAAAATCAGTATCAGAAGGAACATACCTCAACACTTTCCACTAAATTCAGGAATGAGACAAGGGTATTTACTTTCATCATTTTATTCAACATAGTGCTTGAGTCTAAGCTAGAGTAATAAAGCAAGAAAAGGAAATATCAGGGATTCAAAAAGGGAAGTAGGAAATAAAAACATCCAAATTTTCAGATATGAGTCTATACTTAAAGGTGTTACAAATTCTGCCAGAAAACTACATGATCTGATAAACATCTTTAGCAAAGTAGTAAGATACAAAATAATCAATGTTAAAAGTATTTTTTATACCAATAATCAACTTGATGACAAAGAAATCAAGAAAACTATCGAAGAGTTGGAAGACTTCCACAAGGAAAAATTTAAAACAGTGAATAAGAAACTGAGGAAGACATGAGAAGATGGAGAGACTCCTCAGCTCAACTAGAAACTGACTGTATTGAAGATTCAATGCAATCTCCATCTTTATCACAATGCTATTCTTCATGAAAATAGAAAAACAATTCTAAAATTCATGAAAGTACATGCACACACATACATCCAAACCAACCCCCTATAAAAAGTCTCACAAACCCCAAACAAAACCAAAACTACCACTACTGCAACTACAACAAACCCCAAATAGACAAACCATGTTAGGAAAAAAGAACAGTGCTAGAAGATGCACAATATCTGATTTCAAATTATACTATGGAGCATTAGTTGCAAAACCGTGCAAAGACAGATATACAACTGATGAAATAGAACAGAGGACTTAATAAAGTTACAAACAGCCACAGCCATCTCCCCTGCGTTTACAAAGCTGTCAAAACCATATAGTGGAATAAAAACAGCCTCTTCACATAAATGGTACCAGAAACACTGGATATTTATATTTAGACTAACAAAATTGGATTTTTCTCTCACCATGTTTAAAATTCAACTCAAGACTGGGCATTCATGGCTCACGCCTTTAATCCCAGCACTTGGGAGGCAGAGACAGGCAGGTCTCTGAGTTTGAGGCCAGCCTGGTCTACAGAGCAAGTTCCAGGACAGGCTCCAAAGCTAAAAACAAACAAACAAAAACCAACCAACCAATCAAACAAACAAACAAACAAAAAACCAATTCAAAATAGGTCAAAGACCTTAACAAAAGCCTTGAACCTTCAAAACTAGTAGAAGAAATCAATCAGGAAAAACATTTCGAGATAAAGGTGAGACTATCAGGTAAGACTCCAAATTTAGAAATAACAGAAAGAACTCACACATAGGACTGCATACAAGCATGTACATTAGTGTGAGTGTTGAGGTGCTTGTGTAGGCCCTTAGGGGGCACTCGGTCCCCTGGAACTATAGATACATGATGTTGTGAGCTGCCTCATGTGTGTGGTGGGAATTAAACTTGGGTTCTCTGGAGAAACACAACTACTGAGTAATCTGTCTTGTCCTAGGGCTACATAAAAGTAAAAATCTCTGCAAAGGAAAGGACACATCGGCAGACTAAAGAGATGGTATACAGAATTGAAGAAAATCTTTGTCAGCTATATAAATGACATGTGATCAGTGCATAGAACATTCAAAGAACTGAAAAATACTAAATGCCAAAAGAAGCAATTCAACAATAAATAGGCAAGAGAAATGATCAGAAAACTAAAACTACTCTGAGATTCTATCTCACCTCAGTTAGAATGTCCATCCTCAGGAAAACTAAAACAAATGTTGGTAGGAATGAGGGCTGCAGATGTAAAGTGATGTAGCAACTATGGAAATCAGCATTAAGGTTCCTTAAAATCTAACTTGTGATCCAGCTTTGTTACTCCTAGGTACACCCAAAGAATTAAAGTGAGCACATAGGCAGGGATACTTGCACACCAAAATATTCACAGTAGCCAACATATGGAAGCAGCTTAGATGTTCTTTTTTTTTTTTAAATTAATAATATAATTTAAAAATTTTTACACGTCGATCCCATGTTCCCCTCCTTCCTTCCCTCCGTCCCTTCCTCCCTCTCTCTTACCTTCTTTCCCCCCTCACATGCACCCTGACCACCCTCCCCTCCCATCCCCCCACCCCCATTCCACATGTAGGGCTATCCAGGTGGGGTCATGTAAATCTGTCAAGTCATTTGAAGTAGGGACTAGGACTTCTCTCCTGTCTCTAGGTTAAGGGAGTATCCCTCCATGGAGGAATGTGTCTGCTGTAAAAGGTGATGGAAAAATTTATCCTAACTCTCCACTGACCCCAGGAAGCTAGTAGTTTAAATTCCAGACCTTGCCCTTGGCAGTAAGTAGGCAAAAGGTCACATTCTTTGCTATTTAGCACAGGGCTGTTATGACAGCACCTGTGAGTGAGTGAACACAGGAAATGAACTTTCTCACCCCACCCAGGAGCCTGCGCAGGAGCCTCTGGGGCTAAGCGCAGGCTTGGATAGTTTAAATTGACTGGTTCGTACTGGATGTTATGAGATGATTGGTTTACGATGTGCGGGCTTTGTTGTAACCCTATAAAAGCTGTCTCAATTCTGAACTCAGGGTCCTCAGCCCTCTACCCCTGCCTGGCGTATGGCTGTGGACCCCAGTGCACTTGGAATATAAAAGACCTCATGCTTTTGCATCAAGACTGCTTCTTGATTGGGGGGGCACCTTTCCTGAGTTGGGGTGTGAGGGTCCACGCTCTGTGGGTCTTTCAGTCCTTTTTGTGCACTAGGAATACATCCTGGTTCTACTGTATGAGGTCCCTTAGACTGCTCAGTCCTTCTAGCTGAGACCCATATTCAGGGAGTCTGAGTCAGTCCCATGCTGGATTCCCAGCTATCAGTCTGGGGGAGGGATTAGCTCCTCCTTGTTCAGGTCAGTTTAGATGTTCTTTAACAGATAAACACATAAAGAAAATATGGTGCGTAAACAAAATGGAGTTTTGTTAAGCTGTAAAAAAAAAAAAAAAAAAAAAAAAAAAGAAATTACATAATTTTCAGCAAAATTGATAGAACTGGATACCACCAGGTTAGGTGAGCTATTTTAAATATCCAGACACAGAAAGACAAATATTGCATATTTTTTTTCCTGGCATGTGGAATCAAGATTAAAAATACTACCACCCTCAATGCATTTATTATATGAAAACAAAATAGTGACTACCTGAGAGGAGGGAGGAGTTTAAAGGTAAGAAAGAGGGCAAAAGACGACAAGAGTATGCAGGGGTGGGTTGAGACCAATTATCATATACTTTCTCTTATATGTGGATTCTAGACTGAAGAGTATATATCTAAATTATATGAAAGCTCAGGGAAACTGAGAGATGAGGCCAGTGGGCAGTGGACAAAGGATGGTTGATGGGAATATGAGAAAAGATCAATGATAATGTTTTTACATTTATTTATTTAGTTTGTGTTATTGTGCATATTTGTTATATTACATGAGTGTTTTTGGAAGTCAATGGAACCTGTAGGACTTGGTTATTTAGGTTCTGGGGATGTAACTCAGACCCTCAGGCTTGGCAGCAAGACTCCCTATTTGCTGAGCCATTTCACTGGCCCCAAAAGATAATAAGGAATTTAGATGCCTGCTCCTTTTTAAATGTTTTTTTCTCTTCAACTGCAATATTTTTCCATTGCTTATGTTTTAAATCTTAACATTATTAACAGATTATTTAACTCTAAGATAGTGAATAAAAACACTGCTAAATGACCTACAGCAAATAAGGCAGGTATACTGAGAACATAATGAGGTACCTAAAGAGAATGGAAAAACTAGGAATCATATTTAAATGCTGTCCCTTTAAAAACCATAAATATACTTGATAAGACATGTATATTAAGTTAAAACCAATTATTCCTTTTTTTCTTCTGAGACAGGGTCTTGCTCTGTTGCCTAGGTAGGCCTTGAAGCCATGACCCTATTGCCTTATTCTCTTGAGTGTGGACTTCCAGCAAACACCTAGCAACACTTATTTTTTTGATCACTAATTGTGGGTGGTCATAAAGATGGCTGCACTCCATCTTGGTACAATGACAGAGAGTTCAAAACTGTTAGGTCATAAGGTCAAAGGTGTGGCTACAGAAGGATGTTTTGGCCAGCTGTCTTAGTCTAAATAACAACAGACCTGAATCAGAGGTGTGGCTATTCCTGAGTGTCAAGGCTAAGGAAGGAGAAGTTGAATCTGAGGTATGGTGACTCCTGACCTCAAGGTTAGGGAACAAGAATTTAGAGCTAAGGTGTGGTTACTGAACTCTTAGAATAAGTGAGGAAGTAAAGCTGTTTGCCCCATTTACATGATACCGTGTTCCCCTTTTTGGTTATGGTATATAAGAGTGGCAAAAAATACTCGTGGCATTTCAGTATTGACTGATCTGCCCTCCTGACCTTTATTCTGTCTCTCTGTCTTTCTCTACTATCTATAGCTAACCTTTCCCTCATCCACATTCCCCCTCAAGTATGGACTTGGGGCCACTCGGCTGGCTCCAATTGCAGCCCTGCAAAGACTGTTCCTGAAAACTAATGTATTCTGTTTTTTCAGAACTGCTTAAATGAGACTTATAATATGCTTTTATTTTTATCTCTCTGTGTGTTCGTAAACGACAGTAAAACTACAGATGTGGGGGCATCTGAAAACACCTAGAGAGCTGACTGGTGATATGTAATTTTTGGAGGTTAAGAACATCACAATTATTTTCAGGTGAGATTATACCCATTTACAGATCACAGACATAACAGACAATATCCTCCACTTCCATGCAGTTTAGCTTTTTTATAGTGAGTTGTTCCTTGTCTATTGGTGGTTTAAAACATCAAAGTTTAAAATTGTATGCTATTTCTGAGTACTATGATGACATTTTATGCCAACTCAGTTTGTCCTGCCTAGGACATAGACCTAGGACATTTTTTTTTCTGAATGTTCACAGTGCTATGTTTATAGCAGAGGAATGAAGAAAGAAGAATAAAGATAATGATGTATTAGGATACAGAAACCCAAAAATACATTTTAGAGGTAATGAGGATCATGGACTAAAATCATAAATGTACCTAAAAGGAATCATTTCAGTTGACCACATATTTAGGGAAAAAATACCAAAATAAAACAGAAAAAGTTACAGCAAAGACCAGACAAACCACCATACAAGGAGTTATTTGTATGTAGGTAGCATTGTTCTAAGTGAAAATATACTCATTATCGAGACTTATATATGTTTCTTCACTAGTGTGCCCAGGCTTCCTTGGAAAAATGGAAGCTTTAGTTCCTATGCTCTTCAGGGTCAATGTGGTGCTGGGTTCCAAATTCTTAGGTCACTTCAACTTTAACCAGTCCCCACTGCTGAGATTCATGCAGATATATTTCCAGAGAACAAAATATCCCAAAAGACTCATAAGGGGAAGTCACAATGAAAAGACAAATTCCCTCCATCAGATATGCAAAACACAAAAGCATATAGCCACAACCCATGATCCATAACTGGTTAATTCTCCTATGAGTAACCAGAACTACAGATATTGGTACAATGCCTGAGAAAGAATTCAGAGTTTTACTCTTTAAAAGAACCAATGATCGCATAGAACATGCAAACAAACCAATGCATGGATTGGAAATCTATCCAAACACTCTATAGAACATTATTCAAAGTCAATTACAGTAAAATAGAAGCAGAATTCAGCAAACACTCAAAACATATGGGAAAGGTATTATAAGCAAATAGAGAACACAAACAAGCAGGTTTAGCTGTATTTATACTGATAAGGTAGACTTTAAACCCAAGATTATTTAGAAGAAATTTAAAAGGAGCCCCTAATTTCATACAACAAACACTGTATGGCATAAAAGAGCACATGGGTTCTGACACAATAATAGCAGTGTTTTCAATTTTTCATTCTCATATTTAAGTAGGTTTACAAACTAAAGTAAAGAAACTTCAGAGCTAAAATACATTATGGATCAAATAGACAGGACAAAACAGAATGTTCCAATCAAGAGACAGAGAATGTACATTTTCTCAGCAGCACTGGGAATGTTCTTTAAAATCAATCATATACTAGGACACAAATCAGGTTTCAACATTATCATCATAATGAAATAAAATTTGAAATCAAGAATAACAAAAATTGTAGATAGCACAAAATCTTGGATACTAAATAATACATATTTGAGTGAACAGTAGATCATCTAAGACATCAGAGAAGAAATGAAAAAATTCTAGAGAAAAATTATAATGATTTGCAAAGAAGGGAAGCTGGCCAGGATAGGAGGAAAAGTAACCAGAATGTATTTTATACACTCATGAAATGGTCAAAGAACAAAATTTATTCAAAAGAAAGGAAAACAAAACAACAACAAAAAAACCAAAACAAAACAAAGAGATGGATCAGTCAGGTTGACAAGGTGGATGTTTAAAAATACAGGAATTCTATGTAGTGAGTTTTTAAAACACACTCTCCACCACTTGAACAGATTATTCTCATCAAACCAGAGAACAGATTGGATCCAAGAAGTTTCAGGCAGTAGAGGCACACACTTTTAATACCAGCACTTGGGAGGCAGAGGCAGGTGGATCTCTTGTGAGTCCGAGGCCAGCCTTGTCTAAAAATCGAGTTTTAGGACAGTCAGAGATATCACAAAGAGAAACTCTGTCTTGAAACAAACAAAACCAATCAAACAAAAACAATAATCCACAAAGTTAGTAACGACCTAAATAAAAACAGTGCCAGTGGGATGCAGGTCAGGAATGTATTCAAGAAGTGTGGCGGGAAAAGTACTGCTGTAGAGGCAGGAAAAATAAACTTAGTATTTGTCATAAAACCCTATTAGCAGGAATTTGTAGCTCAAATAAGGTCTAGGCAGTGCTAACAGATGATGAAATAACTTACAGATGGCCCCTGAAGTACCAACAGACATAAAATCTTGTGAAATATAGAAAATATGAAGAGGGGCAAATAATGTTTATAAATAAATTGACAGAAGAAGGCAAGCTTACAAAAGAGCCAAAAAGGAGAAGAGCAGTCTTGCTGACCTCACTATTCTGCCCTAGAGAGTGGGGCACTTCTCCTTTTAGTCATCTTTCTTTACATATGACTTTACAAGGGACCCAGCTAATAGATGTTTAGTCAACATTTGCTGAAGAAATTAAATTAATACCTTTATATATATTTTCTAAAAACCTAACTAAAATGTCTAGGTCTAACTATAATACTCTTGGGCATTAAAAATGATTGTGTTTGACCCAGCTGAATGTTAACTTTGTTATTTTCATCATCATCTTTGGAAACATTAATGCAATTTATTGATTGTGGCTGATCTGCCCTGGTGAACAAATGAAGAAGGGACAGGATATGAGGGAAAACACTTTTTTCCTGGTGGAAAACAAAATGGTCATTTCCAAATATTTTTTTTCTAAAATTTCCATGTAAATGTGACTTGGAATACATAATTGGATTTTTCTAAGAAACCAACAAGGAACATATCTAAACATAATAAAAGCAACTTACAGCAAGCAAACAGCAAACATCAAATTAAATGGAGAGAAACTCAAAGTGATTCCACTAAAATCAGGAACAAGACAAGGCTGTCCACTCTCTCCACATCTATTCAATATAGCACTTGAAGTTCTAGCTAGAGTAATAAGACAACAAAAGGAGATCAATGGAGTGCAAACTGGAAAGGAAGAAGTCAAACTATCAAACTATTGCTATTCACAAATATGATAGTATACAGTAAGTGAGCCCAAAAACTCTACCTGGAAACTCTTATAGTTGATAAATATCTACAGTAATGTAGCAGGATACAAGATTAACTCAAAAAAAAAAAAATCAGTAGCCCTCTTATTCACAAATGATAAACAGGCCAAAAAAAAAAAATCAGAGAAATAATCACCTTTTACAATAGCTACAAATATAAAATATCTTGGGGTAATTTTAACCAAACATGTGAAAGACCTGCATGACAAAAACTTTTAAGTCTCTAAAGAAAGAAACTTAAGAAGATATCAGAAAATAGAAATATCTTCCATGCTCTTGGATTGGTTGGATCAACATAATAAAAATGGCAATATTACTGAAAGAAATCAATAGATTCAATGCAATCCTTATCAAAATTCTAACATAATTCTTCATAAACTTCAAAAGAACAATGCTCAATTTCATATAGAAAAACAAAACAAACAAACAAAAACCCAGAATAGGTAAAAATAATTCTGTATAATAAAGGAACTTCTGGAGGCATCACCATCCCTAACTTCAAACTCTACTATAGGACTATAATAATAAAAACAGCTTGGTAATGTCATAAAACCAGACACATGGACCAATGGAATAGAATAAAAAAACCTTATATTAATCCACATACCTATGAACACCTGATTTTTGACAAAGAAGCCAAAATGGAACAATGGAAGAAAAGGAAAGTATCTTTAACAAATAGTGCTGGCATAGCTGAATGTCAAAATGTAGAAGACTGCAAATAGACCCATATCTATCACCATTCACAAAACTCAAGTCCAAGTTGATCAAGGACCTCAACATAAATCCAGTTACACTGAACCTGACAGAAGAAGTGGGAAGCAGCCTTGAATGCATTGGCATAGGAGACCAACTCCTAAGTATAATACCAGTAGAGCAACAATCAATAAATGGAACCTCTTGAAACTGAAATGCTTCTGTAAGGACAAGGTAAATAAGACAAATGACAGCCTACAGAATGGAAAAAGATCTTCACCAACCCCACATCTGACAGAAAGCTGTCCTCCAAAATATATATAAAGCAACTCAAACTAGACATCAAAATACAAAGTAATCCAATTAAAAAATGGGGTACAGAGCTAAACCGAGAATTCTCACCAGAAGAATCTCAAACAGCCCAAAGACATTAAGGAATTGTTCAACTTTCTTAATCATCAGGGAAATACAAATCAAAATGACTCAGAGAAACAATCTTACACCTGCCAGAATGGCTAAGATCATAATGTTGGAGAGGATGTGGAGTCAGGGGAACACTCCTCTACTGCTGGTTGGAGTGCAAACTTGTACAGTCACTTTGGAAATCAGTATGTTGGTTTTTTCAGGAAATTGGGAATCAATCTACCTCAAGACCGAGTGATGCCACTCTTGGGCATATACCCAAAGGATGCCTAATCATACCACAAGGACACTTTCTCAACAACATTTATAACAGTATTATTTGTAATAGCCAGAACCTAGATGCCCCTCAACTGAAGAACAGATAAAGAAAATGTGGGACATTTACATAACGGAGTATTACTCAGCTGTAAGAAACAATGACATCATGAGTGAGGTAAAGACAAACATGGTATATACTAACTCATAAGTGAATATCAGATATAGCACAAAAGATAACCAGACTACAACCCACAGTTAGGTAACAAGAAGGACCCTAAGAGGGACATATGGATCCTCCTGGAAGAGAAATTAGATGACATTTCTTGGAGCCTTTATCTAGTAATTTATATAACTAGATGCAGAGATCCACAGCCAACCACCAGGCTAAGCTCTGGGAATCCAGTCAAAGAGAGGGAGGAGGGAATATATGAGTAAGGGAGGTCAAGGTCATGACGGAGAAATCTACAGAGAGGGCTGAACCAAGCTTGTAAAAACTCATGAACTCTAGACCAATAGCAGTGGAGCTCCCATGGGACCAAACTATGTCCTCCTAATGTAGGAGACAGCTGTGAAGCTTGAACTAATTGAGGGACCTTGGCAGTAGGACCAGTATCTATCCCTGGTACAAGAGCTAGTTTGTTGGAGTCCATTCACTATGGTAGGATGCCAGGCTTGGCCTTAATGCAGGTGGGAGGGGCTTGGTCCTGCCCCAACTTAATGTGTCAGACTTTGTTGACTCCTTATGGGAGCCCTTACCTGTTGGGAGGAGTGAATGGGGGTGGACTTGGGGGAGGAGGTGGTGGGGAGTGGGAGGGAGACCTGTGGTTGGAATGTAAAATAAAATCAATATATAAATTAATTAAAAAAGAAATCAAAGTTAAGAGAAAGGGCATTGAAATTACAAGACCCAGGGCTGATTCTTTTTATGAACATATTAAAAATTTTAATAATTTAAATTTACATTTGTATTTTCTAAATATATCTTGGTTTGCATTGGTATCAATAAATGACTGTATATTCTGTATTTAATAGTAAACAATTTCATGAATGCTGATTTCTAAATTATATAATTTCTGATAATTTCCTTACTCTAGTGAATTTCTTACTTTTATTTCCTTTAACAGAGAATAAAACAAAAACAACAGAATATGTTTAAGCCTAAAAGAATATGAGTCAAAGATGTAGGACAAGTGGAAGCAGCTTAAATATCTATTTTTGTCTATGGGGGCCAGGACAAAGGAGCTAAAACATGGCACCTAGTGTTTCACTAATTTTAGGCTTTTAACATTATCTGTTATGCCAACTACCATTTATTAAAAATATTTTAATGCTGGACCAGGAGACAATTATGTAACGAAAAAAATGTAAGCCTTAATACCTTATTCCTATTTCTTTTTTGCTTTTGAGCTTGAGTTTCAGGACAGAAAAATTAGGATGTTGTGTAACTATTCTCTTATGTTCATTGCAGTTTAAATACACCATTTTTAAGATTCTACGAATAAAATTCTTTACTTAGACAATTATGTGTGAACATGCACATGCATCTGGATGCAAGAGGATAACCTTAGGTGGTATTCTTTACAAGTCATCCATGTTGTTTGAGACAGGGTTGCTCATGAGGACCTGAAGTTCACCAAATAGGGTAAGGTAGATGGCAAGTGGGCCTCAGGGACCCCAGGATCTCCATCTCCCCAAAACTGGGTTCACAAGCACAGGCTAACATGCTTGCCTTCTTTCTTTCTTTCTTTTTTTTTTTTAATACGTAAATTTTTAATTTAAATTTGAAACAAACTTGTTTTACATATCAATCCCAGTTCCCATACCCTCATGTCTTCTCCTCTTCTTCCTACCAACCTCCATCCCATCCCCCTTCTGCTCCCCAGGAAGGGTGAGGCCTTCCATGGAGGATCTTCAAAGTTTGTCATATCATTGGAGCAGGGCCTATGCCCTCCCCCATGTGTCTAGATTGAGAGTATCCCTGTACGTGGAATGAGCTCCCAAAGTCCATTCGTATACTAGGATAAATACTGATCCACTACCAGAGGCCCCACAGATTGCCCAGTCCTCCCAACTAACGCCACATTCAGGGAATCTGGGTCAGTCCTATGCTGGTTTCCTAGCTATCAGACTGGAGTCCAAGAGCTCCCCTTTGCTCAGGTCAGTAGTTTCTATGGGTTTTTCCAGCCTGGTCTTGACCCTTTTGTTCATCACTACTCCTTGTCTGCAACTGGATTCCAGGAGTTCGGCTCTGTTTAGCTGTGGGTGTCTGCTTTTGCTTCTGTCAGCTACTAGATGAAGGCTCTAGGATGGCATATAAGGTAGTCATCAATCTCATTATTGGGAAAGGGCATTTAAGGTAGCCTCTTCACTATTGCTTAGATTGTTAGTTGGGGTCATCCTTGTAGATCTCTGGACATTTCCCTAGTGCCATATTTCTCTTAAAACCTATAATGGCTCCCTCTACTATGACATCTCTTTTCTTGCTCTCCTCAATTCTTTCCCTGACTCAATTTTCCTGCTCTGTCTTTCTACCTCTCTCCTACTCTCCCCCCCTAACTCCCTCTCCTCCCTCCCCCCATGCTCCCTATTTGCTTGGGAGACCTTGTCCCTTTCCCCTTCTTCAGGGGATCATGTATGTCTCTCTTAGGGTCCTCCTTATTTCCTAGCTTTTCTGGTGGTGTGGATTGTAGGCTGGCAGTCCTTTGCTCTATGTCTAAAAGCCATATATGAGTGAGTACATACCATGTTTGTCTTTTTGAGACTGGGTTACCTCACTCAGGATGGTTTCTTCTAGTTCCATCCATTTGCCTGCAAATTTCAAGATTCCATTGTCCCCCCTCCTCCCTCCTGCTGAGTACATGCTTGGCTTCTTATGTGAGTGTTGGGAATTAAATACATATCCTCAGGCTTGTATAGAAAGCACTTTAAACCTAAAACTAATTATTTCATGTTGTTTCTGTCTTCATAAAAATAACTAAGAACTATATTTCATTTATAATATATCAAGTACAACTTTTGGGGAGGTTGGGTTTGATCACAGGTATTATTAACTAGAAGTTCTCAGGAACTTAGTGTGCTGGAACTCACTGTCAAAATACAATTTCTCAGGTTATTCGAAATGGAAATTGATTAAAAACTTACTACAGTGGGGAACAATACTGCTATAGTGTTAATGCTGAGTGTTTCCAAAAGGTCCAAGTGAACCCAGGGTGGCACTGTTAGGAGAGGTCATGGACCTTCCAGGGCAGAAGCTTTGCAGTTACTTCAGTTACTGTGTGGTACTTTTGTACCTTTATAAAGCTGGAAAATCAAGTCAGAAATGGTCTGGATAAATTTTCTACAATACATGGTTACAAGATATTAGTTATTTCCAACTCCTAACAGTAAAGTCATCAGAAGGACTCAGAATTGTCTTATTTTCCTGATTCAGTGCTGATAGCACCATCTTTAGGGTAGAATTATGATATTTACAATAAAAAACCCAGATGGTCCTTTCCTATTTTTATAAAGTGAAAGCTAACTAGTATTTTGTTCTGATTAGTATTATTATTAAACTATAGTTTAACAGAAAATAGGAAGAAAGGAAGATGCTGGTGCTGACAATAGTGAGTAAGCATCCTACTTTAGGAACTGGTGTACTCATATTCTATGAGTCTTTCTTGGAAGACAAAGGCCAATAGACAGATATGACAGTACCTCGGTAATTGATGATTTCTGTACCAAGCACCGGAGTCATCTCCAGGACTGTAATGAAGGCTTTGTCCATAGATGTCAGAGGAAAAGGAGACATGCGATGTCTTCTAGCCACCTTGGTGATATCTACAGCACTGTGACCTAAACAGGAGATAATTAACTGAGAATAAGACATTGAAACACTAAACACATAAGAATGACTTTAAATATTTAAACTTCCAATCTCTGGGTCCTGGTAAGACAGTATTTCTCCTGTTTCTGACACATGCCAAAACTCTGTGAAATTTAATAATACTGGCTGATCACTGAACTCCTAATTCCATGCCATAGTAAGATCCTATCACTGTTTCTACAGCTGAGGAAGAAGCTTAGACAGGCCTTATATCCTTGCCTAGGTCACAGAGCTGGTAACAAAAGAGCCACCATTAACCCAGGTAATTTTGCACTACTCTCTAGATATTTAATGAACTAGTTAGTAAAGTGAATTTATTTAAGTTTCACTAGAATTGTTCTTTTTTCTGTAAAAAGTCATGGAAGATCATCTGTAGCTATCCACTCTTATGTAATCTTATTTAACCCTTTGTCATTAATATCATATAGAAAACTGTTGGTTTTATATCTCTGATCTCAACCTCTATCCTCAACTTGATATTTGTGTATTATATAAAGAGCTGGTAGATATTGTATTTTTCCAGGCTAATAATCATCTAACATTTACTTGAATATGTAATAGACAACTAAAACCTAAAATTTCCAAAATTAAGCTCTTAAGCCTCTGACCTCCTTTACCACACACAGGATATTTCAATTCTCTTGCAACTCTCAACTCAGCCATTCATTTTGCCAGTTTAATAACTGAGCAAAACAAAAGACTTTTCCTTTTGTCAGAACTATAACTAAACTACATTTAAAATATATCTAGAATTTGATTGTTGCTTACCACTTCCACTGCTACCAGAATAGCTGGAACATCATTCATGTTCTGATAAACTGAATAGCCTCTTAACTGTTGTGATTCTAACCTTGTTCCATTGCTGCTTATTTTCCCCATAGTTATGTGCTCCTAAGTTGCAACATACTAATCTACGCTTACAGTTCCAAAGACTTTAAATTTCACTTATATTAAAACCCTTTGTCATATAAAATTCAACATACAATCACTCTCACTATCCTTTGGGTTTATTGTGCCCTAGTCACACTGGTTTCTTTCTTTTCAGTGATCATGCCAGGTCTCTCTTTAGGGCCTTTGTTCTTGCTGTTTTCTCTCTTGGACCATTTTCCTCCAAATATTATACTGGTACCTAGGTCTCATTACTTTCAGTTTTTTTGCTTGTGTCAACTCAACAGAGACGATTTTGTAAATTCTCTCTCTATAATAATACATGCCATCATTCCTTATTCCTATTTCCCTACTTTACTTCACACATAGTACATAGCTAACCAAAGCTATATATCTACAGTACATAAAAGTAAATATTTGTTGAGCTAACAAAATGAATCACTTTGTGATGGAGACAATTTTGTTTTTGTGTGTTTTCATGTGTGTGCAGATTCATACATGAAGGCAAACATGCAGATTAGTATGTATGAAAACTTGGGGAGAACCTCAAGTGTTTTTCCTTAGGAACCATCCACCTTGTCTTTTGTTTTGAGACAGGGTCTTTCCTTAGCCTGAGGATCTCTAAGTAAACCAGAGTTGGCTGGCTACCAAACTCCAGGGATTTGCCTGTCTCTGTTTCTCCAGCATTGGGATTACAAAAACATCATTGGATCCAATGTTGCTGGTTCTAGGCATCAAACTTAGGTTTGCAAGGAAATCTCTTCATCAACTCAACCATCTCCTTAAATCCAAAGGCAGACTTCTTGCATCTTCACTACATCTTCATACATGAATAATTTAACCTTACCTTTGGAGTGCCAAAATGTATGCAGAACAAAGATAAACAGAAGAGAGAAACTACAAGCCCTACTGCTTGAGTCTCCTAACTTGGCTAAGAAAGGAGATCATGAGTCAAGTCTTGGCTGCATGAGGTTTGTGATGTGATTCTGCACAGCAAGATTTCAGAAGAAATCTTTGGGAGAAGATATTTAATTACAAATACTAAGATTAAAATAGACAGATCATTCCAAAAGAAGCTTTAGCTCTGTCCTCTATCTGGAACATGGTTGGATATTTGGAGGTATTGTGACTATTTTCAACCATGAGGATGTAACTCTGATGACAATTTTAAGCTGTTAGATAAATCTTGTATTGCTTGTCTCTGGACTTCTAATGTATGAAATAAATAAGCGCCCACTTCTGTAAATCACTTTGTAAGAGTATATATGTCCATTCCTCAGAAGACTACAGTTTCTGGTTGTTTCATTTTACTAAATTTAGTGCTTCCATCACAACTCCAGCAACTGCTCCAAATATACATACTGGACTGAATGAAAGGTAGTGAATTTCCAACCTGTGATTCAAAAGAGTCCCCGCCCCCCCCTGCACATGTAAAGTTGCTTATATACCATATAAGATTTCACCTCATGGACAATAAAAAAAAAATCACAGAAATTTAAAGCTTGAAGAGGCTAGCATTTACTTAGTGATAAATCTGAATATTTGATATTTACTATTATAACTCAGTACTTAAAAAGGACTATGACTTATCATTCACAGTTGAAATGTAAATTTATTAATAACCCACTTTGAGGTCTGAGCTTAGTCAATCAAGTATCATAAAAAACATACTGTCATAATCAGTATAATTGAAAAAACAATAGATAGTGAAAAACAATCAGAGATATGCAGATTTCAGCTTTGAATATTTTTGTGATACTTTATGGTACATATTATGTATAAACCTACAAAAGCTATCCTAAAAAGTTTAGGTTTTAAGAAATTTATTTAGTTGTATAGGATTATTTGTTCAACACTATTTGCAACAGAATAAAAATGTTTTAGACAGCAAATCTGGTTACCAATATCAATCAACAACACCCATTTATCAAGTGTCCTTTACAAACCAGATACAAGTAAGGAATAGGGATATGCAAAGTAACATGTACCTGGCCATGAAGAACATTATAGCTCAGCAGAAAGGGAAAGTATACAGTTAAGTAAAAGGATCTTTACAAAAGTTGGTAAGTTCTCTCTCTCTCTCTCTCTCTCTCTCTCTCTCTCTCTCTCTCTCTCTCTCTCTCTCTCTCTCTCTCTCTCTCTCTCCTAACAGTTACAGAGTAGGTATCTACTAACCATGAGAAATCTCTCCAACTTTGAAAATACTTTTGTATCTGTTTATAACTTCTTCTGGCATTTGTCCTTCTCCATCTTATGCTACATGTATTTAATATCTGCCTTACTATTGTTAGATTATATACATGAAAGCATAGCTTATGTTATTAATTTCTGTATCTTTTATCACTTCAGAGTAGTGTATTTATTAAATACTTTAGATGAGAATGAATGCAAAGTCTTTAAACATATTTCAAACTTGGCTACAAAGAGAAAAACTGCTTTCTGGCTGATATTATACTTCTCTAAATATTGGATATTTAGAAAAATGGTTCCAGACCCATGGCCTGCAAGCCCTCTTTGTGACTGAGTCACCTTTCCTGGAAAGGTGTACTTACCACCTATCTTAGTGAGGGTGTATATTGCTGTGACAAAACTCATGACCAAAAAACATGAGGGAGGAAAGGGTTTATTTGGTTTACACTTCATCAGTGCTGTTAATCACTGGAAGAAGCCAGGAGAGGAATTCAAACAAGGCAGGATCCTAAAGGCATGAGCTAATGCAGAGGCCATGGAGGGGAGCAGCTGCTTACTGGCTTGCTTCCCATGGCTTTCTCAGCCCTTTTTTATAGAGCCTTGAACCCCCCCCCCCCCACACGGACTCAGCAAGTTGTACTTACATATTTGTGCACACACAATTTTACTTTTAACTAGGGAATTCACTCACAGCCAGGAAAGGACATCAGAAACTGTGGCAGATGCGGCTGGCTTGATGGCTCACTGTTAAGCTCATGCTCATAGAGTTCCCTTATGCTATTCAGGTTAGTGGGCTAGGCCCTCTATGTCAATTAATAATCAAGAAACCCCCCAGCAGACATACCCACAGGTCAATATAATCCTCAATATAGGCTCTCCTAGTAGATGTTTTCTATGTTGTGTCATTGACAGAGTTAACTAAGACAAACAGAAAAAATAATTTTCTATTAGCAAATCTATTTTATCCTCAAATGAATTCTGATAGGTACCTTACAAATGGCTATTTGTAATTTGGTCTGAAAGAGAATCTCCGAGAAGCTATATTGAATTAATCTCTACTACAAAACAAAATAGACATGAAAAATACTTGTCTTACTAAAGAAGAAGTATTCAAGAGAATATTTATTGAACTTACCATAGTAAAAGTACTTGGGATATATTATTATCACTGACAATTTGTAGGTTGGTTAGCTAATTCAGCAAAAGAAAACTTCAAGGTACCTTAGCACATGAGATCTTTTAGTAGAAAGCAAGAACAAAACTGGAGGGGAGAGTCTATACATTCTCTCTACTAGTAGCATCCTGAATTGAGCTAAGAGTAATAGCTTTAATTACCTATCTCCTAATTGACAAAATTCTTCAGCCATGTGTATAATTTTCTGAAGCAGAGCTACAGCATTCAATTTATTCTAAGGTGGGCAAAATTGATGCTGTATTTTTCTCTAATAAATTTACTTTTAGATAGGTAAAGTTTAATTGATTTATCCTTTTGTATTTTTAAGTTCTGGCTGGATAGGATATTGACCATTTAAGAATTGTTCCTGGGAATTGCTCAAATTCTCATTGAGATTTCCTATAATCTATGCAATAGTTACAGTCACTGTAATGACTGCATAGGTACTCTCATGCATAAGCTCATATACAGAAATTAATTAATTAATTAAAAAGAACTTTTGCAGAAATGGTAAGAATTCACTCAGGGATGTCATCATCAAAGACATGGATGAATACTAAAGGTCATTTCTATAATATAAGAAGGCCTCTAATGGAGCTTTCAGATTATAGATCAAAATATAGTGGCACAAAATGTTCATGCAGGTTCTTCATGATTAAATCAAATCCTCAGGAGAAAGTCCTGTTATTCATAACAATCAATAAGAGTTTCCTAAACTACTTAAAGTATAAACAAATATTCTTGGATATACTGGCAATCTTAAGGAAGGGTCTTGGTTTGTCCTTGTTTATAGCACAGCTTTCAGCATCACTTAGTGTTTGGAGGTAGAATCCCCTGTATTTCTATTTCCACTCTCCTTTTGAATAGCAGATGGTATAGAACAAGTTTTCTAGGAAATGTAACAAGCACAGATAATAATAACATGTACACTAAATTTAAACAGTTACGGTCTTGGGTATGTTGAAGAAAGTGTGGTTCAGAGGTGGAAAGCATCTGATCTTTCAAACAAATCCTTCTAATCAAGACAAGTTAGGTCCAAAATCCTAGGGAAACACAGTGGAAGAATTCATACACTCAGTATTAAGGGCATTTAATTAATTAATTTCCCCCAGCCCAATCAGTTTCCCCTCTCTCCTCTCCTTCCAGTCCCTCCTCTCAACCTCCCCATCCCATCCACTCCTCCTCTCTCTTCAGAAAAGGGCAGGCATCTTATGTATATCAGCCAGCCATGGCAAAGCAAGTTGCAGTGAGACTAAGCACTCTCTCTCCTATTAAAGCTGGATGAGGCAATCTAGAAGGAGGAAAGGGTCCCAAAAGCAGGTAACAGAGTCAGAGACAGTTCCTCCTCCCACTGGTAGGGGTCCCACAAGAAATCCAAGCTACACAACTGTAACATGTGCAGATGTCCTAGGTCAGTCCCATGCAGGCTCTTTGGTTAGCGGTTCAGTCTCAGGGAGCTCCTATGAGCCTAGCTTAGTTGATTTCCTGGGTTTTGTGTCCCTGCCCCTCTGGTTTCTATAATCCTTTTTCCCCCTCTTCTGCTGGATTTCCTGAGCTCCACCCAATGTTTGGCTGTGAGTCTTTGCATCTGTTCCCATTAGTTGCTGAGTGAAGCCTCTCATGATAACTGGGGTAGACAATGATCTATGAGTATAGCAGAATATCATTAGAAATCATTTTACTGACTTTTTTTTTTTCTGTCATATTTGGTTCTATCCTAGGTCTCTGGGCTGTCCAGAGTCTGGGTCTTGGCCCTCTAGGGTAGGGAGGCCTCTCTTTTACCTTATGGGTCTCAAGAAGGACCAGTTATTGGTTGGCCACTCTCATAATTTTTGCACTACCTTCACCCCAGCATATATCATAGGCAGGGAAAACTGAGGGTCAAAGGTTAAGTGGTTTGGCTTAAGGTCCCAATCCTTCCACTGCAAGTCTAAAAAACACAAATTGAGGAATACTGGAAATTGAGAATCTGGGTAAGTGAACAGGTAATACAGGGCATTTAAAAATGTGATATAAATTCTTATGCTGTCTTGAATTTTATGGTTTATAAGTTTTCTACATGTATATTCAAGATAATGTGTGCCATAGCATTACTGACATAACTTAGAAAGCATAGATGAGAAGGCTTTTTATTTTCTAGGGTTGAATAATAAATACTAAAGGAAAACAGTTCTGAGGTTTGAGCATCAATATTATATCACCATTGCCACAAAAATGTCAGCTCTGTACTTCCATCAAAGATTCACTAGCATTTTTAGGATACAATTTCAATTCTTTAGGGTAGTATATAAACTTCTTCCTTTCTTTTTCCCACTCATTGCTGCATTGCTTATAAAATTGGGCAATATTGTGGGTAAGTAAACACATAGTATCATTTTATATTTTTTTGCTGTAGTATATAATGTTCTGTCTGCCTAGAATAATTTTTCTCTCATTATTTTGTTTATTTGTTTCTCTAGGAAATTATTATTCCTTCCTCACAACCCTTTTTCCAGTATTTAAATAGCGATCAGAACATCGGAAAAAGATCTTAAAGCAAGCCTGAAAGCCTCTTTTTACTAAACTTGGTACAAATTTATGGCAAAAATAAACAGACTTATTTAATAAAATGAAAATACTAGAGTTATGTAGAAACCATCCTGAATGAGGTAACCCATTCACAAAAAGAGGAACATGGTATGTACTCACTCATGTATGGATTTTAGACATAGAGCAAAGGATCACCAACCTATAATTCTCACTGTCAGAGAAACTAGAAAACAAGGAGGATTCTAAGAGATTCATATAAAGTCCCTCATAGAAGGGAAAAGGGACAAAATCTCCTGAGCATATTGGGGGGGGGGCAGTGATGGAGAGGGAACTAGGCGAAAGAGAAGGGGAGGAGATAAAAGCACGTGGAACTAGGATGATTGAGTCAGGGGAGGAATAGATGAGAGGAGAGGAGAGGAGAGGAGAGGAGAGGAGAGGAGAGGAGAGGAGAGGAGAGGAGAGAGAGAGAGAGAGAGAGAGAGAGAGAGAGAGAGAGAGAGAGAGAGAGAGAGACAGAGAGAGAGACAGAGAGAGAGAGAGAGAGAGAGAGAGAGAGAGAGAGAGAGAGAGAGAGAGAGAGAGAGAGAGGTTTGAAGTGAAAACTGACTCTAGAGAAATGTCCAGAGACCTACAAGACTGACCCCAACTAACAATTTGAGCAACAGTGGAAAGGCTACCATAAATGCCCTTCCCTGATAATGAGATTGATGACTAACTTATCCACCATCAGAGAGCCCGCATCTAGTAGCTGATGGAAACAGAAGCAGACACCCACAGATAAACATTGAGTGGAACTGGAATCCAGATGCAGAGAGGGAGGACAAGACCAGGCTACAGAAACCCACAGAGACAGCTGAATGGGCCCCCCAGACTGATAGCTGGGAATCCAGCATTGGAACGACTCAGACCCCCTGAACATAGGTTTCAGTTAGAATGCCTAGGCAGTCTAAGGGACCTCAGGCAGTGGAACCAGGATGTATCCCTGGTGCACAAAAGGACTTTGGGAGCACATTCCCCATGGAGGGATACTCCCTTAACCTGGAGGCAAGAGGGAAGGCCTAGTCCCTACTCTAAATTTTTAAATTATATTATTAATAAAAATAAAAGAACTCTTCCTTATAACACAATTCAACTGATAAAATAAGGAATTAGGAAAGCCTACATTGGCAATCATTTTGCTAATGATTGTTTCAGACAAAACTCATTAACAGATACTAAAACTAGAAGGGAAAGCCTCAAGAAAAGCTAGGTATTTATACAGGCTTAAACATATTTCCATAAGATATTTATTAAATACAAAGCCAAAATATTACTTCTCATTGAAAAAATTACTATATACCACCTCTGCCAAGTGATCCTAAGTAGCATCACCAGCAGTGGAACAAATTTACATCATAGCTTCATTGACATGATTGATACATGGACAAGGACACAACACTTTATTTCAAGTATTCCTAACAAACTGCATAGCAATTAAATCACTATGAAACACCAACAAATTTAAATTTGAAATCCATTATATAAAATAACTGACCTATGTTCTTCAAAAATATTGAGGTCATGAAAGACAAAGAAAAACATGAGTAATTGTTCTAGATTAAAGAAGTTTAAGGGGACATCACTGTTAAATGTAATGCATGAATCTGGGTTGAATCCCAGATCAGAACAAAAGAATTATTCTTTTCCCCATTTGATATTAAGAACACTATTAAAAAATACTGGCAAAACTTAATTGGAATCAGATTATATAATAGTATTATGGCACTGTTAATTTCTTGATTTTCATAATTACACTGAGGTTATGCAAGAGAATGCCTTATTTCTTCCCATCAACCTCATTTTACCTCTACTTCAAATGCACACTGAAATAGGGATTAAAGAGGCATCATGTCTGCATTTTATTCACAAGCAATTTAGTAAAGTATGTGCATACTAAAATGCACAGAAAAATGTACAACATTTAACTGGGGCAAAATATTGATATCTGGTGAGACTGGATGACAAGCATGCAGAAATCTTTTACAATATTCTTGTAACATTTTCTTGAGTAGTGTCTCTGTTATGAAGTCAAACATGTCCCCATATTTTCCCTGCACTTAGGTACCATAATACAGTCTGTTAGTATTTTCTTTGCATATTGCATTAAGCACATATCTCCATTTTATATTTACTTATATGTCTCTTTTCCTAGCTAGATTCTCAGGTAGAAAAATTGTCTTAATATCAAGGACAAAAGATGCTGAGCACACAGTATAATCTAGGACCAAAGATGCTGTGCAGATAGCATAGTTTGGAACCAAAGATGCTGTGCACATAAGAGTATATCAACTGACAAAAGTATTGCTGTATGGAAAAACACTATATACAACTTCAAACATTATTGTAGTCAATAAATTTAGTATTCTGTTTTTTTTTATCAGAATTATAAAAATTTAATTTTTAAAAGCCAATGGTACTGGGTATGACACTATAGTTGTAATTCTAGTATTTATTTATCTGGCCAATCTGGTCTACATACTGTAACTAATTTTGTCTTAAAACACAACCATCAACCATCCAACCAACATAACAGCAAAATACCAAAAAAGCTAACAAGAATTTGCTAACAATAGGCTCAAAACTAGGCTTCTTTTATTCTTATATCTTCTGGGTTTTGGTTTTGATAATACATACAACATTTTGATAGGTTTATCCATTAGCATGTTTTATAGTTACATCTTGTGCTTTTATGTGTTTTTTTCCAAAATAAAAGCACTTTAAAAATGTTTTTTTGTGTACTAGTGTTTGGCCAGCCTGCATGTCTGTGTACCATGTGTGTACCTCATACTTACAGAGGCCAGAAGATGTCAGATCTTGAATTAGTGTTATAGATGATTTTGAGTTGCCATGTGAGAACTGAGCCTAAGTCATCTGGAAAGCAGCTAGTGCTCTTAACCACTTAGCCATCTTCATAATCCCCAAGTCAAAAGTGCTTTTAACTCCATCATTAAAATACTATAGTATTCAATATTAGGTAAAATATTAACCTGTGCCCACTAATTATATTTCCATATATTTTCAGATTTCTATTTATGTATGCTTTCATGCTGCAATCTAGTGTCATTTTATTTCAACTTGATGTACTTTCTTTAGGATTTCTTATAAAATACAGTGGTGCTGACCTCCCTCAACTTTTGTTTATCTGGGAGTCTTCATTTCTTTTTCATTTTTGAAGGACAGATTTATTAAGTAAAATATTCTTGGTTAAAAGATTTTCTTTTTTTCTATCACTTTTAAGACAACATGTGAACAAGTTCTGCTCTGTAAAGATCTTCTAATATAACTAAAGGCATTTTTTTGTTTGTTTGTTTTGTTTTTCCAGGCAGAGTTTCTCTGTATTGCTTTGGAACCTGTTGTTGAACTCACTCTGTAGACCAGGCTGGCCTCAAACTCATAGATCTGCCTGCCTCTACCTCACAAGTGCTGGGATTAAAGGCATGCGCCACCATTGCCTGGCTATAACTAAGGACATTCTTATGGGAGCTCCTTTGAATGTGATGAATTGTCTGTCTGTCTATCTGTCTATCATCCATCCATCTATCAGTCGATCTGTCTATTTATCTATGGATTGATCTATCATCTATCTATTGATCGATAGATCGATTGACTGACCTACCTACCTACCTATATACCTACTTACCTTCTCAGATTTTGTGTTGCTCTTGTCTTTTGACAATATGAAAATAGCATGGCTTGATGTGTGCCTCTTTGGATTCATCTAGCTGTAGCCCCCTGAGCTTATGAATGTGCATTTCTTCACTTAGGTTTGGGATGTTTTTGTCAATATTCAAACAAATTCTATCTTCTTTTTCCCCTCTTTTCCTTGGTTTCTTTGTTTCTGTCATTCACCTCTTCTCTCTCCCCCTCTCTTTCATCTATACATATATTTAGATTGATGATATACCATGAAGTACTTTGAATTTCTTCACTTTTTGTTTCCTTAACTACAGATTTTCAAATGACCTATATCTTTGTGTTTACTGATTAGTTTGCTTGTTGAAACTTGCTGCTGAGCCTCTAGAAAAATATTTCAATTCAGTTACTATATTCACCAGCTCTAAAACTTGTTTTTATAAGATTTCAATCTCTATTGATGACCTACTTTTTTCATGTACATTTTTAAAAATTTTAAATTGTTATCTTTTTCTTTTAGATCATCAAGCTTTTAAAAATAATTATTTTAGATTCTGTCACATAATCATATTCTTAGTTGGTTTCTGATTTATTTTGTCCTTTGATTGAGTCATGTTTCCATATTACTTGGTATACCCTGTGATCCTTCCTCTCCTCCTCTACCTTGAGTTTTATGCATTTGAGAAAATAGTTACACAGCATACTTTTTACACACTGGCTTTGTATGGAGGAATAATATCCTTTTCCTGTCAGCCTGGCCAGAGATTTTGGAATGTGTCTTTTCTGGCCCTTTGCATGTAATTTTCCAGTTAAGATAATTTGTAAGTTTCTTTTTCTCCTCTTTCTCCTTCATATTTTTTTGTAGCTTCTAATTTGTTGATTTCCTTTATGTTTACCTGCAAAGCTGCTGGCTCAATAAAGCTCTAATATAAAGCTGCAGTAAGTATCTCTTCAGTATCCCTCAAGTATCCAAAGTCCACCAGCAACCTGTCAGCACCATTCAGGTAATCCAGAAAACAGTACTTTGCAAAGCCCTCCACAAAGTTAGAATACTTAATGCATGCTTCATTCTTTTCCTCTTCTGAGGAAGAAGCCAAGAGTTAGGTACTTTTCCGACTGCTGTAAAAGGTGTTGGCATTGTGTATGGCATGTTAGGCT
The DNA here is from genome assembly GCA_030556225.1 of Cricetiscus sungorus. Taxonomy (NCBI): domain Eukaryota; kingdom Metazoa; phylum Chordata; class Mammalia; order Rodentia; family Cricetidae; genus Cricetiscus; species Cricetiscus sungorus. Next base: position 30,884,480 of record JANBXA010000588.1, read on the forward strand.
TTATGGTGCAACAGTAAGCTTCCTCCACTCACCCTAGTTTACTGCACCCCACCCCCCAACCACTAAAATCCTACTGGTTTTGTTAGTGCAACAAGACAAAAAACATCCACCTAAAATGAGGAACACTGAATCCATGTTCTACTCTTGCCCAGCCAGGAGAAGCCATGCATCAGGTATTCTCTCCTGATCATGTTGAGCTATGATAGCTTGACAGCAAAGGGTGACAAGTAAAATGGACCAATTCTTACTCATTTCAATGTAGCTATCTTTACTTTAGTATTTACATGGGATAATGAATTTTCTTAACCCATTTTCTAGAGTTCTCATGAAGATATTGTAGTCTGTATAATGCTGTAAGGTTGGTGTCTTTGTGGGACAGAGGATGATGGTATTTCCTTTTCTGCAATTTAGTAACAATGTCTTTTTTTTTTCTATACAAGCTACAATATTGACAAAGAAGAAAGTAAAGTGATTGAGTCAAAGTACCAAATGATAAAATTTTTCATAAAAATAAAAAATGTGGTAATTGAAGAAAACAAAATTGTGATAAAAATAAAATTAAAGGCAAATATTGCTTAAAGTGTTAATGTTTGGTTTTACAAATAAGTAAAAATATAAGTCAACTTGGTAAATAAAGTATATAAGGATATATTAAAGAAAACTCAGTAAGTAAAGTTGATTTATTTTGGAGATTTATATGAGAAAGGTGAGAAAATCAGGGACAGTGCTTGAATAGTAACTCAATAATACAAAGAAAGAAAAAAAGAAAGGAAGGAAGGAAGGAAGGAAGAAAGAAAAAAAAAAAACTAGATGTGGTGGCATACACTTTTAGTTCCAGCACTTGGGAGGCAGAGAGAGGCCAGGCTATTCTCTAAGTTTGAGGCCAGCCTTCCTTATAGAGTGCGTTCTAGGATAGCCAGGGCTACACAAAGAAACCCTGTCTTAAAAAACAAAACAAAAATCCTAAAATTAAAGCTCCCTGAAGTTAGCATATTATTCAAAAGGTTATTTAAAAACTCTCTTTCCTGAGACACAGGGCAACAATAGGATAACCAAGAGGAGTCCCATTGAGTGTCCAGCATTGATAGTGTAGCAGAAACCAAAGACTTCCAAAAAGACCAATAACTTTGCAATGAACACTTGCAAGTAAAGATAAATAGACAAAATGGTTTACTGTGTGGCTTACTGTGTCACACTGTAGGTTCTATGATGAGATTTTGTTTTCTTTAAAAAAATCTTTTTCTCATAAATTATATTTTACCTTGTTTTGGGGAGAGTTTGTAAGGGTAGAGGACAGATACAAGAAGAAGGGGAAATGAATGGGATCAAGATGCATGATGTCATAGGAAAATTCCTAAGAATTCAGAAGAATGATCCCAGCTAAAACTGACTATCCCAGCTACCATCATAGAACCTTCATCCAGTAAATGATGGAACCAGATGCAGAGATAATAACCAAGCACCAGATCAAACTCTGGGAATCCAGTCCAGAGAGGGAGGAGAAATACATGAGCAAGGGAGGTCAAGATCACGATAGAGAAATCTACAGAGACGGCTGAACTAAGCGTGTGAAAACTCATGAACTCTATACTGACTGTGGTGGAGCCTCCATGGGACCAGAATAGGCCCTCTGCATGTGGGAGATAGTTGTGAAACCTGGGTTATCTGAGAGACCCCTGGCAGTAGGATCAGTATATATCCCTGGTGCATGAGCTACCTTGCTGGAGCCCAAACTCTATGACTGGATGCTGAGTTCAGCCTTAAAGCAGCAGGGAGGGGCTTGGTTCTGCCCCAACTTAATGTGCCAGACTTTGTTGACTCCTTATGGGAGTCCTTTTCTGTTGGGAGGAGTGAATTGGGGGTGGACTGGGAGAAAAGTGAGTGTGGGCAGGAGGTGGGGTGGGAGGGAGAACTTTGTTTGGAATGTAAAATGAAATTAAATAAAATCCTCTGTTTGCTGGGAGTAATAAAAAAGAGAAAAGTTCATGATTTTATTATCAAGGTGCAATAATATCACCTAAGCAAACCTATCCAGTTAAGTGACAGGTGAATGGAAAAGGGCCAAAGTTGAAACATGAAATAAAGTGCTTAAGAAAAATAGTGCTTGTTGACAAACAGGTTGGCTTTGGCTTTAGGTGATCTCTGCTAATACTGGCCTTGGCTGATGATGTAAAAGGCGGTGCCTTACTGGAGCTATCACAGATAGGGTCTGTTCTCTCCAAAACAATTCTGTAAAGTTTGAAAACACAACTATCACCCGCACAACCCTGAGACAGGGTTTCTCTGTGTAGCCCTGCCTGTCCTGGCACTCACTATGCTGGCCTGGAGCTCAGAGATCTGCCTGCCTCTGCCTCCTGAGTGTTAGGATTAAAGGTTTGAGTCACCATTGCCTGGCCACATGACTATTTTCTTATTTCCAAGGCAAAACAAAAATCAAAGAAACACTACCACTAAAGTAATACAGTAATATACTAACTGCCAAAATGGAAACATGAGTTGTTTGAAAAATAATGAAATTGACAGTTTGGAGGTAGTTTAGTTAGCTAAAGGATAATGTATATAAACAATAAAATCAGAAAAATAAGCAAATTGAGCAAGTGTAACAAGGAAATAGAAATCAGAAAAAACTAAGCATGAATTCTGGAACTGAAAAATATAAGGAACATAAAACATTCAATAAAGAGAATCAACAAGCATATTCATAGAACAGAGGAATATCTGAACCACTGATATCACACACTGTTTACATGTATTTGAGTGTCATATCATACCCTGCTGATTTGTATAACTATTATGCATTAAATAAAACATGTTAATAAAAAATAAGATGTAGTTTTTAGTTAGAGAATTAATTTTTATGTTTTGGTGGTTCTGGGCTCAAACTCAGGACTGTATACTTTGCTACTGAACAACATCTTCAAGCCTCAAATATAATTTCTGAACTTTAAGACAGGTCATTTGAAAATATCAAAGTTTATGCCTTAATATAGTTAAACTGTTATTTTCAAATCCTTGTGTTGG